>QPKB01000001.1:38697145-38751472 GCA_003546025.1 Camphora micrantha | reverse complement strand
TTCTTTTTCCGTTCTTCGTCTCCTTTTTTCTGATCCTTTTCCTCGTTTGGACATGCCCTTGCCTATTTATACGGCTTCTTGTAGGGCATTTATAGGGTTTATGAGCACCTCGCACGATGCTCATCAATGGGAGGAGTTAAAGTTTTTATATATAGTGTTTCCCTTGAATCTGATTGGCCCGATGGAGATAATGAGCTTTTTAATTGTCTTTAATCCCATCATGGGAGGAGTTTCATGGCTTTATGCCATAAAATCTTTGACTTGTAACTCCCATTGCTTGCTTTTGATTGGGCCGTCCAAAATAATGAGTTAATGACCGCATTAACTTGTCATAAAATGGGTCATTTTAACCTCATTAATTGGTCGCCAAGTCGCTTGAAGAGTCGCGGGCCGCGCCGCGTCTTTGAATTCTTCTGCGATGACCGCCGGTGGATCCACATGTTGTTTGATGTCGGTTGGCGATGCAATTTTCAGACATTGATTAATATCAACATGCCGGCAACTCTGTCTTGTCGATTTCACGATCGGCGGACGGGGGAAAGTGTGCTTCTTTGTCGGTCCGTTGGCATTTTCGAGGCATCTAATGACATCCAAAGATTCGGGCGGCGAATCGTGATGTGTGACGAAGATCGACGGATTTCATGCACGAAAAATCAATTTTGGAAAAATCACAGGGCCGATGCAACTCGAAACGCGAAAAAGGACCCGAAAAAGTGGTCTTCCGGCGACTTTTGGGTCGCCGGAATTCCATGGTCGCCGGCGACCATGGGGTAGCGGCAACCATGGGGCCATGGTCGCCGGCGACCATGAAGGTCCCGGTGGACCATGGGCTTTGGGCCCATTTCTCTCGGCCGCCGTTCGGTCGCCTTTTCTTCGCCGTTTTTTCGATCTTTTTCATTCTTTTTTTTCTGTATTTTTCCTGACATTTCCCCTCATTTATTGGCCTGATTCTCTTGAAGAAAAACCCGACGAGAAGCCACGCAAATCGGAGCACAACCAGTTTCCTATTTTTCTGAAAGCCGAAGACTTTGTTGTGCGGTTTTGCCGATTTTTTGTCAAGCATTGAAACTAGGCCAAACGATGTCGGAATGACCTGAAATTTGACGTGGAGCTTCTTGAGCAGTAGATAGGACCAACCATAGGCTTTGGTTTGAGTTTTGAAGCCGTTCGGGGTCCTGCAAATGCTTGCCTTAATTTCGCCATGAGAGAAATGCCGAGCTTTGACCTGTGGTCAACCGATGTCCGATTGACCTGAAATTTGACAGGGAGCCTCCTGAGTAGTAAGTAAGACCAACCATGGGCTTTGGTTTGAGTTTTGAAGCCTTTTGGGGTCCCGCAAATGCTCGCCTTGATTTCACCTCGAGGAAAATGCCGAGCTTTGAAACTAGGCCAAACGATGTCCGTTTGACCTAAAACTTGACAGGGGACCTATTGGAGTCATTTTGAGATGATCCATTAGCTCCAATTTGGATGCCATGATTCCGGGGTGCTCTGCCGCTGGTAGGCCTGTTTTTGCTTCCCGAGAGTTGATGAAGGGTCAAACGTCGTCCGTTTGACTTGAAATTTGGCAGGGGGCCTTTTGGAGGTATTTTGAGACCATCCGTAGGCTCTGATCGAAATTTTGAAGTCTTCGACACTGTCGCTGCCGGGAGCTCCTGTCTGGCTGTCGGAGGAGTGAAGTTAGGCTAACTGATGTTGAAATGGCCCGAAACTTCATGTGTACCCCTCTCTTGGCTGCTTTGAAGGATCTTGCAGTTTTTTGTTTGATTCTGACAAGATCTGGTGCTTGAAGTGGCGCCTTCCTATTTATGGCAGGATGTGGCTCCATGTAGCTTTTGGTGTTGAAGGGACATAGCGACATTTTTGGTGTCAACAAATGCCCCCTCGAGGTACAGCGACGAGGTGCGCGGCTTTAGCAGTCGGTGTGCCTCGAAGAGAATTTGAAGGAGATCTTCTTGCTTGACCAAGAGTCTTGAGCGTTTTTCTTTTGATGGAGTTGTTTTTTTGAGCTTCCAAGGGATTTCGCGGTAATGAGAGGGGTCATGTACCATCTCAAGGCAAGGATTTTGAAATGACATTTGGATATGGGTTTTGGGTTTTGGGTTTTCCCTTTTAGCCCTGTGAACCTAAAGATTTTATGTGGCACATTAGGCGGTTAAGAAGGTTTTTGGTTTTTGACCTTGTGACCTAACAGGCTGTATGCGGCGAGTTAGGGGGTCGGGATTTTGGTTTTTGGTTTTGGCCTTGTGACCTAACAAGCTGTATGTGGCAAGTTAGGGGACCATGATTTGGTTTTTGGTCACTCTTTGGGACAATTTTGGGTCCATTGGAGTGGTTTGGTTTTTTGTGGAATGTCAATTTCAAGATTGTGGCTTGATTTGGTGCATGGGGTTGGATGGTTTGGGTTTCTTTTGGAAGCCCATGAAGCTTGGAATTTTTTGTATGGTCCAATCAACTCAAGAGAGGCATGGAACCATTTTTGTATGCTCTTGGTAAAAGAAAATTTTGACTAAAAGCCACTTTTAGTGCCTAGGTGGTCAAACCTGGCTCATATGGGCTAACCCATGGGACCTTAAGCTTTTAAAAATGGCTTAGATCTCATGTGGTGTCATTTTGTAAAGAATATCTAAAAATATCCCTTTTGCGTAGAGAATATCTAAAAATATCCTTACTTGGAGAGAATCTCTCGAGTTTCCTTGATTTTGGGAGAGATTTTCTCAAAGTTTCTCAAATCCCCTTTCTTTTTGGAGAGAATTTCTCAAGAATCTCCTCTTTAGGAGAGAATATCTCAAATCTCCTTTTCTTTTAGGAAGTTTGCTAATTTTTAGCACTTACCTTCTTGCTTTTCTCCTCCTTTCCTCTTTTGGTTTGCTTTTTCTATAAAAGCAATGGAGATGGGTTTTCTTTCTCTTGTTGCTTTCTTTTTGCAAAAACCTTCAAGAGTGCTCCAAGATAAAGAATCTCTCGAGGATCTCAAGTTTCTTCTTCTTTCTTCTCGATGGCTTCAAGTAGGTCTTCTTTTTCAAGAAAAACCCATGTAGATGTAGAAAAGTTTCTTTTCCTTTTTTTTCTTCTCTTTCTTTTCTTTTCTTTCTCTCTCTTTTTTTTCACGTGTCTCCTTTTTTTTTCTCCTTTTTTCTTCTTCTTTTTCGCTCTTTTTTTGTGCTTGTACGGACAGGTCCGTACACACGTGGCCTGTGGGCAGCACGTGGCCTGTGGGCCACGTCCATGGCCAACCCCTTTGTTCTATCTATTTTTATTTTTTTGAGGAGGTTTTTCTTTTTTCTTTTCACCATGAGTATGAGGTTATGCTCATTTCAATATGAGTCATGCTTCTCAGATGATCATGCATTTTCTTTTTTTAGTGCATCAAGATAAAAGGCTAGAATTTCTAGGTCAAGTCAACATGGATTTTGACTTAGACAAAGTTTGATTGGTTTTGACCAAATTGGGTTGGAGTTGGTCAAATTTTTGTCAAAAGTTTCCTAGCATCTTAATGCATGATGGTTTTATGCATGATTTTTGGTAAATGGAATTGGGAGCATGATGATGCATACCTCGAATTTTCTTGCAAGTCTTGGGATTTTTGGAGCTTGCAGCAATGTTGAGCCCACTTCTCCAGTCTCGCAGAATTTCGAGGAGCTTTGCAAGTTTTGGAATTTTTGAGCTCGCAGCAATGTTGAGCTCTTTTCCGATCTTGCGAAGATTTGAGAAGAAAGGCTTGATCTCGCAGCAATGTTTGAATTCGAGTCTTCTTCGAGAATCCTTCATTGATTATGAGCTCGCAGCAATGTTGAGCTCATCTTCAAGCTTCCTTTCTTTTTCGGGGTGCCTTCCTTTTCTTCGAAATTGACCCGGAACCATGCCAAAATTTCGCTAGGACTTTTTTTTTTTAGCAAAATTCTGTCATTTGGTGTTTGATTTCTTCCTTTCTGACTTTTGCAGGTGGTTCCTCCAGAACGAACAAGGGTAAGGGCCTTGTTACTGATGCACCTCGCCGATCTGCCAGATCTTCCAATGCGGCCGTTCAACAGGCATGGGAAGAGGTCCGTTATGTGGAGACTAACTTGGAAGAGTGCGACTCGCTCAACCGAGATGAGATGAGACAGCGATTGATCGCTCTCAAGGATGAGGAGTTTTATAAAATTATGGCAAGTAATCGTCCTTGGGTCATGGACGATCAGAGCGTTGTGCCCAAGCCTACCTTTTTCTTTGGTGACGCTGTCCCTGATGACTCGTCAATCCAAAAGAGATGCTTTCAGTTCTCTTACACAGCTGATGGTGAGGAGAGAACTATTTCTACCCGATCGACTTTTGATCGCATTATCTCGATCATGAGTCTTTCTCCCACATGCTCTAAAAGAGAAGATCCTCCAAGCTGGGTGAAGAGGACCAATGCGGTCAAGACCGGGGTTTTTGTTGGCGGCCCTTCCTGTTATGCGGAGAAGTCGCCTGTCCGTATGGACATGTTGATGCCAGCCAGCGGCTACCAAGGTTCTGATCATCCATCAGTAGATTTGAGACCGGTGGGCCTTGGCATTTTTAGCGGTGACGGCAGTAATTGGGTGAACCCCTTTCGGCTTCGCGGCCGCTTCAGTGCTGACTCAGGCTGGGAGTCATGGACTAATCACATCATGCAGATTGGTGGCGCCATTCTGAAGGAGGCCGAGGTTTTTGATGCGGTTCGTGCTTTCCGGCAAACAGTCGTTTTCTCCGATGAGGCCTTCATGGCCATGTTGGAGTCTTTCCTTCCGCAGACCAACACCTTCGTTGTCGCGAACGGTGAAATTGGTTTTTCTTTGAAGGAGTTGAGCGCTACCACCGGGTTGCCTATCCTCGGCGAACTCTATGAGGAGTTTATGCCTATTGACAGTGTCCTTGAGGAGCAGTCGGAGGAGTTCAGGCTTCTGTACTTTCAGCTCGTCGCCTTCTACGATTTTTTGAAGGAGAAGGAGGGCTCGAAAGTCCGATGCAGTAGTTGGAGGAGTCTTAGCTCTTTGTCTTCCAACTTCTTTGACAGTGGGGATGCTTCTGAGAGTATGTCCCAGGAAGCCAGGGCTAAGAACCCGAAGAAGATCTCCGCTATGCGAGAAAATTTGAGGGATTTTCTTACAAGCACAGACGTCATTTGTTCTGACATTGCGCTGCGGAGAGATCTTGCAGTTTACCTCACTTACTGGCTGGGTGAGGTAATTTTTGCTGGAGGAGATGGAACGCACATCAGGCCGCACTGTATTTTTCCGGCTTGTCAGATGGCGTTCGGAGAACAGCTTGCTTTGGTGCCTGCAATTTACTCCTATTTGTGCACCGAACTGCAGGCTGCTGCTTTCTTGGTTCGGCTTGGGCTCCCTATGAATAGGGTATTTTCAGCCCATATCTTCTATTCATGGTTTGTGTACCATTGTCCGGGCTTCCACTGTTTAGGCGCTGCACAGGATGATGACCCGTTTATGATTCGGTTGGCTAGAGGGAAAACCGTTTCCGAATCTCTTTTGTCTGCCCGTTTGAGGATCCGACGGTTCAGGGACGTCGAGATGGGGCAGTCTTCAGTCAAGCTTTCTCCCGGTCTGCGGAAGAAGGCTTTTGATTTTGGTGTCTCCCGCGATTCCACCAGAGCGGGGTCGGGAAGACACTATTCTTTGACGAACGCAGAGAAGGGATGGCTTTTTAACATACGTGTTGGTACGATGGTGTACCGTCGACATCTTTTTGTTGACATCCAGCCGTATGTTCCTTCTCGTTTTGCGTTGCAGTTGGGCTTCTCCCAAGGCGTTGTAGGGGCGCCTTCGAGCATGGTGAAGCGTTTTGGGGGTCTTCAGGATGGGAGGAATGCATGGGCTTTTTACAGTGCGGAGGACACTACCGCCATGATTTCCTATCCTGAGCTGCCCACTTTCCGGACCGCTGGCTTCACGAAATGGTTCGCGGAGAGCTTCTCAGTGTACCGGGGGCTTTCCAAGAAGGAGTTCAATGTCAAGCAATCTTCCGGGAAGGGTCTTGGTAGATCAGACGGCGTTCGGCGAGAGGAGGTTTTGGCCTTCCTTTCTGGAGAGAAGCATAGGATAGGCTTTCTCAAGGGCCGGGATGTCGTCAGATCTGGAGCTGTGCAAGAGGTACCTGGTGAGGTCCTGAGACAGCTGGAGGAAGAGGAAGTTGAAATCGACGCTTGGAGGCAAGCGGAACGAATGAGGACTTCCATGGGGTCCACTGGCAGGAGCGGACCATCTAGTGAGGACTCTGGTGAGAAGCCTGACTTTGATAGCGGGACAGGTTCTTCAGGTAAACCGACCTGCAGGAGCAAGAGGAAGAGAGGACAGTACCGTCATAAGAAGCAGTGCGAAGATTCTCGTGACGTGGAAGTCCCTCTTACCATCGATGAGGAGGTCTCGGGGGATGCTGAAGAGCCTCCAGAGAAGAGGAGTCGAGAGGAAAAAGCCGACGATGGTATGATCCTTTCCCTTTCTTTTTCTGCTTCTCTCTTTTTTTGTTCTTTGAGAGATTTCTGTTTAGATCCACTGCTTTCTTTTCTTTTTGCAGAGGATGATGATTTGGCAATGCCTGAGGCCCCGGCCGATGAGGCGGCGACGGATCCGACTACGGCATCTGAGGAAGAGCCAAGGGACTCTGGAGTAGACGCAGAATCTTCTCCTGGTACGACTTCTTTACTTCCCCCTCTTTTTTGGCATTTTCTTCTTCTTCTTTTTTTTGCTAAATTTTGCTGACGTTTCTCCCCCCTTTTTTTGTCAGCTGATTTGCCAGAGGACTCTGACGACTTCGAGCCATCCATGGATGTAGCTTTCTGCGACACTTCGGACGAGCTTATGGAGACAGAAAGCACTCCACCGGTCGTCGGAGAAGGTATTACACAGCAATAGTCTTGATAATAAGAATTTTTTTTTCTTTTGACAAGATCATGTTCATACCTTTCCTCTTCTGGCAGGTCGTGAGGCGACAGGAGAGGTTCCATTGTCTTCCTCGGAGCCAGAACAGGAAATACCAGCGGCTGGTCTAGAAGTAAAGGCTTCTTCTACCAGTTTTGATGCGGCAGAAGTGCAAACACATGATGATATTCCATCTTCTGACGCTCCGACTGGGAAGAGTCTTTCGATTTATCGCCTACTACGGTCTGACATGGGCAGTCAGTCAGTGGAGCACGGCGAGTCTTCATCTGGGCCCTCTCTTCAATTTGCAAAGAAGGTCTTGAAGAGTGTACTGAGCTCCTGGGTCGAGACTCTTTCTTCTGGTCATTTGGAAGCTGGCTTTGGCATAGTCAAGCACGTGCGAGACATCCTTGCTGACAGCACAGAGGTTGGTCTGGATATCACCAATGCCAAGGCTTTCGTTGATGGAGTCATTGCACTGGGCGATAAGTGGAGCAAGACTAAGAACTTCCCAAGTGATGACTTTTTCAACGAAATGTTTCTGAAGCCTTCCAGCGAGGTCAAATCGGAAGTGAATGAGATTTTGAAGGCTCAGAAGCAGCTCGTTCGGGAGAGGAACGTCACCGAACTAGCTATTATAGAGCTATCAAAAGACCTGAGCCACCTCGCTAAGGAGACCAACGAGACTAGGCAGCGTTCGAGTTGTTGGAAGAACAGACTGCTGCTAAATGGGCTGCTGTTCTTGAAGCTCGTGCCAGAGAAAGCACTCTGATCTGTCAAGTTGAAGAGGTTGACGGGAATCTCTGAAGAAAGACTCAGGAGCATGAGCGATGGTAACTTCTTTGGGAGGAATTCCCAAGCTTAGCTCATTCTGAGTCCATACATATTGTTCAATTCAGCAATTCAACTTAATTCCATTTGACCTAACTGATTGCACTTTGACCATCAACCCGATCGGAACCCAACCCCTAATTCAGGTCTATGTTGACCATTTAAATTTCTAGGTCAACTTCTGGTTGACCCTAGCAACTTCATTAAAGGTCGGATTTAGGTTAGTAACACATGTTACACCAAATCGTCAACCCTACTCAAAGGAGACCAAACCCATTGTCACCTCTACCAATTACAGATTGGGCTTATAAAATCAAGCCCACGGCCCATATCATTTATCAATGTCAGTGATATCGGTTGGGGGTGGTGTACGATGTGGATATAATTTACTCCGGATCTATTTGAGGTTGTGCTAGATCAAAATGGAGTTTCGTTTACTTGACTATAGAAAAATTGTTGTTTGAAATAGACTGAATTTGGATGGAGTTTGAATAGACTGAATTTGGATGGGACCACTTGACCTTACGTCCGTCACCGGGCCAGGCTCGAGATTGTCTTTACCTTGCCCTTAATATATGAGGGGCTGGCCGGGCTGGCCATAGCCCTCGGAGGGCTTGTACTACCTAAGCCCTTATACTACCTTTGCAGGCCAGTGCAAAGTTAGGGGTGGGCCCAAAGCCTAAAAACAATAAAATATTTTTTTAATATTTTGGACATTGCCACCAAGCATTGAGTGTCAAGCGAACACAAGCCCTCCTTGTTTATTCAGTTTTGGGACTGACAATGTTGAGTATCTACCCTAATTAATCCCATTACAAAGATGAACAGAACAAATGTGCCGGTAAATATAAATAAAGAAAATCAACATAAGAAAAAAAGATGATCACTTCCTCCCTTACATCTTTTTACATAAAATAATTTGAGGCATCAACACAGCATCACCTTTATAGGGTTCTAAAATATTGGCAAAATACATACTTTTGAACTCATGTTTCACTTTCAACTAATGCAAACGGTAGGGCAAGAGAATAGGAAGTAAAAGAAATGGCATGCCCCCATGCATATGAAGCCCTAATACATGTAAAGGAGCGTTAGTATATCTTTTCTTAAAACAAAAGCCCTCATTTTAAAGGCGTTCTGAGAACCGGCCGGGCTAGGCCCCTTGTCTGAGGGCCTGATTGTCGGGCTTACTCTAGCTGAGCCATTTGTATCCCGAACCAACAGCCCCAGGCCAAATCTAACCTGAAGAAAATTAGATGCAAACCAATTGACATGTTATCGTGCCTAATTGTCATTGTAATGCTTTCCAAGTTGTTTAGGGTTGAAATTAGTCAAGGCTGGTCGTGCAAGCTAAGACATTGCGAGTGCTCCTATCATAAGTTATGCATTATACTTAATTCCTAAGCGACAAGTGTTGCATGTTTGGTTCCAATCCCTTTTTTTCTAGTTTTATTTCTTCTTATTTAGGATTTTTATATTATTTTTATATATTCTTGCCCGTGCAAAAGCGGGTGTATTGTTAATAAGGATACACTTTTTTCCTTTATAGAGTGATTTAGGATGCCAACCAACTCATAAAGGTATTTTTTATGCTCATAAAACTTCAAGGATATGGGGTGGCCAAAATGTCCTTTTAATTATTAGTTACAAGTCCAAAATTTGTAAAGTATAAACTAATAGTGATTTCTTAAGTGTAGTTATTTTTTGTATCTGAAATTCAACAACTCATAATTGTCAAATCAATGTTAAATTAAAAATAATGTCAATTCATAAAAGGTATGTGAATGTAAATGGTTTAAATTCTTCAAAGATAAGACTTTGTTGGGATAATTTGGTATGTGAAAATTCTTGTGAAAGGTGTGAAATATAACATATTCATTCATTTCTCAATTTGTACAAGGTTGGTAGTGATTTGGTGATGGAGGAGCAAGAAGAAAAGAGGGAAAGAAACCCTAGCTTGGTGGGGCTTTTGAGCTGGAAAAGAAGAGGGGGATAAGAGAAGAAGGGTTTTCTTTTATAACAAGTGAAAGTGGGCTCCACTACTAGAAATCTTGTGGGGCTGAAATCATGCTTTTCGGGACTTCGGATGAGTTCGACGAAGAAGGGAAAAACGATCGCCGAAATATCTAGTTTCTAAAAAGTATATATATTTCAAGGGTTTTGGGGATATCAAATTTTGTGTCCAAATTTGGTGTAAAAAGACTGTTTTACCCTTGACGCTAGGAAAGTCATGTTTCAGGGTTTCGAACGGGCATGGGATTAACACAAAAGTTGTAGAGATTAATGAGATGACTCAAATGGGGTTAAAACACTAATTATAGGAATCTTGAGTAATCCCCCAAGTACACGCAAAGTCACAAAAAGGAACCCCCAAAGGGTCCCCCTAATCACTAAGGCACTCAAAAGTCCCCAAAGCTATTACCAAACTATTATATTCCCAACTTAACCAAAATTCACTAATCACGCTTAAAACTAACACACGACTTAATTAGTACCAATCAAGGTCACTCGGGTCGGGGTTTTACACATTCCACTACATTGCCCACCGCCTCTGCATCAGCCATATTGACCGCATAGACTTTCCCTCGCTGCTATGGCCTGTTTGGAGCCTGCTGTTGCCTGCCTTGTGGGACATTCCTTGTCTGTTGCGGGGGACACTGATTCTAATTCCGTCCCTGCTGACGGGCCTGTTGTTGCTGCTGTGATATATATTGCTATTGTGGTGCTTGTGGCTGAGGTGGCCTTGCCTAATTTTGGACAATTGGTACATTTTGAGGTGGTGTTGGACGCTGTGCTCCCTAGGGTTACTGATTCTACCTATTAGGTTTTGGACAATCTCTCATCTGATGGTTCATCGAACCACATCTAAAGCATGCTCTTGTAATGGTATGACACTGGATACTCTCATGATTCTTCCCACAGTGGATACAAACTAGCAGGTTCTGAACATTCTGCTCTGGCCTCTGCCTCTTGTTCAGATGATTTCTCTGTTGGTAGTTCTGCTGATGAATTTGACTCTTTCCCTGAATTCTAAGGATCTTATTGTTCAAATTCTCGAACTTGTAAGCCCTTTTGACAGCCTCTTTAAAAGTTGCAGGTGGTACAACCCCCGTAGCATCTCTTTCCATGGTTGGATTTAGTCCTCCAAGGAACTTTGCTATCTTCTTCTCAACAGTGTCTATCAACTCCGGAGCATATTGGGACAACCTTTCAAACTTGGTGAAGTATTCAAGGACTATCATGTTGCCTTGCGCAAGTTGCTGGAATTCTACTGCCTTTTGACATGAGTGGGTGCGTACTTGTAACCAAATTGCCTCTTAAAATTTGCCTAAGCCACTGCATTTGCCATGATTCTGTACTCTTCCCTGACTGTTTTCCACCAAATATCTACTAAACCGGTAAAGAGCGATGCTGCAAGTTTCACTTGTTTTCCTCCCGTGCATTGGAAGACCTCAAAAATATTCTCCATGTGTTCTAGCCAATCATTTGCAGCCAATAGATCCTCTGTCCCAACAAACTCTTGGGGAGATCTCTTCCGAAACCGCTCAAACAATGCATTCGGGTCGTGCTCCCTTTGATTTATGACAATTTGTGGGCCTGCTGGTTGAGGTAAAACCTGTTTGGGCCTCCTTTCTAACACTTCCAACAATTGCCTTTGCATTTGTGTCATCTCCCTAGCATGATCTTTATCCTTCTTAAGCATTTGTTCCTATAGTCTAGCCTGATTTTCATTGGCCTGATGCTGCTGATCAAGCATTGCCTGCATTATTTGTTTGAACTGATTCTGCAAGGTTTGGTCAAGAGTATCTTCCACAGTTGGCCCAGTATGATCACTATTGCTTGCGGTGGAATCGTCGTTTACTGGTCT
Organism: Camphora micrantha; assembly: GCA_003546025.1. Classification (NCBI taxonomy): domain Eukaryota; kingdom Viridiplantae; phylum Streptophyta; class Magnoliopsida; order Laurales; family Lauraceae; genus Camphora; species Camphora micrantha. The sequence continues at coordinate 38,739,892 of QPKB01000001.1, read as the reverse complement.
CTTACGAGGTGGCATAACACTGCAAAACAAGATGTTAGCACATAATAATTAAATAGAGGGTCACATAATACTCACACGATGCTAGTTAACAAAGAGTCTAACGAACCCTCGCCATGGCCTTAGGATTTCTACTTTCTTTTAATTGCCTGAAACATGTCTCACTCTGATATCAGTCTGTCGCAACCCCGGACCGCACCCACTGGCCTAATCCGGGAACGGGACTCATTTTAGAAAGATGATGAATGATGATTGGTGTTAATGCCATAGAACATAAATTTATTTGTAATAAATCCTTAAAAATACATAATTTCATCATCATTTTAGAATTAATTAAGGACTTAATTATCAAATCATGGACCATTTTAGTAAAAAAAATCATGATTCTATGTTAGTGAGCATCAAAGTCAAAATTCGAGTCAAAATTCATCCAAAAATTGCATTTTCACATAAAATCATGAATTTCTCTATTTTTGGCATTAGAAGTCATAAATTTCTCATAACTTTTTATTCACAAATAAAATGATGTACTTTCTTTGCACCATTGATTTAATTGAATATTTGATAAAATGATGACATTTTATGCATCTATTTAGTGTGAATTGTGCTCGCATCTTGCATAATTCCTTCGCTATATGAATAGATTATTCTTTGACATTTGTTTATGTTTTTTTGTAGGGAATTTCAGAATTTGGGGCCCACGGAAGAGAATTGATGAATCAAATGCATCATGGGACCCATCTACATTTGACATAAATTCTAAGGTAGGGGCGGCCATGGCAGGGTCCGCTCTCATATGCAATAAAAAAACCAGATTTAATCTCTTGAAGATAAGTTCTAGATTTGTGGGCTATGTGATGAGGTGTCCAAGACCTTCCATTCAAGAATCACACACTCAAGTGGGGCCTACTTCCTTGGTTGCAATGAAATTAATTTCAGATTTGAGTGGATCTTTTCAAGAGAGAAAGTGGGACCATCTTAAGATATTTTTCCAGCCAAGAGTTCAAAATTTTTTGGAAGATCTTGATTAGCAATCCAAGTTTGAAACAAATTCAAAGAATCAAGATTTTAGTACTTAAACTCCAAATGGATAGGCCTCAAATTTTGAAAGAGTGCAACCAAGATTCTTCCAAAGAAGACATCACACGTCCAAGAAAGGGGTTGCCCATATAGTTTCAAAATTTGAATTAAATCTAAAGTGGGCCCATGAGAGGAAGTTGCATGAGATATAAAGAATCCTAGTTTTAGTAGGATGGTGTGTCAAGAAATCCAAGAAGATAACAAGCTGGAAAACCCCTTGAAACTCTCTCAAAACTCTCCTAATCTCAATCCAACTCGGACCCCACACTACTAATCCTTACCCAAACAAAAACCCTTGCAACCCAAGATATCAAAAAAATATAAAAAGACCACAAACAGGGTTGCACGTCAATTCCCATCTCCCTTATTCCTCTTGGACGACCAGCAACATCTTCCCTCCTCTTTCCATTAATTTTTCTCCATTTCATCTTCTTCCATCACTACTTCATCCAAGGCCTTCCCTAAGGCACACCACCACTTGAATTTCTACGCCATTGTGCCGCTGCCGTTGCTATCGTCATTCCACCATTGGACTAGCCTTGAAATCATCTTCCCTTGCTTGGATTTCAGATCGCAAAATAAGAGCCGGTTGGATCGCCGTTCGAGACCACGAGTCATTCTCCTTCGTTTATTGTTTCATGTGTCTAGGGTAAGGTTAGATGCACTTTATTTTGATTCAAACAATTTTGTAATGGTTATTTGCTTGTAATGGGTCTTTCATTAATAAATCAAGTTTATGGGGTCTTGGTCTTCACCAATGGGTCAACATCGAATTTTTGTGCTTAGTGACAGTGCACACTTGGTGCGATGGTCTTGATTTTTTTTTATAGCATTAAGAAAAGTAACCATTGCCAAGTTTTAGAATTAAAAACAAATTTTTTATTCTCTGATTTTATTTTATTTTATTTTTATTTTTATGCATTCTATCAATTATTGCAATTGGTTGGACTGACAAATCTTAAAGTGAATGCAGTAGTTAGATTAGGTTTCTAGATTATGATTTTTTTTTCGTTGGTTGTAAATAATTTTTCATACTTGTAATTAACTTTTTTTAAGTAGGATTTGTGATTTTTATAGATTTTTAACAGGCTGGAATTAGTATTTCAGTAGGATAGGTTTTTGCGCGATTAATTACTTCCTGTGGATCGACCTCGGACTTCACCGAGTTATTACTACAATCACGGCCTTGCACTTGGGGCTGACGAACGAGTTTTTTTTGGCACCGTTGCCTGGGAGGTTTTCTTCGCTTGAGGTAATTTTTCCAACTTATCTTTTTAATTGCTTTGTGGGTGTGACTTTACTATTCCGCAATCATTCTAGATCTAAGGGTAGAATGCATAGAATGTTTGGACCAGCCCCATTTCATTAAAAAGTTTATTTTTAATCTCTGATTTTTGATAAAATTGGATCTATTTCAGATATGAAAAATAATTTTTTCTGATTTTTCAAAAATCACATCAATGTCGGAAAATTGCCTAGTTTACTTGTTCTAATCTGGACTAGTTTAGGTCGATTTTTTTAGTTTCTGGTTAGGATTAATTAAGGTGAGTTAAAATCACCTATTTTTCATATTTTTAGGTTTTTAAAGTTTTCAAAAAAATTCTGGAAATTTCCCTCACAAAGGCTATTCTTAGATCGCGCAAATTAGGCTTTTTGGTCACCAAATTTTTCAGAATCTGAAAATTTCAAAACTTTAGTTGGAATCTCAGTTGTTTTAGTTGTTTTTAAATTTAAAAGGACTCTTAAAAGCTTGCTGGAATTTTTTCTAAGAAGGTTAGTTATTTATTTGGAAAGCCGAACAAACTGTCTTTCTTGATTGGTTCGATGTCTTGGCAAGTCTTGTCCCATTAGACTAGGGCGATAAGTCTCTTGTTCTAGAAGGTGGTTTTTAAACGGGTCCCTTGTAATACATCGCGACCCCACCACTGATCTAGGGGCTTACCTGGTTGGGCCAGTTTTATAGACTTGAGTTTGGAAACTTTCCTTAGAGATATCAAACTCTCTAAGATTAAGACTTTGCAAGAATTTGGGAATATTCTTTTAAATCTAAAAATGAACCTTAGGTAGTTTTTCTTTCTAGGTTTCTTAAAAAAAAAAAAAAATTTAAAATTCCAAAAAAGAAAGAAAGACCCTCACCTTCTTGGAAGAGGGACACCTCAAATCGGTTAGAAAGGAAGGAATCACCTGTCAAGAGCCTAATTAAATTCTACGAATCTAGATCTCCTGGTTCTCTTAGGATCTCCAATATGGCTAATGAGCATAGTGATAATGATGAAATTAGGAATGAGAAAGGTAATGGGAATGGACCCAATAATAATGGGGAGGTGAATCAAGCACTTAGGAGTCTGCGTGATTACCTTCACCCTACAAGACAAGCCACACCATCGTGCATGGTTATACCCGTAAGTGCGGGTCATTTGATATCAAACCGGGAGTAATCCAACTTCTCCCCAAATTTCATAGACTTGAATCAAAAAGTGCATATTTGCATATAAAAGAGTTTGAAGAAGTGTGTGCAACACTACACTTCCAGAATGTGAGGGAAGACCTTATAAAATTTCATTTATATCCATTTTCCCTCAAAGATAAGGCTAAGGCATGGCTTCACTCCCTATAGCCCAATTCGATTGCTCTATGGTCCAACATGGTCTAGGAATTTTTAAAGAAATTTTCCCATTGCATAAGACCAACACCTTACGGAGGAATATTATGAATTTTAAACAAAAAGACAAGGAGTCTTATTATAGGTGTTGGGAACACTTTAATGAACTACTCCTTGCATGTCCCTACCACGAATTTGATTTGCACAATACAATTGGTCACTTCTATGATGAACTTAATCGAGAAACACGTCAATTCGTAGAGATGATGTGGCATGGGGAGTTCATGGCTAAAAACCCAGATCAAGCATGGACCTACCTTCAATTTTTGGCAGATAGTGCACAAAATTGGGATACATCTGAAGGTATAGACCCCGTAAAGCAATCGAATCAGGCCAAAGGAGGGTGGTTATAGGTATTAAAAGAAAATGATGATCTTCAAACAAAATTTACATATCTTACAAGAGAAGTTAAGTCCTTGAAATTTGTGAAGAATAAGGAACCTGCTATAGTTTGTGGCATCTGCGCTAGTGATTGTAAGACCCCGACCCGAGTGATCTCTATTAGTATTGATTAAGTTGCGTGTTAGTCTAGATTTGGTTTGGTGGATTTTGGGTTTAGTTGGTTTGGAATAGCTTTGTCATAGCTTTGGGAATTTTGACTGCCTTTGGTATTAGTGGGGCCCTTTGGGGGTTCCTTGTTTATGACTTTACGTGTACTTGGGGTTTTGTCTTGGTTTTCTTGGTTTGTATTTTATCCCGTTTTGTTTATCTCGTTAATACCTTCAACTTTCATGTTGATCCCGTCTCCGTTCGAAACCCCAAAACTTGACTTTTCTAACTTTAAGGGCAAAACAGTACCTTTACACCAAATCTGTACCAAATTATTGTTATTCCCGAAACGCGCGAAACATATACTTTTTGGAAACTAGATATTTCGACGATCATTTCTTCTTTCTTCGTCGATTTCATCCGGGATCCCGAAAACTACTATTTCAGCCCAACAATGTTGCTAGTTGATGGAGCCCACTTGTGTTGCTTATAAAAGAGAGCTCATCTCCCTCCTTTTCCCCTTTTCTAGCACAACACCCAACCTAGGGTTTTTCTTGCACTCTTTTCTTCTTCTTCTTGCTTTGCCATCATCAAAACACTACCAACTTACACCAACATCAAGGAAGGACTTCATCATCTTCTTCACCACTTCAAGAGCTCTCCATTGGTACCATTTGTAAAGAAATCCCATCTCTATAAGATCCTCATTTAGCTTGCCTTACTCATTTGGAGCACCTTTTGGTAAGCTCTCTCCCTATCTCTTAGATTTGTGTTCTTATGGTCTTAGAGAAGCTACATTTCCATTATTGAAAGCTTTTTCTTCTCCTTCATTGTTTTGACCCATTTTAGGGTTTTGTTTTGGGGGTTTTTGTAGAGGTTGTGTTCTTGGCTTGCAAGGGTGCTTAGGAGCTTGTTTTCCTTGATTTGGGACCCAAGGCAAGTGGATGATTTGATACTTCTAGTTTTGAATGAGTTTTATGATATGCATTGATGATTTCACCAAACATTTTGTGATATTAATGGCTTCTTTAGATTTGAAATAAATGCTCATATTGGTTCTTGTTAGCTTGTCAAATCAATGATTTGGATTGTTAATCAGGTCTAAGAAAGGAAGAGAAAAAGATTGGAAAATGGAAAGACCCATTGGACTGCTGTAACAGAACCTGGGTTCTGTTACGCAGTTCACGCGGTCTACCGGCCAAGGGGCGCGGTCGACCGGACACACTGGATCAGGTCTCCTGTTGGATGACCTGCTGTACTGCGGGAAATACTATTTCGCAGTTCACGCGGTCGACCGGCCACACAGAGGTCAGGTTCTCTGGAACCTGACCAAAATACTGTTCACCCATTTAATTTTACAACTCCCGATCGACCTGGCCCTTGGCCGGTCGACGGAGCCCACTGTGTACTGGGTCGACCAGCCAAGGGCCAGGTCGACCTGCCCAACTGAAAACCCTGCTGAAATATGGATTTTTGCCCTATGTTAGATGGACTTTAAGTGGAACTTAGTGACCTTTTTGTGGACCCGTTTGACTTCTTGTGAGGATGGTTGAACCGACATTCCTCATGGTTAATCCAGTTGTATCGGTACTTAACCTAATTCAATCTTGAACGGTACGGAACGACGAGATATCCTTTCTTTTATCTAAACGCGAAATTGGTTTGTTTGGGTATTGCAAATCCGTTTTCCTTTCGATGACTGAGTAGGTTGTAAGGTACTACTAGATTAATATTGTGCTTAGGATCCCATCTCTATTACGTTTTGTTTATTTAAAATTCGATTAAAATTTGAATACCTAAGGTGCATAAAGAGCCCGAAATGTCTCCAAACTCAAGGAGTACCAAGTGATCATTACAATCGACATACGGGGTCCTTATTCACTTGATTTATATTGAACCCCGATACTTGTCCCGAATTTCAAGAAATATGATTTATCATTCCCGAAAACATTGAATTTGCAACTAGAGCTTTTGCTAGCCCCGATATGCACTTCCCGTTTAAAAATGAAATTAGTGCTTTTGAGCACCCCGTCTCGCCCGTTTATTTAAGTACATTACATATGATTTGTACATGTCTTGTTTTACATGATTTGACCTATGAGTCGGCACCACTAAGCTTGGCTTTCCTTGCCGGTTTGATCCACCGACTTGGAGACCCTTTCCCGTCCCGCCAGTTGCAGTTTGGATCCCGATATCCGGTTCGCTACCATGGTCCCGTCCCGTATTATATTATGTATACATATATGTTACTTATGTTGCATCTCCTCACTTCGGTGACTGAGACAACATCCCGATATGCTTATGTCACTTTAGTGATAGAGGACTTAGCTATGTGTGGTTGCCATCTTGTCTGTTTCCCGTTTCCTTGGATACCTTACATGTTTTTATATTGCATACGTATTTGAATAAATGATTCTCTCGTTTTATGAAACTATTGCTTTGACAAGTTTAAATGTTTTCCAAGGTAATTTCCTTATTGTTATGTCTTTTCACCCGTTTGCCAAACCGTCGTGTTTGACCCTTTGCTTTTGTACTCAGGTCCCGTCATCGGTCTCCCCGAGGAGGAGCTTGAGGAGGCGGTCGGCGAACCGCACCGATTAGTTAAGTGGCACGCCGATGACGTCGTCTAGACATTCGGGTGCTTGAGCAGCGAAACATTTTGGGGAATAGAACTAACCATTCTTTTGGGGAACTTGTTATTTTATTCATATTGGCCTTTGTTGGCCTCTATTTTTGGGAACAATGTAATTAAAATATATTGTTGTAAACCTTAACTTTCTTTTGGGGTTATAGCAATAATGATCATTGCTCATTTTGATACTAGTATTAAACATGTGTTAATCTTGTTATCTTGGACATGAATGTATGAAATAGATTTGCTACATGCTTCCGCACATAAAAGAAATATTCATGTTGATGTGATATCCTCACCGCGGACACCTGTGGGAAATCGCGTGTACGAGTGGTACTCTTTGGTAGACTCGTATACGTTTTCGATTTAAATCAAATCATACAATCATCTAATCAATAACAATTAGCATCCGATCCCAGATTAGGCCCGATGGCCCGGTCCGGGGTCGCGACAGTGATAAACACATTTCTTCAGAGTGTCCAACACTCCCTGCTTTCCAATAACTGTTTCACAAGCAAACAAATACCACTAACACATACAATCGGCAGTTCAATAATTCTTTGGGTAATACGTACAATCCTAATTAGAGGAATAACCCTAACTTTAGTTGGAGGAATGACCCAAATGCTACTCCGCCCAATTTCAACCAAATGTCAAATCAATTTGGGGGTACTTTTGGTACATATGCTCAAAACACACAGCAAATGGTACCCCCTATAACTCAAACAACACCTTGGGATGAACTTGTGGCTAAGTTTATGGTGAATCAAGAGTCCATCAATAAGAAACATGATAGGAACTTTGAGAATTTACAGAACACTATGCAGAATCTCTGCAAATTGGTTGAAGCACAAAATAAGGGGACTTTTCCAGCCCAACCACAGCCCAATCCAAAAGGGCAATATGAGGTTCATCAAGGTGGTCCGTCAAATTCAAAGGAGCAGGTTCAAGCTGTTACTACTTTATGTAGTGGTAAATAGATTGAAAAGCTTGATCTGGAAAAAGATAAACGACCTAAATCCTCAAATCAAGAAGGGAAAGAAAATGAAGCCCCTCCTATCAAGAAGAAAAGCCTATTTCCTCCGTGATTCAAGCCCTTACCGCCTTTTCCCAACCGATTAGCTCCTCCCAAGCCATCAATACAGAACCAGGAAATCTTATATGTGCTTAAAGAGGCTAAAATTAATATCCCGTTGTTAGACGCAATCAAACAAGTCCCATCTTATGCAAAGTTTCTTAAGGAATTGTGCACGTTGAAGCGTAAGATACATGTATAAAAGAAAGTGTTTCGCACTGAGCAAGCCAATGCAATTCTAAACCACGACACACCCCCTAAATTCAAAGACCCAGGATGCTCCACAATTTCGTGCATTATTGGAAATTATCAAATTGAACAATCATTACTTAATCTTGGGGCAAGTGTCAACTTACTTCCTTACTCGGTCTATGTAAAATTGGGAATGGGCGAACTCAAACTCACCCAGGTTACTCTGCAGCTCACTGTTGAGTTCATGAATTTGCACATTTATGTATCATTTTAGGATGAATTAGGGATTTAATTAGGTGAATTGCATCATTATTTATATAATTTCATCATTTCATGCATTTTCACCTAGGAACTTGAATTTTCATACTTTTCATACATTTTTTGCATTAACTTAGAATGTTTTGCAAATTTTCTCCGAATAGTCCCATTTGGAGTAGAACTCTATCCGGATGAGTCCCGCCTCAATATGGGCTCTTCAGTATTTAATGTGTTGAATTAGAATGTGAAGAAAATGAGAATTGCAGGCCTTTGTCACGGAACCCACTTTCAAGCACACATTGTCATCATGAACCCTGCATTTATGAATTGAAGTAAATTGAAGAATTCACCACGTAGACCTCACACACAAGCCACATGCAAATCAATCAAAGGGGGGGTCCACTCATTGCGTCAGGTGAAGAATCTTAAATACAGTGGAAGGTTTCTCATAGGGCCCACTTTCAAGTAGATGAAATGTCCCACATGGCAAGGTCCACAGTAGTTGCAAATTTGAAATTATTAATGGATAACTCAAAGAGTACAAATTCTGATTAGAATAAAAGAAGAAGAGTTTGAATCATCCACATATGATGTCTTTTCAAAAATGAAAGTTGTGCAGAGATAGAATCCATTGCAAATCAAATTTTTAAAGTTAATCCCATTTTTCTTAGGATAACTCATCTTCAAATGGCCATAACTTTCAATCCGACCGTCGGATTGATGAAATTTACCAACAGTTGGAAAGCTTATTCAGAGTAGATATACGTGGAGTCTAAGAACGTGCAAATCAGAACTATATTGACAAAGTTATAGGCCCGAAGATTTTCATGTTCATTTTTAGACGAGTTTGCAATTAAATACACACCGTTGATAATCAATTGCTACACATCCCTTGTGGGACCCCATTTGAAGATTAGCCAAGCCACCTACAGGTTTCCAGAGGCTTCCACCTCATTCAAATTTAAAAAAAAGATAAGAGATATACCTTATCAATGAAGAAAAATTTACAGAGAAGGTGTCCAGATTCAATGTATCTGTAAGATAACCGGAGATATTAAAGGAACCAAACGGTAGCATACGAGAGACACATCCCTCCCCTTGGACGTCCATAATTTCTGTCTCTCCTCTTTCTCTTATTTCCCTAATTAATAGAATTTAAGAGTTATTTTTGGGTATTTTGGGGCTTTGTTCCAGAACTAGGTTAAAAGAGTGTGAGAGAAAATTATAATTGCCATGACGTTCTCAATGAAAATCATAACTTTTGCAATGGAGGAGTAGATCCCTAAATCAGAGTGTCAGATGAAGTTAAGTATTTCTCATCGTTAATCTATGTGATATTTTTCTCTCTTGCATATTGATTATAATAATAAATATGCCTCCTGTCATTGACAACCTCTGTTATTCAATTATTTTATTTGGACAATGCTTTAATCATGTATGTTTTCTTAATAGATTATTCTTAGATTGAAATTCTTTGATAATCTATCTTTGATTAATATGTGATATTTAGTTAAGTTCATAATTTCATTAGGTGAAGGAGATTTTTGCCTTAAATAAATTGTGAAAAATTGTGCTATTTGATAGACAAATTATCCGAATCAGAAACATTGATTTTTTTCTGATTTGAAGAACTTTTGGGACAAATTTATTTTATCTATTGCATAGAATGGTGATGGGACTACTTAATGGATTCATGATATTCTGATCTGCATTTTCTCTTATTTTATTGCTGCACTCTAGATCTAGCATTTTCTCAATCTTATTATTGTTTTTCTTTTATTTATCTCTCTTGTCATTATCATTGATAAAATAAAAAATCAGATTTTGAATTTTAACTTAGTCGTGCTCCCTGTGGGATTCAACCTGTACTTGCCACTATCTCAAAAGGACAGTTGTGCACTTGCAGTATTAAAAGATTGAATTTAAATTCACATCACTCATAGATCGATCAATCACCGAAAGGGATAGTAGAGGATGTGCTCGTGCATGTTGACAAGTTCTACTTTCCAGTAGACTTTATTGTGCTAGACACTCATCATGTGGCAAATCCTCATGCTCAGATTCCGGTAATTTTGGGGATACCATTTTTAGACATATCCAATGCATTGATCAATTGCCGGAATAGAAAAATGACGTTATCTTTTGGTAACATGACTTTAGAGCTAAATGTTTTCGACCTTTGCAAACAACCAAGGGATGATAACATTGACCTTAAAAAAGTAGATTTGATCGGTGTTCTTATAACAGAAACTTTTGAAAGATGGATCTCCGATTCCATTAAGTCAGTTGAGGTACTTGACCCTTTGCGAAGAAACACTTGATAGCACTGTTGAACTGGTCAACATTGTAGGCAAACCCTCTTTTGAAGAGCTGGTCATAACTGGTACTCCGTCTCTTCCATCTCAAGTGAGGCCGCCCAAACCTGAGTTGAAACCACTATAAGAAAATGTAGTTTTAGCGTCGAAGTTATACCGGCGGCCACTTTAATTGGACGCTATAAGACGACATTACCGCTAATAATTATAAAAGTCCCAATGAAGTGCGCTGGTGCTGATATCCCTTTCTTCCTCATCGATCCCTCTCTCGCTCTCTCCCTGCTCACCCCATCCTTCTCTGCTCTCTCCATGCTCACGCATCGCTCTCTCTGGTTGACGCCAAAACAATCCATCTCTTCCTCATCGATCCCTCTCTCGCTCTCTCCCTCATCGATCCCTCACTCGCTCTCTCCCTGCTCACACCATCCCTCTCTGCTCTCTTCCTGCTCACGCATCACTCTCTGCTCGACGCCGAAACAAATCCCTTTCTTCCACATCGATCCTCCAAGGTACGCCATCTTCATGCCCCCTTTTTTCCATTGCTTTTACAAGCGATTTTCTAGGGTTTGGATCTCTCGTCTTGATCTTCTTCGCGTCTTCATGTCTTTCATTTTTAGGGTTTTACCTATTGTTATTGTTATTGATTTACATGAAGCTATTCGGATTCCATTTTCAGAGCTTTTAGTGCTTAGAATCATTCAAATTGGGTGTTTTTGTGCTTCTGATCATGTAAACTGGCCTAAGTTGGAAGGATTCTTTTTCATGCATAGCGATTTTGTTGGATCTGCATTTTTTCTGATTTTGTTGGGATCGTTGATTGTGTTTTGATGTGTGCGACAGCTGAGAGCATCCCCATCTTCATCGCCCTCTCCATCTTCCTCGTAGCGGTAGCAGCCAACACCTTCCCCTACCATCCCCAAAATCCAAACAGGTCTGTCTCCCTCTCCCCTTCTCTCTCCCTCTCCGTCTCTCTTCATTTCTCTCTCACTTCTTCTTTGTTTTTGTTTGTTTTAAGACCTGGATCTAGGTTTTAAAGGGTTTGTTTTGGTTTGAGTGATTCTGCATTTTTTATTTTTACTTCAATTAAGGTTTCTGGTTTCGACAGGGTTTGATTTGAACCTATTTCTGTTCTGAGTTTGTATTCATTTGTTTGTAGGCCTGTTTTCATTTGTTTTGAAGCTCTCGATATGAGTTTTGATGGTTGTGTTTGATTCTGCATTTTTTTTCTGTAGTTTTGTGTATATTTGTTTATGGATACCATCTGCTTTTCTTGGCTATATTTATAGGTAATTTCTTTGGGATCCACATACCTAGTTTTGATTCTATTCCACTGTGTAGATAGTTCGTTTCCTCGTTTCATTTTCCTTTGATCTGATAAAAAATGGAGAAGATTGGCAGTGCTGAACCTGTCACGACCCCGGACCGGGATCCTAAGAAGAGGTCCGGGGAGGTGAGGGGTGATTCTATTTCTCCCAAGATCCGCGTGTGTGAGGATCCACAATCACAACACTGTCTGAATATTTCTGCGGAAGCTTTTGTGGTAATGCGACCTGGAGTCCGTGGACAACATCGAATTCCGCGTCGCATAGAACCCCTAGCATAAAGCCATCATTTTATGAACCATATCAGACTGGAATAAACCAACATAAATAAAATACAGAGCTGACAGTAACAGGATATTACATTTCCATTATGTTCAAGTTACAAGTAACCATGTGCATTAATTACAATCCCAAGAAAGGCTAATAAAAGCCGAACAATAACAAACTAATATCCACTACCCAAATGTGACGTATCTCCGATGTCAAGCCCAATGTCTACAGGACATAGCCGACAAGACAACCTGCACTCATGGCTCCACAGCCACAACTCTCAGCTCGGGGCGGGAAACTGAACCTGAGTACCAAAATAGTGGGTCAAACACGACGGTTTGGCAAGCAGGAGAAAAGACATAACAATAAGGAAAATACCTTGGAAAACATTTAAACCTGTCAAAACAATAGTTTCATAAAACGAGGTAATCATTATTTCAAATACGTATGCAATATAAAACATGTACGGTATCCAAGGAAACGGGAAACGAGCAAGATGGCAACCACACAAAGCTAAGTCCTTTATCACCGAAGTGACATGAGCATATCAGGGTGTTGTCTCAGTCACCGAAGTGAGGAGATGCAACACAAGTAACATATACATAATATAATACAATACGGGACATGACCACGGTAGCGAACCGGGCATCGGGGACCACAGTAGCAATCTGCGGCATCGGGACAAGACCACGGTAATAACCGGGTAGCGGGATCCAAACTGCAGCTGGCGGGACGGGAAGGGGTCTCCAAGTCGGTGGATCAAACCGGCAAGGAAAGCCAAGCTTAGTGGTGCCGACTCATAGGTCAAATCATGTAAAACGAGACATGTACAAATCATATGCAATGCACTTAAATAAACGGGCGGGACGGGGTGCTCAAAAGCACTAATTTCATTTCATTCGGGCATGTATAAACGGGTTAGCAAAATGCTAAAATACACTTTCAATACTTTCGGGAATGCTAAATCAATATTCGAGAAATTCGGGCTATTATCGGGATTCAAGACAATCATAATTTGAGAAATTCGGGCTATTATCGGGCTTCAAGACAATCATAATTCGAGAAATTCGGGCTATTATCGGGCTTCAATATAAATCAAGTGAATAAGGACCCCGTATGTCGATTGTAATGATTACTTGGTACTCCTTGAGTTTAGAGACATTCCGTGCTCTTTATGCACTTTAGGTATTCAAACCTTAATCAAATTTTAAATAAACAAAACCTAATAGAGAGGGGAACCTAAGCACAACGTTAATCTAGTAGTACCTTACAACCTACTCAGTCATCGAAAGGAAAACGGATTCGCGATATCCAAACAAACCAATTTCGCGTTTAGATAAGAGAAAGAATATCCCGTCGTTCCGTACCGTTCAAGATTGAATTAGGTTAAGTACCGTTACAACCGGATTAACCGTGTGGTAATGTCGGTTCAACCATCCTCAAAGGAAGTCAAACGGGTCCACAAAAGGGTCACTAAGTTCCATTTAAAGTTCATCTAATCACATGACAAAAAGTCCATTTAAAGTCCACCTAATCATAGGACAAGAGTCCATTGAAAGTCCATCTAACAAAGGGCCAAAGGTCCCTTTAAAGTCCACCTAACAAAGGGCCAAAAGTCCCTTTAAAGTCCATCTAAACATAGGACAAAAATCAGTTTTTCCAGCAGGTTTCCAGTTGGGCCGGTCGACCTAGCCCATGGCCGGTCGACCGCGTACACAGGGGCTCGGTCGACCGCCCATGGGCCAGGTCGACCGGGAGTTGTAAATTAAATGGGTGAACAGTCTTTTGGTCAGGCTCTCAGGAGCCTGACCTCTGTGTCGCCGGTCGACCGCGCCCTAGGCCGGTCAACCACGTGCTCAGCATAACTGAGACTCCCGCAGTTCTGCAGGCTGCCCAACAGGGGGGCCTGTTCCAGTGTCGCCGGTCGACCGCGCCCTTGGCCGGTCGACCGCGTACACTGCGTAACAGAACCCAGGTTCTGTTACAGCAGTGCAGTGGTCTTTTTCCTTTTCTTCCATTCCTTTCTACATTCTTTCAATCTAATACATGGATAAAACAGGCTATCAAGATTCTCAAATGTGCATTTATTTCAAGTTTAAACAAGCCATTAATATCACAAAATACTTGATGAAATCATAATGCATTTTATCAAATCTCATTCAAATGTAAAAGGATCAAATCATCCACTTGCCTTGGGTCTTTAATCAAGGAAAAACCAGCTCTAATCACACTTGCAAGTCAAGATCACAAACTCTACAAAAAAAACCCCAAAAACAAACCCTAAAATGGGTCAAAACAAGCAATAAGAAGAGAGAGCTTCTAATAATGAAAATGGGGATTCTCAAGGACCAAAAGAACATGAATCTAGAAGCTTAGAAAGAGATCTTACCAATAGGTTCTCCAAATGGACAAAGCAAGCTAAATGAAGATCTTGGAGAGAAGAGATTCCTCCACAAATGGTACCAATAGGAAGCTCTTGAGGTGGTGAAGAAGATGATGTAATCTTATGAGATGTTGGTGCAAGATTGGTTGTCTCTTGATGATGAAGAAGCCAAGAAAAGGCCAAGCAAACCCTAGGCTCAAGGTGGCTGTGCTGGAAAATGGAGAAGGAAGAAAAGATGGGTTCTCTTATAGCATATGAAAATGGGCTCCACCACTTAAGAACTTTGAAAGGCTGAAATAGTGGTTTTCGGGGCTTCGGATGAAATCGACGAAGAAGGAAGAAATGATCGTCGAAATATCTAGTTTCCAAAAAGTATATGTTTCATGGGTTTCGGGAATAACAATAATCCGGTACAGATTTAGTGTGAAAAGACTGTTTTGCCCTTGAAGCTAGAAAAGTCAAGTTTCGGGGTTCGGGACGGGAACAGGATCAACATGAAAGTTGAAGACAATAACAAAACAAGTAAATCGGGATAAAATACAAGTCGAGAAAACCAAGATCAAACCTCAAGTACACGAAAAGCCATAAACAGGGTACCCCCAAAGGGCCCCACACTAAAACCAAGACACTCAAAATATCTCAAAGCTATAACAAGCTATTTAAATCCAAATTAAACCAAAAACCACGAAACACACTTAGAGCTAAACATAGCTCAAAAACACTAATCTGGGCCTCTGGGTCGGGGTCTCACAGAACCCAAGCTCGAAGATCTCTTCAAATCGAAGAAGCCCGTGAAGAACCCTCTCATGCCACTTGGTAATTTCATTCTTCTCTTTTCAATGAAACCCTTGAATTGCTATCTCACATAAAAATGACTTTTTTGCTTTGTTAATGTTATCGGCTTCTTGTTGGGATTTTTCTTTTTTTCTTTGATTTGGATCATTTGAGATTTTTCTCAATTGGGTTTTGTCTTGATTGCCATTCTGCTGCTTCTTGTTTCACAATTATGAAAAAGAATTGATTTTTCAATTTTTTTTGTCCTGTGGAATAAGTTAATTTTGGACCAATTGATTGTTTCTGTCAGATGGGTTTTGGTTTTAGTAGATTTATGCTTCTTTTTTTCAGATTTTTGAAGTATTTTTTTTTCTAGAATTAGTTGAATGTTTGCTTAAATTGCTGTTATTGGTTTGAAATTTTTTTTTTTTTTTTTGATTGATAAATTGGGGGTTGATTTATGAATTTTGTTAGGTGCAGATTGATGGACTATATCTATCATTGATCACCCACACCTAATTTTTCTCTTTGAAGCCATTAGTTGTGTAGGGGATGCTTGCCAACATCTCAGGGGAAGTTGTGAGGAAGGACATGGCATTATGTGGAGTAACCGAGAGCATGACATTGAATAGGGTGAGTGGAAGAATAGAAATCTCAAAGGTTGACTCAGACTAGATGTATTTAGCACCAGTGCAGATGAGCAGGTGTATATTTTAGTCAGTGGGAGGCATTATTTAGCATTTATCATACTCTTAATAGAAAGATTATCCTAATTCTACGCACACATGGTGAGAGAGAGACCTTACTTTTTAGTTTTTAGTGTTTGGTGGGTTGTGTTCTTAGCTTGGTTGGTGTTGATTAGGAGTTCAGATACAACTCTTTTAGCTGATCCCAGATTGATGGGATAGAACACATTGACCAATACCATTTTCAGATTCATTACAATGCCTGCTTTTCAATTAAACATGAGAAAATTTAGAACTCTTAAGATTGTAAAAGCTGAAAATAGACTTAACATTTATATGATGAAGTAAATAGAGTAATTCATGGCATGTTTTTGATATATTAAAAAGTACTAGATAACTGAAAAGTAACAAGCTTAAATTTACAAGAACGGATTTTTTTTATAAACATGCTTGACTCTACAACTTCATGGTTTCCAGAATGAGCACCTTCCAACTATGCTACAGGCTTATCTGAGAGAATCAGTTAATTAATAACTGAATGAATTCTAATACTTAGAATTAAATTAGTTCATTATCATAGCTTGACTGGATTTTTGAAAAGCTCAATGGCAATTGGGAAGACTTTAAATCAAAATCACTCCTTCATCGCAGAAAGGAAACTAGTTTCATCTTTAAAAAATATAAAATCCCGATCTTCCATTTTCCTGTCCATTTTCAGCGAGGCTTCTGTTTGGGAGGGTCAAGAAGTGGAGGAAGCGATTTACCTGATCTATTGGAATTTGGAATGAGGTGGTAAATATGCATCAACTATGAAAAATATGGCAAAGAAAAATTTCTCGAGCTCACAAACTGGTGGTGGGCAGTGTTTTCTCAATGAAAGGGAGGTGGAGAGGATCATATGGTGTTTGTTTTTAACCTTTTTTTTTTTGAACTTATACATGATGTTTCTACTTTGGTTCATAGTCCAAAATCTCTATGAGATTCAAGGTGGTTGGGCTAAGTCGACTCAACCAAATAGGGGAGATATCATTTCAAAACTGACACGACTTAATAAAGATTCAGTTGACTCAGTCAAAATGGATTCACTAGAGTTGGTCGAAACCCTTTAACCTTTGGCTAGAATATAGAAAAACCCAACTAATTTTTCTTTTTTGGACTCAATAAATATATTGTTACTCAATTGAGACTTTGTTAAGAGTCAAGTTGGCTCGACTAAGCGAACCTCCAGGCTGTATCAATGTTTGATGAAGAGAATATGCCTCTTAAATTCCCCAATTCTTTGTTTGATGAAGAGAATTCTGAAACTAGCTACATTAAAATGGCTGAAATAGCCTTTTGGAATGCTCCAACTACTGGAATTCTAAATGTTTTTTATTTAAGAATTAGTGGTGAAATGAACTCTACTAAAGGATTATTAAAGAGGTGAGGAGTAAGTGAGGGGTGAAGGATATAAGGTGGAGATGTGGATAAGACCTTCACTTTCCTGTCCATTGAATTACTAGGGTGATAGATAGGTATTCATTTCCCATCTTTTGATTCTATTTTCCCAAAAGAAATGTTATTTGATGCTCGTTTTTTGAGAATTCACCTTTGATCTCCATTTTTTACCACTTACGGTATAAATCCTATGTATATGATTCTTATGTACTCTAACATAAACAAACAGACCCTTAGAGATTTGACTTTGAGGAATTCCTATGGTAGACTTCTCCACAAATTTGAGGGTATCTGAAATCCTCTAGACAAGAATTGCTCAATAATATAGCCTTAAAAAAAAAAAAAAAAAAAATCAAAGCATTCAATATAACTAAAGGTTCCCACATGCCTCAGCCACTTTTAGTTGTTATGGTTACATCAATTGCATCAATCATAGAACCTAGGTCTTGGACATCCTACCCAGGCTAGAATGTTGATGATAAGGTTTATACTGTACACAGTCAAAACTTCGGTGCTATGAATTCTATGTTTGTCTGATTTATGTTTCGAGCATAGTTCTCTGACTCATTGGATCAATTGGACATGGGCATTTATCAGGTTGAGTAGCTAGTAGGGTTGGTAAAATAATTTATATATTTTTTATTCTACATACAAAAATTTACAATAACTAAAATATAGAAAAGAGATTTGTAAAATTTTAAAATATGTATATCTTCATAAATCTATAGAAACTCCATATGAATTGCAATTCTAATCTTTAGTTTTCATTTAATTATATTCTAACATTACTGATTTACTAATTAAAAATTTATAAATGGATTGCCATTTGTTTGCTATTGTGTCACTTTGCAGGTAGACTTAGCTAGACCAAAACAAATTAAGCCAAGTCACAAGTCAACCAGGTGGGATAACTAGGATTGTAGAAAAATTCCAGCTGTTAATCCAAGTAAGGTTCACTTCAAATCTTTTCATTTCCTTTTTGTATTGCTCTTCTTAAGGCGTTTGGGGTTTTGGGCTACTTTTCTTTTTGGGCATTGTATGTGAGATTTCCTTCTTGCATTTACTTCTTCCTTGTATTTTGTCTTGAATCTTGAGTTTTCTCAACTAGGTTTCTTTCAAATCTCTAGAATCCCTTTTGGGTTTTGAGTTATTGCTTTACATTTCCTAGGATTTAATT
Source organism: Camphora micrantha (assembly GCA_003546025.1). NCBI lineage: Eukaryota > Viridiplantae > Streptophyta > Magnoliopsida > Laurales > Lauraceae > Camphora > Camphora micrantha. Next base: position 38,721,143 of record QPKB01000001.1, on the reverse strand, counting down.
TCATTGCATGAAGGGTGGGAAACCATTACCTAGTACCTACTTATTGCAATGAGGATATCTGAAAGTTGTTACAGAACTTTTGTCTAATTTAAAGAATTAGTTCTCTTGGAGGGGGATCAGCTTCCATGTCTTCACCGTGGAAAGAAGAAGTTTGAAATGAGAATCTCGTCTTCATGCATTATCATATTTTAAAATTACATGATAAGTACCCTCCTTATGACAACCAATAAAAGCATGACAGGTGGACATAACTGATTAACCACAATAATACAAATTAATAATTTCCGAACCAACCAGTGATTACATACAACTACTTTAACTAACTCCATGACCATAACAGAACAGTAAAGAATAGTAACTGCTACACTGAACAGTAACTACTATACATGCCTACAGAACATCCCAACTGCTGTCATGCGTATGCATCAATAGATCTTAACTTTTCATACCTCACTCTTAGTGCCTATTATGGAAAACCACTAACTGAGCAAATTAGCCCCCTGCGTATCAAGTACATGGAAATTCACTGCTGAAATGTATGCAGCTGCAGACAATCCATTCTTCTGAGTCCAGTGACTGAATATGATTCTTGACTTTTAAGTTTACACAAACCTAAGGCCTTGGTGATTAATTTTGGAATCATTTTTAGGTAGTCCAAACTCTTATCCGATGAACCTCATCAAAGACCGACCATGTCTGAAATGAGAAGAAAACAAAAACATAGGGGATTTGACATATCAATCCCCCTTAAACCCTGCATCTCCAATTTCATGACAGAAAATCTAATAATGTCACCAGAGTCGTTTGACTCTGGTACACATTTTTTATACTTTTCTGCCTTGGATCCCATGATATCATGGGATCCAAATGTTAAAAGTTGAGAAGCCCGTACATTAAGAAGCTTGTCTACATTAAAAAGCCTAGACATTCTTCTTATCTGGACCTGGATCCCATGATATCATGGGATTCAGGGCAGAAATGTAAACAAAATTGTAGATGTTATAAATTTTTTTAGAGGAGCTTGGGTCCGAAAATGCCTAATAGGCAAAAAAAAGGTCTTAAAAGAGTTTCAAATGTATAAGAATTTAAAAGTATGCCTGTTTATCAAATTTTCATAAAATATTCTCTTGTAGTGTGAATGTAAAATCCTACTCTAAACTCACATCACGTCTTGTGTGATCATGTGTTTTTGGTCGGTAGGTGACGGCTTGAACCGGATATTACGATGGATAAAAGTTGGATGCATAAGTCAAGATCAAGCCCTGAGTATCTAAATAGTGTTGTAGAATTCCTAAATTTTGCATTTGACTATGCAACGAATGATGACAAGATCCCGTGTCCATTCATTAAATGTTGTAACAAGTACTATAATAATAGAGAAGATGTGCATGGTGACTTATTATGGAATGGGATAATGCAGAGATACATCAATTGGACGAGCCATGGGGAGGATATATATATGGAGGTGAATATATTAGTGATGAGTCCGAGGAGGGCGATGATATGCATGAAATGTTATAGGATGCATTCGGAATGCCAAACTTAGATGGTGGGGAAAATAATGAATCATCGGAAGAAAGCATTCCGGATGAGCCCAACATGGAAGCATAGAAATTTTACAAACTTTTGAAGGATGCTGAAAATGAACTATATCCGGGTTGCACTAAATTCTCAAAACTTTCCTTCCTTGTACGATTATTTCACTTGAAGTGTCTTAATGGATGGAGTACAAGTTGTTCGACATGTTACTTGAGTTATTAAAAGTTATTAAAAGAGGCACTTCCCCGTTGGTGAAATTTTGCCTAAGAATCACTATGAATCAAAAAAGAAACTTCGGGATCTTGGCCTACACTACATAAAAATAGATGCTTGCCCGAATGACTGTATGTTGTACTAGAAGGAATATGAGAATACGAATGAATGTGCCGTATGTGGTGACTCTAGGTGGAAATCGATGCAATGTTACTCTACTAAACAGGCTGTAACTTCATATACAAAGGATAAGAAGATAGCTGCAAAGATTTTGCGTTATTTTCCATTGAAACCGAGGCTTCAAAGGTTATTTATGTCTTCAAAAAACAGCCGAGTACATGAGATGGCATGATCAGGGCCGCATAAAGGACGAGGTATTGAGGCATCCTGCAGATTCTGAGGCAAGGTCAACTTTAGACGATGTATTCCCGATGTTCGGTTCGGAGCCTCATAATGTTAGACTTGGGTTAGCGAGCGATGGTTTCAATCCTTTTAATACCATGAGTATTGCTCACAGCACATGGCCGGTCATTCTCATCCCTTACAACTTGCCACCATGGATGTGTATGAAGCAATCATTTTTCATGTTGTCATTGCTTATTCCTGGCCCTAAGTCTCCTGGGAACGACATCGATGTTTACCTGCAACCGTTGATAGAGGAGTTGAAGGAATTGTGGACAGATGGAGTTGAGATATACGATACCTCTTCAAAATAGAATTTCCAGATGCATGCAGCAGTCTTATGGACTATTAGTGATTTTCCCGCATATGCTAACTTATCAAGATGGAGCACTAAAGGGGAAAAAGCTTGTCCCTCTTGCAACAAGGACACATGTTCAATCAGATTGAAGAATAGACGTAAGTGGTGTTACTTAGGAAATCGTCGATTTTTACCACATGATCATAAGCTCCGACACAATAAGAGATCTTTTAATGGATTTAAGGAATTGAGAAGTGTACCAAATGCATTAACCGGTGATGATGTACTTGATCAATTGCGTGACTACGAGCAAATCACATTCGGTAAGGCGGAAAAGGATAAGATGGGGAGGAAAAGAAAAAGGGATGAGTGTAATTTGCCAAAGAATTGGAAGAAGAAGAGTATTTTCTTCCAATTGCCTTATTGGAAAGATCTTATATTGCGGAACAATCTGGATGTTATGCACATCGAAAAAAATGTGTGTGACAGTGTGGCAGGGACACTGTTGAACATGGAGGAGAAAACAAAAGACACTTTAACAGCTCGTCTTGACCTAAAGTTAATGGGCATAAGGGAACATCTCCACCCAAAACAGGAAGGAAATAGGTTGGTATTACCCTCTGCATGCTACTCAATGTCTTTAAATGAGAAAAGAAAGTTATGTTAATGCTTGAAGGAGGTGAAGGTTCCGGATAATTATTCGTCGAACATTGCACGATGTTTTCAGGTCAAACAATGCAAGATCTCGGGGCCGAAGAGTCACGATTGTCATGTTCTCATGCAACAACTACTTCCGATTGCAATATGTGGACTCTTACCGAAGGACGTGTGTTCAGTTTTGATTCAATTATCTACTTTCTTTAGGCAGTTGTGTTTGAAAGTGTTGAAGGTCTCAGACCTAGAGCAACTTCAATCCCATATTGTTCTAACATTGTGTAAATTGGAAATGATCTTCCCACCGGCATTTTTTGATATCATGGTTCATTTGCCTATTCATCTTGCCGATGAAGCCAAGTTTGCCGGACCAGTGTAATATCGGTGGATGTATCCAATTGAGAGGTCAGTATATATATAATATCAACTTATCATTTCAAGTTGTATTGGCAATAACATCAACAATTGTATTCCCATAGATACTTGCACACGCTGAAGTCATATGTACGTAATAGAAGTCGCCCGGAGGGTTCAATAGCAGAAGGGTACCTTTCAGAAGAATGTTTGACATTTTGCTCCAGATACTTACAGGAGGTTGAGACAAGGTTCAACCGACCGGTTCGGAATTACGATGGTGGTGATGCTAAATCACATGAAAAGTTTTCCATTTTCGCAGGGACCGGTCGTGCCTTAGGGAAGGCAACCTTGCGCACGCTAAGTACAAATAAGTGGGAGCAGGCTCATCTATATGTGTTGAATAACTGTGATGACGTCGCCCCATTGGTTCAATAAGACTGCTATATCCAAATCTAGTAAAACGATATATATATAGTCAACAATACATTTTTCCTCCCATTTGGATTATGATAAAAATGATTTATTGTGCAGGACACATAAGCAGATGATTAAGGATGCTCATGGTGGTCGTATAAGTGTTAGGGATGTAGACTGCAAGCATATCAAGGAATTTGGTAAACGGTTCGAACGCCATGTAAGTGTTGTATAAAATATGCATTTTTCCTACTAAGTGTAGTCATAGTTATGAATAATGTGATTGGGACGTATTAATTTCCTTGTCCAATCCAAATAGGTTTCACATATGCAAGTAGATGGTGAACATGTAAATAAACAACTACAATTATTAGCTATGCCTCCCCTTCGAGCAGTGAGGTGCTTTAAGGGGTACATCGTAAATGACTTTAGATTTCACATAGAAGATCGCGAGAGACAAAGGAAAACTCAAAATAGTGGAGTTTTCTTAACTGTAGAGACATCGAGCTTTGCAAGTGCAAGAGACTCGAACCCGATGACCGGCAATGTTGGCTATTATGGTGTCTTAAAAGATGTTATTGAGTTGCAGTATATCGGTGGGAATCGGATCGTGTTATTCAAATGTGATTGGTGGGATGTAACGAACCGTGGTGGAAGGGGAATCAAGCAAGATGAGTATGGATTCACCTGTGTGAACTTCACACGAACCTTAAATACCAATGAACCATTTATTCTTACAAATCAGGCACAACAAGTTTTTTACATCCAAGACACCAACGAGCCCAATTGGCATGTTGTGATAAAGATACAACCCCGAGACTTATAAATATGGAGTCGGAAGTAGATCCTTGCCAACAAATTGAGCCCGATTTGCACATTGAGTCAACAGATATGGTAGACACCAATGATGGTGTTATCACTTGGAATAGACCTAATATCGAAGGAGTGGTTCTTGATGGAAATATTGTTCTTCCTCATCAAACCCAAGAACGTAAAGTAGATGACTTTATTGATAATGGTGAGGGAGATGATACCTCTACTGACAACGGTGATGGAGATGGAGATGGTATCTCTATTGACGTTGGTGATGATTAAGATTGCTGGCAGGTAATGCAGTTGAGTTTAGATTCTTAATATTCTCAATTTTGTTAAGTTTGGTAGTTGGTAGTTGTTTGCTTCTTCTTCAATGATTTTCTCAGGAAAAGAAGAAAATGGATGAGAATCCTCTTAAGGGCTTCTTAGTTTTCAGTTTTTGCTACTTCCCATTGGGCTTCTTTCTGAAGTTTTAATCAAGTGTGTAATTACTAGTTACTACCTGCCATTGTGTGTGGCCACTTGTAAGTAGGATTTAGGCCACATAGATTAATGGGCTGGAGTCCAGACCTGTGTTTGGGTTATTGTTAGTCTATAGACAAATGGGTTGGGCCTGCAGCTATGTGTTTTAAGATCCTGGCAAGCCCTCCCAGCCATAACCCTGTCTTACTTTAAGGCTATCAATGAGTCAGATCCATTTTTGTAAGAGCTGGTTATTTCAATTGGCCCAGCACAGTCATTCTCAGCCCCAATGTGTTGTCATCCCAACTTATTTTCATTGATCTCAAAGTCGGTTATTGGGCCAAATTTGTGTTGACACCAAAAATGTCACTATGTCCCTTCAACACCAAAAGCTACATGGAGCTACATCCTGCCATAAATAGGAAGGCGCCACTTCAAGCACCAGATCTTGTCAGAATCAAACAAAAACTGCAAGATCCTTCAAAGCAGCCAAAAGAGGGGTACACATGAAGTTTCGGGCCATTTCGACATCATTTGGCCTAACTTCACTCCTCCGATAGGCAGACAAGAGCTCCCGGCAGCGACAATGTCGAAGACTTCAAAACTTCGATCAGAGCCTACGGATGGTCTCAAAATACCTCCGAAAGGCCCCCTGCCAAATTTCAAGTCAAACGGACGACGTTTGACCCTTCATCAACTCTCAGGAAGCAAAAACAGACCTACCGGCAGCGGAGCACCCCGGAATCATGGCATTCAAATTGGAGCTAATGGATCATCTCAAAATGACTCCAATAGGTCCCCTGTCAAATTTTAGGTCAAACGGACATCGTTTGGCCTAGTTTCAAAGCTCGGCATTTTCCTCGAGGTGAAATCAAGGCGAGCATTTGCGGGACCCCAAAAGGCTTCAAAACTCAAACTAAAGCCCATGGTTGGTCCTACTTACTACTCAGGAGGCTCCCTGTCAAATTTCAGGTCAATCGGACATCGGTTGACCACAAGTCAAAGCTCGGCATTTCTCTCATGGCGAAATTAAGGCAAGCATTTGCGGGGCCCCAAACGGCTTCAAAACTCAAACCAAAGCCTATGGTTGGTCCTATCTGATGCTCAAGAAGCTCCACGTCGAATTTCAGGTCATTCTGACATCGTTTGGCCTAGTTTCAACGCTTGACAAAAAATCGGCAAAACCGCACAACAAAGTCTTCGGCTTTCCAGAAAAATAGGAAACTTTGTGCTCCGATTTCCGTGGCTTCTCGACGGGATTTCTCCAAGGAAAACAGGCCAATAAATGAGGGGAAATGTCAAGAAAAACACAGGAAGAAAAAGCATCGAAAAAGAGCGAAAAACGGCGAAGATACGGCGACCGGAAGGCGGCCAAAAAATGGGCCCAAGGCCCATGGTCGCCGGCGACCTTGGCCCATGGTCGCCGGCGACCATGGCCCATGGTCGCCGGCGACCATGGAATTTCCGGCGACCCAAAAGTCGCCGGAAACCCACTTTTTCGGGTCCTTTTCGCGTTTCGAGTTGATTGGCCCCTGTGATTTTTCCAAAATCTGATTTTTCGTGCATGAAATCCGTCGATCTTCGTCAACATCACGGATTCGCCGCCGAAATCATTGGATGATCATTAGATGCCTCGAAATCGCTAACCGGCCGACAAAGAAAGCACACTTTCTGCCCGCCCGATCGTGAAATCGACAGGACAGATGTTGCCGGCGCGTTGACATTAACCAATGTCTGAAATTGCATCGCCATCCGACATCAAACAACATGTGGATCCACCGGCGATCATCGCAAGAAGAATTCCAAAAGGCGCGGCGCGGCCCGCGACTCTTCAAGCGACTTGGCGGCCAATTAATGAGAATAAATGACCCATTTTATGACAAGTTAATGCGGTCATTAACTCATTATTTTGAACGGCCCAATCAAAAGCAAGCAAATGGGAGTTACAAATCCAATGATTTATGGCATTAAAGCCACGAAACTCCTCCCATGATGGAGATTAAATGCAATCAAAGGCTCATTAATCTCCATCGACCAATCAAATTCAAGGAAAAAGGAGTTACAAAACAAATCATTTAAAACTTGTAACTCCTCCCATTATGAGCATTAATGTATTAAATGCTCATAAACCCTCCTAATGGCCACCAAAAGCCTATAAATAGGAGGGCTTTTCCAAGGAGAAGGGCCAGAGAAAAATTGCTCGGAAAATCCCGAAAGGTCCAGAGAAAATTGCTCGGAAAATCCCGGAAAATCCAGAGAAATCAGAAGAACCTCTGCCAATTTGAAGAAAAGAAACTCTGCTGCAAGAGCAACTACAAGGTGATTGAAGCACCCTTGGGGGGCCACCCCCCCAAGGACATCCCTTCTTCTACCAACATGGCTAAAACGTGGCTTTTCAGCCCGTTTACTTAGCTTTTTATCGGACATAAGACCTTCTCTTAGTCTTTGTCCTTTAAAAATCTGAGGTTAGAAAGCCGAGCCAAGAATCCAAGCATCGTGTTCTCATCTGCATGGACGATGGAGGAGCCCATACATGACTCGCGACCGTCGATCTGAACGTGTCCCCACAATCGAATGAGGAGTCAGATTCCTTTTCTTGATTTTTATTGTACTTTATTTTTCTTTTAGAGACAAAAATCACAATTCTTGTCTTTCATAATGGATGAGACTTGTAAATCGCCTTTTACGGCAAAATCGCCTTTCACGGCAACAAATGAAATCGCCTTTCACGGCATTCAAAAAAAAACCCTTTGTCTCTTTTCTTAAAATATGTGTGCAATGGAAAACTAGAAAAAGTTTCATTTCCCCTTTCTACTTGTGAAGGTGGATCTTCGGATCACCATTCCTAAATTCCAAGTAGAAAAGTGAAATTGGCATACCCGTACAAAAAAAAGAGAAAGATGTTGAAACCCTTTATCTTTTCTTCTCCACCCCTCCGCCGCACCCCGAAAAGACCCGGGGCGGAGGCAGCGGGAGAGAGGGAAGAAATCGGGTCCATCAAGCTGGCACACCCGGTGGGACACGTTCATTTGAGAACATGAACTTAGATTCTTTGGCACCTTTCTAGTTGGTGGCCAATGTTGAATCTTGCATAAAAAAAAAAAACATGAGATGGGATTTTGTTTTTTGGAAATTTCTTTCTTTAAATCTATTTCCAATCTTTCTCCTTCTCGAAAAAAAATCTTCTCTTGTTTTTTGAATTCAGATCTGAGAAATCTCGATCTCCTCCCTTTTGGACTCAGTGCCCGCAGAAATGTTTGAGCACGTTTTCAGGTTGGGAAAGGGACCGTTTGCTCTCTTTGATGAGTTTAAAAAAAATCTGATTTCAAACTTGTCAGATTTTCAAAAAAAAATCTTCTTTCTTTTGGATCCAAATTTGAGAAATTTTGGTTTTCTTTTCCTTTCTGACTTAGGGCTCGCAGAAATTGTTTGAGCCCCTGTTCAGACGGGGAACGGACCATTCGCTCTCTCTCTGATGAGTCCACACAAAAAAAAATCTGATTTCAAACTTGTCAGATTTTCAAAAAAAAAAATCTCCTTTCTTTTGGATCCAAATTTGAGAAACTTTGGTATTCTTTTCCTTTCTGACTTAGGGCTCGCAGAAATTGTTTGAGCCCCTGTTCAGACGGGGAACGGACCATCCGCTCTCTCTGATGAGTCCACCAAAAAAAAAAAAAAAAAAAAAAATCTGATTTCAAACTTGTCAGATTTTCAAAAAAAAAAATCTTCTCTCTTTTGGATCCGAATTTGAGAAACTTTGGTTTTCTTTTCCTTTCTGACTTAGGGCTCGCAGAAATTGTTTGAGCCCCTGTTCAGACGGGGAACCATCGGACCATTCGCTCTCTTCTCTCTTTTGGATCTCTGAGAAACTTTGTTTTCTTTTCCTTTCTGACTTAGGGCTCGCAGAAATTGTTTGAGCCCCTGTTCAGACGGGGAACGGACCATTCGCTCTCTCTGATGAGTCCAAAAAAAAAAAAAAAAAAAAAAAAAAAAAAAAAGGGGAGCATTTGAGAACACGAAAGTTTTACCGATTGCGTTCTTTAATCGACGTTGATCTAAGAAAAGCCTTGTCCAGAGTGTGGAGACAGCTAGGCTGTTCTAGGTAAGGGTCCTCCAAACGGGTTCATTAAGTAATCCTACCCTTACCTGGGGGCTGATCTATCAACATTGGTTTCATAAGAACGAATCGTGAGAACTCGAGGTATTCTCAAACCCTAAAAAAAAAAAAATTCGTCGATTTTTGGTTCAAACTTGAGAAATCTTGATCTCTTCCTTTCCAGACTCTGTGCTCGCAGAAATGTTGAGCACGTGTTTGGATTGGAACATCATTTGCTCTCCAAAAATCTTCAAAAAAACAAAAAAAACAAAAAAATCTTCAAAAAAAAAAAAAAAAACTTTCCGTCACGTTTGGATTCAAAGTCGAGAAATCTTGACCTCTTTCTCCTCGGATTACTGTGCTCGCAGAAATGTTGAGCACGTGTTTGGGTCGGAACGTCATTTGCTCTCTTTGATGAATCTGATCCTGACGTTTCAAAAAAAAAAAAAAAAAAACTTCCGTCATTGTTGGGTCCACATTCGAGAAATTCTGGTTATTTCCTTTTCGGATTCTGTGCTCGCAGAAATGTTGAGCACGTTTTCGGATCGGAGTGCCATTTGCTCTCCTTTATGAACCCAACCTTGACCTTTCAAAAATCCCATCTCGTGTCCATTTCAAGGATGCGATTTACAACATCTGTGCCTAGCGGTGCTAGTACGCCCTCTTGGGTCTACTGTATTCGCGACCGACACATTTGTACCCCAACCTTATATCATTTTACCTCGAGTGAGCCTCGTTCCTCGGTAATCTGAATTAAGGTTCACAATTGATTCTAGCAGTCACTGGAACGCTCACTCTGAGTCTTTCATACTTGCGTTTAGAACAATTGTATACTCTATGGCTTTTTTTTTTGCCTTCTTCATCTTGCTTGGGCCGGGCCTTGACCCCTGAGCAAATTGAAAAGGAAAAAACCATAGTTGATTTCCATTTATGATCACCACATTCTTGTGATTACTAATGGATCCGGTCTTGTTTCAGAAAGGTTTTTCAAAAAACTAACAATGGCAGCTTCGCTGACAATCACCTTCAACGAGAACAAGTACCAGCTGATGCTTCAAGAGAAGCAAAACAAAAGCGCTCCTAAGCGCCTTGCCAGCGGCCGAAGTGTCACTTCCTTCGGCAACGCACAAGACACCGGGTCGACCCCCTCTCCCCGGTCCATCATCTTTGGGTCGCTGGGACCTTTCCCACTTCCCGCAGAAGAAACAACTCCTGCCAAGAAGCAGAGAACAGCCCCTGGGCTCGTCACTACTGTGACACCAAGGGCAACCGCCAAGAAGACTGAAGCCCGCGACAACCTCGCGAAGTCTCAGACTGCAAGAAACCAGGTCTACCTCAAGACTTGGTCTCCAAGACCTTCTCCAAAAGAAGGTCCCAAAGATCTGCAAGGCCAGCATACCTGGCCCCACTCAAGGAGAACCGGTTCTACCCTCTCTCGTACACGAAAGAGGAGAAACCAGCCCTCCACCAAACAAAATCCGCCCAGCACGAGCCGGCTTATTCCTATAAGCCCAAGATCAAGTCGTGCATCATCAGGCCTCAGCAAGAACCTGTCAAGGCTCGTATTCCTGCAACTCGGCCCTTCATCTCAACAGGGGCCGAGCTCGCCAAATTTAAAGCTTCGCTGCGACAGGCTAAGGACCGCATCCAGATCCTGTCCTTGCCGAATTACAAAGAAGACAAGCTCGGCTGCTGCGCGCGAGGGACCACCTCCTTCGTGGCTAGAGCACAGCCCGAGCTAACTGAAGCTCAAATCGCTCGTCGTATGCGTCGCCGCGCGGCGTATCGGCAAAAGAGACTAGAAAAGCAAAGAGCTCAGCACTCCACGCTCCAGGTCTCTCAAACATGGGTCGAAAAAGAAGCACCCAACCAAGTTGCTACTGTCCATATGGTTGGCAAAACCAGAAGGCGCCAGAAGTCAGCAACAAAAATCCATGTCAAGCGACCGGTGACTCGCAGCGTCTCCCGGGCGCGAAAACATAGAGAAGATTCTCCCACTCCTTCAAGTCAAGGACACCGGAGTAATCACTCTTCGAGCTCTTCATCCAAAAGAATGAGCTCCAGCTCAGCCACCAAGACGATATCCTCATTCGACTCTCGAAGGATGAACGTCTTAGTCACAAATGCTGAGCAACCTCCGCCGCAAGATGACGTAGCCACACGCATCCAGCAGCTGGAGCAGGGACAGCAGAGGATAGAAGCTCTCTCATGGAGAACTTACTTCTTACCCTCCAACGTCCACTGAATAATGAAAATGAAGCTCCTCAGGAACACGGAATCAAGCCGCCATATCCCTTATGGATGGACTCGGTACCGTTTCCTACCAAATTCAAACAGCCCACTCTCCAAACATATACGGGGAAGGGCTCGGCCAGACAACATGTCATCCATTTTAAGATCCTGACGGGAGCCATCGCGGATCAAGACGCCCTCAAGATCCGTCTCTTCGCAAGTACCCTAAAAGGTACGGCCTTTGATTGGTACTCCACTCTTCAGGAGGACTCTATCCAAAACTGGGCCATGATGGAGACACGCTTCCTAACTCACTTCAAAGGTGAGGATCATCCTGTGACTATGGCTCAACTCTGCAGCCTAAAACAGGAGAGAATGAGTCGACATACGACTACATTCACAAATGGAAGGCAATGGCGTACAAATGTTCAGACGTACTGCCACAAACGTCGCTGGTCGACATCTGCCGTAACAACATGAGAGCAAAAATACGCTCCATGATTATCGGCAACAAATCAAAGAATCTGGGAGAACTCCTAGAAGCATCAATGGAGGCTGAGACGGTGATCAAAGACCTCAGCAGTCAGAAATCATCAAAGAAAGAGCCGACCACCATTGCAACCTCGAAGCAAAAGAAAAAGGAGGTTCTCAATGTGCAAACCAAGTCAGCTCCGCAGCCACCAAAGAAAGCTGAAAACAAAGGTGCAGGTAAGAGACCTGAACTCTCTGATGCCTTCAAAGAACGAGTAGAAAAGAAATACCCGTTCGATGAAGATGTCGAAGAAATCTTCGAGGCTCTCTTGGCAAACGGGAAGCTCACCCTGCCTGAACCCAAAAGACCAGGAGATGTTGGCAAAACCAACGATCCCCGGTACTGTCCATACCACCAGATGATCTCGCATCCTCTCAACCAATGCTTCGTTGTGAGAGAAAAGATCAACGAGATGTGGAAAAACGGAGGTCATCACCTTTGACAAAAACTATGGGTCTGCCTCCGTCAACATGGTGTCGTATGGACAGACACAAAAGTCACCAAAGAAGAAGGTCACTACTTCCTTCAAGGTGATAAAAATGGCTCAAACATCCCAAGAGCTAGTCCCGTTCCCAACACCAGATGGACAGCCCATATGGGTACATCCCGATCTCCTGGGAAGATGAAAACTGGGAGATCGTCAAAACAAAGCCGACCGCTCGACAGCGAAGGCAAGCCAGGAGACAACTCCGCAAGCTTAAACAGCAGGAGAAAGCTCAACCAAAACAAGAAGTTCCTGAAAAGACAGAAACTTCCCCTACCCCTTCACTGGGGGCAGCAGAAAAGTCTCCTTCCGAGACTTCGAGGCCGGCAAGGAAATTCACCCTTGGTGATTTCATGCCATTACTACTCAAAACTGAAGACATGCAGGGGGCATTATACTCTTGCAATTCAGTAGTTGGATTCCCCATGGATGGGTACGAGTCCAGTGACACCGCCAGTGACACCGATGAATGGGAGGAATCCCTCGAAACAGGAGAATACCTCTCCGACGAGGAATGGATCCCCGAATCCCACCTCATACCGGTGATCTGGTATAACCCTTTACAACCACAGGGATCTTGGTCTGATGATGAAGGAGACCAAGAGGTTGTTCAGGAAAATGCTGTTGACACAGCACCTGCCAATGCTCCGATAGAACCCGATCAGGAGGAACTACAAGGAGTAGATGAAGAAGAAGATCTGGCTCCTATGCCTGATCTCGAAGAATATGCAAGGATCTTGCAGCGTCTTGCCATAGAGCAAGGACAAGATCACATCAATCAGCTTCATCGCAATCCAGAACCGGTGGTCCCGGAAAATCTACAGGAGTCCCCTCCAGTAACTCCTGAAAATGAAGAAAAACTGCTGGGTGGATGATCCCCTTACATCAGAGGATGAATCTGACTCCCAACAATCCGTTCCGGAGACGTTTCCTATTGCTTGCAATGCGATAGTTCGAGACGACAGCGCCTCTGGAGCTTCATCTGCCGAGGCCACAAACTCCCATACTACATCAGGTAGTATATCCTCTGATATTGCTACCTCGGAGATGCATCTTCTCAACCTTCGTCTTCTGAGACTGTCACATCAGAGTACAGACCTCTTCTGGCTGACCACCTTGAAGACGTCTCTACCGATGAAGTCTACCCAGTCAACTGGTCCAGATGCCCAACCTCATGGGTGATGTCTGGACCGATGAAATTGTAAACAAAGAAGACCAAATTGCTGGACGCTGTTCAGGACTTGTTCCCGGAAATGCTCCATGCAATGCAGTCACTGAGGATGGTAATGTTGACACGGAAGCATCTTCAGCAAATGAAAAGGATCAGCCCCTCAATCCCGAGGGTGGACTTCCGAATGAAGAACCGTCTCCAGAAGCTCTCGAAGTTGGTAAAGGTACCCGCTCTGGCCGGGATTACCACAAAAACTACAATCTAACTTCTTCTTCTTATGTAAATCCTTCGGGACAGAATGTAAGTGCCCCAAGTGGCAACATTAATGAAAATGCAGGCCCTAAGGAGGCTTTCAAGTATGACTTGATTGAGCACTTTAGACACATACCTGCACGTCTGCACATCCTAGACTTATTACGAATGTCTCCCCAAACTCGTGATAGTCTCATTTCAGAACTGCAAAGACTGAATGTGGATGTCGACAAGCATGCCCCACAAGTCCTACAAATTGAAATGGACTATAGGGTTTAAAAAATCAAATACCTCCTCAAAAGGAGAAAAGAAGAAGACTGAGGGATCTTGCAATGATTGCCTCTCAGTTCAAAAAGCAGCAAGTGCAACTATCGCCTTCACTAAGGAAGACCTCCTACTAGGCGAAACAAAGCACAACCGGCCCTTATACTTTACAGGGTACATCAAAGAGATGCCGATACACAGAGTACAGATCGATCCGGGTTCTGCCCTCAACCTCATCTCTACTTCGGCACTCGAAGAGCTGGGCATCCCGCCTAGCAAGCTGAGTCACACATCCGTGTCTATCTTTGGATACGATGGAAGCGCTCAGAGGCTATCGGCAAGATTAGGTTCAAGTTGCAAATCGGTGATCTTATCTCTGAAGTCACTGTATATGCAATAAAGACCCCCTCATGCTACAACATCCTTCTCGGACGCCCCTGGATACACGAGAGTGGTGTTGTTCCTTCAACTCTTCATCAGTGCATCAAGTTTGTTGGCGACGACGGCTTGGTACATCGGGTATTTGCGGACAAAAAGCCTTTCAAAGGCAAAGAAGTCCATTTTGCAGACTCGCAGATGTACAAAGATGAAAACGAAGAAAAGGAGAAAGAAACAGCATCCTTTGCCGAAAGTCTCCAGAAAGATAAAGGCAAGGCTCCTCAGCAATCACCGGAAGAAAATCAACCATCCGGCAAAACCGAGGAGATCAACCAATCTCCTTTTGTTGTCTCCCTCAAGTCTTCAAAGCCGCTGGTGATCACTACCAAGGCAAAGAAGACCAAACAAAAGCCTGGGGGCAAGTTTGTCATCTCCTTTGTGTCTATTATGCAAGACACAGATTCGGATTCAGAGACAGAAGACGACACTTCGTCAAGCCAAGCTGATACTCAGCAAGCTCAACCTGCTCTCACTCCATTGGAGACACCTGCTGGCATAGGCGATCCAGCATCAGCTTCCTTCGTTGTTCCGACAACCTCACCAAAAGAAAAGCCGATCTTTTTCCACAGGTCGGCGGCTTCTTCATCAAACTCTTCGCTTGAGCCTTTCCAAAACGAAGGTATGCCACAACTATCCTTGTATAGTCCAATGGCGCAAGCTATCATGAAGAAAATGGCTATGACGCTCGAAATCCAATCGGCTTGGGAGGTGGCCACGGTATTCTCGTACCATTGGAGCCCACCCTGACAAAAGGCCAGCAGGAGGATTGGAAACTCTATCGTCATATAGAAAAGTCTTCATACGGACTGGGCTACGACCCTGATGCTCCCATGAGACAGTTGACCCAAAGGCTACAAAGTCGTCTGGCCGACGAAGCCTCAACATCTCGTGTCTGTGAAGATATTGATCTCCCTGGATATCTCTTTGAAGAGTTACCCGTCAAGGATCCAGGAAGCTCCTCCAATTGGTACGATTTCTCTGATGATAAAGAGGAATTGTCCGATGATACAGATGCACAGTCTTCTGGTCCAGAAGAACCATCATCTCCAAAAGAAGTGCCATACTTCGATCCAGTTTCAACAGGCGATTGGGACCATCTCATAGCAAGTCTTGAGAAGAGTGCCGATCAAGAAGACCCATGGTCAGAAGCACAGCCTTGGTCTGAGCATACCTTTGAAACTCCGGAAGGTCTTGTTGAGTTGGAAGCCTCCGAAAATATTATGGAGGAACCACCTTCAAGTCTTCCAACAGAAGATTCTGTTCAAAAGATAGACTTGGGAACGCCAGATAGCCCACGTCCTGTATTCATAAGCAAGAATATAAAGGATGATGAGTTACCCGAGTATATCGCTTTCTTCGTGAGTTTGTTGATTGTTTGCATGGTCTTACGCTGAAATGCCTGGTTTAGACCCCAAAAATAGCAGTTCACAAACTCAATCTACAAAAAGATATCAAGCCTGTCAAACAAGGCCAAAGAAGATTCGTCCTGACATAATGGACAAAATTGAACAAGAAGTTCAGAAACTCAAAAACGTTGGCTTCATCCGCGAGGAACAGCATCCTGAATGGTTGGCCAACATCGTCCCAGTGACAAAGAAAAATGGGCAGATTAGGGTCTGTATTGATTATAGAGACCTGAACAATGCATGTCCTAAAGATGAATTTCCGCTCCCCATACCGGAGGTGATGATCGACAACACCTGTGGATTCGAGCGGATGACATTCATGGATGGTTTCTCTGGGTACAATCAGATAAAAATGCATCCTGAAGATGAAAGACACACATCATTTCGGACCCCATTTGGCGTGTATTGTTACACTGTAATGCCATTTGGTCTGAAAAATGCTGGTGCGACATATCAAGGGCTATGATGAAGATATTCCAAGATATGCAGCATAAGACGGTCGAATGCTACGTTGATGACCTCGCCGTCAAAAGCAAAAAGAAAGAAGACCATCTCAAAGATCTTCGAGAAGTCTTCCTCCGACTACGCAGGCACAAACTGCGAATGAATCCCCTAAAATGCTTCTTCGGTGTATCATCGGGTAAGTTCCTCGGATTCGTAGTTCGGAAAGCGGGAATAGAGCTTGACCCTATCAAAGTCAAGGCTATCCTAGAAATGCCATCCCCAAAAACCCTGAGACAGTTAAAAGGGCTTCAAGGAAGATTGGCATACATTCGACGGTTCATCTCCAACCTGTCAGGGAAATGCCGTCCATTCTCCCGCCTAATGAAAAAGGGCGTGGACTTTTGTCTGGGATGATGAATGCGAAACTGCGTTCCAAGACATCAAGTCATACCTGACCAAACCTCCAGTACTGGCTGCCCCCACAACTGGAAAACCATTTATCTTGTACACAAGAGCCCTCGACCACTCTTTGGAGCTCTACTTGCACAAGGAAATCATGAGGGAAAAGAAGCTGCTCTATACTATCTCAGCCGCATGCTGGTAGGTGCAGAGCATCGCTACTCTCCAGTCGAAAAAGAATGTCTTGCAGTGATGTTTGCTGTACAAAAGCTACGTCACTATCTGCTGTCCAACACAGTATACCTGATCTCGAGGATCAATCTCCTGAAGGTCCTTGTCACAAAAGCAGGTTCCCTCAATGCCCGACTGGCAAAATGGTCTATCCTCCTGTCACAATTTGATATTAGGTATGTACCACAAAAAGCAATCAAAGGTCAAGCTCTGGCAGACTTTCTTGCAGAGCATCCGTTGCCTGAAGATTCTCCACTCAGGGATGATCTCCCAGACGAGTCAGTCTACAACGTGGAGGCTTCCTTATCAAATGCTTCCTGGGATATGTACTTCGACGGTGCAACCAGGACAAGTGAAAAAGGAAATCAAATATCAGGGATTGGCATCCTCTTTGTTAGTCCCGACAAATACATGATTCCACACGCCTTCTCGCTACTGGAACCATGTTCAAACAATGCAGCTGAGTACCAAGCCCTGATTGTAGGATTGGAACTCGCCCTCGAATCCGGCATCACAGTGCTAGAAGCCTTCGGGGATTCTCAACTGATCGTCAACCAGATGAATCAGAAATTTGAAATCAGGAAGCCTGATCTGTTGCCTTACTACAACAAGGCGCAATCACTTCGGCAAAAATTTGACATCTGTCATATCACCCACATTCGTAGAGGCGAAAACATCCGTGCAGATGCCCTGGCTGGACTCGCCGCCTCTATGGCGGTCCAAGAAGGAGAACACATGCAAGTTACAGTGTGTGAGAGAAGGATTCTCCCTCCCCTCAATACACACCAAGCAGTTGCTGAGTGCCACCAACTGGTTGGAAGTCGGATCTCCATCCTCAGACCTCCGATCGGCGACTGGAGGATCCGTTCATTGATTATATTATGTTCGGAATCCTGCCTGAAGATCCAAAAGAACGGGTAAGTGTTCAAAGACGAACCCCAAACTTTCATCTGGACATTCCTTCAAAGATGCTCTACAGAAAATCCTACAATGGAGTACTTCTACGCTGCTTATCATCACAACAAGAAGCTAAAGAAACTCTCAAAGAGGTGCATGCTGGTCTTTGTGGAGCTCATCAGGCTGGTCCAAAGCTCTACGATCAGATAAAAAGGTTAGGTTATTATTGGCCTACCATGGTAGCTGACGCAATGCAATTTGCTAAACGCTGCCAACAATGCCAAGTTCATGGAGACTATGTCCACATGCCTCCAGAATGGCTACATCCTACAGCAATTTCATGGCCTTTCGAAGCCTGGGGTATGGACATCGTAGGTCCTGTCTCCCCTCCGTCAAGCAAAGGTCATCGCTTCATCTTCGCCGCTACGGATTATTTCTCCAAGTGGTCAGAAGCTTTTGCGCTCAATGAAATGAAGACCTCATCAGTCCTTCAGTTCTTGCGCACCAACATCATTTGTCGCTTCGGCATACCTAAAAGATTCGTCCATGATAACGGACCACAATTCCGTGATCACAGATTCTACAGGTTCTGCGACAAATACAAAATCCAAAGTTGTCCTTCAACTCCGTACAATCCGGCGGCGAATGGACTGGCAGAGGCCTTCAACAAGACACTCTGCAAAATTTCTCAAGAAAATGGTCTCTAGCCACAAAAGGGACTGGGGCGACAAAACTATCCGAAGCTTTGTGGGCCTACCGAACCACCGTTCGAGGACCGACCCATAGCACGCCATTCTCCTTGGTCTATGGATGCGAAGCTGTTGTCCCTTTAGAGGTACAAATTCCTTCCTTAAGGGTATCTCTACAAAATGACATGACGCAAGAAAGCAATGTCAAATTAAGACTCCAAGAGCTGGACAATCTCGATGAGAGACGGCTCGAGGCACTCCAAAGCATTGAGCTCTACCAAGCACGCATGGCTGGATCTTTCGACAAAAAAGGTCAGGCAACGCGCCCACAAAAAGGGTGACTTGGTTCTTGCGGTAAAAAGGCCGATGGTTTTCGCTCACAAATCCAAAGGCAAATTTGAACCAAAATGGGAGGGACCCTTCGTCATCGACCAAGTCTTCTCCAATGGCGCATACGCACTTCTAAACATGGAAGGTGATAGATGTATGCTGCCCATCAACGGCAAGTTCTTGAAGCGGTACTACCCTTGAAGACTTCCTCCACTGGGTCAGAGCGACGCCTGCAAGGCCAAAGCCTATTTCTAGGTACTTGCTCGTCAAACCCACTCCTTTTGGAATTTTCACCTTTATGTTGAACTTTCAAAACAATGCTTACTTTCATCGTTTCATTGTTCAAAAGAAAATCAAAATCCAAAAATCTAAGTTTAGGAGCCTCTTCCCAAACTTAACCAAAATTTTCGATCCTTGAACCCAAAATTCTTGGTTTGAAACAAAAATCAGGACTTAGGAATTTCCACCCTAGTCCGCCTTACCTTTTACCGCCAAAAATGGTTTTAGGTCAAAATTTACGACCCTCGTGTCTAAAAACAAAAATCGGGAAAGCGATGTCAAGTCGATACTCGCAAAAAACCCATTGGAAGGATGCGAACCCCATTCGATACTTCCAAAACCTCAAAATCGCAAGGAAGCAACACCTCGTTGATACTTGCAAAATTTCAAAAAAATCGTGGAGACGCAACATTCCAGTTGATATCCACAACCCAAAATTTCAAAAGAAAAACAAAGGTTCGAAAAAACCTCAAATTTCAAAAATCGTGGGGAGGCGACATTCCATCGATACCCGCAAAAACAAAATTTTTGAAGAAAAAGCAGGGAAGCGACGCTTAGTCGATACTTGCACCCAACTTCGCGAGGAAGCGACATTCCATCGATACTCGCAACCGAATGAGCAAGGAGGCGACATTCCATCGATACTTGCAATACCATTCAGCAGGGAGGCGACTCTTAGTCGATACTTGCATTTTTTGAAAACCAAAAACCTGGCTTTTACGCCAAAAAACTCGGCTTTCACGCCAAAAAAACAAAAAAAATCGGCTCTCATGCCAAAAATCGGCTTCCATGCCAAAAATCGGCTTTCACGCCACCAAAATTCGGCTTTCACGCAAAAATCAAAAAAACTCGGCTTCCACGCCAAAAATCGGCTTTCACGCCAAAAATCAAAACAAAAATCTGGCTCTCATGCCAACAAAACAAAAAATGGTTTTCAAAAAAATCCGGCTCCGGCTTTACGCCAAAAACAAAAATCGGCTCTCATGCCAAAAATCCGGCTTTTACGCCAAAAACAAAAAAATCGGCTCTCATGCCAAAATCCGGCTTTTACGCCAAAAACAAAAAAAATCGGCTCTCATGCCAAAAATCGGCTTCCATGCCACATCGGCTTTCACGCCACCAAAATTTGGCTTTCACGCCACCAAAAATCGGCTTTCATGCCACCTCAAAATTTTTGGCTTTCAAGCCATCAAAAACCAGGCTTTGTGCCACAAAATCTGGCTTTCATGCCAAAACAACACTTTTGACAAAAGATTTTCACAAAATGATAACCTTTTGATCAAGATTTTCAAACAAACATTCCCATTCAACTTTTGCTTATTTTCAACAAAAAGAATTTAAGTAGAACAAGGGGATACAAAAAAATAGAGTGCCAAAATGTTTATACATGGAGGTACCAAAAAAAAAATGAAAGAAGAAAGTTTGTCAAAAGCTCAGTCCATCATAGTCTTCAACCAAAGACTAAGGTCCTCGAGCAGACTCTTGGCCTCAGCCTCCAAAGCTTCCAGGCCACGCTTCTTCAAGATGCCGCCGCCATAAAATGCGGCAGAAAACCGCGATCCCATCTTCAGCACGAGGGAATTCCTCCCAAAGAAGTTGCCATCGCTCATGCTCCTGAGTCTTTCTTCGGAGATTCCCGTCAACCTCTTCGGAGATTCCCGTCAACCTCTTCCCACGCCTGTTGAACGGCCGCATTGGAAGATCTGGCAGATCGGCGAGGTGCATCAGTAACAAGGCCCTTACCCTTGTTCGTTCTGGAGGAACCACCTGCAAAAGTCAGAAAGGAAGAAATCAACACCAAATGACAGAATTTTGCTATAAAAAAAAAAATCCTAGCGAAATTTTGGCATCATGTTCCGGGCAAATTTCGAAGAAAAGGGAGCACCCCGAAAAGAGAAAGAAAGCTTGAAGATGAGCTCAACATTGCTGCGAGCTCATAATCAATGAAGGATTCTCGAAGAAGACTTGAATTCAAACATTGCTGCGAGATCAAGCCTTTCTTCTCAAATCTTCGCAAGATCAGAAAAGAGCTCAACATTGCTGCGAGCTCAAAATTCCAAAACTTGCAAAGCTCCTCGAAATTCTGCGAGACTGGAGAAGTGGGCTCAACATTGCTGCAAGCTCCAAAAATCCCAAGACTTGCAAGAAAATTCGAGGTATGCATCATCATGCTCCCAATTCCATTTACCAAAAATCATGCATAAAACCATCATGCATTAGATGCTAGGAAAACTTTGACAAAAGTTTGACCAATTCCAACCCAATTTGGTCAAAACCAATCAAACTTTGTCTAAGTCAAAATCCATGTTGACTTGACCTAGAAATTCTAGCCTTTTATCTTGATGCATTTTTAAAAAAAAAAAGAAGAAAGAATGCATGATCATCTTGAATTGCAAACCTCATATCATGGTGAGCAAAAAAAAAAGAAAAAAAAAGGAAAAAAAAAAACCTCTTTAAGAAAAAAAAAAAGAGAGAGAAAAAGGGGGCTGGCCCATGGCACCGTGGCCACAGGCCACGTGGCTGTACGGCCAGGTGTAGTCCGTACAACACAAAAAAAAAAAAAAATAAAGAAGGTAAAAGCAAAAAGAAAAAAAAAAAAAGCAGAACGTGTTACAAAAAAAAAAAAAAAAAGAAAACGTGGAAACAACGTGAAAAAACACGAGAAAAAAAAAAGAAGAAAAAAAAGAAAAGAAAGAAAAAAAGAGAAAAGAAAGGAAACTTTCCTACATCTACATGGGGTTTTTCTTGGGAAAAAGAAGACCTACTTGAAGCCACGGAGAAGAAGAAGAAGAAACTTGAAGATCCTTGAGAAATTCTTTATTTTGGAGCACTCTTGAAGGTTTTTGCAAAAAGAAAGCAACAAGAGAAAGAAAACCCGTCTCCATTGCTTTTATAGAAAAAGCAAACCAAAAGAGGAAAGGAGGAGAAAAGCAAGGAGGTAAGTGCTAAAAAATTAGCAAACTTCCTAAAAGAAAGGGAGATTTGAGATATTCTCTCCTAAAGAGGAGATTCTTGAGAAATTCTCTCAAAAAAGAAAGGGGATTTGAGAAACTTTCTCCCAAAGAAAGATACTTTGAGGAAATCTCTCCCAAAATCAAGGAAACTTGAGAGATTCTCTCCAAGTAAGGATATTTTTAGATATTCTCTACACAAATGGGATATTTTTAGATATTCTTTACAAAATGACACCACATGAGATCTAAGCCATTTTTAAAAGCTTAAGGTCCCATGGTTTAGCCCATATGAGCCAGGTTTGACCACCTAGGCACTAAAAGTGGCTTTTAGTCAAAATTTCTCTTACCAAGAGCATACAAAAATGGTTCCATGCCTCTCTTGAGTTGATTGGACCATACAAAAAAATTCCGAGCTTCATAAGCTTCCAAAAGAAACCCAAACCATCCAACCCCATGCACCAAAATCAAGCCACAATCTTGAAATTGACATTCCACAAAAAAACAAACCACTCCAATGGACCCAAAATTGTCCAAAGAGTGACCAGCTCAAGACTCTTGGTCAAGCAAGAAGATCTCCTTCAAATTCTCTTCGAGGCACACCGACTGCTAGAGCTGCACACCTCGTCGTTGTACCTCGAGGGGGCATTTGTTGACACCAAAAAATGTCACTATGTCCCTTCAACACCAAAAGCTACATGGAGCCACATCCTGCCATAAATAGGAAGGCGCCACTTCAAGCACCAGATCTTGTCAGAAATCAAACAAAAACTACAAGATCCTTCAAAGCAGCCAAAAGAGGGGTACACATGAAGTTTCGGGCCATTTCGACATCATTTGGCCTAACTTCACTCCTCCGACAGCCAGGCAGGAGCTCCGGCAGCGACAGTGTCGAAGACTTCAAAACTTCGATCAGAGCCTACGGATGGTCTCAAAATACCTCCAAAAGGCCCCTGCCAAATTTCAAGTCAAAACGGACGACGTTTGACCCTTCATCAACTCTCAGGAAGCAAAAACAGGCCTACGGCAGCGGAAGCACCCCGGAATCATGGCATTCAAATTGGAGCTAATGGATCATCTCAAAATGACTCAATAGGTCCCCTGTCAAATTTTAGGTCAAACGGACATCGTTTGGCCTAGTTTCAAAGCTCGGCATTTTCCTCGAGGTGAAATCAAGGCGAGCATTTGCGGGACCCCAAAAGGCTTCAAAAACTCAACTAAAGCCCATGGTTGGTCTTACTTACTACTCAGGAGGCTCCCTGTCAAATTTCAGGTCAATCGGACATCGGTTGACCACAAGTCAAAGTCGGCATTTCTCTCATGGCGAAATTAAGGCAAGCGTTTGCGGGACCCCAAAAGGCTTCAAAACTCAAACCCAAAGCCTATGGTTGGTCCTATCTACTGCTCAAGAAGCTCCACGTCGAATTTCAGGTCATTCCGACATCGTTTGGCTAGTTTCAATGCTTGACAAAAAATCGGCAAAACCGCACAAACAAAGTCTTCGGCTTTCCAGAAAAAATAGGAAACTTTGTGCTCCGATTTGCGTGGCTTTCTCGTCGGGTTTTCTTCAAGGAAATCAGGCCAATAAATGAGGGAAATGTCAGGAAAAATACAGAAGAAGAAAAGAATGAAAAAAGATCCGAAAAACGGCGAAGAACTGGCGACCGAAAGGGGCGGCCCAAGGCCATGGTCGCCGGCGACCTTGGCCCATGCGTCCCGATGGTCGCAGCCCCATGGCGACCATGGAATTT
>QPKB01000001.1:38653998-38696168 GCA_003546025.1 Camphora micrantha | reverse complement strand
ACAGCATTTTATTGCTGAAACCTAAAATGCTTGAACACTATGATGCATGGATACTTAAGAATGTGCCAACGTATAGTATCATGTCATGTTGTGTCATATCCGATGCTTCACTTTTACATGTAAAATCCATGTCCATGTTGTGTCTATGGCATGTCTTCGCTGTATCCATGCCATATTTGGAAATCATAGCTTGGACAAGATTGAGAAATTAGTAAATGTGGAACCATGTTTAAGTGAAATCTATTTCTCTTTAATAAAATAAAAGTACAATGGAAGAAAACTCCAAGCAGCAGCAGCCAAACAGAAGCCACATTAGACAGCAAATTATGCTGCCAAGATGTCACCAGAGTCAAGAGCCCTTTTTAAACTTTGTGTTCAAATTGACTACACTACCTGTGGAAGAGCTGGATTGTAGTTTCCCTGGTGAATTTTTGCAATGAATGTACCCCATAGGGTGATTCTTGTCACAAGAAGGAAATTTCAGATTGTAGTCATGTTCGTTTTATGTGAGTTTTCAAAAATGAACATAAAATTAATTCCTATCTTTGCTTTGGTTATCTCTGCTTTGGTATTTATGAACATTGTCCTTGTTCGATTGGATTAGTGCAGGAATTTAGGAATCACTGATGACACTTTGTGGTGCATGAGATGATTGATAATGCTCTATTCAAGGCTGTAATTTCTTTGAGATTTTCAGTGCTCTTAGAAGGTCAGTTTCCCTTGCTACTTAGGCAGAGATTCCTCTTAGCTCAGCTCAAGCTCTTTAGAGGTTCTGCCTTCTTCCCCTGTTTTGTCTCTGCTGGAGTGTTTCTCTTTGTTTTTGTTTTCTTTTGAAGCCAAGCATCGCAGCAAAAAGCCTTCCCTGAAGAAGGCTCAGTTGATCTTCTATGATTTCTGCAGTGGTTTGTTTTCATCTTCCTTAGGCTAGTCTCCTCCTTCTCATCCTATCTTTAGATCATTTGGGTGGGGTAAATAGCTTTATCCCCCCTTCTTGGCAGTTTTAAGTCCTTGGCTGCCCCCTTCTCTCCTTGGGATGGTTCCTTAGTTTTTCTGTTCCTGGTAGTCAGGGAGGCCCAGGGGATGTTCTGCCATTGTAGTTGTTGCTGGTGGCTGTTTGGTTTTTTGGCAGCTGGGCTCTGTTTTGGCTTTTGTCAGTTGGGTTCAGATTTGGTGGTTGGGTCTTCTTCTTGCTTCGGCGTTTCTTCTGTGCTGGGCCTTGTTTTGCTGGCTTGTCTTCTCTGTTCTGTGCGTGTAGTGGCTCTGTTGCTTCTTGCTGCTGGGCCTTGTTTTGCTGGCTTTTCTTCTCTGTTCAGTTTGTGTTGGGGCTCTGTTGCTCCTTGCTGCTGGCTTGAGTTTAGTGTTGCGCTGCCCTTTATGGAGGAGCCTTCTTTCTGTTGTTGCCCTGTGTTATGTTCTGCTGTTTGTTGAGCTTGATGTGCTGTGGTTTTAAGTACTATAACCATAACAGTATGATGTTCTTGTTATTTTTCCTTAATTAATGGCTTCGATGTCACATATGAAGTTAATAAGGGTATTTTGGTCTTTGAGCTAAGTGGCACTACAAAATATTAATAAGAGCTGAGTCATGAAGCAGTAAAGAGAACACCGCCTATTCTTCTCCTAATTTATTCTTCTTATTCTCTACTTTCATTTTTCATATACATCATTTATATATGATTTTGAAGTTGGTACTAGAGCTTCTTGATCACAAAAAGCTATAACATCTGCAATAAGAGAATTTAGATATCTTTTGAGGGTAGAAGGAATAGCTTGATATGGTATAAACTATTTATAGGGTGTTCTGTACAAAATGCTTGCATTTCTTGTTTTTTTCTTTTTTTATTTTTTTTGGACCGGTGGTAACTTTTTTAATGAAGTAAGCGAATACAATGCAGAATGTTTACCTTCTCAAGGCAATAGGTAATTTAGAATAATTAACAATAGAAGTAACATCAATAACAGGAGCAGAAGCAGGAATAGCAAGGCTGAGAAAGTTAACTGACTCTGGAGGAAGCTATTGGTCATTATCTACTTATTGGACCTTATATCATTGACAAATACAAATTGAGATGTTGAAAGATCTTTACTTCTGATTTATTGAGTTCTAAGATTTGAATCAGAATTTGAACTTGTATAAAAAAATGAAGAAAGTGGAGGAAGAGAAAGGACATGACTAGTCTCCCTGTGACAAGAACTTTCATTAAAATGGGATTAAAAATATGGAACAATTCAAAGAACCTGTCATCCATCAAAACACTTGTTCTCCCTTTGAGTGATAGCACTCGTACTTGTATCCGTTTTTATTAGAAGGATAACCAAGAAATATGCTTTTCTGGTCTAACAAATTGACAAAGCAGGTACACACAGACACCTGGCCCTGACCTAACAACCAATTTGTCCAGGTTGAATTTCTGCTGTTTGCAATTGTGAGCAATATGTCCAAA
This sequence comes from Camphora micrantha, assembly GCA_003546025.1. Taxonomy (NCBI): domain Eukaryota; kingdom Viridiplantae; phylum Streptophyta; class Magnoliopsida; order Laurales; family Lauraceae; genus Camphora; species Camphora micrantha. Next base: position 38,693,724 of record QPKB01000001.1, on the reverse strand, counting down.
TCCTTTCATAGCACCGAATATTATTAAAGATAACATTATTTCTATATATTGCCCCAATGGTATAAATTGCATTGTCCAGAATACTCTCAGAATTTTATGACAACAAAATGTTTGACTTGGATTTATCATGGCTTGCGATTGAAGGCACAACTCTTCCCTTAGAATCTCAGACACATTATCAAGATCCAAAGTAGTTTCCCATTAGTAAGGGTAGGCTTGACAGACTCATACTCAGGTCGGAGATTCATCAATGACTGATTCTCATGTGTTTCATGTTCATTTCCTTTTGAATAGATTGGAGAAGCAAGCAAACAACCGACGTCACAAACACTAAAGCAAGGCTTCCTCCAATGCTCAAACCAATTAGAAGAATGCGATGTTTCTTCTTTGAATTAGATTCAGAGACCACGCCTCGCAGAGGAAACACCTTCACGATCTCCACGCCATTTAGTATGGCATTCTTTCCTGCTTCTTTTGGCTCAACACTTATATTTATGTACCCTGCCTTATCGGGTTCGACCATGTAGTCTTTTGTAGTAAGGTGAAGCCAAGATCGTGTTCCTAATCTTTGAGAGATCCAGAGATGGATATGCTAAAGAGCTACCAATATAGACATTGAAAATCAGCTGATTTGTTGAACTACTACTGATCAAGCTGTGAATCTTGCAGTTTTGTAGAGATCAAGCTGTGAATCCAGAGGTGGGTTTGGATCTTTCAACAGGATACTAGAAGTATCAGAGAGAATATTAGAATTGGAGTCTGTAGCAAAGGTCCGATTATCTACAGATAGAGAGGTGGTTGACCCACAATTGAAGAAGTATGTATCTGAAAGAGTGAAAGATGATGAGGGAAATTGAAAGAAGATGAAGAAGAAGAAGAAGAAGAAGAAGAAGTAGAAAAGAAGTTCAGGCATCTTATGGTTTTGCACCAACACCAATGATAGGAAGAGATGAGATTGGTGTTGCTTTGAGTGCAGCAAAAGGGCATTTTTATAACTTAATTACATGGTTCTATGACCCAGCTGTGGACAGTATTGCAATAGCATCTATTTTCTCCATTTACAAAGTTCACCGTGAGTATGTGCAGTCCATTAACAACCCTACTTTCTTAAATAGAAATTCAAAGCAATCCATCTACTAGCCTTAAAGAGCCAGAAAATGTGCATGAAAACCTCAGAATGGATGAGATCTAGATTGCTAATTCAAACCCATAAAACTTCTTTGGTGTCTGATAGATTGAGGACCAGAACCTCAATATTCCACACGACCTGGGATATCTGCTTTTTTTTTTTTTTTTTCTTAAACAGCAGTTCTAAAGATGCAATTTTGCTCAGAGTTTCAGACTAATTGAACCAGTTATAAGAACGTTAGACAATCTAGAATCTAGATTAAAACTAAGCTCTGAAAAAATCCCAAACAGAAGTGAAGTTACAATCAAGGCTTTAAAACTTGAATTTTGGGGGTGACATGGTCACCCTTGAGTCGAGCCAACTTGGCCGGTGTTGCATTGGCAAAGGTTAATATCAATATTTTTTGGGTTTCCATTGCCTTCTTCATTCACCAATCATGTCAAATCATTGTGTCAAAGTGCCAGGTAGCTATCTATGAGAAACACATTTTTGCATGTTTCGAGGGAAACGCATTTTGGCATTTTTCAAGAGTGATATTATGTTTGATTCTTGATTGAATTTTGTGCTTCTTGATTGTAATTGACCCTAAAAACTAAAAAAAAACAAGAGATTTGAAGAAGTTGTGTTGGGTTAATCCTCCTGAGTCCTGACCACTTTATTTATAAGTGTCTCATATAAACTATTCCAAAAGAGGCTATCTACATAAGTACGATGCACTGCCGCTATCAAATAAAGGTGATATACTAGAGATTATGGTACACTGAAGACCATATGAAATTAAGTGTCTTTAAACTTACTACTTAATATTTCATAGGAAACCCATCGGGACATGGATGTTGATTTTTTTTTTCTTTTTCCTTTTTTCTTATGATATATCTAAACTCAAAAGTTGGTGCTTTTGCTATTTTTCATTTGAAATATTTCTATGTACTTTTGTTTCTAGTTATGACAACAGGAAGGATGCAAACGAGTGCACAGGAACGGGATGCTTCAATATTTGATTCGACGATTGAGCTAGAGGCACACAACATTGGTAAGATCAATACTATTAATTATATAATTTATAAAATTATTAAATGTCTTGTATTTTTTTATTAATTATTTTCCTTTTACTTTCAGCTTCGACCTCCACTAGAAAAGGACGTGGGAGGTCAAAAAATATCTCCCTTATCAGGCTTATTAAGGATACAGGTCAAAAGCTAAAGATTGAAATCCCTGAAGGGCTGTCTAGACCAGTTGGCAAGTATGCAAAGCAATTTAAGACCGAAGTTGGCATAATTTGTCGAACGTATGCTCCTCTTGCGTGTTCCACCTGGCCAACAGTTAAACAAGAACATAGGCAAATATTTTATGATCGCATTTTGGTAATTCCCTCAGTCCTCAAATTTTTTATTTTTTGCTTTTATTTTGCATACTAAGTTATTTGAAAATTGGATGCAAAATTAAGTAATCTATTTTCTGTAAAATATACCTGACAAATTTATTATGAATGCATCTTATTTGTAGGACAAATTTGATATAGATCTTCATAATCCACGATTGAAAAAAGCTATTAACAGTTATTTAGCATCCACATTCAAGAACTATAGGAACAGATTGCACTCACATTATAAGAGGGTTGGCAATCACCGGGAGGCATGCCAAAAACCTTATGAGGGTGTGTCACAAGAAGATTGGGAGCTGTGCTGCAATAGGTTTTGTTCAGAAGAATTTCAGGTGGAATTTTATTTTATTTTTAACTGCATTACCTACATGGAAATTATTTTTTTTAGAAAATCTTGAAGGCGTTTCTAATTCTCTAACTTAAATGCAGAAAGTTAGTAAAAAGAATTCTGAAAACCGAATGCTACTTAAAGTGAACCATTGTGCGGGTTCAAAATCATTTGTCGAGTATCTTCACGAGACGGTATTAGTAGTTCTAATATTTTAATTAGTATTTATTTATTAACTTCTTTTTTAAATTTAATATTGTGTTTGAATTTATACAGCGTGATACTCCAATCGGTAGGATAGAATTGTGGCATAAGACACACTATAGTCAAGATAAGGGTTGGTCTACTCCCGAGTGTCAGCTGCTCTATGTAAGGACACTTTTTTTAAAGTTTCATCTAATTACTTATTTATTTTGTTCTTCAGTATTTCTATACATGTGTAAATATTTATGTGAATTTTTTTCTTTTGTAGGAGAAAATGATTACACTCCAGTCGCAGCCCACAGAAGATGATTCTTCCCCATTGACAGATGATGAGATATGCAGACAAGTGTTAGGTGCAAGGCCCGGATATGTCCGAGGTCTTGGGCATGGCATCGTGGCCCCTCCATCCTCTTCAACAGGCCTTTACAATAGTCAGCGGGTGGAAGAGCTTACTAAGAGGGCCACTGCAGCTGAAAGACAATCTCAAGAGTTGGCTGAGCAGTTGCAGCGGATGGAAGCTCAGATGGAGTCTCAGAGGCAACAAATGGAGGCTCAGATGGAGGTTCAGATGGCGGGTCAAAAACAACAAATGGAGGCTCAGATGGATGATATGAGATCCTGGCAAAAGAATATGGAGGCTATGATGCAATCTATAATGGCGCAAAAGATGGGCACTCCTCCATGGTAAAACTAAATCTGGCAAAGCAATGTTTATCCTTCAATCCATGGTGAACGAGTAGAATTATCTTCATATTCAAGATATAGTTGGTTTTAAAAAAACATATAGTTGGTTAAGAAATACTAAATTTACAGGTGCATGATGAGGCCAATTTCAATATGGAAGATGCCCTGTTTTTTGAAATGAAAAAAAAAAAGGTCATAATATATCAACATATATTATGATCACATGGAAGGATTCTTGATTGAAGTTTACATTTAATGTTGCAGTCTGCAGTGGGGAGGAAGCATGAAGGTCAGAGTTTAGCTCTCATTATTACTTCTGTTAACGGTGTCATACATTTGTTTGCATGTTCTCATACAGTGGTGGTTATAATATGAGAATGATTGGCTTGTTGTCTTTCATTGCTTTTATGTCACTAAATGGGCCACATATGCTACATTTTAGCCTACAAATAGCTTTTTAATGAATTAACACTTCAATGGTCCACACAATTTGATCGGTGGACTCTTTTGAGTCTCATCACATGCATTTTGGGTTGGGCTATTAGTCAACCTTCTGAAATATATTTACCCTAATTTGGTATGGTTGGGCCACCATATGATATGCAATAGAAGGCATCTATCTTGTTGTATAGGTTTTAACATCTATCTTGTTGTATTTATTACAGATCGAAATAGGAGATGAAGAGAAAATAAGAAGAAGCAACATTTTCTGGATCGGTTTGGATGGCGCGGACCAATTTGAGGATGCTACATTTTATCGTGGAAATTGTTCGTTGTCTCTCCGTGATACATATCGAAGATCGCCTTTCAGTCACCGTTTCTATGTTAAATTGAGACCAATTATTATATAGATTTATGTTCCACACAATTTTATCTGTATCTTCAGTAAGAATTTGTAATGAGGATATATAACTATTTCATTGCACTCAAATTCAATTAATTAATTTAGTTTATTTTTTTACATCGATGAAGTGTTATTTTCATACATGAATTGTTACTTAGAGATATATAATTGTGATGATCTAATGATGACTTTGCATTAAAGATTTGTGAATGGATGATGAGATTATATATGTATTGATTGGGTATCAAAATATGAAAATTAAATATTTTTTGGAAATATTAAAAAAATATTTTTTTTGTTGAAAAATTATTATTTGCGGCGCTTTTATTACGTTGCAGAAAACTCCATGGTAAAAAGATGAAGATTATTTACGACACCACAAAAATGTTGCAAAAAATGATTATTTGCAACTTTATAGGAGTGTCGCCCTTAATGATTTATTAACGACTTTTATGAATCGTCGCAGATATAAATTATTGGTGACGCAATTTTGCTGTCGCAAATAAATCATTAGTTGCGACGCTTATAATACGTCACAATTGATACGTCATTAGCAACTCTTTGAAACCGTCGCAAATACTCTCTCAAATTGCCACGCTGCAGTTTTTAGTGTCGCTAATCTTTCTGCGACCCCATTATTTGTGACCCCTTTGCGACGCCAAGTTTTTTGCGGCGCAAATACTTATTGCGACGCTTTTTGTGTTATCTGTGACGCTTTTGTCGCGTCGCAAAAAAGCTCAATTGTAGTAGTGCAATCCGTTCCGGAGACATTTCCTATTGCTTGCAATGCGATAGTTCGAGACGACAGCGCCTCTGGAGCTTCATCTGCCGAGGCCACAAACTCCCATACTACATCAGGTAGTATATCCTCTGATATTACTACCTCGGAGATGGCATCTTCTCAACCTTCGTCTTCTGAGACTGCCACATCAGAGTACAACCTCTTCTGGATGACTACCTTGAAGACGTCTCTACCGATGAAGTCTACCCAGTCAACTGGTCCCAGATGCCCAACCTCATGGGTGATGTCTGGACCGATGAAATTGTAAACAAAGAAGACAAATTGCTGGACGCTGTTCAGGACTTGTTCCCAGAAAATGCTCCATGCAATGCAATCACTGAGGATGGTAAGGTTGACACGGAAGCATCTTCAGCAAATGAAAAAGATCAGCCCCTCAATCCCAAGGGTGGACTTCCGAATGAAGAACCGTCTCCAGAAGCTCTCGAAGTTGGTAAAGGTACCCGCTCTGGCCGGGATTACCACAAAAACTACAATCTAACTTCTTCTTCTTATGTAAATCCTTCGGGACAGAATGTAAGCGCCCCAAGTGGCAACAATAATGAGAATGCAGGCCCTAAGGAGGCTTTCAAGTATGACTTGATTGAGCACTTTAGACACATACCTGCACATCTGCACATCCTAGACTTATTACGAATGTCTCCCCAAACTCGTGATAGTCTCATTTCAGAACTGCAAAGACTGAATGTGGATGTCGACAAGCATGCCCCACAAGTCCTACAAATTGAAATGGACTATAAGGTTAAAAAATCAAATACCTCCTCAAAAGGAGAAAAGAAGAAGACTGAGGGATCTTGCAATGATTGCCTCTCAGTTCAAAAAGCAGCAAGTGCAACTATCGCCTTCACTAAGGAAGACCTCCTACTAGGCGAAACAAAGCACAACCGACCCTTATACTTTACAGGGTACATCAAAGAGATGCCGATACACAGAGTACAGATCGATCCGGGTTCTGCCCTCAACCTCATCTCTACTTCGGCACTCGAAGAGCTGGGCATCCCGCCTAGCAAGCTGAGTCACAGTCCGGTGTCTATCTTTGGATACGATGGAAGCGCTCAGAGGCCTATCGGCAAGATTAGGTTCAAGTTGCAAATCGGTGATCTTATCTCTGAAGTCACTGTATATGCAATAAAAACCCCCTCATGCTACAACATCCTTCTCGGACGCCCCTGGATACACGAGAGTGGTGTTGTTCCTTCAACTCTTCATCAGTGCATCAAGTTTGTTGGCGACGACGGCTTGGTACATCGGGTATTTGCGGACAAAAAGCCTTTCAAAGGTAAAGAAGTCCATTTTGCAGACTCGCAAATGTACAAAGATGAAAACGAAGAAAAGGAGAAAGAAATAACATTCTTTGCCGAAAGTCTCCAGAAAGATAAAGGCAAGGCTCCTCAGCAATCACAGGAAGAAAATCAACCATCCGGCAAAACCGAGGAGATCAACCAATCTCCTTTTGTTGTCTCCCTCAAGTCTTCCAAGCCGCTGGTGATCACTACCAAGGCAAAGAAGACCAAACAAAAGCCTGGGGGCAAGTTTGTCATCTCCTTTGTGTCTATTATGCAAGACACAGATTCGGATTCAGAGACAGAAGACGACACGTCGTCAAGCCAGGCTGATACTCAGCAAGCTCAACCTGCTCTCACTCCATTGGAGGCACCTGCTGGCATAGACGATCCAGCATCAGCTTCCTTCGTTGTTCCGACAACCTCACCAAAAGAAAAGCCGATCTTTTTTCACAGGTCGGCGGCTTCTTCATCAAACTCTTCGCTTGATCTTTCCAAAACGAAGGTATGCCACAACTATCCTTGTATAGTCCAATGGCGCAAGCTATCATGAAGAAAATGGGCTATGACGCTCGAAATCCAATCAGCTTGGGAGGTGGCCGCGGTATTCTCGTACCATTGGAGCCCACCCTGACAAAAGGCCAGCAGAAGGATTGGAGACTCTATCATCATATAGAAAAGTCTTCATACGGACTGGGCTACGACCCTGATGCTCCCATGAGATAGTTGACCCAAAGGCTACAAAGTTGTCTGGCCGACGAAGCCTCAACATCTTGTGTCTGTGAAGATATTGATCTCCCTGGATATCTCTTCGAATAGTTACCCGTCAAGGATCCAGGAAGCTCCTCCAATTGGTACGATTTCTCTGATGATGAAGAGGAATTGTCCGATGATACAGATGCACAGTCTTCTGGTCCAGAAGAACCATCATCTCCAAAAGAAGTGCTATACTTCGATCCAGTTTCAATAGGTGATTGGAACCATCTCATAGCAAGTCTTGAGAAGAGTGTCGATCAAGAAGACCCATGGTCAGATGCACAGCCTTGGTCTGAGAATACCTTTGAAACTCCGGAAGGTCTTGTTGAGTTGGAAGCCTCCGAAAATATTATGGAGGAACCACCTTCAAGTCTTCCAACAGAAGATTCTGTTCAAAAGATAGACTTGGGAACGCCAGATAGCCCACGTCCTGTATTCATAAGCAAGAATATAAAGGATGATGAGTTACCCGAGTATATCGCTTTTCTTCGTGAGTTTGTTGATTGTTTTGCATGGTCTTACGCCTCAATGCCTGGTTTAGACCCCAAAATAGCAGTTCACAAACTCAATCTACAAAAAGATATCAAGCCTGTCAAACAAGGCCAAAGAAGATTCCGTCCTGACATAATGGACAAAATTGAACAAGAAGTTCAGAAACTCAAAAATGTTGGCTTCATCCGTGAGGAACAGCATCCTGAATGGTTGGCCAACATCGTCCCAGTGACAAAGAAAAATGGGCAGATTAGGGTCTGTATTGATTATAGAGACCCGAACAATGCATGTCCTAAAGATGAATTTCCGCTGCCCATACCGGAGGAGATGATCGACAACACCTGTGGATTCGAGCGGATGACATTCATGGATGGTTTATCTGGGTACAATCAGATAAAAATGCATCCTGAAGATGAAAGACACACATCATTTCGGACCCCATTTGGCGTGTATTGTTACACTGTAATGCCATTTGGTCTGAAAAATGCTGGTGCGACATATCAGAGGGTTATGATGAAGATATTCCAAGATATGCAGCATAAGACGGTCGAATGCTACGTTGACGACCTCGCCGTCAAAAGCGAAAAGAAAGAAGACCATCTCAAAGATCTTCGAGAAATCTTCCTCCTACTACGCAGGCACAAACTGCGAATGAATCCCCTAAAATGCTTCTTCGGTGTATCATCGGGTAAGTTCCTCGGATTCGTAGTTCGGAAAGCGGGAATAGAGCTTGACCCTGTCAAAGTCAAGGCTATCCTAGAAATGCCATCCCCAAAAACCTTGAGACAGTTAAAAGTGCTTCAAGGAAGATTGGCATACATTCGACGGTTCATCTCCAACCTGTCAGGGAAATGTCGTCCATTCTCCCGCCTAATGAAAAAGGGCGTGAACTTTGTCTGGGATGCTGAATGCGAAACTGCGTTCCAAGACATCAAGTCATACCTGGCCAAACCTCCAGTATTGGCTGCCCCCACAACTGGAAAACCATTTATCGTGTACACAAGAGCCCTCGACCACTCTTTGGGAGCTCTACTTGCACAAGGAAATCACGAGGGAAAAGAAGCTGCTCTATACTATCTCAGCCCATGCTGGTAGGTGCAGAGCATCGCTACTCTCCAGTCGAAAAAGAATGCCTTGCAGTGATGTTTGCTGTACAAAAGCTACGTCACTATCTGCTGTCCAACACAGTATACCTGATCTCAAGGATCAATCTCCTGAAGGTCCTTGTCACAAAAGCAGGTTCCCTCAATGCCCGACTGGTAAAATGGTCTATCCTCCTATCACAATTTGATATTAGGTATGTACCACAAAAAGCAATCAAAGGTCAAGCTTTAGCAGACTTTCTTGCAGAGCATCCGTTGCCTGAAGATTCTCCACTCAGGGATGATCTCCCAGACGAGTCAGTCTACAACGTGGAGGCTTCCTTATCAAATGCTTCATGGGATATGTACTTCGACGGTGCAACCAGGACAAGTGAAAAAGGAAATCAAATATCAGGGATTGGCATCCTCTTTGTTAGTCCCGACAAATACATGATTCCACACGCCTTCTCGCTACTGGAACCATGTTCAAACAATGCAGCTGAGTACCAAGCCCTGATTGTAGGATTGGAACTCGCCCTCGAATCCGGCATCACAATGCTAGAAGCCTTCGGGGATTCTCAACTGATCGTCAACCAGATGAATCAGAAATTTGAAATCAGGAAGCCTGATCTGTTGCCTTACTACAACAAGGCGCAATCACTTCGGTAAAAATTTGACATCTGTCATATCACCCACATCCGTAGAGGCGAAAACATCCGTGCAGATGCCCTGGCTGGACTCGCCGCCTCTATGGCGGTCCAAGAAGGAGAACACATGCAAGTTACAGTGTGTGAGAGAAGGATTCTCCCTCCCCTCAATACACACCAAGCAGTTGCTGAGTGCCACCAACTGGTTGGAAGTCGGATCTCCATCCTCAGACCTCCGATCGGCGACTGGAGGGATCCGTTCATTGATTATATTATGTTCGGAATCCTGCCTGAAGATCCAAAAGAACGGGTAAGTGTTCAAAGACGAACCCCAAACTTTCATCTGGACATTCCTTCAAAGATGCTCTACAGAAAATCCTACAATGGAGTACTTCTACGCTGCTTATCACAACAAGAAGCTGAAGAAACTCTCAAAGAGGTGCATGCTGGTCTTTGTGGAGCTCATCAAGCTGGTCCAAAGCTCTACGATCAGATAAAAATGTTAGGTTATTATTGGCCTACCATGGTAGCCGACGCAATGCAATTTGCTAAACGCTGCCAACAATGCCAAGTTCATGGAGACTATGTCCACATGCCTCCAGAATGGCTGCATCCTATAGCAATTTCATGGCCTTTCGAAGCCTGGGGTATGGACATCGTAGGTCCTGTCTCCCCTCCGTCAAGCAAAGGTCATCGCTTCATCTTCGCCGCTACGGATTATTTCTCCAAGTGGTCAGAAGCTTTTGCACTCAATGAAATGAAGACCTCATCAGTCCTTCAGTTCTTGCGCACCAACATCATTTGTCGCTTTGGCATACCTAAAAGATTCGTCCATGATAACGGACCACAATTCCGTGATCACAGATTCTACAGGTTCTGCGACAAATACAAAATCCAAAGTTGTCCTTCAACTCCGTACAATCCGGCGGCGAATGGACTGGCAGAAGCCTTCAACAAGACACTCTGCAAAATTCTCAAGAAAATGGTCTCTAGCCACAAAAGGGACTGGGGCGACAAACTATCCGAAGCTTTGTGGGCTTACCGAACCACCGTTCGAGGACCGACCCATAGCACGCCATTCTCCTTGGTCTATGGATGCGAGGCTGTTGTCCCTTTAGAGGTACAAATTCCTTCCTTAAGGGTATCTCTACAAAATGACATGACGCAAGAAAGCAATCTCAAATTAAGACTCCAAGAGCTGGACAATCTCGATGAGAGACGACTCGAGGCACTCCAAAGCATTGAGCTCTACCAAGCACGCATGGCTGGATCTTTCGACAAAAAGGTCTGGCAACGCGCCCACAAAAAGGGTGACTTGGTTCTTGCGGTAAAAAGGCCGATGGTTTTCGCTCACAAATCCAAAGGCAAATTTGAACCAAAATGGGAGGGACCCTTCGTCATCGACAAAGTCTTCTCCAATGGCGCATACGCACTTCTAAACATGGAAGGTGATAGATGTATGCTGCCCATCAACGGCAAGTTCTTGAAGCGGTACTACCCTTGAAGACTTCCTCCACTGGGTCAGAGTGACGCCTGCAAGGCCAAAGCCTATTTCTAGGTACTTTCTCGTCAAACCCACTCCTTTTGGAATTTTCACCTTTATGTTGAACTTTCAAAACAATGCTTACTTTCATCGTTTCATTGTTCAAAAGAAAATCAAAATCCAAAAATCTAAGTTTAGGAGCCTCTTCCCAAACTTAACCAAAATTTTCGATCCTTGAACCCAAAATTCTTGGTTTGAAGCAAAAAAATCAGGACTTAGGGATTTCCACCCTAATCCGCCTTACCTTTTACCGCCAAAAATGGTTTTAGGTCAAAATTTACGACCCTCGTGTCTAAAAACAAAAATCGGGAAAGCGATGTCAAGTCGATACTCGCAAAAACCCATTGGAAGGATGCGAACCCCATTCGATACTTCCAAAACCTCAAAATTGCAAGGAAGCAACACCTCGTTGATACTTGCAAAATTTCAAAAATCGTGGAGATGCAACATTCCAGTTGATATCCACAACCCAAATTTCAAAAGAAAAACAAAGGTTCGAAAAAACCTCAAATTTCAAAAATCGTGGGGAGGCGACATTCCATCGATACCCGTAAAACAAAATTTTTGAAGAAAAAGCAGGGAAGCGACGCTTAGTCGATACTTGCACCCAACTTCGCGAGGAAGCGACATTCCATCGATACTCGCAACCGAATGAGCAAGGAGGCGACATTCCATCGATACTTGCAATATCATTCAGCAGGGAGGCGACTCTTAGTCGATACTTGTTTTTTTGAAAACCAAAAACCTGGCTTTTACTCCAAAAACTCGGCTTTTACGCCAAAAAACTCGGCTCCCACGCCAAAAATCGGCATTCACGCCAAAAATCAAAACAAAATCTGGCTCTCATGCCAACAAAACAAAACTTGGTTTTCAAAAAATCCGGCTTTTACGCCAAAAATCGGCTCTCATGCCAAAAATCCGGCTTTTACACCAAAAACAAAAATCGGCTCTCATGCCAAAAATCCGGCTTTTACGCCAAAAAACAAAAATCGGCTCTCATGCCAAAATCCGGCTTTTACGCCAAAAACCAAAAATCGGCTTCCATGCCACATCGGCTTTCACGCCACCAAAATTTGGCTTTCACGCCACCAAAATTGGCTTTCATGCCACCTCAAAATTTTCGGCTTTCAAGCCATCAAAAACCAGGCTTTGTGCCACAAAATCTGGCTTTCATGCCAAAACAACACTTTTGACAAAAGATTTTCACAAAATGATAACCTTTTGATCAAGATTTTCAAACAAACATTCCCATCCAACTTTTGCTTATTTTCAACAAAAAGAATTTAAGTAGAACAAGGGGATACAAAAAAAATAGAGTGCCAAAATATTTATACATGCAGGTACCAAAAAAAAAAATGAAAGAAGAAAGCTTGTTACAAAAGAAATTCAAAAGCTCAGTCCATCATGGTCTTCAACCAAAGACTGAGGTCCCCGAGCAGACTTTTGGCCTCAGCCTCCAAAGCTTCCAGGCCACGCTTCTTCAAGATGCCGCCATAGAAAGGTATGAAGATGATCTTGTCAAAAGAAAAAAAAAATTCTTATTATCAAGACTATTGCTGTGTAATACCTTCTCCGACGACCGGTGGAGTGCTTTCTGTCTCCATAAGCTCGTCCGAAGTGTCGCAGAAAGCTACATCCATGGATGGCTCGAAGTTGTCAGAGTCCTTTGGCAAATCAGCTGACAAAAAGGGGGTGGGGTGGGGGGGGAGAGAAACGTCAGCAAAATTTAGCAAAAACAAAAAAAAAAAGAGAAGAAAATGCCAAAAAAGGGGGAAGTAAAGAAGTCGTACCAGGAGAAGATTCTGGGTCTACTCCAGAGTCCCTTGGCTCTTCCTCAGATGCCGTAGTCGGATCCGTCGCCGCCTCATCGGCCGGGGCCTCAGGCATCGCCAAATCATCATCCTCTGCAAAAAGAAAAGAAAGCAGTGGATCTAAACATAAATCTCTCAAAGAACAAAAAAAGAGAGAAGCAGAAAAAGAAATGTCACGCCCCCAAACCCGGTATCCCGACCGAGGGGACGGGAGAGTTTGGGGAGGTGAGGGATGATTATATTTCTCCCAAGATCCGCGTGTGTGAGGATCCAACACTGTCTGAATATTTCTGCGGAAGCTTTTGTGGCAATGCAACCCGGAGTCCGTGGACATCATCGGATTCCACGTCGCATACCACCCCTAGCATAAAGCCATCATTTTATGAACCATATCAGACTGGAATAAACCAACATAAATAAAATACAGAGCTGACAGTAACAGGATATTACATTTTCAATATGTTCAAGTTACAAGTATCAATGTGCATTAATTACAATCCCAAGAAAGGCTAATAAAAGCCGAACAATACAAACTAATATCCACTACCCAAATGTGACGTAACTCCGATGTCAAGCACAATGTCTACAGGACATAGCCGACAAGACAACCTGCAACTCATGGCTCCACAGCCAACAACTCACAGCTCGGGGCGGGGAAACTGAACCTGAGTACCAAAATAGTGGGTCAAACACGACGGTTTGGCAAACGGGTGAAAAGACATAACAATATAGAAAATACCTTGTAAAACATTTAAACCTGTCAAAACAATAGTTTCATAAAACGAGAGAATCATTTATCCAAATACATATGTAATATAAAACATGTACGGTATCCAAGGAAACGGGAAACAACAAGATGGCAACCACACATAGCTAAGTCCTCTATCACCGAAGTGACATGAGCATATCGGGATGTTGTCTCAGTCACCGAAGTGAGGAGATGCAACATAAGTAACATATACATAATATAATACAATACGGGACATGACCACGGTAGCGAACCGGGCATCGGGGACCACAGTAGCAATCTGCGGCATCGGGACAAGACCACGGTAATAACCGGGTAGTGGGATCCAAACTGCAGCTGGCGGGACGGGAAGGGGTCTCCAAGTCGGTGGATCAAACCGGCAAGGAAAGCCAAGCTTAGTGGTGCCGACTCATAGGTCAAATCATGTAAAACGAGACATGTACAAATCATATGTAATGCACTTAAATAAACGGGCGAGACGGGGTGCTCAAAAGCACTAATTTCATTTCATTCGGGCATGTATAAACAGGCTAGCAAAATGCTAAAATACACTTTCAATACTTTCGGGAATGCTAAATCAATATTCGAGAAATTCGGGCAATTATCGAGATTCAAGACAAATCATAATTCGAGAAATTCGGGCTATTATCGGGATTCAATATAAATCATAATTCGAGAAATTCGGGCTATTATCAGGATTCAATATAAGTCAAGTGAATAAGGACCCCGTATGTCGATTGTAATGATTACTTGGTACTCCTTGAGTTTAGAGACATTCTGGGCTCTTTATGCACTTTAGGTATTCAAACCTTAATCAAATTTTAAATAAACAAAACCTAATAGAGAGGGGATCCTAAGCACAACGTTAATCTAGTTGTACCTTACAACCTACTCAGTCATCGAAAGGAAAACGGATTCGCGATACCCAAACAAACCACTTTCGCGTTTAGATAAAAGAAAGGATATTCCGTCGTTCCGTACCGTTCAAGATTGAATTAGGTTAAGTACCGATACAACCGGATTAACCGTGAGGAAATGTCGGTTCAACCATCCTCAAAGGAAGTCAAACGGGTTCACAAAAGGTTCACTAGGTTCCATTTAAAGTCCATGTAATCATAGGGAAAAAGTCCATTGAAAGTCCATCTAATCATAGGGCAAAAGTCCTTTTAAAGTCCATCTTCAGCAGGTTTTCCAGTTGGGCCGGTCGACCGCATACACAGGGGCTCGGTCGACCGGTCATGGGCCAGGTCGACCGGGAGTTGTAAATTAAATGGGTGAATAGTCTTTTGGTCAGGCTCCAGAGAGCCTGACCTCTGTGTCGCCGGTCGACCGCGCCCTAGGCCGGTCGACCGCGTGCTCTGCAGAACTGAGACTCCCGCAGTTCAGCAGGTTGCCCAACAGGGGGGCCTGTTCCAGTGTTGCTGGTCGACCGCGCCTCTTGGCCGGTCGACCGCGTACACTGCGTAACAGAACCCAGGTTCTGTTACAGCAGTGCAGTGGTCTCTTCATTTCTTCCATTCTTTTCTACATTCTTTCAAACATGTTTAGCAATCTAATACTTGGATAAAACAAGCTATCAAGACTCTCAAATGTGCATTTCTTTCAAGTCTAAACAAGCCATTAATATCACAAAATACTTGAGGAAATCATAATGCATTTTATCAAATCTCATTCAAATGTAAAAGTATCAAATCATCCACTTGCCTTGGGTCTTTAATCAATGAAAAACCAGCTCTAATCACACTTGCAAGCCAAGAACAAAATCTCTACAAAAACCCCAAAAAACAAACCCTAAAATGGGTCAAAACAAGCAATAAGAAGAGAGAGCTTCTAATAATGAAAATGGGGCTTCTCAAGGACCATAAGAACATGAATCTAGAAGATTAGGGAGAGATCTTACCAATAGGTTTTCCAAATGAGCAAAGCAAGCCAAAAGAGGATCTTGTGGAGATGGGATTTCTTAAAAAATGGTACCAATAGGAAGCCTTCAAGGAGAGGAAAAGAATGGTAATCTCCATTTTGATGTTGGTGCAAGATTTGGTTGTCTCTTGATGATGGAAGAACAAGAAGAAGAAGAAAAGGGTGCAAGGAAAACCCTAGGTTCAGTTGTGCTGGAAAATGGAGAAGGGAAAGAAGAGATGGGTTCTCTTATAGTCAATGAAATGGGCTCCACCACTTAAGAACTTTGAAAGGCTGAAATAGTGGTTTTCGGGGCTTCGGATGAAATCGACTAAGAAGGAAGAAATGATCGTCGAAATATCTAGTTTCCAAAAAGTATATGTTTCACGGGTTTCGGGAATAACAATAATCCGGTACAGATTTAGTGTGAAAAGACTATTTTGCCCTCAAAGCTAAAAAAGTCAAGTTTCGGGGTTCGGGACGGGAACGGGATCAACATGAAAGTTGAAGGTATTAACAAAACAAGTAAATCGGGATAAAATACAAATCGAGAAAACCAAGATAAAACCTCAAGTACACGAAAAGCCATAAATAGGGAACCCCCAAAGGGCCCCACACTAAAACCAAGACACTCAAAATATCCCAAAGCTATAACAAAGCTATTTTAATCCAAATTAAACCAAAAACCACGGAACACACTTAGAGTTAAACACAGCTCCAAAAACACTAATCTGGGCCTCTCGGGTCGGGGTCTCACAAGAAAGGGAAAGGATCATACCATCGTCGGCTTTTTCCTCTCGACTCCTCTTCTCTGGAGGCTCTTCAGCATCCCCCGAGACCTCCTCATCGATGGTAAGAGGGACTTCCACGTCACGAGAATCTTCGCACTGCTTCTTATGACGGTACTGTCCTCTCTTCCTCTTGCTCCTGCGGGTCGGTTTACCTGAAGAACCTGTCCCGCTATCAAAGTCAGGCTTCTCACCAGAGTCCTCACTAGATGGTCCGCTCCTGCCAGTGGACCCCATGGAAGTCCTCATTCGTTCCGCTTGCCTCCAAGCGTCGATTTCAACTTCCTCTTCCTCCAGCTGTCTTAGGACCTCACCAGGTACCTCTTGCACAGCTCCAGATCTGACGACATCCCGGCCCTTGAGAAAGCCTATCCTATGCTTCTCTCTAGAAAGGAAGGCCAAAACCTCCTTTAGCCGGACGCCGTCTGATCTACCAAGACCCTTCCCGAAAGATTGCTTGACATTGAACTCCTTCTTGGAAAGCCCCCGGTACACTGAGAAGCTCTCTGCGAACCATTTCGTGAAGCCAGCGGTCCGGAAAGTGGGCAGCTCAGGATAGGAAATCATGGCGATAGTGTCCTCCGCACTGTAAAAAGCTCAAGCATTCCTCCCATCCTGAAGACCCCCAAAACGCTTCACCATGCTCGAAGGCGCCCCTACAACGCCTTGGGAGAAGCCCAACTGCAACGCAAAACGAGAAGGAACATACGGCTGGATGTCAACAAAAAGATGTCGACGGTACACCATCGTACCAACACGTATGTTAAAAAGCCATCCCTTCTCTGCGTTCGTCAAAGAATAGTGTCTTCCCGACCCCGCTCTGGTGGAATCGCGGGAGACACCAAAATCAAAAGCCTTCTTGTGAGACCCCAACCCGAGAGGCCCAGATTAGTGTTTTTGGAGCTGTGTTTAGCTCTAGGTGTGTCTCGTGGTTTTTGGTTTAATTTGGATTTAAAATAGCTTGTTATAGCTTTGGGATATTTTGAGTGTCTTGGTTTTAGTGTGGGGCCCTTTGGGGGTACCCTGTTTATGGCTTTTCGTGTACTTGAGGTTTTATCTTGGTTTTCTCGACTTGTATTTTATCCCGATTTACTTGTTTTATTATTGCCTTCAACTTTCATGTTGATCCCATTCCCGTCCCGAACCCCGAAACTCGACTTTTCTAGCTTCAAGGGCAAAATAGTCTTTTCACACTAAATCTGTACCGGATTATTGTTATTCCCGAAACCCGTGAAACATATACGTTTTGGAAACTAGATATTTCAACGATCATTTCTTCCTTCTTCGTCGATTTCATCCGAAGTCCCGAAAACCGCTATTTCAGCCTTTCAAAGTTCTTAAGTGGTGGAGCCCATTTCATATGCTATAAGAGAACCCATCTCTTCTTCCTTCTCCATTTTCCAGCACAGCCACCTTGAGCCTAGGGTTTGCTTGGCCTTTTCTTGGCTTCTCCATCATCAAGAGACAACCAATCTTGCACCATCATCTCAAAAGATTGCATGACCTTCTTCTCCATTTCAAGGGCTCTCCATTAGTACCATTTTTGAAGAAATCCCACCTCCACAAGATCTTCATTTAGCTTCCTTTGCTCATTTGGAGAACCTATTGGTAAGATCTCTTCCTAATCTTCTAGATTCATGTTTATATGGTCCTTGAGAAGCTCCATTTGCATTATTGAAAGCTCTCTCTTCTTCTTCATTGTTTTGACCCATTTTAGGGTTTGTTTTAGGGGTTTTTGGTAGAGCTTATTCCCTTGACTTGCAAGAGTGCTAGGAGCTGTTTTTCAGTGATTTGAGACTTGAGGCAAGTGGATGTTTTGACTCTTTTATCTTTGAAAGAGATTTGATAAAAATGCATATGATTTCACCATGTATTTTGTGTTATTGATGACTTGATTAAACTTGAAAGAAATGCACATTTGAGAATCTTGATAGCTTGTTTTATCTAAGTATTAAACTGCTAAACATGTTAGAAAGAATGAAGAAAAGAATGGAAAAAAATGAAGAGACCACTGCACTGCTGTAACAGAACCTGGGTTCTGTTACGCAGTGTACGCGGTCGACCGGCCAAGAGGCGCGGTCGACCGGCGACACTGGGACAGACCCCCTTGCAGAGCAGCCTGCTGAACTGCGGGAGTCCCAGTTCTGCAGAGCACGCGGTCGACCTGGCCCATGGGCGGTCGACCGAGCCCCTGTGTACGCGGTCGACCGGCCATGGGCCAGGTCGACCGGCCCAACTGGAAACCTGCTGGAAAAACCTGATTTTGGCCCTATGTCTAGTGGACTTTAAAGGGGCTTTTGGCCCTATGTTTAGTGGACTTTAAAGGGGCTTTTGGCCCTATGTTTAGTGGACTTTAAAGGGACTTTTGGCCCTATGTTTAGTGGACTTTAAAGGGACTTTTGGACCTTTGTTAGGTGGACTTTAAAGGGACCTTTGGCCCTTGTTAGATGGACTTTCAACGGACTTTTGCCCCATGATTAGGTGGACGTTAAATGGACTTTTTGTCCTGTGATTAGATGAACTTTAAATGGAACTTAGTGACCCTTTTGTAGACCCGTTTGACTTCCTTTGAGGATGGTTGAACCGACATCACCACACGGTTAATCCGGTTGTATCGGTACTTAACCTAATTCAATCTTGAACGGCACGGAACGACGGGATATTCTTTCTCTTATCTAAACGCGAAATTGGTTTGTTTGGATATCGCGAATCCGTTTTCCTTTCGATGACTGAGTAGGTTGTAAGGTACTACTAGGTTAACGTTGTGCTTAGGTTCCCCTCTCTATTAGGTTTTGTTTATTTAAAATTTGTTTAAGGTTTGATTACCTAAAGTGCATAAAGAGCCCGGAATGTCCCTAAACTCAAGGAGTACCAAGTAATCATTACAATCGACATACGGGGTCCTTATTCACTTGACTTATCTTGAAACCCGATAATAGCCCGAATTTCTCGAATTATGATTTGTCTTGAATCCCGATAATAGCCCGAATTTCTCGAATATTGATTTAGCATTCCCGAAAGCATTGAAAGTGTATTTTAGCATTTTTGCTAGCCCGTTTATACATGCCCGAATGAAATGAAATTAGTGCTTTCGAGCACCCCGTCCCGCCCGTTTAATTAAGTGCATTGCATATGATTTGTACATGTCTCGTTTTACATGATTTGACCTATGAGTCGGCACCACTAAGCTTGGCTTTCCTTGCCGGTTTGATCCATCGACTTGGAGACCCCTTCCCGTCCCGCCAGCTGCAGTTTGGATCCCGTTACCCGGTTATTATCGTGGTCTTGTCCCGATGCCGCAGATTGCTACTGTGGTCCCCGATGCCCGGCTCGCTACCGTGGTCATGTCCCGTATTGTATTATATTATGTATATGTTACTTGTGTTGCATCTCCTCACTTCGGTGACTGAGGCAACACCCCGATATGCTCATGTCACTTCGGTGATAGAGGACTTAGCTTTGTGTGGTTGCCATCTTGCTTGTTTCCCGTTTCCTTGGATACCGTACATGTTTTATATTGCATACGTATTTGAATAAATGATTATCTCGTTTTATGAAACTAATGCTTTGACAGGTTTAAATGATTTTCAAGGTATTTTCTATATTGTTATGTCTTTTCACCTGCTTGCCAAACCGTCGTGTTTGACCCACTATTTTGGTACTCAGGTTCAGTTTCCCCGCCCCGAGCTGAGAGTTGTGGCTGTGGAGCCATGAGTGGCAGGTTGTCTTGTCGGCTATGTCATGTAGACATTGTGCTTGACATCGGAGATACGTCATGTGGGTAGTGGATATTAGTTTGTATTGTTCGGCTTTTATTAGCCTTTCTTGGGATTGTAATTAATGCACATTGTTACTTGTAACTTGAACATAATGGAAATGTAATATCCTGTTACTGTCAGCTCTGTATTTTATTTATGTTGGTTTACTCCAGTCTGATATGGTTCATGGTGAATGATGGCTTTATGCTAGGGGTTCTATGCGACGCGGAATCCGATGATGTCCACGGACTCCGGGTTGCATTACCACAAAAGCTTCCGCAGAAATATTCAGACAGTGATGTGATTGATTGTGGATCCTCACTCACGCGGATCTTGGGAGAAATACTATCACCCCCCTCACTCTCCCCGGACCTCTTCTTAGGATCCCGGTCCGGGGGCGTGACACTTCTTCCGCAGACCGGGAGAAAGCTTGACTGAAGACTGCCCCATCTCGACGTCCCTGAACCGTCGGATCCTCAAACGGGCAGACAAAAGAGATTCGGAAGCGGCTTTCCCTCTAGCCAACCGAATCATAAACGGGTCATCATCCTGTGCAGCGCCTAAACAGTGGAAGCCCGGACAGTGGTACACAAACCACGAATAGAAGATATGGGCTGAAAATACCCTATTCATAGGGAGCCCAAGCCGAACCAAGAAAGCAGCAGCCTGCAGTTCGGTGCACAAATAGGAGTAAAGAGCAGGCACCAAAGCAAGCTGTTCTCCGAACGCCATCTGACAAGTCGGAAAAATACAGTGCGCCCTGATGTGCGTTCCATCTCCTCCAGCAAAAATTGCCTCACCCAGCCAGTAAGTGAGGTAAACAGCAAGATCTCTCCGCAGCGCAATGTCAGAACAAATGACGTCTGTGCTTGTAAGAAAATCCCTCAAATTTTCTCGCATAGCGGAGATCTTCTTCGGGTTCTTAGCCCTGGCTTCCCGGGACATACTCTCAGAAGCATCCCCACTGTCAAAGAAGTTGGAAGACAAAGAGCTGAGACTCCTCCAACTACTGCATCGGACTTTCGAGCCCTCCTTCTCCTTCAAAAAATCGTAGAAGGCGACGAGCTGAAAGTACAGAAGCCTGAACTCCTCCGACTGCTCTTCAAGGACACTGTCAATAGGCATAAACTCCTCATAGAGTTTGCCGAGGATAGGCAGCCCGGTGGTAGCGCTCAACTCCTTCAAAGAAAAACCAATTTCACCGTTCGCGACAACGAAGGTGTTGGTCTGCGGAAGGAAAGACTCCAACATGGCCATGAAGGCCTCATCGGAGAAAATGACGGTTTGCCGTAAAGCACGAACCGCATCAAAAACCTCGGCCTCCTTTAGAATGGCGCCACCAATCTGCAGGATGTGATCAGTCCATGACTACCAGCCTGAGTCAGCACTGAAGCGGCCGCGAAGCCGAAAGGGGTTCACCCAATTACTATCGTCACCGCTAAAAATGCCAAGGCCCACCGGTCTCAAATCGACTGATGGATGATCAGAACCTTGGTAGCCGCTGGCTGGCATCAACATGTCCATACGGACAGGCGACTTCTCCGCATAACAGGAAGGGCCGCCAACAAAAACCCCGGTCTTGACCGCATTGGTCCTCTTCACCCAGCTTGGAGGATCTTCTCTTTTAGAGCATGTGGGAGAAAGACTCATGATCGAGATAGTGCGATCAAAAGTCGATCGGGTAGAAATAGTTCTCTCCTCACCATCAGCTGTGTAAGAGAACTGAAAGCATCTCCTTTGGAATGACGAGTCATCAGGGACAGCGTCACCAAAGAAAAAGGTAGGCTTGGGCACAACGCTCTGATCGTCCATGACCCAAGGACGATTGCTTGCCATAATTTTATAAAACTCCTCATCCTTGAGAGCGATCAATCGCTGTCTCATCTCATCTCGGTTGAGCGAGTCGCACTCTTCCAAGTTAGTCTCCACATAACGGACCTCTTCTCATGCCTGTTGAACGGCCGCATTGGAAGATCTGGCAGATCGGCGAGGTGCATCAGTAACAAGGCCCTTACCCTTGTTTGTTCTGGAGGCACGACCTTCAAAAGTCAGAAAGGAAGAAATCAAACACCAAATGACAGAATTTTGCTAAAAAGAAAAGAGTCCTAGCGAAATTTTGGCATGGTTCCGGGGCAATTTCGAAGAAAAGGAAGGCACCCCGAAAAAGAAAGGAAGCTTGAAGATGAGCTCAACATTGTTGCGAGCTCATAATCAATGAAGGATTCTCGAAGAAGACTCGAATTCAAACATTGCTGTGGGATCAAGCCTTTCTTCTCAAATCTTCGCAAGATCGGAAAAGAGCTCAACATTGCTGCGAGCTCAAAAATTCCAAAACTTGCAAAGCTCATCGAAATTCTGCGAGACTGGAGAAGTGGGCTCAACATTGCTGCAAGCTCCAAAAATTCCAAGACTTGCAAGAAAATTCGAGGTATGCATCATCATGCTCCCAATTTCATTTACCAAAAATCATGCATAAAACCATCATGCATTAGATGCTAGGAAAACGTTGACAAAAATTTGACCAACTGCAACCCAATTTGGTCAAAACCAATCAAACTTTGTCTAAGTCAAAATCCATGTTGACTTGACCTAGAAATTCTAGCCTTTTATCTTGATGCATTAAAAAAAAAATGCATGATCATCTTGAATTGCATAAACCTCATATCATGGTGAGTAAAAAAAAAAAAAAGGAAAAAAAAAAAAAAAAAAAAAAAAAGAAAACAAAAACCTCAAAAAAAAAAAAAAAAAAAAAAGAGAGAAAAAGGGGTTGGCCCATGGGACGTGGCCCACAGGCCACGTGGCTGTACGGCCAGGTCTGTACGGACCTGTCCGTACAGCAAAAAAAAAAAAAAAAAAAGAGCAAAAAAAAAAAAAAAAAAAAAAAAAGGGGAAGAAATAAAAAAAAAAGAAGAAGAAAAAAAAAGGAGAACGTGTGTAAAAAAAAAGAGGAAAAGAAAACACGTGAAAAAAAAAGAGAGAGAAAGAAAAGAAAAGAAAAGAAGAAGAAAAAAAAAAGAGAAAAGGAAACTTTTCTACATCTACATGGGGTTTTTCTTGGAAAAAGAAGACCTACTTGAAGCCATCGAGAAGAAGAAGAAGAAACTTGAAGATCCTCGAGAGATTCTTTATCTTGGAGCACTCTTGAAGGATTTTGCAAAAAGAAAGCAACAAGAGAAAGAAAACCCATCTCCGTTGCTTTTATAGAAAAAGCAAACCAAAAGAGGAAAGGAGGAGAAAAGCAAGAAGGTAAGTGCTAAAAATTAGCAAACTTCCTAAAAGAAAAGGAGATTTGAGATATTCTCTCCTAAAGAGGAGATTCTTGAGAAATTCTCTCCAAAAAGAAAGGGGATTTGAGAAACTTTGAGAAAATCTCTCCCAAAATCAAGGAAACTTGAGAAATTCTCTCCAAGTAAGGATATTTTTAGATATTCTCTACACAAAAGGGATATTTTTAGATATTCTTTACAAAATGACACCACATGAGATCTAAGCCATTTTTAAAAGCTTAAGGTCCCATGGGTTAGCCCATATGAGCCAGGTTTGACCACCTAGGCACTAAAAGTGGCTTTTAGTCAAAATATTCTCTTACCAAAAGCATACAAAAATGGTTCCATGCCTCTCTTGAGTTGATTGGACCATACAAAAAATTTCAAGCTTCATGGGCTTCCAAAAGAAACCCAAACCATCCAACCCCATGCACCAAATCAAGCCACAATCTTGAAATTGACATTCCACAAAAAACCAAACCACTCCAATGGACCCAAAATTGTCCCAAAGAGTGACCAAAAACCAAACCATGGTCCCCTAACTTGCCACATACAGCTTGTTAGGTCACAAGGCCGAAACCAAAAACCAAAATCCCGACCCCCTAACTCGCCGCATACAGCCTGTTAGGTCGCAAGGTCAAAAACCAAAAACCTTCTTAACAGCCTAATGTGCCACATAAAACCTTTAGGTTCACAGGGTTAAAAGGGAAAACCCAAAACCAAAAACCCATATCCAAATGTCATTTCAAAATCCTTGCCTTGAGACGGTACATGACCCCTCTCATTACCGCGAAATCCCTTGGAAGCTCAAAAAAGCAACTCCATCAAAAGAAAAACGCTCAAGACTCTTGGTCAAGCAAGAAGATCTCCTTCAAATTCTCTTCGAGGCACACTGACTGCTAGAGCCGCGCACCTCGTCGCTGTACCTCGAGGGGGCATTTGTTGACACCAAAAATGTCGCTATGTCCCTTCAACACCAAAAGCTACATGGAGCCACATCCTGCCATAAATAGGAAGGCGCCACTTCAAGCACCAGATCTTGTCAGAATCAAACAAAAAACTGCAAGATCCTTCAAAGCAGCCAAAAGAGGGGTACACATGAAGTTTCGGGCCATTTCAACATCAGTTAGCCTAACTTCACTCCTCCGACAGCCAGACAGGAGCTCCCGGCAGCGACAGTGTCGAAGACTTTAAAATTTCGATCAGAGCCTACGGATGGTCTCAAAATACCTCCAAAAGGCCCCCTGCCAAATTTCAAGTCAAACGGACGACGTTTGACCCTTCATCAACTCTCGGGAAGTAAAAACAGGCCTACCAGCGGCAGAGCACCCAGGAATCATGGCATCCAAATTGGAGCTAATGGATCATCTCAAAATGACTCCAATAGGTCCCCTGTCAAGTTTTAGGTCAAACGGACATCGTTTGGCCTAGTTTCAAAGCTCGGCATTTTCCTCAAGGTGAAATCAAGGCGAGCATTTGCGGGACCCCAAAAGGCTTCAAAACTCAAACCAAAGCCCATGGTTGGTCTAACTTACTACTCAGGAGGCTCCCTGTCAAATTTCGGGTCAATCGGACATCGATTGACCACAAGTCAAAGCTCGGCATTTCTCTCGAGGCGAAATTAAGGCAAGCATTTTTAGGACCCCGAACGGCTTCAAAACTCAAACCAAAGCCTATGGTTGGTCCTATCTACTGCTCAAGAAGCTCCACGTCAAATTTCAGGTCATTCCGACATCGTTTGGCCTAGTTTCAATGCTTGACAAAAAATCGGCAAAACCGCACAACAAAGTCTTCGGCTTTCCAGAAAAATGGGAAACTTTGTGCTCCGATTTGCGTGGCTTCTCGTAGGGTTTTCTTCAAGAGAACCAGGCCAATAAATGAGGGGAAATGTCAGGAAAAATACAGAAGAAAAAAGAATGAAAAAAGATCGAAAAACGGCGAAGAAAAGGCGACCGAACGGCGGCCGAGAAATGGGCCCAAAGCCCATGGTCGCCGGCGACCTTGGCCCATGGTCTCCGGCGACCATGGGTGCATGGTCGCCGGCGACCATGGAATTCCGGTGACCCAAAAGTCGCCGAAAACCCCTTTTTTCGGGTCCTTTTCGCGTTTCGAGTTGATTGGCCCCTGTGATTTTTCCAAAATCTGATTTTTCGTGCATGAAATCCGTTGATCTTCGTCAACATCACGGATTCGCCGCCGAAATCATTGGATGATCATTAGATGCCTCGAAATCGCCAACCGGCCGACAAAGAAAGCACACTTTCTGCCCGCCCGATCGTGAAATCGACAGGACAGATGTTGCCGGCATGTTGATATTAATCAATGTATGAAATTGCATCGTCATCCGACATCAAACAACATGTGGATCCACCGGCGGTCATCGCAAGAAGAATTCCAAAAGTCGCGGCGCGGCCCGCGACTCTTCAAGCGACTTGGCGACCAATTAATGAGGTTAAATGATCCGTTTTATGACAAGTTAATGCGGTCATTAACTCATTATTTTGGACGGCCCAATCAAAAGCAAGCAAATGGGAGTTACAAGTCAAAGGATTTATGGCATTGAAGCCATGAAACTCCTCCCATGATGGGAATTAAAGGCAATTAAAAGCTCATTATTCTCCATCGGCCAATCAGATTCAAGGAAAAAGGAGTTACAAAACAAATACTTTAAAACTTGTAACTCCTCCCATTATGAGCATTAATGCATTCAATGCTCATAAACCCTCCTAAATGGCTACCAAAGGCCTATAAATAAGAGGGCATTCCAAAGGGAAAAGGGATCAGAAAAAAGGAGACGAAGAACGGAAAAAGAATCCAGAGAATTGCCCGGAAAATCCAGAGGCCCTGTAACTCTGCTACAAAGACCACCAAAAGGTGATTGAAGCACCCTTGGGGGGCCATCCCCCCAAGGACCTCCCTTCTTCTACCAACATGGTTAAAACGTGGCTTTTCAGCCCGTTTACTTAGCTTTTTATCGGATATAAGACCTTCTCTTGGTCTTTGTCCTTTAAAAATCTGAGGTTAAAAAGCCAAGCCAAGAATCCAAGCATCGTGTTCTCATCTGCATGGACGACGGAGGAGCCCATACATGACTCGCGACCGTCGATCTGAACGTGTCCCCACAATCGAATGAGAAGTCAGATTCCTTTTCTTGATTTCTATTGTACTTTATTTTTCTTTTAGAGACAAAAATCACAATTTTTGTCTTTCATGATAGATAAGATTTGTAAATCGCCTTTTACGGCAAACAAATGAAATCGCCTTTCACGGCATATAAAAAAAAACCTTTGTCTCTTTTCTTAAAATATGTGTGCAATGGAAAACTAGAAAAAGTTTCATTTCCCCTTTCTACTTGTGAAGGTGGATCTTCGGATCACCGTTTCTAAATTCCAAGTGGAAAAGTGAAATTGGCATACCCGTACAAAAAGAAAGAAAGATGTTGTTACCCTTTACTTTTCTTCTCATCCCCTCCGCTGTACCCCGAAAGACCCGGGGCGGAGGCAGCGGGAGAGAGGGAAGAATCGGGTCCATCATGGGGGTTCCTTGTTATGACTTGCGTGTACTTGGGGGTTTGCTCGAAGTTCTTTTGTTTTGGTGTTTTATCCCGATTTACTTGTTTTGTTAATCCCTTCAACTTTCATGTTGATCCCGTTCCCGTCCCTGAATCCCGAAACCCGTTTTCCATTGCTTAAGGGCAAAACAGTCTTTTTACACTAAATCTGTACCCAAAACTTGATATTCCCGAAACCCGCGAAACATATACTTTTTGGAAACTAGAAATTTCGACGATCATTTCTTCCTTCTTCGTCGATTTCATTCGAGATCCTGAAAACTACTATTTCAGCCTTCCCAGTTTCTAAAGAAGTGGAGCCCACTTGCAAATGCTTTATAAGCACTCATCTCTCTCCTTTTTCCCTTTTTCCAGCAACTTCTTGTCCAGGGCTTCTTCTTCCTCATTATCCTTCTTCTTCTTGCTCTCTTCATCTCAATCCCTTACCAAGCTTGCACCCACTTCATAATGGAGATCACCATCTTCTTCCTCTCCTTCAAGGCTCTTTATTGATATCATTGTTGAAGGAAACCTCCCATTCCAAGACTCATTTTGAGCTAAGACTTGCCATTAAAGGATCTTCCAAGTAAGCTCTCCCACTAATCTCTTAGATTTGTGTCTTTATGATCTTAGAGGAGCTTCATTTCCATTATTGGAAGCTCCCTTTTCCTATTCCCTTGTTTAACCCATTTTAGGGTTTGTTTTGGGGTTTTGGTAGAGATTGTGGATTTTGTGCTTGAGAGGGTGTTAGAGGATCTTTGCTTAGCTTTGGATTTGAGGCAAGTGGATGAATGGATAAGTTTTAAACATTTACATGTTTCATGGAAATCTCTTGTTTTTGCACTAAGTATTCCTAATGATTTTTACATGTGTTTCATAGTCTTCCTTGCCTTGATTTCTATTACTTTTGAAATGCATAATTATGAATTGATTTTCTATTATGCACCTTGATAAATGTATCATTAGGTTATTAAGTGTAGATGAATCTTATGAGTGTTGGTTTCTCTTCCTTTGGTGAGCAAATATGATTGAATGGAGGAGTTCGATTTGGATGTAATGGGAGGTAGAGAATAAGGTTGTGGTATTTGAAAGAAACCTAATGGTTGTTATGGGGAGGCAAGAAGGCCTTTGTTGCAGGAAAAATGTTTAGGGGGAAGAAGAGAAGAAGGCCAGTATGGCCATTTTCGGGCAGCAGAAATGACTGCCCGCTCGGGCAGAAAATGACTGCCCGCTCGAGCGGACATAAGGCCACTCGAGCGCGCAGTCATGTTGACTGTAGTTCGGGTAACAGAGTGCCTGCCCGCTCGAGCGCACAGACGCTCTGTCTACCTGTCTTCCTGTGCAGCCCAGGTCCGCTCGAGCGCACCTTTGGCCGCTCGAGCGCACCCCCCCTCCTGCATATGGACCACCTATGGGGCTCGGGAAAGGTTTTAATGGAATCCCTGGGTATTTAGGAGGTTTATGAGGCAATATACAAAGCCATTGGAGAAAGAAACCAAACCACAAGCTTTCATTTAAAAGTTCCTAAATCACTAAGGTGTATAAAGAGCCCGGAATGTCTCCAAACTCAAGGAGTACCAAGTGATCATTACAATCGACATACGGGGTCTTTATTCACTTGATTTATATCAAATCCCGATACTTGTCCCGAATATCAAGAAATGTGATTTATCATTCCCGAAAACATTGAACTTGCAACTAGAGCTTTTGCTAGCCCCGATATGCACTTCCCGTTTGAAAATGAAATTAGTGCTTTTGAGCACCCCGTCCCGCTCGTTTATTTAAGTGCATTACATATGATTTGTACATGTCTTGTTTTACATGATTTGACCTATGAGTCGGCACCACTAAGCTTGGCTTTCCTTGCCGGTTTGATCTACCGACTTGGAGACCCTTTCCCGTCCCGCCAGCTGCAGTTTGGATCCCGCTACCCGGTTATTACCGTGGTCTTGTCCCGATACCCGGTTCGCTACCGTGGTCCCGTCCCGTATTATAGTATGTATATGTATATGTTACTTATGTTGCATCTCCTCACTTCGATGACTGAGACAACATCCCGATATGCTCATGTCATTTCGGTGATAGAGGACTTAGCTGTGTGTGGCTGCCATCTTGTCTGTTTCCCGTTTTCTTGGATACCTTACATGTTTTATATTGCATATGTATTTGAATAAATGTTTCTCTTGTTTTATGAAACTATTGCTTGACAGGTTTAAATGTTTTCCAAGGTAATTTCCTTATTGTTATGTCTTTTCACCCGTTTGCCAAACCGTCGTGTTTGACCCCTTTGCTTTGGTACTCAGGTCCCGTTATCGGTCTCCCCGAGGAGGAACTTGAGGAGGCGGTCGGCGAACTGCATCGATTAGTTGAGTGGCACGCCGATGATGTCGTCTAGACATTCGGATGCTGGAGTTACGTAACATTTTGGGGATAGTGACTAACCATTCTTTTGGGGAACTTGTGACTTTATTCATATTGGTCTTTGTTGGCCTCTATTTTTGGGAACAATGTAATTAAAATATATTGTTGTAAACCTTAATTTTCTTTTGGGGTTACAGCTTTAATGATCATTGCTCATTTTGATACTAGTACGAAATATGCGTTAATCTTGTATCTTGGACATGAATGCATGAAATAGATTTGCTACACGCTTCCGCACATAAAAGAAATATTCATGTTGATGTGATATCCTCCCGCGGACACCTGTGGGAAATCGCGTGTACGAGTGGCATCCTTCTTGATGGACTCGTATACGTTTTGTTTTGGGATTTAAATAAATTCATTCATCGTAGGGACAATTAATTCATACAATCATACATCATTATATTAGTGTCCCGATCCCGGATCAGGCCCGGTGACCCGGTCCAGGGTCGCGACAATATTCAGCTTGCTAATTATATTTAGTCTCTGACTCACTAATATCTTGATCAGTCCCATCATCAGAAACTGGTGGAGTAGCAGAAACTGAAGTTGCCATGAAATTTTCTTTGCTAGCTTCAGGCTTGTCGCGACCCCAGACCGAGTCAAGGGCCTATCCGGGAATGGGATAGTGATTAGTGATAATGATGATGAAGCCATGTCAAACACAAGGTTAATTGGCCCATACGTACACGGATTCAAGAAGAATATTTAGTCCGTGCACGTAATTTCCCACAAGGTTCCGCGGTGAGGATTGCACGTACAAGTCATCTCACATACAAATCATAAACATGTTTGGGATGCGGAGGCGTGTAGCAAATCGAGCACATGACAATTCATTCCATAAACAAGAATTAATTTCACAAGTGCAAACATCATAGTGTTAGAGTGAGCAGTGATCATTAGCATTTTTTAAAAATATAAAATTAAAGTTTATACAAAAGATCAGTTGCCCAGGAATAATAGCCAACATAGGCCAGTAAAACCAAAAAGAATTTCCCAAAAGAAGTTAGTCATAACTCCCAAAATGTATCGCATCTCAAAGCATGACCAGATGTCAACATGACATCGTCAACTTGTCATTCGATTACACGTTGCGGTTCACCGACCACCTCCTCTAGCTCCTCCTCAAAGGCAACGGGGTCTGGACCTGAGTACCAAAGAATGGGTCAAACACGACGGTCTGGCAGGTGGGTAAAAATAAATAACAACAAATTTAAAACAATGATACCTTGAAAAAATATCAAAATCTATATAAATAATGAATTTTATAAAAGTAAATGCATCATTTATTAAGAAAGACATTTGCAATATAAAATATGTAAAGGTACCAAAGAATCAAGAACTAGCAAGATGGCAACCACAAAGTTAAATCCTCTCTCACTAAAGTGATGAGAGCAATATCAAGGCGTTGACTTCAGTCACAAAAGGTGAGGAGAGTCAACAGTATTCATGGATACTTATATAGATGGACGGGATCGCAGTAGCGAACCGGGTATTGGGACTGGACAAGATCCAGGCTGCAACTGGCAGGACAGGAGGGAGACCTCCAAGTCGATGGATCAAACCGACAAGGTCGTCCAAGCTTAGTGGTGCCGACTCATAGGTTATATATAAGAAATCAAGACAAGTTCATGTATAAACAGGGCGGGATACCCATAGGCACAATAATACATTTATATCAAGTCAGGCATAAGCGGGCTAGCAAAATGCTAAAAAAATTATTTCAATATATTCCGGGACATGACTAGTCATATAGCATGAAGTTTGAAGTCCATGAGTAAAATTTCAGGTAAAAACAAGTACGATGGATTTTCTCTAAATTCCAGGTCAAGCATTGAAGATCCAGGATTTAAATTAGTGTGAATAAGGTCCCATATGTCGAATTTGATACACATTTGGTGCTCTTTGAGAATTAAGGACATTTCCGGTCCCTATGCAAATTGACAAATTTAGAAGTCCTAAACGAATCTCCGTAATGGGGTTTTCTCTCTCAACCGAGCTCCATACCACACTTCTTAGATCTTTCATTGCATTGGGGCTCCAAATCATACCTCCACAAACCTTAGAATAACATTTCAAACCTCCCTACATTGACTCAGGCCTATCAGATGGCTTGAGCAAACTGGAAGGTGCGCTCGAGCGGACTAGGTTCTGTCTGGGGTTCACTCGAGCGAACTTGGGTTCATTCGAGCGAACCTACCCAAATTAGGTTGGCTCAAGCGAACTGAAGGTTAGTTCGAGCCAACCAATCTCTGGTTAGGGTTCATTCGAGCGATGTGTCAAGATCGTTCAAGCGAACTGTCCAGAAACTGATTCTGAAGTGCAGTTCGGGCTCTTCTTCTTTCCTCTTCTTCTATACATTTTGAGCACCCTTTCTACACATATTTGAGTCTTAAAACCTCATATAGTCCTCCATCTAAGCCTCTCTCCATTACATCAAATCCCTTCCAATCCATCTACATTCAACTTTAAGAGGGAAGGATTCAACATCCATGGACAACCACATGAAGTATAATCAAAATTTGATCCAAACAATTCACAATGCAAATAAAAGAGGGCTAGATACATCCATATGCATATTTTCAAAATTAATGACAACCATAGGGTGAGGCATATACCAAAAACCATAAATGAAACCACATTACTCATAAAACGTGCTAATAATCAAAATTATTGATTCATCCACTTGCCTTAGGTCCAAGTTAAGCAAAATAAGCATCTAATCACACTCTTCAAGCCACAACACCAATCTACACCAAAAACCCCCAAAAACAACCATAACAAACCCTAGAATATAAAAAACCAAGCAAGAGGAAGAGAGAGTTTCTAACAATGAAAGATAGGTATTCTCAAAAGCCAAGAGAGTACATATTTAAAGGATGGAAGCAATGGCTTACTTGTAGAATCTTCAAATGGGCAAGGAGAGCTCAAGGGGAGCTCTAATGGTGATGGATTCCTCTACAAAGAGTATCAAATCGAAGCTCTCAAGGTGAGGAGGAAGAAGATGGTGTCCATTTTCCTTTTTAGCAAGAGATAGGTGTGGATTGAGGAGGATGAGAGCAAGAAGAAAGGGAGAAAACCCTAGGGCAGTTGCAGCTTCTTCTTCTTCAATGAAATGAGCAAGGAAAAGGGAAATGAGAAGAACGATTCACTATATATAGAACAAGGTGGGACCCACAACTTAATAAGATTAATGGGCTAAAAGTATGGCTTTCGAGACCTCGGACGAGCTCGACGAAGAAGGGAAAGTTGTTCGTCGAAGTTTCTAGTTTTCAAAAAGTATATGTTTCGCGGTTTTGGTGACATTGAAAATTGTGTCTAGATTTTGGGGTAAAAAGACCATTTTGCCCTCAAATTGAGAAAAGTCGGGTTTAGACATCTCGAATGGGGACAGGCTCAACATGAAAGTTGTAGAGATTAACGAGATGAGTCAAACGGGAATAACACACGAATTTATGGAATCTCGAACAATCCCCCTAGCTCACGCAAAGTCACCAAAGGAACTCTCAAAGGGTCCCACTAATCAAGAAAACTCTCAAAATTCTCCAAAGCTATTTTGAAAGCTATTCTAACCCAAAACTTAATCAAAATTTGTTAAACACACTTAGAGCTAAAACACATCTTAATTGACACTAATCGTAGTCTCTCGGGTCAGGGTCTTACAAGGCTTCTCAGACTCAGAATTTTTATCATCTTCCTCAGAAGTATCATCATCCCAGGTCAAATTGACAGCCTTATTTCTTGGCTTTTTGTTAGCACAGTCACTAGCAATGTATCCATAACCATGACACTCAAAACATTGAATCCCTTTAGATGATTTCTTCTTTATAAAATTTTTAAGGACTTTCATATCACTTTTCTTTCCCTTCATAAATGCCTGAAATTGCTTCAAAAATTGAACAGCAACTTGAGGATCAATCTTCTCAGAATCAGAATTACTTGCAAATTTCTTGAACGATTTTTTGTAGGCTCTCAAAGCAATACCTTTGGATTTTGATTTTCCATTAGTCCTTAGGTTTGCTTCAAAAGTCTAAAGGTTGCCAACTAACTCCTTAAATTTGAGAGTATTCAGATTTTTATTCTCCTTAATGGCCACAACATTTGCATCAAACCTTTTTGGAAGATACCTCATAATCTTTTTCACAATTCTATTATCATTGGCTCTCCCAAAGTAAATGTATCATTCACAATTGCATTCAGCTATGAATTGAACTCACCAAAAGTTTTATCATCTTCCATCTTTATGGTTTCGAAGGCTGTATACAATTTCTGAAGTTTCGACTGTTTGACAGTGTCAGTCCCTTCATGCACAGTCTGCAAAATATCCCAAGCTTCTTTTGCAGTAGTGCATGTAGAAATTTTACGAAACTCAAATATGCTAATCCATTATAAATAGCATTCAAAGCTCTAGAGTTGCAAGTGGTTGCCAATTCTTCATCCTTTGTCCACTATTTTTCAGATTTAAAACTGATTATCCCATCAGTAGTGACAATGGGCAAGGAATAGCATTTCACAATAGATTTCCATACTTTCAGATCTATGGCTTTTACAAAGGAAACCATTTTGGCTTTCCAATAAGCATAATTAGAACTATCCAGCAAAGGAGGCTTATTGGTTGAAGTGCCTTCACAATAGGTATCCATTCTAGCAAAATATGGATCAACAAAAAAATAGTGCAACCCGCTCTGAGACCAATTGAAAGTTTTTGGGGGCTACCAGAATGGATTACTGGTACTAATTTAACCAATCAATGCAACGGAAATAAACCTATTAGACAGTATAGAACTTGCTATCTACCAAGCAATCACCACAAAAAGGCAGACACAATATTTAGCGTGGAAATCCTATCTAGGAAGAAAAACTACGAACCAGAAATCAAGAGTTCATGAACAATTACAAGATATATTCACAAGTTCCTTTACTTCAGTCTGTACCTCGACCTAAGGATTGTAGTTGTTATTGCAAAGAATGCACTGACATGACATCCACCGTGCCCCGTTCTCCTTACTTGATCTCCTCGCACCTTGCCAGTCAAGATGAACTATCTTCTACAAGAAAGATAGAAGCAATAACAACCTTCTTGAGTAGCCTTTCAAAATAATCTCTCAATGGCTCTAGAGAATAATCTCTCAATAAGATATCTCTTACTCAAATTAATGAGAGTGGTGTCTTTTAGGGTTGAGAGTAACACCCTATATATAGCCACAAATTCATGCCTTAGACTTAGTGTACAAGTAGGTTTCAAATTGGAAAATATAGTCTCAAAAGGAAATAATTCCAAATCAGAAAATGAGACTCTCGGAATTTTGTGTGCCTGTCTGATCGATCAGACTGTGCATCCGATTGATCAGACAGCCCAAATAACTGAGACGCGTTTATAGTCCAATCGATCAGACTGAGGCTTCGATCAATCGGGCCTGGGGAGGTTTGCCCGGTCTTCTCTTTTCTTCTATTCTTCGCTTCAGCTCTTCTGGCGACACAACCACAGTCCATTCTAAAATAAATTAGAAAATACAACTCAATGGACCCAGAGTTTTGTCAAACCCATGAATTAGCTAACATAAAAATACTAACAAAGTCAGATCGAGAAAGCCTATACCTTGGAGGAATCCCTCACTCCAACAAAGATGACGACCTCTCTCTTACTCAAAACCAAGTAACTATGTCTTGGTTCTTCATTACTTTCGGTGGATGCTTCGTTGGTTTGTTATTTGAAGTACTGCAAAAGAGTACAAAGCAAACAAATTTGTAAGGGCATGATAAGTGGTAAGAAAATTTGGCTCATGCATAGGCTTTGATCCTTTTGGGCTTAACCATGGGTTGTATGAATATGTAGTTTGATGGTGGCCCATCAGTTAGTGAGTTGTGGCTTGTCTGGGTAATCCTGGAGTCAATATCCCAACCCGATTCATGTATCAATTGAGTCACGAATGTTAACCAGAACCTAACTTGGAATTTTAAAACCCATACTCTTAATTAAGGTTTGGGTCGAGTTGTTAGGTCTTCGGGATCAGGGGTTTTCATGGGTTGGGTTGAGGCATATCCAGGCCCGGCCCAACTTTAAAAACACAGTCCCATGTTTGACTAAAGCTCAGCACATCTCGTAAGTGTAAGGCTTAAACCCTACCCTAAACCAGCTGGGCCTTGGTTGGCATTGGGCTGCCCTGGCCCATGAGCACCCTTAGGTAGGGTTCATCGGTTGACGAGTTGAACAGAAAGAATGGACTCAACCCAAACAAAATAAAAGCCGGCCGGTGATGCAAGCATGACTTTTGATACAGGATGGTGCTAATAAAGATTCCGGTTCTTGCTTAATGGAATCTGTGATCTCCACGCATTAATAATCCGTTTGTTTGTGCACAATGGAATCTGTGATCGACCATAACCACGATGCAAATAACAAAAGAAATAAGCAATCACACAAAGAATATGTGAAAGATTAACATGGTTTTTCAGTATGCGCTTCTAAAGAAACAATTGATTTTCTTTATTTCATGTGTCCTTTTCAATTAGGGTGACAGATTACACACCCCATGTATATAATTTTTCACTCTCCTTACTCCACTCATATTAAAACAAGGTTCTTTAACCGCAAAGAAATCTCTTTAAGCATGAGGAAGTAGCTTTTTAACTCTTTTTTTTTTTTTTTGTAAAAATAAGAGGTCCTCTTTAAAATTTTCCAAAAAAAAAAAAAAAAAAAAAAAAGACTTGTAAGTGTGAAATCAATCTCTTAAGATGACATTTCTTGTTATAATAATAGCATATGAACTTTCTTCTTCTTTTTTTTTTTTTTCTTAATTTGGAGAAACCACCATCTTCATATCCATTATGTTTGATTTTTCCCTTTCCCGACTCAAATCGGGATTCACTGGGGGCCTATTTATTTACATTATAATACATAGAAATTGAATAAATAGATTTCATGCCATAAGTGAATAAAAACGAAGATCAAATGTGAATTTTATCAAACGAGCATCAAATAACTCTTCTTCTTAAGAAAAATAAATTAAAAGAAAATGGGAAATGAAAAATCAGCCATCACTCTAGTAGTTCATTTCCTTCATTCTTTTGATTTTATTTCCCTAGAAGGAAGGATTATTAAATGCTCATTTCTCAAAATTAAGCTTTGGTCTTAATCCCATGTTTTAAATTCCTATTTATTTTAATGCAAACAAACAACCCCTAAAAGACCTCTTTGTGACCTCTTACTGATAGGATTCTTTATAATCTTGTTTGCTATAAAACCCATGGTGAATTCATCCATCTCAAAAGTATCCTTTCCCGTTTCCATATAATAGAGCCATGATTAGGTGGACTTTTTTTTAAAATAAGAAATTAAAATCCAAATCAATATGTAGAAAAGAAAATAAATCCTAATCTCTTCTTAAGGTAAGATTCTTATTCTAAATCAACTAGAAGGAAAATAGTTAACTCCTAATCAAACTTATTTAGTTCAATCTACTAAAAGAATTTTTAATGAAATGGCAATGTGACAAATTCTCGAATGTGGGTTGTGGGCCTGAGGTTGATTAGCTTGAGGTTAATTTGCCAATGCCTTAGGCTCACAATAATTTATTAGCATAATCCTTCCCTAATAAAACCAATTGCTCATCTCCTTTGGGCTGCTTATGTTATAGTACAATGCTCTTCTCGCCAATCAAATGGTTGAGTTTTATAGATTCAATTATTCAAAACAACTTGAGGATGACCTTTCAAAAATAAAAAAAAGTAAGCATTATTTTTTAACATACACCTATGACCAAAACTTGCTATGATATTAGATAAAATAACAATGGGATCAGAACCCTTTTATCAAGGCCCTTGCCAATTCTGTAATAAAATCTAGGTTCTTCACAACCTTTCCAACACTTATATATATGCTCCAAAATAGTTAAAATCTCGTAAATTTTTTTCCAATGTTAAAATCTGTAGTCCTCTGCTTTCCATCGATCCCTTTATACATTTCATCTATAAACTTAAACCACAGATATAAAAGGAACTAAGGGTTCGTTTGGCATCATTCTCTTATTATTCCCAATTTTGTGGTCAGATTAGGTTGCATTGAGATGAGGTTGTGCCCAGAGTATACCATGCAAGACTTGTTTGGCAATATTATGTTAAACTATGTAATATTATGTTAAACTATGTTGTACGAAACTTGTTTGGTAATATTATAAAAGTTTGGTTCTAAGGAACAGAATGAAGAGAATCATAGGATTTACAATGCGGGACCCACCTTTTATTATTTGCGGCACTTTATTATTGTCGTACGTACATGGGAACTATGAGACCCCGACCCCTAATTTCCGAGATTAGTGTTGATTTATTTGTGGATTAGGTTTATAAGTGGGATTAGTGGTTGTTTAGTTGAGTTTGTGAGTTAGAATGACTTTTCATTAGCTTTGGGAAGTTTTGAAAGACAGTGAACCCAGTCAGTGACTGTAGGATCCCACTTGTTTTGCGTGATCAGCTTGGAGAGGTTCTTCATGATTCCCAAACAAATTCTCATTTCAGCTTCGTTTGACTAATCTCGTCACTCCCTACAACTTTCTTGTTCACTCCGTACCTATTTAAAGCTTCGAAAATCAGTTTTTCTAGCCCTGGGGGCAAAATGGTCCTTTTACTCCAAAATCTGGACACAATTTTTAATGTCACCAAAACCTGCAAAACATATACTTTTTGGAAACTAGAAATTTCGACGAACAACTTTCCTTTCTTCGTTGAGCTCGTTCGACGTCCCAAAAGCCATGTTTTTAGCCCATTAATCTTGTTAAGTTGTGGGCCTTTTATTCTATATATAGTGAATCCTCCTTCTCATCTCCCTTTTCCTTGCTCATTTCATTGAAGAAGAAGAAGCTATAGCTGCCCTAGGGTTTTCTCCCTTTCTTCTTGCTCTCTTCCTCCTCAATCTACACCTATCTCTTGCTAAAAAGGAAAATAGACACCATCTTCTTCCTCCTCACCTTGAGAGCTTTGATTTGGTACTCCTTGTAGAGGAATCTATCACCATTAGAGCTCCCCTTGAGCTCTCGTTGCCCATTTAAAGATTTTACAAGTAAGCAATTCTCTCCATATTCTAGATTTGTATTCTTGTAGCCCTAGAGAGCCTCCATCCCTATTATTGGGAGCTTTTTCTTTCTCTTTCTTGGTATTGGCTATTTAGGGTTCTAAATAGATTTGTTTTGGGGATTTTTGTAGCTTGAGGATTTGTGGCTTGGAGAGTGTGATTAGGAACTTGCTTAGTCATCCTTGAGACCAAGGCAAGTGGATGAATGGATGAACTTTAAATGGTTTTCATGTTTTACGAGAAAAATCTTAATTTTCATTGTTTACTCTAGGTAATTTCATATGTGGTTTGCATCTATATTATTGCTATTGTCTCCATTACCTTTGAAATGACATTTTGATGAGTCTTTCCCCCTATTCAATCTCTTGGAAATGTATGCATTTTGACTTTGTTATATCTTGTTTTTGGACTTCTTGCTTTGTTAGATTTCTCACGGTTTAAATGGTGGAAGTGTTGAATGATGAGTTAGAGGAGCTTTTGAGCTCAATTTATTGCAGGGAAAGAAGTGAGTTGTAAGAGAAATGTTTAGGAGGAAGAAAGGGCTGAAAACAGTTCAAAACTGAACTGCCCACTGATTGGCCGGTCAGTAGGCGGTCACCTGTCGGCTAGCCGATCTGGTGACCACACAGGGTCGGTCACCGTACTAGTAAGGTGAAAATCTGATTTCTGAAGGGGCGGCGAGCAGTCGATCAGCAGTCGGCTAATCGACCTGATCCCAGGAGGCTAACCGCCTGCTGACCGCCAGGTGACCGACTTCTCAGGGATTTTTGGAGAATGAAGAGAAATGAAGGGGTTTCTGTCATAATCGCTTGTGAACCCCTTCCAGAGAGCCATGTGCATTGTTGACCTAGGGCTATGTTGGAAGCCTGGGTTTGATGTTTAAATGTTTGGAAAAGGTTTATTGGGAGCCCCATTGTGATGGGGAGATTTAGGAGGCAATGTATGGAGCCCATCTGAGAAAGAAACCGTATCACAGAGATTTATTAACAGCTTTGAATCTTACCAATGTATTTAGGGAGCTCTGAATGTCTCCAAAAGTTAAGGAGTACCAAGTCTATGCTGAAATCGACATATGAGACCCCTAATCACATTGAATGAATCTTGAACCTCGATTGCTTAACCCAGAAATTTGGAAATTCATTCGTGTTCTATTTTTCCCGAGATTTTGACATGCACTTCTCAATGCACTGTTCTACATGAATAGTCATGCTCGAAAACACTAAAATTGTATTTTTAGCATTTT
>QPKB01000001.1:38626418-38652998 GCA_003546025.1 Camphora micrantha | reverse complement strand
CTTTCTTAGGGCTGTTGGGATGCAATCTTTGAATCTTTTTGAAGCCTAAAGAAGAGGAATAAGCTAGGGAAGCTAGAGGCAAATTGGAAATCAAATGTTTGAGTTTTAAAGAGGTATATCTTTTAAGATAACTTTGATTTTCATTCCATTTTCAATCATGCATGTTCAAATCTTTGTAATCTCATATTTGCATGATTTCTAGCTTTAGTTGAGATGTTTTGCAAACACAATATAACCTTGGAATACTAGTTTGTTTTGCAAACATCCTCATCTCAATCACATGTGTTTTTAAACTTTAAAACTTCATACAACTTGTGTAGCATGTCTTTCCAAGTTGTTTGAATTCTACATGTGATTGGTTTATAACTTCAATCATCATTTTCAGTGTTTAGATTTTCAAATGCATCAAGCATTCATTTGTGAGCTTCCTTTTAGAAAATGATTGAAGTAAACATTCATACACTTTGAGCACACACCTTTGCTAATTGTTTGTGTATGTTTGTTCATGATTTAAACTTTCATATCAGCCTATTTAAGAGGCAAATGTATTGAGCTTAAATTGTATCTCTTTGAGTGTTTGTATAGACACTTCTTTGAGAAGAAATCTTTATCTTGTTAAGGTTATTGCTTAGCCTAAGAAAAGCACATTGTAGAGGTTATTGCTTAGCCTTTGAAAAGCATCTTGTAAAGGTTATTGCTTAGCCTAGAAAAGCACATTGATAGGTTGTTGTTTAACCTAGAAAAACATCATTGTAAAGGTTATTGCTTAGCATTTTGAAAAGCAT
This sequence comes from Camphora micrantha, assembly GCA_003546025.1. Lineage (NCBI taxonomy): Eukaryota > Viridiplantae > Streptophyta > Magnoliopsida > Laurales > Lauraceae > Camphora > Camphora micrantha. Next base: position 38,652,213 of record QPKB01000001.1, on the reverse strand, counting down.
AAATAGTGGAAATCCGGTGGGGTGTTGGAACACAAACCGGTAGTGGATGTAGGCATTGAGGCCGAACCACTATAAATCCTTGTGTGAGGTTGTATGCTTGTGGTGATTTCTCTTGTTAGCTTCCGCATCTTGTTTGGTAAATCATCATATGTGACTAGTTGTTTTTATTAAAGTTAAAATTGGCCATGATTAGTCATAAAGTGTAGATCACCCTATTCACCCCCCCCCCTCTAGGGTTAGGATCCCGGACTTTCAGCTGGGACAAACACACTCTTGGAATTCACGCCCAGCCTTCCCTTTTGTGCAAGAGTTACACATCTCTTCTAGTTCCTTGAGTTTCTTGAAGGGTTTTCTCTTGAAGTTTCCACTAGTCTTCTTGAGAAGAGAGATCCGATACGGGACATAGCATGGAAGACTAAAAGGTCTTGGAGATCCTAAGTTGCTTACAAAGAAAGAGTTTCTTCAACTAGCAAGTCTTCTTCTCCATTAGAGCACAACCAAGCTCCAAAGGTATATTCTGCTTCTCTATCTGTTGTAGATTGTTTTGTTGCATGGTGTTGCCTGTTTTATTGCTGTACATGATAGATGAGTATAAGGGATTGCATCCTGGATATGGTTTGTGGCCTTATGGGTACTTGATCCCTGAGTTAAGTGGGTCAAAAGTTTTGAAATCCTATCCACAAGGTCCACCTATTTCCAACATGTAGAACACTTGAGAGCGGCATTGCAGCTTCTGAAAGAGAACCAGTTGTATGCAAAACTCAATAAGTGTGAATTTTGGCTAGAGCAAGTAGCATTTTTGGGACACATTATCTCCAAGGAAGGATTATCAGTGGATCCGTCCAAGATTGAGGCAGTAGTACAGTGGGAAAGACAAAAGAATGTGTCAGAAACCAGAAGTTTTCTAGAATTGGTAGGCTACTACTGGAGGTTTGTTCAAGGATTTTCGTCAATTGCGTCACCTTTGACGAAGTTGACAAGGAAGAATGTGCCATATGTGTGGTCAGACAAGTGTGAAGACAGTTTTCAAGAGCTGAATAAGAGATTAACCACAGCACCAATCCTTACTTTGCCATCCGAAAGCGGCAATTTCACCATTTTTACCGATGCTTCGAACATTGGACTTGGATGTGTGTTGATGCAGGAAGGAAAAGTCATAGCCTATGGATCCCGGAAGTTGAAAGATCATGAGAAGAACTATGCCACACATGATCTTGAGTTAGCAGCGGTTGTTTTCGCATTGAAAATGTGGAGACATTATCTCTATGGAGAGAAATTTGAGGTTCATTCAGACTACCGCAACTTACAGTACTTGTTTTCCCAGAAGGAGTTGAATATGAGGTAGCGTAGATGGATGGAATATATCAAGGATTATGATTTTCCAATCAAGTATCACCTGGGGAAAGCGAATGTAGTTGCTGATGCTTTGAGCAGAAAGTCAATAGGCTTGACAAATCTCAGTGGCACCTGTATCTTTGAGCAATTTGAAGAGTTGAGTATAGATCTTCAGCCACTGAAGAAGGGTGTAGTGTTAGCCAACATGTCAGTGTCGGAACCATCTTTCATTCAGAAGATCAAAGACAGTCATTTGCAAGATCCAGAGTTGGCCAAGATTTCAGAACATATAGCAGACCGTCCTGACTTCCGCGTTGTAGATGGAGTTTTGCTCTACCGTGACCGGTTATGTGTACCAAACAATGAAGAATTGAGGAACGACATCATGACCGAGGCTCACAGTACGGGGTACTCCATGCATCCAGGCAGCACAAAGATGTACCAAAACTTGAAGGGCAGATTTGGTGGAACAACATGAAGAGAGAGATAGCAGCGTTTGTCTCCCGTTCTATGACATGTCAGTTGATTAAGACAGAGCATCAGAAGCCTCCAGGGTTGCTGCAACCGTTAGAGATTCCAGAATGGAAATGGGAGCACATTACCATGGATTTCATTTCGGGATTACCGAGGACCAGCAAAGGCAATGATGCTATGTGGGTCATTGTGGACCGTCTCACCAAGTCAGCTCACTTCATCCCGATGAAGACAAGAAAGAAGATGCACATGCTACCTTTGGCAGAGTTGTTTGTCAGTGAAATTGACAGCATACATGGTCAGCCAATTTCCATCACATCTGATCGAGACAACAAATTCGTCTCGAGATTTTGGAAGACACTGCATGAGTCTATGGGTACAAGACTACAGTTCAACACAGCTTACCAACCTCAGACAGATGGCCAATCAGAGAGAACAATTCAGAGTCTTGAGGACATTCTCCGTGCTTGTGTGTTAGACTTCAAGACCGAATGGGATAGGACTCTACCTTTGTGTGAGTTTGCGTACAACAACAGCTACCACTCAAGCATGGGATGGCACCTCTTGAGGCATTGTATGGCAGAAGGTGTAGGACACCTGTTTGTTGGGAAGAAGTTGGTACTCGTAATTTACATGGGCCAGCCATGGTGAGTGAAATTAGTGACAAGGTCAGGCAGATTCAAGAACGTCTGAAAGTAGCCCGGAGTAGGCAAAAGAGTTATGCAAATTCTCACAGAAGGGATCTACAGTTTAAAGGAGACAAGGTTTTCTTGAAGGTATCACTGACTAGGAGGACATTGAGATTTGGACAAAAAGACAAGTTATAACGGAGATACATTGGACCTGATGACATCATGAGCAAGATTGGTGACGTGGCTTATAGATTAGCCTTACCACCCGAGTTATGCGGCGTACACTATGTTTTCTATGTGTCAATGTTGAAGAAGTATGTTCTCGATCCTTCACATGTACTTCGGCATGAACCGTTGGAAATCAGAGAAGATGCCACCTATGTCGAGAAGCCTATTCAGATCATTGATATAAAGGAACAGGAATTGAGGACACGGACTATTCAATGGGTGAAAGTGCTTTGGGAGAATCATGGATCGGAAGAGGCAATATGGGAATTATGAGACCGAGTGTAGAAGAAGTATCCACATTTTCTCCCTAAGGTGAGTTTCGCATTTTATTTGGTGGACCAAATATCCCAAGGGGTGGAGGATGTAAGACTCCGACCTGAGTGACCTCGATTAGTGTTGTATAAGTCGTGTGTTAGTTTTAAGTGTGTTAAGTGCGTTTGGTTTAGTTTGGGTTTAAAATAGCTTTGTTATAGTTTTGGGGAATTTTGAGTGCCTTTGTGATTAGTGGGGCTCTTTGGGGGTTCCTTTTATGACTTTGCGTGTACTTGGGGGTTTACTCGAGATTCTTTGGATTTGTGTTTTTATCCCGTCTTACTAATCTCGTCAATCTCTACAACTTTCATGTTGATCCCGTTTCCGTCCCGAATCCTGAAACCCAACTTCCATTGCATTGAGGGCAAAATAGTCTTTTTACACTAAATCTGTACCCGATATTTGATATTCCCGAAACCCGCGAAACATATACTTTTTGAAAACTAGAAATTTCGACGATCATTTCTTTCTTCTCCGTCGATTTCATCTGAAGTCCCGAAAGTCATGATTTTGACCCTACAAAGATTTCTAGTGGTGGAGCCCATTTGCAAATTGCCTTTATAAGAGAACCCATCTCTTTCTTTCTCCATTTTCCAACACTACAAGAACCAACCTAGGGCTTTCTTGTTTTCTCTTCTTCTTCTTGCTCTCTTCGTCTCAATGTCCCACCAAACTTGCACCAACATCAAAATGGGAATCACCATTCTCTTCCTCTCCTTGAAGGCTTCATATTGACACTATTTTTTAAGAAAACCACCATCTCCAAGACTTGCTTTGAGCTGGCTCTCTCCATTTGGAAACCTTCCAAGTAAGCTCTCTCCATAATCTCTTAGATTTGTGTTCTTGCGATCTTAGAGGAGCTCCATTTCCATTATTGGAAGCTCTCTTTTCCTATTCCTTGTTTGACCCATTTTAGGGTTTGTTTGGGGTTTTGTAGATATTGTTGATTTTGAGCTTGAAAGGGTGATTAGAAGATCTTTTTGCTTAGCTTGGACTTGACGCAAGTGGATAATTTGATATTTGAGTTTTGAATGATTTTGATGAAATGCATGGATGATTTCAATACATGTTTCCTACCATTATTGATTTGCATTGATTTGAAATAAATGTGCATTAATGACTCTTATCAGTTCATTTAATGGTTTTGGAAATGTGGTTGGTAGTTTTCATTTATTTCTTGATTGAAGTTTGAATGACCCCTCGTAATTATGGATTGTTTCTTTCCTCTTTGTGGTTGAATGTGAATGAGAAGAAGAAGGGTTGAATGGATGAATATGTTAGGAATTTTGTGTATTGCAATTTGATGGATGCATTATCATTTTAGCATCATTCGAATTTTCACACTTGAATTAATTTAGAAAATCTTGATATCTTGATTTATACATGCATTGTTTTTAAGACTTGTAAAAATCTTGGTTCATGCATATTTTGATTTTAAACTTGGATGCAATTTGTTTTGAAAAGATCTTTGTGAATTAAGCAAGCCTTTGGTTTTAAAACTTTCAAATCATCTTAGGCATATTAGGTTTCATGTTTTTAAAACTCTTAGAATGATTTAAAACATGTTTTAATGCTTGATTTGATGGCCCAAAAGTCCCCACAAGAAATTACTTTAAAAAACACTTTTTTGGGAAAATAAGACTTATACCGGCGGCCAAACCACTTTCACCGGCGGTCTCTGGCCCCCGCTAGCAGTTTTTCAAACAGCTATATTTATGACCGTTGAGTACCCGGTCGACCGGGCAAGGGTCCAGGTCGACCGGGGACTAGCCGTTGGGCACTTTTTGGGTATAAAATGAAGCTCATTCCTTTACCAAAGTGAGGAACAAAGAGGCCCTCCTTGAGATGTTTTGAGGCCAATCAAAGGGGAATGAGATAAGGAAGGATAAGGGACATTTAGAAAGCTAAAGCTTGGATTAATGAAGTTAAATCTCTAAGTAAGCTTTACTTTTTGTTAATCATATGTTATATGCTTTGTTTAAATTATTAGTAAATGATTTTTAGCATGATAACTATGATGTGTTGAATCCATTCTTCATTTAATCTTTGATCTAAGTTGGATTGGATTTTTCACCCTTGATTTCAAACCAAGTTTGTTTTAAAACTTTATAAAACATGTTTTGTCAAATCCTTTGATTTCTTTTATAACATGTTTCATTTACTTGATTGAATCATATTGTTGTTTTCATTCATTTGAACCTTAGTTAAACTTTTGTTTTTTAAAACAACATTGCACATGCATCACATGTTTAGACATAATTAATTTCATACAACTTGTGAGCTTTTGATTTTCATATCATCAACAAGTTAGTATTTTGTACATGTGATTTGCATCTCACTTCAATCAAATCTTTGTGTGCTTTAAACTTTAAAATGCATTAAGCATACATTTATTGAGCCTTCATTTTAACTTGATTGAAGTTATCACACACACACATCATGAACATACACCTTTGCATTCATATAGTGTTTGTGTGAGTTAGATTTTCAATTTCATATCCGCCTAATTAAGAGGCATTGTAATTGAGCTTAATTGTATTCTCTTAGAGTGTTTTGTGAAGACACTACCTTGAGAGAAAATCTCTTTATTGTAAGGGTTATTACTTAGCCTAGAAAAGCATCTTGTATAGGTTGTTGTTAAGCCTAGAAAAATAACATTGTTAGGTTATTGCTTAGCCTTGGAAAGCATATTGTTAAGGTTATTGCTTAGCCTTTTTCAAAAGCGTAAATAGTGGAATTCCGGTGGGGTGTTGGATCACAAGCCGGTAGTGGATGTAGGCATTGAGGCCGAACCACTATAAATCATTGTGTAGTGGTGTTGGCTTTGTGGTGATTGTTTTGTTTAAGCTTCCGCATATTGTATGTTAATCATCAGATGTGACTAGTTGATTGTTAAGAAATTAAAATTGGCCATAATTAGTCATTAAGTGTAGATCACCCTATTCACCCCCCCCCCCCCCCCCTCTAGGATTAAGATCTCGGACTTTCAATTGGTATCAAAGCCTCATGCTCTTTATTAGGATCAAGTGTTTTTGGAACTCTTGATTAGGTGTAAAAACCTAGAGTCAAAACCCTAGTGTTGTATTTTCATGAAAATCATTAGAATGGATTCCACTATGTTAGGTTGTATAGATTCATGTGTAGATTCTTCTAGACCCCTCCTTCTTCCATCTATTGGAGATTCAAACCTTCAAATTAATGAATCTCAATTTGACTTAAAAGAAGAAGAAAATGATGAAAATGAAGATGATATTCACTAAGCTTATGATGAATTATACACGTTATCCTTAAAGCTTGATAAGAATAATAAAAGATTAGAAGAAGAATCTAAAAGACTAAACAAGGAATTAGTCTCTTCAAAAGATGAACTTAGAGAGAAAGAAGAATTAATAAATTGTGTAGAATCTAAGTTCATGATCTCTTTACATAACCTATCTAATGTTCAAGATGAACTAAATGAATTAAAGATAGGATGTGATAAACTAAATAAGGAAAACTTAGAACTAAGAGATCAATTAAAAAGGCAAGATAAAGACATTAACAATCTAGAATCCAAGTTGACTATTTTTAAGGAAAATTTATCTAATGCTCAAAATAAGATAAAAACTCTAGAACTTGGATCTAGTGTTATTAATGAACTTAAACTTGAGTTAAAACTTGCCCATGAAGAACTAAATAAATTTAAGGGACTTGAAAATGAACTAACAAAAGTTAAAAATGAAAACAACCCTTAAAAACCAAGTCACTCAACTTGAAAGCTACAAACAAAAGTATGAGTGCAAATTTACCCAAAGTGAAGAAAAATTTGAAAAGTTATTAAAATTGGGTAAATCTCAAAGAGATAGGACGGGTCTTGGTTACAATAAGAATATTTCACATGACCCTAAATTCACCAACACTTTTGTGAAAGGTAAGTCCTCATTCTCTAGCACTCACACTTCCTTGCCCATGTCTAAATGTAATTATTGTGGCATTGAAGGGCATTTTAGGTTTGAGTGCAAACTAAGAAGAAGCCATGTGTCTAAACCCATCTTTGAACCCAAGAAAGTAGAATCAAAATCTATGAAGGGTAAGACACTAAAAATCAAAGAAGACTCCAAGAAAATCAAACAAGTTAAATCAATTAGAAAGGAGTCTTCTAAGATAGATTCTAAAAAGGTTAAACAAGTTAAACCAATTATAAAAGAATCTATAAACAAAAAGCTTCTCGACCTATCTCCCTTAAATCAACCCATGAAAGAACTTTTGAAGAAAATAGCAAAGTTAAATTTAAAATTCAAAAATCAAATAAAAGGAGAAAATAAGAAGAAAAGAAATCAATCCCCTAAGAAGAAGAATCACCAACCTCATAAGACTAATCACCAACCTAAGCTAAATTTAGTTAAATCTAAACATAATGGTGATAAGTTTAAATTGAAAATTTATCAAGTCAAATCTCCTATAGTTGGTTAGACTTTTAAACTAGACCTCAAAGATCAACCCTCTCAAGACGTTAGGTGGATTCCTAAAGGTATATACTTAGTCAAACCTTAAGGCCTTGAACCTCATTGACTAACCTATCCTTTTAGTTAAATCTTTTTGTTGGTCATGATCATTTGCATTTATATTCTTTCATTAGTTACATTTCTTTAAATGAAATGTTTATTTGTAATCAATTGATTTTGTTTTCTTGTACTTCTCTAGTTACATATCATGGTTTTCAAAATCATTTGATTATATTTTCATCATGATAGATTTGCTTCTTACTCTCATATAGTTATATCTTGTATTGCATTTCTACATGATCAATTGATTATGATTTCAAAAGCTTTCATAGCTAGATCTTTCATAATCAATTGATATTGCAAAATCATTTGTTTGAGTGTCTTATTTGTTTTGAAAAACAAATGATTTGAAACATTTTGGATTTTCCATGTTTTTCTAAGTTATACTTTCTAATGAAAAATTATTGTTTTATAAAGTCAACTTGCATGTGTTTCAAATAAGTTATATATTATTAAATGCAAGTTGAAAATAGATTATCTTCAAAATCATTCTTTTTATGCTCATTGTTGGATTTTGTTTATTGAAATGATTTGAAGATTGTATGAATGGAAATGCTCTAAATCATTATTAGTTTTAATCATCAAAGCATGTTCCATGTTCTTATTTCCTTATGCAATTGGTTATATCAACTTAAATGGAAATGAATGTTGTGATAGACAATTTGCATGTTTGCCCATTTAGTTACACTCTTGATTATATGCAAATGTCTATATAGTTCCTTGTTTGGTTGTGCTTAATTTTAGTTTTATTTGTAGACACCATTCTAGGACTCTTAAATCCATCCTTTGTGCTTTCTAGTTATTATTAGATGGATGGATATGTTGTTGATTCATGTGTATTTTTCTTATTGGTATCATTCTTTATACATGTCTCAACTTCATAATAGTGTGCTTAATCATATGAACCTCTTTGAAATTCATTCCTTGTATTTTATAGTTATATCTATTGTTTGATGGATTTCTTAGATGTTGAATTCATATGATTTTGACACTTTGTAAATTGCATATTCTTTTAAGTTATATCTTTTTATGCAATTTCTCATGTTCATCACTATACTCATTAGTTATATCTTTAAAAGTGATGAATATTCATTTATGATGCTTGATTTTGTATTTGTCATATTCCATTAGCATCATAATTTTCATGTTTGCCACCTCTCTTGTTCATATAGGTAAATCTCATGATCACTGTGAGACCCCAACCCGAGAGGCCCAGATTAGTGTTTTTGAGCTGTGTTTTAGCTCTAAGTGTGTTTCGTGGTTTTTGGTTTAATTTGGATTAAAATAGCTTTGTTATAGCTTTGAGATATTTTGAGTGTCTTGGTTTTAGTGTGGGGCCCTTTGGGGGTTCCCTATTTATGAAATTTCGTGTACTTGAGGTTTTATCTTAGTTTTCTCGATTTGTATTTTATCCCGATTTACTTGTTTTGTTAATACCTTCAACTTTCATGTTGATCCCGTTCCCGTCCCGAACCCCGAAACTTGACTTTTCTAGCTTCAAGGGCAAAACAGTCTTTTCACACTAAATCTGTACCGGATTATTGTTATTCCCGAAACCCGTGAAACATATACTTTTTGGAAACTAGATATTTCGACGATCATTTCTTCCTTCTTCGTCGATTTCATCCGAAGCCCCGAAAACCACTATTTCAGCCTTTCAAAGTTCTTAAGTGGTGGAGCCCATTTCATTGACTATAAGAGAACCCATCTCTTCTTTTCCTTCTCCATTTTCCAGCATAAGAGAAGAACCTAGGGTTTGCTTGCCTCTTTTCTTCTTCTTCTTGCTTCTCCATCATCAAGAGACAACCAATCTTGCACCATCATCTCAAAGGATTGCATTATCTTCTTCTCCATTGCAAGGGCTCTCCATTAGTACCATTTTTGGAGAAATCCCATCTCTCCAAGACCTTCTTTTGACTTGCTTTGCTCATTTGGAGAACCTATTGGTATGATCTCTTCCTAATCTTCTAGATTCATGTTCTTTGGGTCATTGAGAAGCCCCATTTTCATTATTAGAAGCTCTCTCTTCTTATTGCTTGTTTTGACCCATTTTAGGGTTTGTTTTTGGGGGTTTTTGTAGAGATTTTGTTCTTGGCTTGCAAGTGTGATTAGAGCTGGTTTTTCATTGATTAAAGACCCAAGGCAAGTGGATGATTTGATCCTTTTACATTTGAATGAGATTTGATAAAAATGCATTATGATTTCATCAAGTATTTTGAGATATTAATGACTTGTTTAGATGGGTAATAAATGCTCATTTTAGTTCTTGAAAGCTTGTTTTAATCACATATGAGATTGCTAATCAGGTTTGAAACAATGTAGAAAAGAATGGAAGAAATGAAGAGACCACTGCACTGCTGTAACAGAACCTGGGTTCTGTTACGCAGTGTACGCGGTCGACCGGCCAAGAGGCGCGGTCGACCGGCGACACTGGAACAGGCCCCCCTGTTGGGCAACCTGCTGAACTGCGGGAGTTTCAGTTCTGCAGAGCACGCGGTCGACCGGCCTAGGGCGCGGTCAACTGGCGACACAGAGGTTAGGCTCCACATCCCATTTAATTTACAACTCCCGGTCGACCTGGCCCATGGCCGGTCGACCGAGCCCCTGTGTACGCGGTCGACCGGCCATGGGCCAGGTCGACCGGCCCAACTGGAAAACCTGCTGTAAAAGGGACTTTTGGCCCTTTGTTAGATGGACTTTAAAGGGACTTTGGCCCTTTGTTAGGTGGACTTTAAAGGGACTTTTGGCCCTTTGTTAGATGGACTTTAAATGGACTTTTGCCCTATGATTAGATGGACTTTAAATGGACTTTTCCCCTATGATTAGATGGACTTTAAATGGAACCTAGTGAACCTTTTGTGAACCCGTTTGACTTCCTTTGAGGATGGTTGAACCGACATTTCCTCACGGTTAATCCGGTTGTATCGGTACTTAATCTAATTCAATCTTGAACGGTACGGAACGACGGGATATCCTTTCTTTTATCTAAACGCGAAATTGGTTTGTTTGGGTATCGCGAATCCGTTTTTCCTTTCGATGACTGAGTAGGTTGTAAGGTACTACTAGATTAACGTTGAGCATAGGATCCCCTCTCTTTTATGTTTCGTTTATTTAAAATTCGATTAGGGTTTGAATCCCTAAGGTGCATAAAGAGCCCGGAATGTCTCTAAACTCAAGGAGTACCAAGTAATCATTACAATCGACATACGGGGTCCTTATTCACTTGATTTATATTGAATCCCGATAATAGCCCGTATTTCCCGAATTATGATTTATATTGAATCCCGATAATAGCCCGAATTTCTCGAATTATGATTTGTCTTGAATCCCGATAATAGCCCGAATTTCTCGAATTATGATTTGTCTTGAATCCCGATAATAGCCCGAATTTCTCGAATTATGATTTAGCCTTCGCGAAAGTATTGAAAGTGTATTTTTAGCATTTTTGCTAGCCCGTTTATACATGCCCGAATGAAATGAAATTAGTGCTTTTGAGCACCCCGTCCCGCCCGTTCATTTAAGTGCATTACATATGATTTGTACATGTCTCGTTTTACATGATTTGACCTATAAGTCGGCACCACTAAGCTTGGCTTTCCTTGCCGGTTTGATCCACCTACTTGGAGACCCCTTCCCGTCCCGCCAGCTGCAGTTTGGATCCCGCTACCCGGTTATTACCGTGGTCTTGTCCCGATACCCGGTTCGCTACCGTGGTCCCGTCCCGTATTGTATTATATTATGTATATGTTACTTATGTTGCATCTCCTCACTTCGGTGACTGAGACAACATCCCGATATGCTCATGTCACTTCGGTGATAGATGACTTAGCTATGTGTGGTTGCCATCTTGCTCGTTTCCCGTTTCTTTGGATACCTTACATGTTTTATATTGCATACGTATTTGAATAAATGATTCTCTCGTTTTATGAAATTAATGCTTTGACAGGTTTAAATGTTTTTCAAGGTATTTTCCTTATTGTTATGTATTTTCACCCGTTTGCCAAACCGTCGTGTTTGACCCACTATTTTGGTACTCAGGTTCAGTTTCCCCGCCCCGAGCTGTGAGTTGTTGGCTGTGGAGCCATGAGTTGCAGGTTGTCTTGTCGGCTATGTCCTGTAGACATTGTGCTTGACATCGGAGTTACGTCACATTTGGGTAGTGGATATTAGTTTGTATTGTTCGGCTTTTATTAGCCTTTCTTGGGATTGTAATTAATGCACATTGATACTTGTAACTTGAATATATATGGAAATGTAATATCCTGTTACTGTCAGCTCTGTATTTTATTTATGTTGGTTTATTCCAGCCTGATATGGTTCATAAAACGATGGCTTTATGCTAGGGGTTGTATGCGACGCGGAATCCGATGATGTCCACGGACTCCGGGTCGCATTGCCACAAAAGCTTCCGCAAAAATATTCAGACAGTGTTGTGATTTTGGATCCTCACACACGCGGATCTTAGGAGAAATATAATCATCCCTCACCTCCCCAAACTCTGCCGCGCCCCCTCGGTCGGGATCCGGGTTTGGGGTCGTGACAAGAATAGTCAGTTGCAAGATCCAGACTTGGCTAAGATTTTAGAGCACATAGCAGAACGTCCCGATTTCCGTATTGTTGATGTAGTTTTGTACTACCGAGACCGTCTGTGCATGCCTAACATTGAAGATTTGAGGAATGACATCATGACAGAAGCTCACAGCACGATGTATTCCATGCATCCAGGTAGCATGAAGATGTACCAGAACTTGAAGAGCAGATTTTGGTGGAACAATACGAAGAGAGAGATAGCAGTGTTTGTCTCCTGTTGTATGACATACCAGTTGATAAAGGCAGAACATCAGAAGCCTCAAGGGTTATTACAGCCGTTAGAAATTTCAGAATGGAAATGAGAGCATATTACTATGAATTTCATTTCGGGACTACCGAGGACCAGCAAAGACAATGATGCTATTTGGGTCATTGTGGACCGTCTCACCAAGTCAGCTCACTTCATTCCGATGAGGACAGGAAAGAAGATGCACATGCTACCTTTGGCAGAATTGTTTATTAATGATATTGTCAGCAGACATGGTCAGCCAGTTTCCATCACATGCGATAGAGACAACAGATTCGTCTCGAGAATTTGGAAGACATTGCATGAATCCATGGGTACGAGGCTACAGTTTAGTACAACTTATCACCCTCACACAGATGACCAATCAGAGAGAACCATTCAGACTCTTGAGGATATGCTCCGTGCTTATGTGTTAGACTTCAAGACTCAATGGGATGAAACTTTACCGTTGTGTGAGTTTGCTTACAACAACAGTTATCATTCAAGCATTAGAATGACACCATTTGAGGCTTTGTATGGCAGAAGGTGTAGAGCACCTGTACGTTGGGAAGAAGTAGGCGTTCACAGTTTCCATGGATCAACTATGGTTAGTGAAACTAGTGATAAAGTCAAGTTGATTCAAGAACGTCTGAAAATAGCCCAGAGTAGACAGAAAAGTTATGCAGACACTCACAGAAGGGATTTACAGTTCAAAGAAGGAGATAAGATTTTCTTGAAAGTGTCACCTACTAGAGGAACTTTGAGATTTGGGCACAAGGGCAAGCTATCACAGAGATACATTGGACCGTATGATATTGTGAGCAAGATTGGTGATGTGGCTTATAGATTAGCCTTACCACCCGAGCTTTCCGACGTACACAACGTATTCCATGTATCTATGTTGAAGAAGTATGTCCCCGATCCTTTACATGTACTCCGGCATGAACCTTTGGAAATCAGAGAAGATGCTACATATGTTGAGAAACCTATTTAGATCATCGATATGAAGGAACAAAAATTGAGGATACGGACTATTCAGTGGGTGAAAGTACTTTGGAAAAATCATGGACCGGAAGAAGCAATGTGGAAATTACGAGATCAAGTCTAGATGAAGTATCTGCATTTACTACCGAAGGTGAGTTTTATGTTTCATTTGGAGGACCAAATGCCCTAAGGGGTGGAGGATGTAAGACCCAGACCCGAGAGACCTCGATTAGTGTTAATTAAGTTGTATGTTAGTCTTAAGCGTGGTTAGTAGATTTTGATTTAGTTGAGTTTAGAATAGCTTTGTCATAGCTTTGGAAAATTTTGAGTACTTTTGTGATTAGTGGGGCCCTTTGAGGGTTCCTTTTATGACTTTGCGTTTACTTGGGAGATTATCTGAGATTCATGCGATTGGTGTTTTTATCCCGTTTTACTTATCTCGTTAATATCTACGACTTTCATGTTGATCCCGTTCCCATCCAGAATCGTCAAACCCGACTTTCCTAGCTTTAAGGGAAAAACAGTCTTTTTACACTAAATCTGTACCAAATATTTGATATTCTCGAAACCCACGAAACATATACTTCTTGAAAACAAGAAATTTCAACGATCATTTCTCCCTTCTTCGTCGAATTTGTTCGAAGCCCTGAAAGCTATGATTTTGACCGAACAAGTTTCCTTAGGGGTGGAGCCCACTCCCAATTGCTTATAAAGAGAACCCTTCTCTTCTCTTTTCCATTTTCCAGCGCAAGCAACTTTTCAACCTAGGGTTTTCTTCACTCTCTTTTGCTTCTTGCTTTTTCATCATCAAATCACCACCAACCTTGCACAAATTGAGAAATGGACTTCATAATCTTCTTCCTCTCCTTGAGAACTCTCCATTGATACTCTTGGAAGAGAAATCCATCAACTTTGAGATCCTCTTTGAGCTAGCTTTTTCCATTTGAAGGTCATTCAAGTAAGCAAACCTCTCCATCTTCTAGATTTGTGTTCTTGTAACCCTATAGAAGCTCCATTTGCATTATTAGAAGCTCTTTCTTTCTATTTCATTGTTTTGACCATTTTAGGATTTTATTTGGGGTTTTTGTGTAGCTTTTCGTTCTTGGCTTGAAAGAGGTGATTAGAGGCTTGATTTTTTGATTAGAGACCCAAGGCAAGTGGATGATTTGATATTTTAACCATTGAATGGTTTTTATGAGTAACTAGTGGAGCCCTGCATGTGCAATGCACTTGCACCAAACACATAGTTTTATTAATAAAATCTTTAAAAAATAAAGTTCTTAAAAAATTCAGTAGAAGCTTCAATACATTTAAAAATAAATTTTCAACAAAAAATGAGTGATTGTAAATTGCAAGGCCCGTGCAATATCCAAATACTGCTGACACTACTTTTTTTCTATACATTTGAAAAAAATAAAATAATGATATAGTGAGAAAAATGAGATCTCAAAAGACAATCGATATGGAATTTATATAACTTTTTGAGGATATAAATCACATATTTCTAGATATTTTATCATGAATGTGTACAAAGAAATTTCAATTTACTTTATTTGACCTGTCGGGCCAACTTATCAGTTTCATGGTAGACTTGACCTGCTAAAGTTGGAGTCCAGTTGAAAGCATAGTCAAATTTATAGCCTGCAGTTTTATAAAAAATAAAAATAAAAACTAAGAACCAGATGAGCTTATTGTTCTAATCAATTACCATGAACATTATATGTTCACTAGAAAATCAGATTCTATTAAGGAAAAAATTAATTATATCTTACCTAAGAACATCAGAATAACAAAACTAAGATGGTGGTTTTAGTCTTAACTTACAAAGAAGAATAACGTCTCACACCATCCGTAAGAATAATGAAGTAATTTGGCTTGTCCTCAAGCAACAAGGATCAACAATGGTGGAACTATGATATGAACTCTTACGGGTAAGATTTGCAAAGCACCTGTTGATCAATATTAGTATTTAACATGTGCTTTGTTTTATTTTATAAGACAGACCACTATCAGATAAATAGAGGCAATACCTCTCCAAGAGCCAGCATCTTCTTTTGCTTGATACAAAGTGTTATATTTTATACCTTCTAAGAAAAAGATAATATATAGTACTCATAGAAGTTCAGTTAAATGAAAGCTCACAAAATGAGATATCCATAGGGGAAAAAAATAAAAATAAAAAACTACAAATACAAATCTGCCAAAAGAATTGGACATTCCTCTTAAGAAATACATAAGAATGTAACACATGTATTCTAGATCAACTCTTCTGCTCTGTTCTATAAAAAGGATAGGAATGTTAATCAAAATAAGAAAAATTCAAAACGAACAAAGATAAACTTAATTTGTTACAGCACAGCATCAAATACTTATTTTAGTTGTTTACACTTAAAACAACCACTTCATTCATTGACTCTGGAGTTTGTAATAACGCTAGCATAACAAGGAGATTCTATGATATTATTATTTTTCCTTTAAGGAAAGGCATGACTTTTAATTGAAATATATGAAAAGAAGAAGAACAAGAAGAAGCTTGCAATGATAAAAGAAATAAATGTGTTAGAAAATTATCAACGTTTTTCAATTTAAGCCTCATGAGTAAGACCAATAATAAATAAATATATTCATGCCCTTGAAATGCCCTTTTATAATAAAAAAATTCACAAAAGTTGTATATTAAGAAACTTAAAATTGTACTGATTGAACAACAACAATTTTACGATAGTAATCTATAAAACCTACCACTAAATTGCTTTTATGGAATTATCTTTAGCAATCACTAATATCAAAAGAGAACCAATATTTAGTAGTAGTTATCACATTATCCAACTTGTGATTACTCTTCCAACAAGAGTATAAATCAAAATCAATAAAACTATTATGTCAGATTGAAAACTCAATTATTCTAAGTAAATAAAACACAAACACATGAAGCAAAAGAGAAAATAATATTAAAATTTTTTTTAATGGTAACTTTCATTAAAAGAGAAAAAAATAGGGTGGACATAAAATGAGTTTAAATTTGTACATTTCACTTTCTTATTTATGATATTTTGTTAGTTGCTACTTTTTTCTAAAAGAGAAAAAGAAAAAACTAAACATAAAGCAATAATGCAAACGAAGTACCTGTATATATGGGATGTGCTTATAAGTTTTGGAGGTCCCTATACATTTTTCAAAGGCCATAATAAATAATATACAACTGAAGGAACATCAAATTACAAATATCCAAGATTAAAGGGTTAATATTTAAAAAATAATAAGAAAGGGTTACATCCGTGCAAAGAAAATAATCTCATATCTTCTAGAAACCTCCCGGAGTGGCCCTCTGATGTTCTTAACCCTCAAATTTCAAATGCAAACACCACTCAAGTATCTTTTAGTTCCACAAAAAAATAAAAATAAAAATAAATAAATAAATGAAAACTATTTGCACAATTAGCATTGTTTTAGGTAAAAAAAAAAAATTAGAGAGAATATTAATTCTCTCGTGTGTAGTCAATTTGGTATTTGAATTATAACACAACCACCAATTCGCCACCAACAACAATAACAAAAGTAGCAAGCTAACTAATACATTTTGTCGCGACTTTTAAACTGATGGCGAAGTATTTAAAGTGCCCATAAAATTGTAAATATTGAACACCAAAAGGTAGTAAGTAAAATACACTTGATTGCTTTTTTTTTTTTTTATCCATTATAAAATACACTATTCATTTTTTCTTTTATTTTCATCCCATTTTAGTTCAAGGTTTATCACTAAAAAAGTACATGACATTGAAGTTTTCAGAGTTAAAAAGCAGTATGTACACCATGAACCACATAATGGAGTGAATAGTGCATTGTTCAAATCTTTTGCTTTTCCCACCTTGCCTGAGTTTATTAACCGGGGTAGACAAAATAGTGCCAAGAAAGACTAAAAAGTCTTTCTAAATGATAAAATCTGAAATATTTTTCATTCAAAATGATTCTTTAATTGCACCATATCTCACAATTAATTTTACAAAAGAGAAAAAAATGAATAAAAACTTGGAAATTAGTGAACAAAATGGTTGAACGAGAACCATGAATGAATGCTTATTGGTCTTATCCCACTCTTGATGGGTTTGGAGGTTGACGATTGAAGAGGCATTGGTCTAGAACGTAAGAATTTCACTAACATAAACTAAAACAAGAAAAAGAAACAACATAAAATGTCAAATTCTTATACAAATATGGATTAAGTTTTTGGCCTTTTGAATATTAGCACCTGTACTACTTAAAAAAGGGCCCTTCCCCTTCGACTCTATGGAGAACGAAAATAAATTCTGACAGATAATGGAAAGCTTTTCCATGCCTCATAGCATTGGCCTTTTAGTTATTGCCTACTTTGCTTTTCTCAAGCAGGACACTTTCTATTTGAGTTTTTCATTTTCCTATCTCATATAACAAAACAGTATAAAGTTTACATTTTAAATGCTATGCACAATTTCATATTCCAAACATAGAGTGAGAATTAAATACAAAGTTCTACCATAAGGAAACACGAAACACGCACAATTTGGAAGCCTGCAGTTGAGATTCAAGAAATAAAACAGAGATATAATTAAACCTATCAGAGCACGAAGGCTATCAATGAGCCTAATTTTGGCCCAAACAGGAATGAGAAAGAAGAAACCAACTCTTCATCATCATTTTCTTAACTCTGGTTTCACCCATTTTTCTTATAATGAAGATTTTATTACAATATTTAAAAAAAAATTAAAGAAGAAGACACAATCAAACAATAATAATTTCAATAGACAGTGCTCACTTACATGTATGAAAACTCCCTCCATTTCAAAAGAAGCTAAGAGTCAATGAAGAATCTGTTAAAATATCATGTTCTTTCTTACACAATTATTCACAGAAGAAAAACCTCATACCTACAAAATTCCCTACATTGAAAATCTTGTAGTATCTGAATAAGAAGAATGTTAAAAGAAAATTGAAAAAAGAAGAGGAAAAAAATAACATTTGAAATATTGATTTGAGATAGATTCCAATCTTATCCACATTTTCCTTTTCTTTTCTCCACCCCCTTAAAAAAAAAAAAAAAACAAAGAAATCGAAAAAAAATTACTTTTTTTATTGGAATGTATTAAAATGAAATTTTATTACGTTTAAACTATCAGCATCTACTCAATATAAGAGATTAAAAAATTATTAGGATTGTGTGTGCCAAGTTTGGTTTTATTGGGCATGTGTATAGTGAAAAAAGTACATCATCTTTCTCTCTTTTTTAGACATTTTATAAGAGTAGAAGTTGAAAAATTTTCATTATGTCCCCATCTTTATCCATAATAAATATATATATATATATAAGGGTGGGCCCCACAACTTTCATTTGATTGGCTATGTGTGTAGTGAAAAAAGGACTCATCTTAAATATATAATAGATATATATATATATATATATATAAGGGTGGGCCCCACAACTTTCATTTGATTAGCTATGAGTGTAGTGAAGAAAGGACTTAACTTTCTCTCTTTTATAATAAGGGTGGGCCCCACAATTTTCATTTGACTGGCTATGTGTGTAGTGAAAAAATGACTCATCTTTCTCTCTTTTATAAGAGTAGATATTGATGATTTCACTATCTCCTTTATGTTTTTATTGGCTTACATTGATTTGAAATAATGCACATTAATGAATCTTGTTAGTTCGTTTAATGTTTTGGAAAAGATGGTTTATAGCTCTCACTTATTTCTTGACTATAGTACAAATGAATTCTTGTGAATGGTGGTTTCTTTCTCTTTCTCTTTTGGTTGAATGAGGTGAAGAAGGAGATTGGGTTGAATGTTTATGGAAGTGTTGAATGATGAATTGGAGGAGCCTTTGAGCTCATTTTATTGCAAGGAATGAAGTAGGTTGTAAGAGAAATGTTTCGGAGGAAAAAGGGAGCAAAAATCAGTTCAAAACTGAACTACCCGCTGACTGGGCGGTCAGCAGGCGGCTAGCCGACTAGTCACCGACACAGGGTTGGTCACCATATTAGTAAGGAAGAAATTTTGTTCCTGAAGGGGCGGTCACCAGTTGGCTAACCAACCTGGCCCTGGCGGCTAGCCACCTGCTAACCGATAGGTGACCGACCTCCCAGAAATTTTTGGGAATTAAGAAGGAAGAAACAAACTGTTTCAAACAATATATTCATGAAATGGTTAGGAAGGACTCTTTTGGGAATTCAAGGGAGAAAATCTCGTATCGGAAATACGTTGAGGACTCTCGAATTATCAATGTGAATAGAATGTTCAGAATGTCTTCCAATCTCAAGGAGTACCAAATTTATATTGAATTCAACATACGGGAATCCTCTTCACATTTGTTTAAATCTTGAACCCCAATACTCGACTCAGAAGATTTAGAAATTTAATTATGTTCTATTTTCCCGAAATTCATGCTTTATGTTTTGTCATGTCTCGGAATATATTGAAACTACGTTTTAGCATTTTGTTAGCCTGCTCATGCCTGACTTGATATAAAGTGTTATTGTGCCTATGAGCACTCTGTCCCGCCTGCCTGAGAAATGTGATTTATGTGCTTATGAGCACCCTATCCCGCCTGCCTGAGAATGTGATTTATGTGCCTATGAGCGCCCTGTCCCGCCTGCCTGAGGTGTTTCACACCTATATAGATATATGTATATGTCCTGATTTCTTGCATATGACCTATGAGTCTGCACCACTAAGCTTGGACGACCTTGTCGGTTTGATTCATCGACTTGGAGGTCCCCCTTCTGTCCTATCAACTGCAGCCTGGATCCTGTCCTGTCACGATACCCGATTCGCTACTGCAGTCCCGTCCATCCATATATGCATCCATGAACATCGTCGACTCTCCTTACCTTGTGTTACTGAGGTCAACGCCCCGATATTGCTCTCATCACTTTAGTGAGAGAGGTTTTAGCTTTGTGTGGTTGCCATTTTGCCAGTTTCCTTTTCATTGGTACCTTTACATGTTTTACATTACACATGTATTTTCGGTTAAATTATGCATCTTATTTCACGAAAAAATTATTGTTCAAGCAGGTTGTAATTGTTTTCCAATGTAACTTTTAAATTACTGTATTGTTTATATCTTTTCACCCACTTGCCAAACTGTTGTATCTGACCCACTATTTTGGTACTCAGTCCAGACTTCATTACCCTAGCGAAGTGCTTGTGTTGGCTGTGGAGCCATGAGTTTGCAGGTCGTTGTGTCGGCTATGTCACGTAGACTTTGAGCCTGACATCGGAGCTACGTCACATGTGGGGTAGTGTTTATTTAGCTTGTTATTTGTATTGCTTTTATTAGCCCTTTCTTGGGATTATAATTAATACACGTTGATATTTGTAACTTGAATATATATGGGAATATAATATCCTGTCACTGTCAGCTCTGTACTTTGTTGTGATGGTTTATTCCAGTTTGATATTGTTATTGATATGATATAGCTTTATGCTAGCGGTTGAGTGCGACACAGAATTCAATGGCCACAGACTCCGGGTCGCAACGCCATGAAAGCAAATTAGAGTGTGTTGGAATTTGTGATCCTCACACACGCGGATCTTGGAAGAAATATAATTCGTACTTAAAATCCCAATTCGTGCTCCTCAAGGTCGGGCAACTATTAAGTCCGGGTTTGGGGGCGTGACAATGGGGTTCTATTTTGGGAGTTTCATTTTCGGTTTCTTTTGTATATTTGTGTTTATATGGCTTAGGTTTCTGGGGATGGCCATTGTAAATAAACTTTATCTGTTTCTATACAACCAAAATATATAAATGGAATCTATGCCTTGTGTATTTAATATTTTCTCTTATCGGTTAATCTTAGTGTGTTTTTATCATTGTTGGGACTTCCACATGTTGTTCTAGGAATTGAGATACACGATCTTCACCGCTGCCTTCGATGCTTCGGGACCTCAATTGGGGGGCCATATGTAATAAGTTGCAAAATATTTTGATTGGCCCCTAATCTCACCCCCTAGGACATGGTTTACTACTTAATCGGATCTAGGGGCCTGACACACAGTCTTAACAGAAGGCTGGAAAGGTAGAAAGGAAGAGCTGCAGGGGAGGAAGTACATCATACCTTGTGTTCTATGTCTGCTATATATGAAGAAGAAGAAGAAGAAAGAAAGGGAAGAGGCAACCGGCGTACACATTATTTCAGTAAGATTTGTGACGTCCCGTTGAGGAACAATCTAAAATAAAAATCCTAGAATAAATATGTGATAAATAAAGAAAACCAAAATACCAATGGGTTGATGGGGTCAGGGCAGATCCTGGCTCGACCCATAAGTTTTCATATTTAGATCTATTAAAATAATAACAAAATCTAATGGTGATTAATAAGCAAATCAATTTTAATGCCATTCCAAGGGGTCGTAGGAGTGCCAGTTGGGTTTAGGTTAAACATAGGAAGACCCCTGATGCACAAAATTAGTACGAATTAAAGTTGGGATCATTGATACTTCCCCCCCCCATTAATGTTGGAGTAATGAAAATGATACAACTTTATATTTAAATTTTCAGTCACCAAACCAAATCTAATACCATTTCACAAACATATTTTATATGGAAGAGCTAGTACAAAAGTTCTAAAAGAGTTAATTAAAACACATAGTTTTCTTCGCTAGGAAAGAAAAAGTAAAAGAAAAGAAGAAAGAAAAAGGTCCCATCCTCACGAGAGTTCCTTCGATACCTAAACTACTTCTCCTTCTACTTTCTATCTGATTCATTTGGATTCTCAATTTATGCAGCTGGAGCATAATCATAGCCGCCATCATCGTCGTCGTCGTCACCTTCCCCCTCCACGAACACTGTGGGCTGTGAGTAGTTCAAGCCCATCACATCATCATCATCATCAATCTTCTCACTCCATGAACAAACGAGGGGACCCATTTTGTTTATCTAAATGGAGATAAAAGGGATGAATGGATTCCTGTGTTTTGAATTTTGGAGCAGGAATTGATAAGAGAGGGAGGAAATGAATATCGGTTTGTAATGGTTTGATGGTATAGTTTGAACTGAGGAGTGGTGATTTTATAGACGAGAAAGTGAGGGACCTAAGTCTGACACGAGTAGAGTGTGGAGAGATGCTTCTTTGGGTATGCATGGCACGGGCCGAGGTATGCCATGGGTGGACCCACATGGACAGTGGGTGCATTAGTAAAACCTCCTTTTGGGTGATTGGTTGGCCAACGGGTTGGAACAATGTCTTCTTAGACAGCGAAAGATAATGATGCCGAGAGGCATTCAAGTGCTCTGAGTTGTATTATTTTTAACATTCGATTAGTATGCAGAGAAATCAGTATTTGTTGGAAGTTACAAAAGGCATGTTGGAAATTTGCCTTGGGAGGTAACTATGTAAAAAAAGAGTGGATTTCTAAAATTTCTTGTTTGACTGAAGATGTCATCTCTAGTCCCTCTAAATAGAATATATCCACGTCTCCATGCGGTCGGATGACATTGGATGTTGGAAATATATGAATGACAATCGACCTTTGGGTTGAGCCTGATTTGTTGGTTGGGTTGGGTCCTAAATATATGCATACAATAAAAGAAAATTGACTTGTTCAAAGGGTGTGTTAGTTGGTCATATATATATATATATATATATATTTTCCCTCTATCTTGACCCATCATCAAAGTGAGGCCCAAGGATCTCATCAGGTCTCCAGGTCTACATTAAAACAAAACCGTCATTATCAATATCATACAAGCTTTAAACAACCCAACTCATCTTCATGAGTACTATTTTTCTTCTTTTATCTCTCCATGGTATGACATGTCTATTCTAATTATATCATTCCAAGCCTCCACCTAGTCTCCCTTTAAATGGTTTCTTAGACTTTTAACACTCAAAGTCAAAATCCTTTTCAAGTGAAGCTTCCATATAAATTTGCTCATCTCAACGACAAATTAGGATAAAATAGGATGGCATAATTCTGGACTGGGCCCCTCTTTCAAAATAACCCACCTATGCCCCAACCAATGGCATGATCAACGGCTGAAGTACGTCCAAAATGGGTCCCACAATCTTGACAACATTGCTTGACTAAAATGCATGGATGCCATGCATAGGTTAAGAGGCAGAGGCAACCCATACGGGATACCTCATTCTCTCTTCTTACACATACACTAATATCTTTCACTTTACAAAAGGAAAATCCGACCTTCCAGTGGCCATCCAAGCACTCCAAAAGATACTTTCTCCTCAAAAAGTGGTCACCTTTAGCCATGGGACCCAGCTATGACTGGCTTGTGGGTCCACATGTGGCACACCTCGGGTGAACCCATGCGGCACCAAAGTCCGTGCCATGCATACCTAAGAAGCATCTATCCACACTCCCCACGTGGCCACCTTGAGTCTCCGTTCCTTTTGCTTTCGATATATTCACCACCTCTGCGTGTCGAATATCATCCAATCAACACATACCCATTCGCATTTTCTACCTCTTCCAGTAACTCTTTAATCAATTCAACTAGAGAAAATTAGATGGCTCCTGATGATGCCAAAAAATGTCTTCGGGTACCACCGGTCAAATAGTGAGTAACTAATGTGAAAATTGAGAGTGAGAAAGGGGATTTATAGTGGTTCGGTCAGTGTGACCTACGTCCACTTCAAACTGGAGATTTTACTTTACAGTGTAGAAGTAACAAACTTAGAGAATACAGAAAGATGTGATAAAAACTGATAGGAATAGCTTGCCCCCTAGTGCCGGTGGGGCTCCGTGTTTTATAGTCTTCCCCTAACAGATGGGGACGACTCTTCAGCAACGGATGCTTCGTTTTGGCAGAGTCTCTAAACCGCCCTCAACAGACGAGGCAGGTAGGATCTCCTCCGCAGGACTTGGTAAAAGCGGGTTAAAGGAACGACGTGCCGACTTCGTCACTTCGTGGATCCGGACCCGACTTTCAACGAATGGATCTGGACCTGGGCTCATCATGGCCTCGAAACACTTAGGCCTGACCCACCATCGTGACTGAGTCTCTTGGGCCTGGCCAGTCATTACGGACCGAGTCATTTGGGCCTGACCCATCATTGGCCTCTCAATGTCCCACGTTCAAAGAAACTTTGAAAGGGGGACATTTCAAATATTCAAGTTCTTTCTCTTCTTGCAAGAATGGAAAATCCAGGTTCTGGAGTGCAGACGACGACGGGTTTCAAGGTGTACGGTCAAGAGGCAGCCACGTCGAAAGCCAACATTGGAGTGGCAGACGCGGCGAGCGTCGGCCTGGGGGAGGCAGCAACGGCCGAGCTGGGCGCCCGGAAGAGGCACCAGCGGCCGAACTGGGCGCCCCTGGCGTTTAGCGGGGAGAAGCAGAAGCGGCCGAGCTGGGCGCCGGGGAGAGGCAGCGGCGGCCGAACTGGGTGCCCTTGGCGCTCGGCGTGGAGGCAGCACCGGCCAAGCTGGGCGCCAGGGAGAGGCACCAGCGGCCGAACTGGGCGCCCCTGGCGCTCGGCGTGGTGAGGCAGAAGCGGCCGAGCTGGGCGCCGGGGAAAGGCAACCGCGGCCGAACTGGGCGCCCTTGCCGCTCAGCGTGGAGGCAGCAGCGGCCGAGCTGGGCGCGAAGGAGAGGCACCAGTGGCCGAACTGGGCGCCCCTGCCGCTCGGCGTAGAGAGGCAGAAGCGGCCGAGCTGGGCGCCGGGGAGAGGCAACAGCGGCCGAACTGGGCGCCCCTGGCGCTCGGCATGGAGAGGCAGAAGCGGCCGAGCTGGGGGCCAGGGAGAGGCAGCAGCGGCCGAACTGGGCGCCCTTGACCCTCGGCGTGGAGGTAGCAGCGGCCGAACTGGGCGCCCCTGGCGCTCGGCGTGGAGAGGCAGAAGCAGCCGAGCTAGGTGCCAGGGAGAGGCAGCAGCGGCCGAACTGGGCGCCCTTGGCGCTCGGCGTGGAGGCAGCAGCGGCCGAGTTGGGCGCCAGGGAGAGGTAGCAGCGGCCGAACTGAGCGCACTTGGCGCTCGGCGTGGAGGCATCAGCGGCCGAACTGGGCGCCCTTGGGGAGGCAGCAGCGACCGAGCGGGGCATGGAGAGGCAGCAGCGACCGAACTGGGTGCCCCTTGCGCCCGGCGTGGAGAGGCAAGCGCCCGGCGTGGAAAAGCAGCAGGGACAGCAAGGGCGCTCAGCTAGGCGAGGCAGCAGGGCAACGCCGGGCGCCCCTGGCGTCCCGCTTGGCGAAGTAGCAGGGACAGCAGGGGCGCCTACCTAGGCGAGGCAGCAGGGCAACGCCGGGCGAGCAAAACTGTTCTGGGCAAAAATTTTTTTTTTTTTTTTTTTTTTGTCAATCCGCGAGAGAGCCGCTGAGCTGGAGATAGACTGCCTGTTTAAAAACAGTGCAGAGACCAAGCTTTTTTGTCGACCTGCGAGAGAGCCGCTAAGCTGGAGATAAACTACCTGTTTAAAAACAGTGCAGAGGCCAAGCTTTTTGGCGACCTGCGAGAGAGCCGCTAAGCTGGAGATAGACTGC
>QPKB01000001.1:38597936-38626318 GCA_003546025.1 Camphora micrantha | reverse complement strand
CAGAATAATAACAGGTAATCATCATGAGAATACAATGATAGGCAAGTCTAGGCATAAAGCGAGAATATGTATAAGTGGAGTCAATAGCAAGAATTCCTAACAATCATCTAACAATAACCACTATCCATGCAATGCAAAACAAGAACAAGACAAGAGGGAGACTCCGAGGATGTCCTATGCCACCTCCCGGGGTACCCAGTAACAATCCATACAAGTCCGTACAAGTACAAGACTACTGATACCAAAGTCCGGCTCCAGTAGGATCCTAGCTCCCGGTCCTGGGAATAGCAGCACGGTCCAATGCCCGCTCCCAGCTATTCTACGCCATGGAACGCCGTCCTACGCCGACTGCCCATCCCCGACAACCGAGTAACCGGTTTGTCGTTTTAAACCCATACTGCAGATGGCCATGATATGCAAACAAATCCTAAAGTGGTTCTGACACGAGGACAAACAAGACAAGCAAGTCTGGCTAGTTCCAATGTACAAGACAAGATCCTGGGGTTATCTCATCAACACAATACAAGATTTCCAACACGTGATAACCCCCTTTCATTTCTAACCAGTCAAGTTTATCATACAAGACAAGGTTCCTACGATACATTCTAAGTCAGGTCCAAGTCCTAATTCTATAAGAATCTATGTTTCACCTTTAATTAGGTATTTTATGTCAAGAGTGTGTACAAGGTAAGTTTACAACGGATACGATTCATGAATCGAAGAGAAGTTACAATCCATTCCTAAGTAAAATGTTGTCATCCCTGTATCCAACATACCCTAACAGAGCACATATGGAATTCGGATCGACAATGCTATGAGGGAAATCCCTTGGTGTACAATAATGTAAGGCATTGGTCGCCTCAGTTTCCATATGCAATCGATTACAATACACGTAATACCAGAATACCTAGACAACCATCGAATCCACACCAAGCAACGTGATTCGATTTAATTCCCATTTATGGTCAAGTGATATTAGGTTCATGGTTTCCAACATCTAAGGCCCAAATCTGAGTTTTAGTTTCCATCCAAAAGAAACAAGGCATGTTTAGTTCCATTAGGGTAGCCCGCGGTTGACCAAATCTGTGAGCTCGGCCGACCTACAAGGTGTCCTCGGTCGACCTGCTGCACAGACGCGGTCGACCGGCCAAATGGCGCGGTCGACCGGCTGCACAGACGCGGTCGACCGGCCAAAGGGCTCGGTCAACCGGCCAGGTGGGCCCGGTCAACCTACAGAGGCCTGCGAAACCAGCTCTCTGGTTTTCTAACCGGAGCCTTTTCCGGCTCAGGGTAGTGTCCCCGGTCGACCGGCTGAAGGAGCCCGGTCGACCGGCCACGTTAGCGCGGTCGACCGGCCAAAGCCGCGGTCGACCGGCCTGCACGGAAAACGCGAGTTCAGATGGTTTTTCTGAACTGTTTCGAGTCCAATCCGTCTCCTTCTCTTTTCAGGCCTTTCCAGGGGCCATTTCTACATCAGAAGAGCCTCTTGCCCTCTCCAAAACTCCATTCCAACCTCATTCCACACAATGCATTCAATTACCCCCAATTTTTACCAATTCCATTCAATTACAAGATTCTAACCTAATATACATTTCTCAAATTAAACAGGAACATGCTTGGAATTAAAATGGTTAGTCTACAGAATGTGTAACAACAGTCAAATATAACCACAAGCATGTTTAATATGAAATTGCGAATCTACTTGCCTCAACCGGAAGAAATATCAGAAATGGGTGACTTTCGAGGAGAAGCCTTTCTACCCCCAAATCACAAATCTAACCCGACAGAACGAAACCTAACATACTAGGAATAACAAAGGAAAGAAAATAATTCAGATCTAACCTAAATCTAACCAAAAGGAAGATTAAAGAAAATATAAAATAGAGAGGAAGCTTACCGGAAGTTGTACCGGAAGAAAGAGGGGAGGAAGAGATTGAGATCTACCGGATCAGATCTTCGAAAGAAGCTTTCTTGGGTGAAGTTCTGGCTTGAGGAAGGAAGAAGAAGAAACTGGCTGCCCTTGTGTTCTTCGTTGCAGAGAATAGAATAAGAGATTAGGGTTTGGCATTGATTAAGAAGAAGAGGGAGGGGGAAAAGACTTAATTACCCCTTAAGTGGGCCTGGTAAAGAATGGGCCACTTGAAAATCTTCTGATCATCGGATCGCGACGAGTCAAGAGGCAAAACTGATCTATTCGACGAGATCTTTCCAACGAACCCAAAAATCATGGCGTTTAGAATATTTCGGAAAACACTCAATTTTCCCTAAATTGCAAACTACCCCCCCTTACTATGATCAAACGAACTCCGAATCGCACGAAACTTCGCAGATACTATTCTAATACTAAAAGAAACTCGCTCAAAATCTAAAGCCACTTAAATATCTAAAATACAATTAATTAAAATAAATATGCATTTAAACGGGTCAGGTCGGATATTGGGCCCAAACTGACCCAGTAAGGTCACAGACCTTACATTCCTTCAGCAGTTTGAAGAGCTAGGTGTAGAAGTGCAAACCCTAGAGTTGGGTGTGATGTTAGCCAATATGACAGTGTCTGAGCCCACTTTTATCCAGAAGATCAAGGACAGTCAGTTGCAAGATTCTGATTTGGCTAGGATTGTGGATCATATTGCAGAAAGTCCAGATTTCAAGATGGTGAATGGAGTATTGTATTTTCGTGATCGGTTGTGTGTACCGAATGTGGATGACCTGAAGGAAGAGATTATGACTGAAGCCCACAACACAAGATACTCCATGCACCCGGGTAGCACGAAGATGTATCAGAACGTGAAGAATAGATTTTGGTGGAATAACATGAAGAGAGAGATAACAGCTTTTGTATCTCGTTATTTAACTTGCCGGTTGATCAAAGCAGAGCATCAGAAACCCCCAGGTTTGCTATAGCCATTAGAGATTCCGGAGTGGAAATGGGAGCATATCACCACGGATTTCGTCTCCGGTTTGCCAAATACTAAGAAGGGGAATAATGCAATATGGATTATTGTGAACCGTCCCACCAAGTCTGCCCACTTCATTCCGATGAAGACGGGGAATATGATGCATATGGCACCACTTGCAAAATTATTTGTTGATGAGATTGTTAGTAAGCATGGTCAACCCGTTTTCATCACTTCGGATAGAGATAGCAGATTTGTTTCGAGGTTTTGAAAAACTCTTCTTGAGTCCATGGGTACCAAACTCCAATTCAGTACAGCGTATCATCCCCAGACAGATGGTCAGTCAGAACGGACGATACAGACTCTCGAAGACATGTTGCGTGCATGTGTGCTAGATTTCAAAGTTCAATGGGATGAGTGCTTACCACTTTGTGAGTTCGCTTACAATAATAGTTACCATTCCAGCATTGGTATGGCACCTTTCGAGGCTCTCTATGGTAGAAGATGCAGAACTCCGGTTTGTTGGGAAGAAGTCGATGTACGTATCTTCCACAGACCGACTATAGTTGGTGAAACTAGTGACAATGTCAAATTGATTCAGGAACGCTTGAAAGTCGCCCGTAGCAGGCAGAAGAGTTATGCAGACACTCGCCGAAGAGAATTGCAGTTTCAAGTGGGTGACAAAGTGTTCTTGAAGGTTTCACCCGTCAGAGGGACCCTGAGGTTCGGACAGAAGGGCAAATTGTCAAGGAGATTTATTGGTCCGTATGAGATATTGAGCAAAATTGGGGACATGGCTTATAGGCTTGCACTATCGCCGGAACTCTCTGGGGTACACAACGTATTTCATGTTTCCATGCTCAAAAAGTATGTGTCTAGTCCTTCTCATATTTTACAGCACGAGCCTTTGGAGATTCGAGAGGATGCTTCGTATGTGGAAAGGCCGACCAAGATCATTGATACCAAGGAGCAAGAGCTGAGAAATCGGACAATTCATTGGGTCAAGGTACTTTGCGAAAATCATGAACCAGAAGAAGCCACATGGGAATTGAGAGATCAAGTTCAGAGGAAATACCCACACTTGTTACCAGAGGTAAAAGTTTGATTTATTTGGTGGACCAAATATCCTAAGGGGTGGAGGATGTAAAACCCCAACCCAGGATTAACCCAATAGTGTTTTCTTAGTGTGTACTTAGTCTTAATCGGGTTAGTTACCGTGGGTTAGAGTATGATTAGTTTTGGTCATGATTATAGCTTTGGGGAGTTTCGAGAACGTTTAGTGTTAACTAGGCACACTCAGGAAGGCCTGGGTGTATGTCCAAGCGTGGGAAGATCGTGTTTGGTTTTGTGTTAATCATGAATTTCATTTCACTTGAATGGTTTTATGATTATGTACAACTTCCGTGTTTAGCCCGTCTGTGTTTGTAGCCCAGAAACTCAAATTTTGGCCAAAAAGGGGTAAAATAGCATTTTCACACTCAAATCTGGACACAATTTTCGAGATCTCAAAACCGTGTCAAAAATATACTTTTTGGAAACTAGATATTTCAAGGATCGTTTTATCCTTCTTCGTCGACTTCATCCGAGGCCCGCAAGGTCATGTTTTCCTTAAAACAAGAATGCTCTCTTAAGGGTCCCACTTGCAAGCACATAAGCACTTTCCCTTCTCTTTCTCTCCATTTCTCAAATCTCAGCAACTTTATTGACCTAGGGCTGAGAAACCCTCTTTTTCTCTTCATCTTCTCCTCTTGAATGCATGAGCTAGAGATCTCCAAAAGAGATTCCAAGACCATCATCTTCTTCCTCTCATCCCAAGCTTTTCATTGATGCGATTTTGTTGGATTTCTAGTTGGGCAAGCTCTCCATTTCCTTCCTTGCATCTTGTTTGGGCATCTCTAGGTAAGAGCTCCTACCCATCTCTTCAATGGAGTTCTTTTGACTCCTAATGATCATGTTTTTCTAACTTTCAACACCCGTTTCGAAATGGGTTGCTTGGTTGCATTTTTGGGTGAGTTTTGAATGGGTTTCATGGGGTTTTTGTAGTTCTTGGCTTGTCTCTTGGGTAGGAGTGCTTGAAGGAGAGTTTTGTTAGCACTTAGGCAAGGCAAGTAATCTCTTTAGGTTGTTTGTGCATGTGTGTTCATGGATTTCACTGTTTCTCTTGAAATTTTCATACGATTTGTCATTTGGTATTAATGCTTTGTTTTACTAGATTTTTCATGTTGTGATTTTACTTTAGAAAGTGCAAGCATGCCAAATAGCTTTCCAAACTTTCAAATTTCATCATTTTTAATTTGGCCTTACCTTTTTGAAGTTTGGATTTGTTATGATAAGAATGGGATTGAATGATTATGAAATGGGTTTTAATATTAATGGCTTGTTTAGGTTTGAAATAAATGCACCATAGTGAGTCTTGATAGCTTGTTATATTCATGAATCAAATTGCTAATCAGTTTGGAAAGAATGTAGAAAAGGAAGGGAGAAATGGATGGAGCACTGAACTGCAGAAATCAGAACTAGGTTCTGTTTCCGCAGTTCACGCGGTCGACCGGCCAAGGGGCGCGGTCGACCGGGAACACTGGATTAGGTCCCCAGTGGGATGACCTGATGCACTGCGAGAACTACTGTTACGCAGTTCACGCGGTCGACTGGCCAAGGGGCGCGGTCGACCGGCGACACAGGGTCAAGTTCCCTGGAACCTGACCAAAACACTGTGCACCCATTTTAAGTTACAACTGCAGGTCGACCGGGACTGGGCCGGGTCGACCGGGCTCGCTGTGTACGCGGTCGACCGGCCAAGGGCCAGGTCGACCGGGCCAACTGGAATTTTCCCTTTTTGGGAGGATTTTTACCAATTTACATATTCTTTAAAAATTTAAAAAACTAGGCCATATTAAGGACTTTAACTTGACATTGTGTAGTTGGGACTCCAAGATATGTACCAACTTCGGGGACACCAATTCTTGTATTTTAATAATAGAGCTCCAATCACACAAGGGTCAACGAATAGCCTAAGCATGTACTTGGTGAAATTATCGCGTTTTGAACGTTGGTTTAATACCGCAAGTTATATCGTGTACTCACTTTGAAGTCAAGTTTTAAGCTCGTTCTAAGATTTGTTTCAAGTATTAAATGGGGATCACTTCTTAAGTTGTGAGCATATATATTATGCATTTTGCTAGTCGTGCCTTGTCTTGTTGTGACAAGTGATTTCCCCTTTTATTTTCGATGTGTTTGAATCGTGTTTTGCGTGTTTTGTGCATTCATGAACTCAAGTGAACACCACAGAGCTTGGACTGCCCTTTCAGTCTGATCCACTGTCTGGGGGTCCTTAAACATGTGAACTATCTGCAGATTAGTCGTGTATTTATTACACATCGTGCGTGTCCGGTTCCGCGGCCGGAATCCCGTATTTGTGGGAATCGTGTCGTGTTATATTATGTATAATCGTGCTTGTCGTGCGTGCTTACTCTTTTCATTATAAATGATAGAGGAAGGATGGGCTCTTTGTGGATTTACGATTCATGATATATATTATGTATTCATGCTAGTTTGTCTCCGATTTAGAAAAGCGTTCCGTAAATATTTGTTTTACGTTCAGTAAAGTGTTTCTTTATGTTTTCAATTAAACATTGATTTCCATGCTTTCACCTAAATTGATTACCTGTCAAACCGCTGTGTTTGATACTTGTATTTTGGTGACCAGGTGTAGGAGGTTATCCCTTCGAGCAGAAGTGCCAGGAGGAGGCTGTTGAGCCTACCTTAGCTCGCAAGTGGCAACCCGACGACGTCATCTAGACGTCGGGATGGTTCATGAGTTCCGATGCATCACTTTTTGGGCTTTAAATATTTTTGGTATTGTATTGGCCTTTGTTGGCCTCTTATTTTGGGATTGTAATAACTTAATACACTTTGTTAACTTTGTAACTTGAACTATTATGGGAATGCCTTGTTATATCTCCTTTCTGATATTTTAGTCTCGATGACATTTATATTCATATTCTGTTATGATTTATTTTGATGTGATTTGCTACACGCTTCCGCCTATATGAACATGTGAGTTGGTTTTCCGTGTCCTCGGAACCCTCACCGCGGGAACCTGTGGGAGATTTAATCATCTTACCTCATCAACTGTTACGTCGCGGGGCCCGGGCCTCGGTCCGGGGTCGCGACATCCTACTTCCATAATAATCAGTAACTTTCTCCTTTCTAATTGCTATAGAATTCTCACTTCCACAACAATTAGTAAGTTAACTATTACCACTATTAGAAGTCCTACTTCAAATAGAAATAGTAACTTTCTAATTCCTTTCTTTTAGAGTTCAAGTAGGATTAGTATCTTAATAACTTGGGCTAGCATGGGAACCACTTGAGATTCCATAGAAAGCTGGCTCCAACTGGGACACCGCGACCCCACATCTCATGTGCAATCCGGCCCCACAGTTAATTGCAAATAACACCACTATATAAATACAATTGCACTCCAGTCTTAGGAATAAATTACAATGAAGACCCTAAACTTCCAGATTACCACAAGTAGGCCCCTCTATCAATATCCATGGATTAATTGGACTAAAACTGTCCCACCAATTTAAATCCACATCTTATTGTCCTTGAGACCCAATTAATCACGGTGATCATCAATACCATCTAATTAACTCTTAATCGAGATGGGTGCGCACTTACTAATGACAAATCCATTAATTGGCACAATGGGATAATATAGATAGATTTCATCTTGACCATTGAATGTTCCCACAGTCCTACTACCACCTACCCAAGACAACAAGGTGTTGACTTACAGTTGGCCTCACTCATTGGTGACTCAAAGCAAATGAATAAATAGAAACTTGAGTTCATCAATGTCTTAGGATTGAGAGCCTATTGCTAGGGAATTATGAGAGCAAACCTTAAACTCGAGACAATATTCTATAAGGTGTTTCTCATGGTCCTTCAATACATCCAATGTACCAGCACCGTGATCCAGAATCTTATATTCTGATGATCAAGACAAATCACACTATCCCATAGTGATCAAAGTGTTACAACTTTATCAGATGAGATACCTAGTCTCATCACTGGTTGTGAAGATATTTTAAGTATAAGATTTGTGACACATGTCTCCCGTGTGTGGATCTCATCCATACACATATATCACATCTAATATACTAATGGGACCTGGTTCAACTCATGAACCATTATGTCATATGTATTGGTCATGTGCATTAAGTAATGAAACACCATTCATCTCATGAAAGGAAAGCATGATATTATTGATAAATAAAGAAATTAATCAATTTATTACATCATTTAATGGATTGAGTTCATACAATCTAACAGTGTGGGGGAGAGTAGCCGCTGGAATTGTTCCATGGCCGGCCGCTAGCAGGGTTGGCTGCTGGAATAAGGAGAAGTGGCCAGGAACAAGAAAGGGAGGCAATGGCCACTGGCGGGGTTTTAGGTAGCTGGCCGTTGGGGAAAGGCAGGCTTGGCCGCTGGACATGAGTGCAGGTTGCTGGGACCAGAGCAAAAAAAGGGAGAAATTAGCGGTTGCTGGAACAAGAAAGGAGAGGAAGAAGAAGAAGCTATTCTGCCATAGGCTCTACAGATTTGCTGGCATAAGAGCAAAAAGAATTAGAAGTTGGTTGTGCATGTTGTGTAGTTGAAGATGCCCTCAAACTTAGACTATTCCCATTTTCTATGACAAAAAAGGCTAAAGCGTGGCTTTATGCCTTACAGGCCGGGTCCATTACCACATGGGCCCAAGCGAGTCGAAGAATTTTACAAAAAATTCTACTCCAAGCAGAAAACCGCTTCAATTAGGCAGGCCATTAATGGGTTTTATCAGATGGATGGGGAGACACTTTACAATTATCTTGACTGGTTCGAGGACCTCTTGATCCAGTGTCCCCACCACGGACTTGAGAAGTTTGATTGGTCCAGATTGTGTATGATGATTACCCTACTAAGCAAATGGTGGAATCTTTCTGTTGTGGGATGTTTACACAGAAAACAACGGATAAAGCATGGACATTTTTGGAAGAAACTATTGAAAACACA
Organism: Camphora micrantha; assembly: GCA_003546025.1. Lineage (NCBI taxonomy): Eukaryota > Viridiplantae > Streptophyta > Magnoliopsida > Laurales > Lauraceae > Camphora > Camphora micrantha. The sequence goes on along the minus strand of QPKB01000001.1, from coordinate 38,617,361 downwards.
CTGGAGTGGGCCCCTGTCAAGAGGGAGCCCACCAAACCCACCATTCTTGAAAAGGGGGGGATGTTCAAAGTTAAACCCAAAATTGAGGTAGAGACCAAATTGGCAACCCTGGTGAGGAGAATAGAGGCCTTGGAGTTGAACCAAAAGCCCACTCCAAACACTTTGGACTCATTGAAATATAATTAGGCCATGAATGGAGGGATTGACCCAACAACTTTGGGTCAGACAGAGTGTGTTGAGGAGGTGAATGTGCTTTATCAAAACACTCATTTTGATAATTGTCAAAGGTATGACCCACACTCCAACACATACAATCCAGGTTGGAGGGATAATCCGAACTTTTCTTGGACCAAGGGTCCAACTCAAGGTGGCCCATCATAGGCCCATCAACTTTAGCCCATTCAATCTCAGTCCAATGCCCCACCAGGTTTCCAAAAGCCCAACTTCAACCCTAGTCCACTAACTTAGACGGTGGATTCCTTGGAAGAGGCCATGAAACTCATGTCTCACAGTACTTCTCAATTCCAGCAAACCACTACTCAAATTTTGAATGGTCACACCTAGACCCTTGCAAAACTGGAATATTAGATGGGCCAACTGGCCAACTCCATCAGTGCTAGAGACAAGGGAACCTTCTCTAGTCAACCCGAACCTAATCCCAAGGGCCAAGTTGTTCATGATTCTAAAGAAAAAATCCCATAACAAGTTCAATACATTATCACTCTTAGGTCGGGTACACAGGTTGATAACATGGTGGAACTACCCAAGGAACGTGAGGAATAATCAAGTGAGATAGTGAAAACTGAGGAACCAAGTGTGAATGCCGAACCCATATTAGAACCAGAGAACCCAGTCAATGCTGAACCATCACCTAGTGAGCCTACTCGTAGGACCTATTTCGCTACCCCGGACCGGGTCAACGGGCCTAATCCGGGATCGGGACTAATTGTTTTGATATATGATGGATGATGAATTGATTTAAACTCAAAACGTATACGAGTCTACCAAAGAGTACCACTCATACACGCGATTTCCCACAGGTGTTCGCGGTGAGGATATCACATCAACATGAATATTTCTTTTATGTGCGGAAGCGTGTAGCAAATCTGTTTCATACATTCATGTCCAATATAACAGGATTAACGCATGTTTAGTGCTAGTATCAAAATGAGCAATGATCATTAATGCTATAACCCCAAAAGAAAGTTAAGGTTTACAACAATATATTTGATCGTCAGCCCCAAGTCCAAGGCCGCGATTGTAGTAATAACTCGGTGAAGTCCGAGGTCGATCCTCAGGGAGTAATTAATTGCAAAACCTGTCCTATTGAAAAACTAATCTAGCCTATCAAAAATCTATATAAATAAATCTCAATGAAACTAAAATTAAAATTTAATTACAAATCCAAATTAAAAATTACAATCTCAAATAATAATAAAAAATATCCTAATTTAAATCCTAATCTAAAAACTGCAAAAACATAAAAGACATCAAACCACCAATTGCATAAAAGTAAAAAAAATCATGCATTAAAAATAAAAATTCATTAATAATATCATTGAGAAATAAGAATAAAAAAAATAAAGAATTCTAAATATTCTTATTATGGAAATCACAACGTCATATTGGTAAAATTAATAAAAAGACCGCAAAAACACCGCACCAAGTGCGTACTGTCACTACCCACAAACACACGATGTCGATCCAAGGCGGGACACCTTGACCTCACTAATTGCGTCTTTTAAATTAAAGTAAACCAATAAACTAGAAATTTTCCAATAGGAATCAAAACTAAAAAAAATATATACATCCTTACCCTAGATCGAACACATGAAGAAAATAGGACTTGCGCATAATCCCATCTTCAAGTCTTCAATCCTTTACCAATGGAGAAGTAGATGGCTGGTTGATGATGGAGCAACGGCAGCGGCGTGACGGCGTAGAAATCCAAGTGGTGGTGTGCCTTAGGGAAGGCCTTGGATGAAATTGTGATGGAAGGATGAGAGATGGAGAAAAATTAATGGAAAAAGGAAAATCATGGGCTGCTGGTCGTCCAAGAGGGGTGGAGATATGGAATGCACGTCCATGCCTATTTGTGGTCTTTTTATATTTTTTTGGTATCTTGGGTTGCAAGGTTTTTGATTTGGGAAGGATAAGTAGTGTGGGGTCCAAGTTGGATTAGGATTAGGAGAGTTTTTGGGAGAGTTTCAAGGGATTTTCCAGCTCCTTATCTTATTGGATTTCTTAGCACAACATCCTATTTAAAGTAGGATTCTTTATATCTCATACTACTTTCCCACTTGGACCCACTTTAGATTTAATTCAAAATTTGAAACAATATGGGCAGCACTTTTTTTTGGACGTGTTTTGTCTTTGGAATGGGGTGTTGGACGTGTGATACTCTTTGAGAAAATCTTGGGTTACAAGATTTCAAATCTTGGAAGCCTATCTTGATTGAAACCCAAATTGTAGAGTTTTTAAGGAAACTTGGACTCTTTGGAAGTTATCTCCAACTAAAAATTGCTTAGCGCATCCACCTATCAAGCATCTTCTTATCTCTTGCAATTCTCCACATGGGCCCACATTCTCTCATTGGAATTTATGCCAAACGTAGACGGGTCCCATGGTGCATTTGCTTCATCAATTCTCTTTCGCGGGCCCTAATTTCTGAAATTCCCTACAAAAATAAAAAATAAATATCAGAGTAATCTATTCATATAGGGAAGGAATTATGCAAGAAGCGGGCCCAATAAAATGTCACCATTTTATCAAATCTTCAATTAAATCAATGGTGAAACTAAAATTCATCATTTTATTTGTAAATAAAAAGTTATGAGAAATTTATGACTTCCAATGCCAAAAATAGAGAAATTCATGATTCTATGTAAAAATGCAATTTTTCAATGAATTTTGACTCGGATTCAAACTTTGATGCCCATAAACAAAAAATCATGATTTTCTACTAAAATGGTCCATGATTTGAAGATTAAGTCCTTAATTAATTCTAAAATGATGATGAATTTAGCATTTTTTTGGGCTTATCAATATTTTAATTACATTGTCCCCAAAAATAGAGGCCAACAAAGGCCAATATGAATAAAATAACAAGTTCCCCAAAATAATGGTTAGTTTCTATCCCCAAAATGTTTCGCGGCTCAAGCACCCGAATGTCTAGACGACATCATCGGCATGCCACTCAACTAATCGTTGCGGTTAGCCGACCGCCTCCTCAAGCTCCTCCTCGGGGACACCGATAACGGGACCTAAGAACTAAAGCAAAGGGTCAAACACGACGGTTTGGCAAACGGGTGAAAAGACATATCAATAACGAAATTACCTTGGCAAACATTTAAACCTGTCAAAGCAATAGTATCATAAAACGAGAGAATCTTTTATTCAAATACATATGCAATATAAAACATGTAATGTATCCAAGGAAACGGAAAACAGACAAGATGGCAACCACACATAGCTAAGTCCTCTATCACCGAAGTGACATGAGCATATCGGGATGTTGTCTCAGTCACCGAAGTGAGGAGATGCAACATAAGTAACATATACATATACATAATATAATACGAGACATGATCACGATAGCGAACCAGGTATTGGGACAAGACCGCGGTAATAACCGGGTAGCGGGATCCAAAATGCGGCTGGCGGGACGAGAAAGGCTCTCCAAGTCGGTGGATCAGACCGGCAAGGAAAGCCAAGCTTAGTGGTGCCGACTCATAGGTCAAATGACAAGTCAAATCATGTATAAAACATATCGAGTGCATGTATATAAACGAGCGGGACGGGATGCTTAAAGGCACAAATATCATTCCATTCGAGCATGTATAAACGGGCTAGCAAAATGCTAAACTATGCTTTCAATACTTTCGGAAATGATAAATCATAATTCGATAAATTCGAGACAAGTGTCGAGATTTAAGATAAACCATAATTCGAGAAATTCGGGACAAGTATCGAGATTTAAGATAAATCAGGTGGTTAAGGACCCCGTATGTCCATTGTAATAATGACTTGGTACTCCTTGAGTTTGGAGACATTCCGGGCTCTTTATACACCTTAGTGATTTTCAAACTTTGAAATGAACTTTAAAACAAATGGAACCTCAAAAGAGATCCGAAGTATAATGTTAATCCTAGTGCATCGTACAACCTATTCAGTCACCGAAGGGAATAGGATTCGCGATACGCAAGCATACAAACCTCGTGCATAGTTTTAAAAAGGGTATCCCGTTGTCCCATACCGTTCAAGATTGAATTAGGTTAAGTTCCGAGCAACCGGATTAACCTTCAAGAATGTCGGGTCAAACAATCTCATGATAAGTCAAATGAGTCCAATAAACAGGGGTAAACAAGTTCCACCTATGTCCATTTAAGAAAAGAGTGAAAAATCACTTTTCAGGGGAAATTTGCAGAGTGCCCGGTCGACCCGACCCTTGGCCGGTCGACCGCGTACACTGCAGTCTCAGGTCAACCTAAGGAGGTCAGGTCGACCCTGTCATGAAGGCCCGGCCGACCGCGCCCTTGGCCGGTCGACCTACAGTTGTAAAATAAATGCGTGAACAGTGTTTTAGTCAGGTTCCAGAGAACCTGACCCCTGTGTGGCCGGTCGACCGAGCCCCCTAGCCAGTCAACCGCGCGAACTGCGTAACAGTATTTCCCGCAATGCAGCAGGTCATCCAACAGGGGACCTGATCCAGTGTTCCGAGTCGACCAAGCCCCCTGGCCGGTCGACCGCGTGAACTGCGTAACAGAACCCAGTTCTGTTTTCTGCAGTTCAGTGGTTCATTCCTTTTTCCCTTTCTTTTGTGTTCATTCTTTTAGACCTGATTAACATTCTAAACCATAGATAAAACAAGCTAATAAGGTTCACAAATGTGCATTTATTTCAAACCTAAACAAGTCATTAATTTCACAAAATATTGGTGAAATCATAAATGCATTTCATAAAACTCATTCAAACCTAAACATATCAAATCATCCACTTGCCTTCGGTCCCAAATCAAAGGAAAACAAGCTCCTAAGCACCCTTGCAAGCCAAGAACACAATCTCTACAAAAACCCCCAAAACAAACCCTAAAATGGGTCAAAACAATGAAGGAGAAGAGAAAGCTTTCGATAATCGAAATGTAGCTTCTCTAACGCTAGAAGAACACAAATCTAGAAGATTAGGGAGAGAGCTTACCAATAGGTGCTCCAAATGAGTAAGGCAAGCTAAATGAGGATCTTAGAGAGATGGGATTTCTTCACAAATGGTACCAATGGAGAGCTCTTGAAGTGGTGAAGAAGATGGTGAAAACCTCCTTGATGTTGGTGCAAGTTTGGTTGTATCTTGATGATGGAAAAGCAAGAAGAAGAAAGGAAACCCTAGGCAAGAAAGTTGCTGGAAAAAGGAAAAAAGGAGGGAGATGAGTGCTTATATAGCATTTGCAAGTGGGCTCCACCTCTTTGGAAACTTGGAAGGCTGAAATAGTAGTTTTCAGGATCTCGGATGAAATCGACAAAGAAGGAAGAAATGATCGTCGAAATTTCTAGTTTCCAAAAAGTATGTTTCGCGGGTTTCGGGAACATCAATTATTTGGTCCAGATTTAGTGTAAAAAGACTGTTTTGTCCAAGAAGCTAGAAAAGTCGAGTTTCGGGATTCGGGACGGGAACGGGATCAACATGAAAGTTGAAGGGATTAACAAAACAAGTAAATTGGGATAAAACACCAAATCAAAAGAATTCAAGTAATTCCCCAAGTGCACGTAAGTCATAAAAAGGAACCCCCAAAGGGCCCCACTAATTCCAAAGGCACTCAAAATTCCCAAAGCTATGACAAAGCTATTCTAAACCAACTAAACCAAAATCCACTAAACCAAATCAAGACTAACACGCAACTTAATTAGTACTAATCGAAGTCACTCGGGTTGGGGTCTTACATCCTCCACCCCTTAGGATATTTAGTCCTCCAAATAAAGCACAAAACTCACCTCAGGTAGGAGATGTGGGTACTTCTTCTGCACTTGGTCTCGCAATTCCCAGGTTGCCTCTTCCGGTCCATGATTCTCCCAAAGTACCTTTACCCACTGAATAGTCCGTGTCCTCAATTCTTGTTCTTTGGTGTCGATGATCCGAATAGGCTTCTCGACATAAGTAGCATCTTCTCTAATCTCTAACGGCTCATGCTAGAGTACATGTGAAGGATCGGGGACGTACTTCTTCAACATGGATACATGGAAGACGTTGTGTACACCAGATAGCTCGGGTGGTAAGGCTAATCTATAAGCCACTTCACCAATCTTGCTCACAATGTCATAAGGTCCAATGTATCTCCTTGACAACTTACCTTTCTGCCCAAATCTCAAAGTTCCCCTAGTAGGTGATACCTTCAAGAAAACCTTGTCTCCTTCTTTGAACTGTAAGTCCCTTCTGTGAGAATCTGCATAACTCTTCTATCTACTCCGGGCTACTTCCAGACGTGCCTGAATCTGTTTAACCTTGTCACTGGTCTCACTTACCATTGTTGGTCCATGGAAACTGCGGGTACCAACCTCTTCCCAACACACAGGTGTCCTACACCTTCTGCCATACAATGCCTTCCTGCATTGGAAAGGCACTATTCCAATGCTCGAGTGGTAGCTGTTGTTGTACGCGAACTCACACAAAGGTAGAGTCTCGTTCCATTGAGTTTTGAAGTCTAACACACAAGCATGGAGCATATCCTCAAGAGTCTGAATTGTCCTCTCTGACTGGCCATCTGTCTGAGGGTGATAAGCTGTACTGAACTGTAATCTTGTACCCATAGACTCATGTAGTGTTTTCCAAAATCTTGAGACGAATCTGCTGTCTCTATCAGATGTGATGGAAACTGGCTGACCATGTCTGCTGACAATCTCACTAACAAACAACTCTGCCAATGGTAGCATGTGCATCTTCTTCCCAGTCTTCATCGGAATAAAATGAGCTGACTTGGTGAGTCGGTCTACAATGACCCAGATAGCGTCATTTCCTTTGCTAGTCCTCGGTAATCCCGAAATGAAATCCATGGTTATATGCTCTCATTTCCATTCCGGAATCTCCAACGGTTGCAACAACCCTGGAGGCTTCTGGTGCTCTGCTTTAATCAACTGACATATCATACACCGAGAAACAAATGCTGCTATCTCTCTCTTCATATTATTCCACCAAAATCTGCCCTTCAAATTCTGATACATCTTCGTGCTGCCAGGATGCACAGAATACCTCGTACTGTGAGCTTCGGTCATGATATCATTCCTCAAATCCTCAATGTTTGGCACACACAGACGATCACGGAAATACAAAACTCCATCCACAATGCGAAAGTCGGGACGATCTGCTATCTGCTCTGAAATCTTGGCCAACTCTGGATCTTGCAACTGACTGTCTTTAATCTTGTGAATGAAGGAAGGCTCTGACACTGGCATGTTAGCTAATAAAACACCCTTCTCTAGCGACTGTAAATCAATTCTCAACTCCTCAAATTGCTCAAAGATGCATGTGCCACTGAGATTTGCCATGCCCACTGATTTCCTGCTCAAAGCATCAGCAACTACATTTGCTTTCCCTGGATGATATTTGATTGGAAAATCATAATCCTTGATATACTCCATCCATCTTCTCTGCCTCATGTTCAATTCCTTCTGTGAGAACAAATACTGTAAGCTGCGGTGATCGGAGTGAACCTCAAATTTCTCTCCATAAAGATAATGTCTCCACATCTTCAATGCGAAAACAACCGCTGCTAACTCAAGATCATGTGTTGCATAGTTCTTCTCATGATCTTTCAACTGACGGGATCCATAAGCTATAACTTTCCCTTCCTGCATCAACACGCACCCAAGTCCAATGTTCAAAGCATCAGTAAAGATAGTGAAACCGCCGCTTCCAGATGGCAAGGTAAGGACTGATGCTGTGGTTAATCTCTTCTTAAGCTCTTGAAGATTGACTTCACACTTGTCTGACCACACATATGGCACATTCTTCTTTGTCAACTTCGTCAAAGGTGACGCAATCAACGAAAATCCCTGTACGAACTTCCGATAATAGCCTGCCAATCCTAGAAAACTCCTGATTTCTGACACATTCTTCGGTCTTTCCCACTGTACCACTGCCTCAATCTTGGATGGATCTACTGACAAGCCTTCTCTGGAGATAATGTGCCCCAAAACGCTACTTGTTCAAGCCAAAACTCACACTTATTGAGTTTTGCATACAGCTGGTTCTCCCTTAGAAGCTGCAAGGCTATCCTCAAGTGCTCTTCATGCTCTTCTTTGGTCTTGGAGTACACCAAAATGTCATCAATGAACACCACTATAAACTGATCAAGGTACTCTGCGAATATCTTGTTCATCAATGCCATGAACACTCCTGGTGCATTTGTCAATCCAAATGGCATCACCAAAAACTCATAGTGCCCATATCTAGTCCGGAAAGCTGTCTTCAATACATCTGACTCTCTGACTCTAAGCTGGTGGTAACCAGATCTCAAATCAATCTTCGAAAAGTAGGAAGCACCTTGTAACTGATCAAACAGTTCATCTATCCTTGGCAATGGGTACTTGTTCTTGATGGTCACTTGGTTCAATCTCCTGTAATCAATACACATTCTCATGGAACCATCATTTTTCTTGACGAACAAAACTGGAGCTCCCCATGGCGAAACACTAGGTCTTACAAAACCTTTGTCCAACAATTCTTGCAATTGTATTTTCAATTCTCCCAATTCCGTCGGAGCCATTTTATAAGGTGCAATGGATATCGGAGCAGTCCCTGGTAATAGCTCGATAGTGAAATCAATCTCTCTAATGGGTGGTAAACCTGGAATCTCCTCCGGAAAAACATCCGGGAATTCCCAAACAATTGGGATATCCTCCACCCCTTGGGACCGTTTATCCTCCGTGATAAACGCCAAATAGGCCTCACAACCACCCTTCAAAAGTCTATCAGCCTTCAACGCTGAAATAAACCCTGTACTAGGATTACTCCTGTCTCCTCGAAACAGTACTCCTGCTGGTGTCTCCTCTAATTTGAAGGTGAGGGTCTTATGGAAACAATCCATTGTAGCATGATACCCTGCTAACCAATCCATCCCTAGGATGACATCAAAATCAAACATCTCCAAAAAAATGAGATTTGCTGGTAACTCTAACTCTCCTATCATGACTGAACAACTAGGGTAAAAAGTCCTACATATAACTTCTTTACCTATGGGAGTAGCCACAGTCAATAAGAAATCCATATCTCTAGCATGCATATCAATCATCTTTGCAAATCTGGGAGAGATAAAAGAGTGGGTAGAGCCAGGGTCAAACAAAACCCTAGCTTGGAATCCACAAACAACAAGTGTACCTTCCACTACATCTCCTGCTGCCTCTGCATCAGCTCTGTTGATTGCATAAATCTGTCCTCTCTGCTGTGGCCTATTCTGAGCCTGTTTGGCCTATTCTGAGCTTGCTGTGGCCTGCCCTTCTGTGCATTCTTGTTCTGTTGTGGAGCACGCTGATTCTGATTCTGTCCTTGCTGACGGACTTGCTGCTGCTGTTGTGGTCTGTACTGTTGCTGCGGTGCTTGCTGCTGTAAGGGTCTAGCTTGGTTTTGCACAACCATTGCATTCTGAGGTTGTGCTGGACGCTGTGCCCCTTGCTGCTGCTGATTCTGCCTATTCTGCCTTGGGCAGTCCCTCATCTGATGGGCCATGGAACCACATCTGAAACATGCCCCTGTGATGGTACGACACTGGGCACTCTCATGGTTCTTCCCACAATGTGCACACACTAAGGGATTCTGCACATTCTACTCTTGCCTCTGCCTCTTGTGCTGATGGTTCCTCTGTTGATTGGTCTGTTGCTGCTGCTGTCCTTTACCCTGGAGTCTGAGGATCTTGTGGTGAAAGTTCTCAAACTTGTAAGCCCTCTTGACTGCCTCTTCGAAGGTTGTAGGTGGTACAACCCCGGTAGCATCCCTCTTAATGATGGGATTCAGTCCTTCAAGGAACTTAGCTATCTTCTTCTCAACCGTATCCACTAGTTCAGGAGCATATCTTGACAATCTCTCGAATTTTGTAAGATATTCGAGGACTGTCGTATTGCCTTGGACAAGCTGTTGGAATTCTACTGCCTTCTGTCTCTTGATATGGGTGGGCACATACTTGTCCCCAAACTGCCTATTGAAACTAACCCATGCTACTGCATCTGCCATAGGCCTGTACTCCTCTCTAACCGTCTTCCACCAAATGTCTGCTGAACCAGTGAAAAGAGATGTTGCTAGCTTAACCCTCTCTCCTCCGGTGCACTGGAAGATCTCGAAGATGTTCTCTGTATGCTCTACCCAATCATCTGCAGCTAATGGGTCCTCTGACCCAAGAAATTCCTTGGGACCCCTCTTCCTAAATTTTTCAACGATGCATTAGGGTCATGCTCCCTCTGATTGATGACAATGGCTGGTTGGGCCTGCACAGGCTCAGGCCTCCTCTGTAAGACCTCTAACAACTGTCTCTGCATGTTTGCTAACTCTCTAGCATGGTCTTCATCTTTCTTCAGCATCTGTTCTTGCAATCTAGCTTGATTCTTGTTAGCCTGACGCTGTTGATCTAACATAGCTTGCATCATTTCTTGGAATTGATTCTGCATGGTGTTCACCGGAATGTCCTCTTGGACTAGCCCTATGAACTCACTGTTACTAGCTGTGGGATTGCCGTTTACTGGCCTTTTTCGAGGTGGCATAATGCAATAGGTGCTCCAAATGAGCAAGGCAAGCTAAATGAGGATCTTAGAGAGATGGGATTTCTTCACAAATGGTACCAATGGAGAGCTCTTGAAGTGGTGAAGAAGATGGTGAAAACCTCCTTGATGTTGGTGCAAGTTTGGTTGTATCTTGATGATGGAAAAGCAAGAAGAAGAAAGGAAACCCTAGGCAAGAAAGTTGCTGGAAAAAGGAAGAAAGGAGGGAGATGAGTGCTTATATAGCATTTGCAAGTGGGCTCCACCTCTTTGGAAACTTGGAAGGCTGAAATAGTAGTTTTCGGGATCTCGGATGAAATCGACAAAGAAGGAAGAAATGATCGTCGAAATTTCTAGTTTCCAAAAAGTATGTTTCGCGGGTTTCGGGAACATCAATTATTTGGTCCAGATTTAGTGTAAAAAGACTGTTTTGTCCAAGAAGCTAGAAAAGTCGAGTTTCGGGATTCGAGACGGGAACGGGATCAATATGAAAGTTGAAGGGATTAACAAAACAAGTAAATCGAGATAAAACACCAAATCAAAAGAATTCAAGTAATGCCCTAAGTACACCAAACACAAAATCATTTGATTACATCTCCCCAAAATTAGAGGCCAACAAAGGCCAATAAAATAAAGTATCAAGTTCCCAAAATAATTGGTTAGTTTCTATCCCAAAATATTTCGCAGCTCAAGCACCTGAATGTCTAGACGACATCATCGGCGTGCCACTCAACTAAACGCTGCGGTTCTCCGACCGCCTCCTCTTGCTCCTCCTCGGGAAAGCCAACGACGGGACCTGAGTACCAAAACAAGGGTCAAACACGACGGTTTGTCAAATGGGTGGAAATATAAAACAACAATAGAATTTACCTTGGAAAACATTTAAACCTGTTAAAACAATAATTCTCATAAAAACAGGGTGATCATTTATTTGAAACATAAATGCAATATAAAACATGTAAGGTATTCAAGAAAACGGGAAACAACAAGATGGCAACCACACGAAGCCAAGTCCTCTATCATCAAGTGACATGAGCATATCGGGATGTTGATCTCAGTAACCGAAGTGAGGAGATGCAACATAAATAACATATACATATATATAATAAATACGGGACATGACCACGGTAGCGAGTCGGAGCATCGGGAACCACAGTAGCAATCTGCGGCATCTGGACAATACCACGGTAATAACCGGGTAGCGGGATCCAAACTGCAGCTGGCGGGACGGGAGGGGGATTTCCAAGGCGGTGGATTAGACCGGCAAGATTATCCTAGCTTAGTGGTGCCGACTCATAGGTCAAATATCGAAAATCAAGACACATACGAAAATGCATATAATGCACTTATATAAACGGGCGGGGCGAGATGCTCAAAGGCACAATTATCATTTAAAACGGGAAGTGCATATCGGGGTTAGCAAAAAATGCTACAATTGCAAATCTAGTATATTCAGGGATTGTAAACCATAATTTAAGAGGTTCGGGACAAATATCGGGATTCGAAATTCAATCAAAGTGAATAAAGTTCCCGTATGTCATATACAATAAAAATTGGTATTCTTTGAGTTTGGAGACATTTCGGGCTCTTTATACACTTTAGGGTTTTCATAACTTAAATGAAAACTTGTGATTTAGTTTCTCTTTTCAAATGGGTGTTACACGATGGTTGCTAATTTTCCCATCACATTAGGGTTCCCAACAAACGCCTTTCAATCAAATAAACACTTCATTTTTGCTCACAGATTAGTCCCAGGTGAACAAAGCTTATCGCTCGAGCGAATAGGAGGTTCGCTCGAGCGATGAGCTCTCTGGAATGGCTTTCTGGGAAGTTCACTCGAGCGATGAAAGGGTTCGCTCGAGCGAACATGTTGGCTCGAGCGAATACATGGTTCGCTCGAACTAACAAGATTCTGTGACGCTCTGATAAACTTTCTGGGAGAGTTCGCTCGAGCGATGAAGGGGTTCGCTCGAGCAAACCTGTTCGCTCGAGCGAACAATTAGTTCGCTCGAACTAACAAGGTTCTGTGACGGACCTAATACAATTCTGGGAGGGTTCGTTCGAGCGAATAAGGGGTTCGCTCGCGCGAACTGTCGACTGGAATGGTTCGGAACCTGCTCTGGACACTTCGCTCGAGCGACCGCCAGGTTTGCTCGAGCGAACTGCCCAGAAATGGGTTCCAGGACAGTTCTGCTCCCATTTCATTTCCACTTCTTACAACCCTCCTTAGCCACATTTTCACTCCACATGAGGGGCTCCAATTTCACTTTCTAACATCCTTCAAACTTCACATCAACCCTCCCATAATCATCAAATCAAATCACCATCTCCCCCATCACATTCAACCACAAAGGATAAAAGAAAAACCATATCATAAGAGTTCATTTAAACTACAATCATGTAATAAATGTAAACTACCAACCACATTTCCAAATTCATTTAATGAACTAATAAGAGTCATTAATGCACATTTAATTCAAGTCAATGCAAATCACTAGTAGTATGAAATCATCAATGCATTTTATCAAAATCATCAAAAACTCAAGATATCAATCCATCCACTTGCCTCAAGGTCTCTAACAAGCAAATCAAGCTCCTAATCACTTCTCCAAGCTCAAAACCACAATCTCTACAAAAACCCCCCAAAACAAACCCTAAAATGGGTCAAACAAAGAAATAGAAAGAGGGAGCTTCCAATGTTGAAAATGGAGCTCCTCAAAGGCAAGAAGAGTGCATATCTAAGAGATTAAGAAGAAAACTTACTTGTAGAATCTCCAAATGGAGAGAGTTAGCTCAAAGGGGATCTTGGAGATGGAGATTTTCTTCAACAATGGTATCAATGGAGAGCCTTGAAGGAGAGGAAGAGAATGGTGATCTCCATTATGATGTTGGTGCAAGCTTGGTGGTGTGGTGATGATGGAAAAGCAAGAAAAAGAACAAGAAAGAAGAAAAATGAGGAGAAAAACCCTAGGCTAGAGAGAAAGTTGCTGGAAATGGAGAAAGGAAGGAGGAAGGGTTCTTTATATAGCTTTTGCAAGTGGGCTCCACTCTTAGGAAACTTGGAAGGTTGAAATAGTAGTTTTCGGGACCTCGGATGAAATCGACGAAGAAGGAAGAAATGATCGTCGAAATTTCTAGTTTTTAAAAAGTATATGTTTCGCGGGTTTCGGGAATATCAAATATTGGGTCCAGATTTAGTGTAAAAAGACTGTTTTGCCCTCAAGCAATGGAAATCGGGTTTTGAGATTCGGAACGGAAGCGGGATCAACATGAAAGTTGTAGAGATCGAAGAGATTAATAAAGCAGGATAAAAACACAATTCCAAAGAATCTCAATTAATCCCCCAAGTACACGCAAAGTCATAAAAAGGAACCCCCAAAGGGCCCTCATTAATCACAAAGGCACTCAAAATTCCCCAAAGCTATAACAAAGCTATTCTAAACCCAATCAAAACCAAAATACTAAACACACTTAGAACTAACGCACAACTTAATCAACACTAATCGAGGCCACTCGGGTCGGGGTCTTACAGTTACATTCATGAATTGGTGGAAAATCACTTACCCCATTTGAAACTTAAAGATCCACTAGAGGCTTGTCTTACCTACTTTGGGAGTGATTTTGATGTAGATGGACATATTGAGGATGTCAATGCACTGTTAGACTCAACCCCATCCATGAAATACTCCAGGTGGCAACCAAAGCATAAGATTCTGACTCCATCTGCTTCTCCACCTATCCCATCGATTGTAGAGCCTACTAAGTTAGAACTCAAGCAGTTGTCGGATACCTTGAAAAATGTGTTTTTAGGCCCTTTAGAAACCTTTCCAGTGATTATAGCTTCAAACTTGGATCATGTCCAAGAGGAAAAACTCGTGAAAATTTTGGATGAACACAAGGAAGCTATAGGGTGGTCCATTGCAGATATCAAAGGAATTAGCCCATTTGTCTTCCAACATAGAATCCATTTTGAAGAAAATGCAAAAACTTCTCGTGAACCATAGAGGCGACTAAACCGTACAATGAAGAAAGTGATTAGGTCGGAAGTCTTAAAATTACTCAATGTAGGGGTCCTTCACCCCATATTTGATAGTGCATGGGTGAGCCCGGTTCAAGTGGTACCAAAGAAATCTGGAATAACAGTGGTTCAAAATTAGGGCAATGAATTGGTACCCACTCGAATACAAATTGGATGGAGGGTATGCATTGATTATTGGAAGTTGAACTCGGTCACTCAGAAAGATCATTTTCCCCTCCCATTCATGGATCAGATGCTTGAAAGGCTAGCCGGCCATGCATATTATTATTTTCTTAATGGTTATTCCGGTTACAATCAAATTTCAATTGCACCCGAGGACCAGGAAAAGACCACCTTCACCTGTCCTTTTGGCACTTTTGCTTACAAACGCATGCCCTTTGGGCTATGCAATGCACTGGCCAACTTTCAAAGGTGCATGTTGAGCAAATTTTCTGACATGGTAGAAAGATTCATTGAGGTTTTCGTAGATGATTTTTTCGTCTTTGGCAATTCTTTTGAGGACTGCTTACATCATTTGTTTATTGCGCTTCAAAGATGCAAATAAAAGAATCTAGTCTTAATTTGAGAGAATTAACATTCTTTTTTCTTCTTTAAAAAAAATAAAAAAAGGAAAAAAAATGTCATTTTTAGTAAAATGTCATTTTACGGTAAAAAGGGGCATAGTTCTGGGACACATTATTTCTGATAATGGAATTGAGGTGGACAAAAAGAAAATTAATTTGATCTCCAAATTGCCACCACCAAAATCAATTAAGCATATTTGATTATTCCTGGGCCATGCTGGTTTTTATCATAGATTCACCTAGGATTTTAGTTAAATTGCTAAACCTTTATGCCAACTGCTGACAAAAGAGGCCCCGTTTGAATTTGATGAGAAGTGTTTAAAGGCTTTTAAGAGACTGAAAAAAGGAACTAACTTCAGCCCCAATAATTCAACCTCCTGACTAGACCATTCCATTTGAGCTAATGTGTGATGCATCCGATACTGCTATTGGAGTTGTTTTCGGTCAACAGGTTGGGAAGCTACCTCATGTGATTTACTATGCAAGTAAGACCCTCAATGATGCACAGCTAAATTACACAACCACTGAAAAAGAAATGCTAGTTGTGATTTTTGCCTTGGAGAAATTTCGGTCCTACTTTATAGAGTCCAAAGTCATCATCTACACAGACCATGTAGCTCTGAGATACCTTCTGTCCAAAAAAGATGCAAAAGCCCAATTGATCCGGTGGATCCTTCTACTATAAGAGTTTGATTTGGAAATAAGAGATTAAAAAGGATGTCAGAATGTTGTAGCAGACCATCTTTTGAGGTTACCCTTTGAGCCATCAGATGAGGTCCCACTGAATGAAAATTTTCCTGATGAACAATTGCTTAGTATTTCCCATATCCCATGTTTTGTAGATATAATCAATTACCTTGTTACAGGGGAGATGCCCACCAAAACCAAACCAAAGCAAACCAAACCAAACCAAGCCTTTTCCCACTAGGTAGGGTCGGCTAAAGTATTGATGCCCACCCATTGGTCAAAATAGGATTGATCAAGATTTCTAGCTGAGGTCAAGTACTTTTTCTAGGATGACCCGTATCTTTATGAGATCAAGTACTACCCAAACCAGATCATTAGGAGATGCATTCCTGATCATGACCATTACTTGGTCATTTCATTCTGCCATGATCATGCATGTGGGGGCCACTATAGTTTGAAAAGGACAGCTGCAAAAGTTTTGTAGTGTGGATTTTACTAGCCCACAATCTTTAAAGATTGCTACACTTTCTGTTTGAACTGTGAGAGGTGTCAAAAGCTTGGCAAGCTCAATTGGAGGAACATGATGCCCTTGAATCCCATACTTATCGTAGAAATTTTTTATGTGTGGGGAATTAACTTTATGGGGCCATTTTCAAATTCCTTGGAAAACCTTTAGATTTTGCTGGCAGTAGACTATGTTTGTAAGTGGGTAGAAGCTATACCGACAAAGAAGAATGACCACCATGTGGTGATTAAATTCGTGAGAGATCACATATTTTCTCGCTTTGGTACCCCTAGAGCGATCACTAGTGACGGCGACACTCACTTTTGCAACCGTCCCTTTGGGTATTTATTGAAAAAATTTCATGCCACCCATAAGGTTGCTACACCTTATCACTCATAAACAAGTGGCCAAGCGGAAATTTTGAATAGGCAAATTAAACATATTCCGGAAAAAGACAATCTGTGAGACCTCGACCCAAGAGGCCCAGATTAGTGTTTTTGAGCTGTGTCTTAGCTCTAAGTGTGTTTAGTGGATTGTGGTTAAGTTGGGATTAGAATAGCTTTGTTATAGCTTTGGGAAATTTTGAGTGCCTTTGTGACTAGTGGGGCCCTTTGGGGGTTCCTTGTTTATGACTTTACGTGTACTTGGGGTTTTATCTTGGTTTTCTTGATTTGTATTTTATCCCGATTTACTTGTTTTGTTAATACCTTCAACTTTCATGTTGATCCCATTCCCGTCCCGAATCCCGAAGCTCGACTTTTCAAGCTTCTAGGGCAAAACAGTACTTTTACTCCAAATCTGTACCAAATTATTGTTATTCCCGAAACCCCCGAAACATATACTTTTTAGAAACTAGATATTTCGATGATCATTTCTTCCTTCTTCGTCGATGTCATCCGAAGTCCCGAAAACCACTATTTCAGCCTTTCAAAGTTCTTAAGTGGTGGAGCCCATTTTCATTGACTATAAGAGAACCCATCTCTTCTTTCCCTTC
Source organism: Camphora micrantha (assembly GCA_003546025.1). NCBI lineage: Eukaryota > Viridiplantae > Streptophyta > Magnoliopsida > Laurales > Lauraceae > Camphora > Camphora micrantha. The sequence continues at coordinate 38,599,840 of QPKB01000001.1, read as the reverse complement.
TCCATTTTCCAGCACAAGAGAGGAGCCTAGGGTTTTTCCTTGCACCCTTTTCTTCTTCTTCTTGCTTTTCCTTCATCAAGCATCACCAATCTTGCACTAACATCAAAATAGAGATCACCATTCTCTTCCTCTCCTTGAAGGCTTTCTATTGGTACCATTTTTGAAGAAATCTCTTCTCTCCAAGATCTTCATTTAGCTTGCTTTGTTCATTTGGAGAACCTATTGGTAAGATCTCTCCTTAATCTTCTAGATTCATGTTCTTATGGTCCTTGAGAAGCTCCATTTTCATTATTAGGAGCTCTCTCTTCTTATTGCTTGTTTTGACCCATTTTAGGGTTTGTTTTGGGGGTTTTTGTAGAGTTTGTGATCTTGACTTGCAAGTGTGATTAGGAGCTGGTTTTTCATTGATTAAAGACCCAAGGCAAGTGGATGATTTGATACTTTTATCTTTGAATGAGTTTTGATGAAATGCATTTATGTTTTCACCTAATATTTTGAGGTATTAATGACTTGTTTAGACTTGAAATAAATGCTCATTTTAGTTCTTGATAGCTTGTTTTATTCATGTATGAGATTGCTAATCAGATTTGAAAGAATGTAGAAAGGAATGGAGGAAATGGAAAAGACTACTGAACTGCTGTAACAGAACCTGGGTTCTGTTACGCAGTTCACGCGGTCGACCGGCCAAGGGGCGCGGTCGACCGGGGACACTGGAACAGGTCCCCCAGTTGAAAGACCTGCTGCACTGCGGGATTCTCTGTTCCGCAATTCACGCGGTCGACCGGCCAAGGGGCGCGGTCGACCGGCCACACAGAGGTCAGAGTCTCTGGAGCCTGACCAAAAGACTATTCACCCATTTATTTTACAACTCCCGGTCGACCTGGCCCTGGCCGGTCGACCGAGCCCACTGTGTACCAGGTCGACCGGCCAAGGGCCAGGTCGACTGGCCCAACTGGAATACCTGCTGAAAAAATGGATTTTTGGCCCTTTGTTAGATGGACTTTAAATGGAACTTAGTGACCCTTTTGTGGACCCGTTTGACTTCTTTTGAGGATGGTTGAACCGACATTTCCTCATGGTTAATCCGGTTGTATCGGTACTTAACCTAATTCAATCTTGAACGGTACGGAACGACGGGATATCCTTTCTTTTATCTAAACGCGAAAATGGGTTTGTTTGGATATCGCGAATCCGTTTTCCTTTCGATGACTGAGTAGGTTGTAAGGTACTACTAGATTAACGTTGTGCTTAGGATCCCCTCTCTATTATGTTTTGTTTATTTAAAATTTGATTAGGGTTTGAATCCCTAAGGTGCATAAAGAGCCCGAAATGTCTCCAAACTCAAGGAGTACCAAGTGATCATTACAATCGACATACGGGGTCCTTATTCACTTGATTTATATCGAATCCCGAAACTTGTCCCGAATTTCTCGAATTATGATTTGTCTTGAGTCCCGATAATAGCCCGAATTTCTCGAATTATGATTTGTCTTGAATCCCGATAATAGCCCGAATTTCTCGGATTATGATTTAGCATTCCCGAAAGTTTTGAAAGTGTATTTTAGCATTTTGTTAGCCCGTTTATACATGCCCGAATAAAATGAAATTAGTGCTTTTGAGCACCCTGTCCCTCCCGTTTATTTAAGTGCATTACGTATGATTTGTACATGTCTTGTTTTACATGATTTGACCTATGAGTCGGCACCACTAAGCTTGGCTTTCCTTGCCGATTTGATCCACCGACTTGGAGACCCTTTCCCGTCCCGCCAGCTGCAGTTTGGATCCCGCTACCCGGTTATTACCGTGGTCTTGTCCCGATGCCGCAGATTGCTACTGTGGTTCCCGATGCCCGGTTCGCTACCGAGGTCATGTCCCGTATTATATTATGTATATGTATATGTTAC
>QPKB01000001.1:38514845-38597019 GCA_003546025.1 Camphora micrantha | reverse complement strand
AAGACAAATCACACTATCCCATAGTGATCAAAGTGTTACAACTTTATCAGATGAGATACCTAGTCTCATCACTGGTTGTGAAGATATTTTAAGTATAAGATTTGTGACACGTGTCTCCCGTGTGTGGATCTCATCCATACACATATATCACATCTAATATACTAATGGGACCTGGTTCAACTCATGAACCATTATGTCATATGTATTGGTCATGTGCATTAAGTAATGAAACACCATTCATCTCATGAAAGGAAAGCATGATATTATTGATAAATAAAGAAATTAATCAATTTATTACATCATTTAATGGATTGAGTTCATACAATCTAACAGTGTGGGGGAGAGTAGCCGCTGGAATTGTTCCATGGCCGGCCGCTAGCAGGGTTGGCTGCTGGAATAAGGAGAAGTGGCCAGGAACAAGAAAGGGAGGCAATGGCCACTGGCGGGGTTTTAGGCAGTTGGCTGTTGGGGAAAGGCAGGCTTGGCCGCTGGACATGAGTGCAGGTTGCTGGGACCAGAGCAAAAAAAGGGAGAAATTAGCGGTTGCTGGAACAAGAAAGGAGAGGAAGAAGAAGAAGCTATTCTGCCATAGGCTCTACAGATTTGCTGGCATAAGAGCAAAAAGAATTAGAAGTTGGTTGTGCATGTTGTGTAGTTGAAGATGCCCTCAAACTTAGACTATTCCCATTTTCTATGACAGAAAAGGCTAAAGCGTGGCTTTATGCCTTGCAGGCCGGGTCCATTACCACATGGGCCCAAGCGAGTCGAAGAATTTTACAAAAAATTCTACTCCAAGCAGAAAACCGCTTCAATTAGGCAGGCCATCAATGGGTTTTATCAGATGGATGGGGAGACACTTTACAATTATCTTGACCGGTTCGAGGACCTCTTGATCCAGTGTCCCCACCACGGACTTGAGAAGTTTGATTGGTCCGGATTGTGTATGATGATTACCCTACTAAGCAAATGGTGGAATCTTTCTATTGTGGGAAGTTTACACGGAAAACAACGGATAAAGCATGGACATTTTTGGAAGAAACTATTGAAAACACACCGCAGTGGGCCCCTGTCAAGAGGGAGCCCACCAAACCCACCATTCTTGAAAAGGGGGGGATGTTCAAAGTTAAACCCAAAATTGAGGTAGAGACCAAATTGGCCACCCTGGTGAGGAGAATAGAGGCCTTGGAGTTGAACCAAAAGCCCACTCCAAACACTTTGGACTCATTGAAATATAATTAGGCCATGAATGGAGGGATTGACCCAACAACTTTGGGTCAGACAGAGTGTGTTGAGGAGGTGAATGTGCTTTATCAAAACACTCATTTTGATAATTGTCAAAGGTATGACCCACACTCCAACACATACAATCCAGGTTGGAGGGATAATCCGAACTTTTCTTGGACCAAGGGTCCAACTCAAGGTGGCCCATCATAGGCCCATCAACTTTAGCCCATTCAATCTCAGTCCAATGCCCCACCAGGTTTCCAAAAGCCCAACTTCAAGCCTAGTCCACTAACTTAGACGGTGGATTCCTTGGAAGAGGCCATGAAACTCATGTCTCAGAGTACTTCTCAATTCCAGCAAACCACTACTCAAATTTTGAATGGTCACACCTAGACCTTTGCAAAACTAGAATATTAGATGGGCCAACTGGCGAACTCCATCAGTGCTAGAGACAAGGGAACCTTCTCTAGTCAACCCGAACCTAATCCCAAGGGCCAAGTTGTTCATGATTCTAAAGAAAAAATCCCATAACAAGTTCAATACATTATCACTCTTAGGTCGGGTACACAGGTTGATAACATGGTGGAACTACCCAAGGAACGTGAGGAATAATCAAGTGAGATAGTGAAAACTGAGGAACCAAGTGTGAATGCTGAACCCATATTAGAACCAGAGAACCCAGTCAATGCTGAACCATCACCTAGTGAGCCTACTCGTAGGACCTATTTCGCTACCCCGGACCGGGTCAGCGGGCCTAATCCGGGATCGGGACTAATTGTTTTGATATATGATGGCTGATGAATTGATTTAAACTCAAAACGTATACGAGTCTACCAAAGAGTACCACTCATACACGCGATTTCCCACAGGTGTTCGCAGTGAGGATATCACATCAACATGAATATTTCTTTTATGTGCGGAAGCGTGTAGCAAATCTGTTTCATACATTCATGTCCAATATAACAGGATTAACGCATGTTTAGTGCTAGTATCAAAATAAGCAATGATCATTAATGCTATAACCCCAAAAGAAAGTTAAGGTTTATAACAATATATTTGATCGTCAACCCCAAGTCCAAGGCCGCGATTATAGTAATAACTCGGTGAAGTCCGAGGTCGATCCTCAGGGAGTAATTAATTGCAAAACCTGTCCTATTGAAAAACTAATCTAGCCTATCAAAAATCTATATAAATAAATCTCAATGAAACTAAAATTAAAATTTAATTACAAATCCAAATTAAAAATTACAATCTCAAATAATAATAAAAAATATCCTAATTTAAATCCTAATCTAAAAACTGCAAAAACATAAAAGACATCAAACCACCAATTGCATAAAAGTAAAAAAATCATGCATTAAAAATAAAAAATCATTAATAATATCATTGAGAAATAAGAATAAAAAAAATAAAGAATTCTAAATATTCTTATTATGGAAATCACAACGTCATATTGGTAAAATTAATAAAAAGACTGCAAAAACACCGCACCAAGTGCGTACTGTCACTACCCACAAACACACGATGTCGATCCAAGGCGGGACACCTTGACCTCACTAATTGCGTCTTTTAAATTAAAGTAAACCAATAAACTAGAAATTTTCCAATAGGAATCAAAACTAAAAAAAATATATACATCCTTACCCTAGATCGAACACATGAAGAAAATAGGACTTGCGCATAATCCCATCTTCAAGTCTTCAATCCTTTACCAATGGAGAAGTAGATGGCTGGTTGATGATGGAGCAACGGCAGCGGCATGACGGCGTAGAAATCCAAGTGGTGGTGTGCCTTAGGGAAGGCCTTGGATGAAATTGTGATGGAAGGATGAGAGATGGAGAAAAATTAATGGAAAAAGGAAAATCATGGGTTGCTGGTCGTCCAAGAGGGGTGGAGATATGGAATGCACGTCCATGCCTATTTGTGGTCTTTTTATATTTTTTTGGTATCTTGGGTTGCAAGGTTTTTGGTTTGGGAATGATAAGTAGTGTGGGGTCAAAGTTGGATTAGGATTAGGAGAGTTTTTGGGAGAGTTTCAAGGGATTTTCCAGCTCCTTATCTTCTTGGATTTCTTAGCACAACATCCTATTTAAAGTAGGATTCTTTATATCTCATACTACTTTCCCACTTGGACCCACTTTAGATTTAATTCAAAATTTGAAACAATATGGGCAGCACTTTTTTTTGGACGTGTTTTGTCTTTGGAATGGGGTGTTGGACGTGTGATACTCTTTGAGAAAATCTTAGGTTGCAAGATTTCAAATCTTGGAAGCCTATCTTGATTGAAACCCAAATTGTAGGGTTTTTAAGGAAACTTGGACTCTTTGGAAGTTATCTCCAACTAAAAATTGCTTAGCACATCCACCTATCAAGCATCTTCTTATCTCTTGCAATTCTCCACATGGGCCCACATTCTCTCATTGGAATTTATGCCAAACGTAGACGGGTCCCATGGTGCATTTGCTTCATCAATTCTCTTTCGCGGGCCCCAATTTCTGAAATTCCCTACAAAAATAAAAAATAAATATCAGAGTAATCTATTCATATAGGGAAGGAATTATGCAAGAAGCGGGCCCAATAAAATGTCACCATTTTATCAAATCTTCAATTAAATCAATGGTGAAAATAAAATTCATCATTTTATTTGTAAATAAAAAGTTATGAGAAATTTATGACTTCTAATGCCAAAAATAGAGAAATTCATGATTCTATGTAAAAATGCAATTTTTCAATGAATTTTGACTCGGATTCAAACTTTGATGCCCATAAACAAAAAATCATGATTTTCTACTAAAATGGTCCATGATTTGAAGATTAAGTCCTTAATTAATTCTAAAATGATGATGAATTTAGCATTTTTTTGGGCTTATCAATATTTTAATTACATTGTCCCCAAAAATAGAGGCCAACAAAGGCCAATATGAATAAAATAACAAGTTCCCCAAAAGAATGGTTAGTTTCTATCCCCAAAATGTTTCGCGGCTCAAGCACCCGAATGTCTAGACGACATCATCGGCATGCCACTCAACTCATCATTGCGGTTCGCCGACCGCCTCCTCAAGCTCCTCCTCGGGGAGACCGATAACGGGACCTGAGTACTAAAGCAAAGGGTCAAACACGACGGTTTGGCAAACGGGTGAAAAGACATATCAATAACGAAATTACCTTGGAAAACATTTAAACCTGTCAAAGCAATAGTATCATAAAACGAGAGAATCATTTATTCAAATACATATGCAATATAAAACATGTAATGTATCCAAGGAAACGGAAAACAGACAAGATGGCAACCACACATAGCTAAGTCCTCTATCACCGAAGTGACATGAGCATATCGGGATGTTGTCTCAGTCACCGAAGTGAGGAGATGCAACATAAGTAACATATACATATACATAATATAATACGAGACATGATCACGGTAGCGAACCAGGTATTGGGACAAGACCGCGGTAATAACCAGGTAGTGGGATCCAAACTGCGGCTGGCGGGACGAGAAAGGGTCTCCAAGTCGGTGGATCAGACCGGCAAGGAAAGCCAAGCTTAGTGGTGCCGACTCATAGGTCAAATGACAAGTTAAATCATGTATAAAACATATCGAGTGCATGTATATAAACGAGAGGGACGGGATGCTCAAAGGCACAAATATCATTCCATTCGAGCATGTATAAACGGGCTAGCAAAATGCTAAACTATGCTTTCAATACTTTCGGAAATGATAAATCATAATTCGATAAATTCGAGACAAGTGTCGAGATTTAAGATAAACCATAATTCGAAAAATTCGGGACAAGTATCGAGATTTAAGATAAATCAGGTGGTTAAGGACCCCGTATGTCCATTGTAATAATGACTTGGTACTCCTTGAGTTTGGAGACATTCCGGGCTCTTTATACACCTTAGTGATTTTCAAACTTTGAAATGAACTTTAAAACAAATGGAGCCTCAAAAGAGATCCGAAGTATAATGTTAATCCTAGTGCATCGTACAACCTATTCAGTCACCGAAGGGAATAGGATTCGCGATACCCAAGCATACAAACCTCGTGCATAGTTTTAAAAAGGGTATCCCGTTGTCCCATACCGTTCAAGATTGAATTAGGTTAAGTTCCGAGACAACCGGATTAACCTTCAAGAATGTCGGGTCAAACAATCTCATGATAAGTCAAATGAGTCCAATAAACAGGGGTAAACAAGTTCCACCTATGTCCATTTAAGAAAAGAGTGAAAAATCACTTTTCAGGGGAAATTTGCAGAGTGCCCGGTCGACTCGACCCTTGGCCGGTCGACCGCGTACACTGCAGTCTCAGGTCAACCTGAGGAGGTCAGGTCGACCCTGTCATGAAGGCCCGGCCGACCGCGCCCTTGGCCAGTCGACCTGCAGTTGTAAAATAAATGCGTGAACAGTGTTTTGGTCAGGTTCCAGAGAACCTGACCCCTGTGTGGCCGGTCGACCGAGCCCCCTAGCCGGTCGACCGCGCGAACTGCGTAACAGTATTTCCAGCAATGCAGCAGGTCATCCAACAGGGGACCTGATCCAGTGTTCCGAGTCGACCAAGCCCCCTGGCCGGTCGATCGCGTGAACTGCGTAACAGAACCCAGTTCTGTTTTCTGCAGTTCAGTGGTTCATTCCTTTTTCCCTTTCTTTTGTGTTCATTCTTTTAGACCTGATTAACATTCTAAACCATAGATAAAACAAGCTAATAAGGTTCACAAATGTGCATTTATTTCAAACCTAAACAAGTCATTAATATCACAAAATATTGGTGAAATCATAAATGCATTTCATAAAACTCATTCAAACCTAAACATATCAAATCATCCACTTGCCTTCGGTCCCAAATCAAAGGAAAACAAGCTCCTAAGCACCCTTGCAAGCCAAGAACACAATCTCTACAAAAACCCCCAAAACAAACCCTAAAATGGGTCAAAACAATGAAGGAGAAGAGAAAGCTTTCAATAATCGAAATGTAGCTTCTCTAACGCTAGAAGAACACAAATCTAGAAGATTAGGGAGAGAGCTTACCAATAGGTGCTCCAAATGAGCAAGGCAAGCTAAATGAGGATCTTAGAGAGATGGGATTTCTTCACAAATGGTACCAATGGAGAGCTCTTGAAGTGGTGAAGAAGATGGTGAAAACCTCCTTGATGTTGGTGCAAGTTTGGTTGTATCTTGATGATGGAAAAGCAAGAAGAAGAAAGGAAACCAGGCAAGAAAGTTGCTGGAAAAAGGAAGAAAGGAGGGAGATGAGTGCTTATATAGCATTTGCAAGTGGGCTCCACCTCTTTGGAAACTTGGAAGGCTGAAATAGTAGTTTTCGGGATCTCGGATGAAATCGACAAAGAAGGAAGAAATGATCGTCGAAATTTCTAGTTTCCAAAAAGTATGTTTCGTGGGTTTCGGGAACATCAATTATTTGGTCCAGATTTAGTGTAAAAAGACTGTTTTGTCCAAGAAGCTAAAAAAGTCGAGTTTCGGGATTCGGGACGGGAACGGGATCAACATGAAAGTTGAAGGGATTAACAAAACAAGTAAATTGGGATAAAACACCAAATCAAAAGAATTCAAGTAATTCCCCAAGTGCACGTAAGTCATAAAAAGGAACCCCCCAAAGGGCCCCACTAATTCCAAAGGCACTCAAAATTCCCAAAGCTATGACAAAGCTATTCTAAACCAATTAAACCAAAATCCACTAAACCAAATCAAGACTAACACGCAACTTAATTAGTACTAATCGAAGTCACTCAGGTCGGGGTCTTACATCCTCCACCCCTTAGGATATTTAGTCCTCCAAATAAAGCACAAAACTCACCTCAGGTAGGAGATGTGTGTACTTCTTCTGCACTTGGTCTCGCAATTCCCAGGTTGCCTCTTCCGGCCCATGATTCTCCCAAAGTACATTTACCCACTGAATAGTCCGTGTCCTCAATTCTTGTTCTTTGGTGTCGATGATCCGAATAGGCTTCTCGACATAAGTAGCATCTTCTCTAATCTCTAACGGCTCATGCTAGAGTACATGTGAAGGATCGGGGACGTACTTCTTCAACATGGATACATGGAAGACGTTGTGTACACCAGATAGCTCGGGTGGTAAGGCTAATCTATAAGCCACTTCACTAATCTTGCTCACAATGTCATAAGGTCCAATGTATCTCCTTGACAACTTGCCTTTCTGCCCAAATCTCAAAGTTCCCCTAGTAGGTGATACCTTCAAGAAAACCTTGTCTCCTTCTTTGAACTGTAAGTCCCTTCTGTGAGAATCTGCATAACTCTTCTATCTACTCCGGGCTACTTCCAGACGTGCCTGAATCTGTTTAACCTTGTCACTGGTCTCACTTACCATTGTTGGTCCATGGAAACTGCGGGTACCAACCTCTTCCCAACACACAGGTGTCCTACACCTTCTGCCATACAATGCCTTCCTGCATTGGAAAGGCACCATTCCAATGCTCGAGTGGTAGCTGTTGTTGTACGCGAACTCACACAAAGGTAGAGTCTCGTTCCACTGAGTTTTGAAGTCTAACACACAAGCATGGAGCATATCCTCAAGAGTCTGAATTGTCCTCTCTGACTGGCCATCTGTCTAAGGGTGATAAGTTGTACTGAACTGTAATCTTGTACCCATAGACTCATGTAGTGTTTTCCAAAATCTTGAGACGAATCTGCTGTCTCTATCAGATGTGATGGAAACTGGCTGACCATGTCTGCTGACAATCTCACTAACAAACAACTCTGCCAATGGTAGCATGTGCATCTTCTTCCCAGTCTTCATCAGAATAAAATGAGCTGACTTGGTGAGTCGGTCTACAATGACCCAGATAGCGTCATTTCCTTTGCTAGTCCTCGGTAATCCCGAAATGAAATCCATGGTTATATGCTCTCATTTCCATTCCGGAATCTCCAACGGTTGCAACAACAACCCTGGAGGCTTCTGGTGCTCTGCTTTAATCAACTGACATATCATACACCGAGAAACAAATGCTGCTATCTCTCTCTTCATATTATTCCACCAAAATCTGCCCTTCAAATTCTGATACATCTTCGTGCTGCCAGGATGCACAGAATACCTCGTACTGTGAGCTTCGGTCATGATATCATTCCTCAAATCCTCAATGTTTGGCACACACAGATGGTCACGGAAATACAAAACTCCATCCACAATGCGAAAGTCGGGACGATCTGCTATCTGCTCTGAAATCTTGGCCAACTCTAGATCTTGCAACTGACTGTCTTTAATCTTGTGAATGAAGGAAGGCTCTGACACTGGCATGTTAGCTAATAAAACACCCTTCTCTAGCGACTGTAAATCAATTCTCAACTCCTCAAATTGCTCAAAGATGCATGTGCCACTGAGATTTGCCATGCCCACTGATTTCCTGCTCAAAGCATCAGCAACTACTTTTGTTTTCCCTGGATGATATTTGATTGGAAAATCATAATCCTTGATATACTCCATCCATCTTCTCTGCCTCATGTTCAATTCCTTCTGTGAGAACAAGTACTGTAAGCTGCGGTGATCGGAGTGAACCTCAAATTTCTCTCCATAGAGATAATGTCTCCACATCTTCAATGCGAAAACAACCGCTGCTAACTCAAGATCATGTGTTGCATAGTTCTTCTCATGATCTTTCAACTGACGGGATCCATAAGCTATAACTTTCCCTTCCTGCATCAACACGCACCCAAGTCCAATGTTCAAAGCATCAGTAAAGATAGTGAAACCGCCGCTTCCGGATGGCAAGGTAAGGACTGATGCTGTGGTTAATCTCTTCTTAAGCTTTTGGAGATTGACTTCACACTTGTCTGACCACACATATGGCACATTCTTCTTTGTCAACTTCGTCAAAGGTGACGCAATCGACGAAAATCCCTGTACGAACCTCCGATAATAGCCTGCCAATCCTAGAAAACTCCTGATTTCTGACACTTTCTTCGGTCTTTCCCACTGTACCACTGCCTCAATCTTGGATGGATCTACTGACAAGCCTTCTCTGGAGATAATGTGCCCCAAAAACGCTACTTGTTCAAGCCAAAACTCACACTTATTGAGTTTTGCATACAGCTGGTTCTCCCTTAGAAGCTGCAAGGCTATCCTCAAGTGCTCTTCATGCTCTTCTTTGGTCTTGGAGTACACCAAAATGTCATCAATGAACACCACTATAAACTGATCAAGGTACTCTGCGAATAACTTGTTCATCAATGCCATGAACACTCTTGGTGCATTTGTCAATCCAAATGGCATCACCAAAAACTCATAGTGCCCATATCTAGTCCGGAAAGCTGTCTTCAATACATCTGACTCTCTTACTCTAAGCTGGTGGTAACCAGATCTCAAATCAATCTTCGAAAAGTAGGAAGCACCTTGTAACTGATCAAACAGTTCATCTATCCTTGGCAATGGATACTTGTTCTTGATGGTCACTTGGTTCAATCTCCTGTAATCAATACACATTCTCATGGAACCATCATTTTTCTTGACGAACAAAACTGGAGCTCCCCATGGCGAAACACTAGGTCTTACAAAACCTTTGTCCAACAATTCTTGCAATTGTGTTTTCAATTCTCCCAATTCCGTCAGAGCCATTCTATAAGGTGCAATGGATATTGGAGCAGTCCCTGGTAATAGCTCGATAGTGAAATCAATCTCTCTAATGGGTGGTAAACCTGGAATCTCCTCCGGAAAAACATCCGGGAATTTCCAAACAATTGGGATATCCTCCACCCCTTGGGACCGTTTATCCTCCGTGATAAACGCCAAATAGGCCTAACAACCACCCTTCAAAAGTCTATCAGCCTTCAATGCTGAAATAAACCCTGTACTAGGATTACTCCTGTCTCCTCAAAACAGTACTCCTGCTGGTGTCACCTCTAATTTGAAGGTGAGGGTCTTATGGAAACAATCCATTGTAGCATGATACCTGCTAACCAAATCCATCCCTAGGATGACATCAAAAATCAAACATCTCCAATAAAAATGAGATTTGCTAGTAACTCTAACCCTCCTATCATGACTGAACAACTAGGGTAAAAAGTCCTACATATAACTTCTTTACCTATGGGAGTAGCCACAGTCAATAAGAAATCCATATCTCTAGCATGCATATCAATCATCTTTGCAAATCTGGGAGAGATAAAAGAGTGGGTAGAGCCAGGGTCAAACAAAACCCTAGCTTGGAATCCACAAACAAGAAGTGTACCTTCCACTACATCTCCTGCTGCCTCTGCATCAGCTCTGTTGATTGCATAAATATGTCCTCTCTGCTGTGGCCTATTCTGAGCCTGTTGTGGCCTATTCTGAGCTTGCTGTAGCCTGCCCTGCTATGCATTCTTGTTCTGTTGTGGAGCACGCTGATTCTAATTCTGTCCTTGCTGACGGACTTGCTGCTGCTGTTGTGGTCTGTACTGTTGCTGCGGTGCTTGCTGCTGTAGGGGTCTAGCTTGGTTTTGCACAACCATTGCATTCTGAGGTTGTGCTGGACGCTGTGCCCCTTGCTGCTGCTAATTATGCCTATTCTGCCTTGGGCAGTCCCTCATCTGATGGGCCATGGAACCACATCTGAAACATGCCCCTGTGATGGTACGACACTGGGCACTCTCATGGTTCTTCCCACAATGTGCACACACTAAGGGATTCTGCACATTCTACTCTTGCCTCTGCCTCTTGTGCTGATGGTTCCTCTGTTGATTGGTTTGTTGCTGCTGCTGTCCTTTACCCTGGAGTCTGAGGATCTTGTGGTGAAAGTTCTCAAACTTGTAAGCCCTCTTGACTGCCTCTTCGAAGGTTGTAGGTGGTACAACCCCGGTAGCATCCCTCTTAATGATGGGATTCAGTCCTTCAAGGAACTTAGTTATCTTCTTCTCAACCGTATCCACTAGTTCAGGAGCATATCTTGACAATCTCTCGAATTTTGTAAGATATTCGAGGACTGTCGTATTGCCTTGGACAAGCTGCTGGAATTCTACTGCCTTCTGTCTCTTGATATGGGTGGGCACATACTTGTCCCCAAACTGCCTATTGAAACTAACCCATGCTACTGCATCTGCCATAGGCCTGTACTCCTCTCTAACCGTCTTCCACCAAATGTCTGCTGAACCAGTGAAAAGAGATGTTGCTAGCTTAACCCTCTCTCCTCCGGTGCACTGGAAGATCTCGAAGATGTTCTCCGTATGCTCTAGCCAATCATCTATAGCTAATGGGTCCTCTGACCCAAGAAATTCCTTGGGACCCCTCTTCCTAAATTTCTCAAACGATGCATTTGGGTCATGCTCCCTCTGATTGATGACAATGGCTGGTTGGGCCTGCACAGGCTCAGGCCTCCTCTGTAAGACCTCTAACAACTGTCTCTGCATGTTTGCTAACTCTCTAGCATGGTCTTCATCTTTCTTCAGCATCTGTTCTTGCAATCTAGCTCGATTCTTGTTAGCCTGACGCTGTTGATCTAACATAGCTTGCATCATTTCTTGGAATTGATTCTGCATGGTGTTCACCGGAATGTCCTCTTGGACTGGCCCTATGAACTCATTGTTACTAGCTGTGGGATTGCCATTTACTGGCCTTTTTCGAGGTGGCATAATGCAATAGGTGCTCCAAATGAGCAAGGCAAGCTAAATGAGGATCTTAGAGAGATGGGATTTCTTCACAAATGGTACCAATGGAGAGCTCTTGAAGTGGTGAAGAAGATGGTGAACACCTCCTTGATGTTGGTGCAAGTTTGGTTGTATCTTGATGATGGAAAAGCAAGAAGAAGAAAGGAAACCCTAGGCAAGAAAGTTGCTGGAAAAAGGAAGAAAGGAGGGAGATGAGTGCTTATATAGCATTTGCAAGTGGGCTCCACCTCTTTGGAAACTTGGAAGGTTGAAATAGTAGTTTTCGGGATCTCGGATGAAATCGACGAAGAAGGAAGAAATGATCGTCAAAATTTCTAGTTTCCAAAAAGTATATGTTTCGCGGGTTTCGGGAATATCAATTATTTAGTCCAGATTTAATGTAAAAAGACTGTTTTGTCCAAGAAGCTAGAAAAGTCGAGTTTCGGGATTCGGGATGGGAACGAGATCAACATGAAAGTTGAAGGGATTAACAAAACAAGTAAATCGAGATAAAACACCAAATCAAAAGAATTCAAGTAATGCCCCAAGTACACCAAACACAAAATCATTTGATTACATCTCCCCAAAATTAGAGGCCAACAAAGGCCAATAAAATAAAGTATCAAGTTCCCAAAATAATTGGTTAGTTTCTATCCCAAAATATTTCGTAGCTCAAGCACCTGAATGTCTAGACGACATCATCGGCGTGCCACTCAACTAAACGCTGCGGTTCTCCAACCACCTCCTCAAGCTCCTCCTCGGGAAAGCCAACGACGGGACCTGAGTACCAAAACAAGGGTCAAACACGACGGTTTGGCAAATGGGTGGAAATATAAAACAACAATAGAATTTACCTTGGAAAACATTTAAACCTGTTAAAACAATAATTCTCATAAAACAGGGTGATCATTTATTTGAAACATAAATGCAATATAAAACATGTAAGGTATCCAAGGAAACGGGAAACAACAAGATGGCAACCACACGAAGCCAAGTCCTCTATCATCGAAGTGACATGAGCATATCGGGATGTTGATCTCAGTAACCGAAGTGAGGAGATGCAACATAAATAACATATACATATATATAATAAATACGGGACATGACCACGGTAGCGTGCCGGAGCATCGGGAACCACAGTAGCAATTTGCGGCATCTGGACAATACCACGGTAATAACCGGGTAGCGGGATCCAAACTGCAGCTGGCGGGACGGGAGGGGGATTTCCAAGGCGGTGGATTAGACCGGCAAGATTATCCTAGCTTAGTGGTGCCGACTCATAGGTCAAATATCGAAAATCAAGACACATACGAAAATGCATATAATGCACTTATATAAACGGGCGGGGCGGGATGCTCAAAGGCACAATTATCATTTAAAACGGGAAGTGCATATCGGGGTTAGCAAAAAATGCTACAATTGCAAATCTAGTATATTCGGGGATTGTAAACCATAATTTAAGAGGTTCGGGACAAATATCGGGATTCGAAATTCAATCAAAGTGAATAAAGTTCCCGTATGTCATATACAATAAAAATTGGTATTCTTTGAATTTGGAGACATTTCGGGCTCTTTATACACTTTAGGGTTTTCAAAACTTAAATGAAAACTTGTGATTTAGTTTCTCTTTTCAAATGTGTGTTACACGATGGTTGCTAATTTTCCCATCACATTAGGGTTCCCAACAAACGCCTCTCAATCAAATAAACACTTCATTTTTGCTCACAGATTAGTCCCAGGTGAACAAAGCTTATTGCTCGAGCGAATAGGAGGTTCGCTCGAGCGATGAGCTCTCTGGAATGGCTTTCTGGGAAGTTCACTCGAGCGATGAAGGGGTTCGTTCGAGCGAACATGTTGGCTCGAGCGAATACATGGTTCGCTCGAACTAACAAGATTCTGTGACGCTCTGATAAACTTTCTGGGAGAGTTCGCTCGAGCGATGAAGGGGTTCGCTCGAGCGAACCTGTTGGCTCGAGCGAACAATTAGTTCGCTCGAACTAACAAGGTTCTGTGACGGGCCTAATACAATTCTAGGAGGGTTCGTTCGAGCGAATAAGGGGTTCGCTCGCGCGAACTGTCGACTGGAATGGTTCGGAACCTGTTCTAGACACTTCGCTCAAGCGACCGCCAGGTTTGCTCGAGCGAACTGCCCAGAAATGGGTTCCAGGACAGTTCTGCTCCCATTTCATTTCCACTTCTTACAACCCTCCTTAGCCACATTTTCACTCCACATGAGGGGCTCCAATTTCACTTTCTAACATCCTTCAAACTTCACATCAACCCTCCCATAATCATCAAATCAAATCACCATCTCCCCCATCACATTCAACCACAAAGGATAAATGAAAAACCATATCATAAGAGTTCATTTAAACTACAATCATGTAATAAATGCAAACTACCAACCACATTTCCAAATTCATTTAATGAACTAATAAGAGTCATTAATGCACATTTAATTCAAGTCAATGCAAATCACTAGTAGTATGAAATCATCAATGCATTTTATCAAAATCATCAAAAACTCAAAATATCAATCCATCCACTTGCCTCAAGGTCTCTAACAAGCAAATCAAGCTCCTAATCACATCTCCAAGCTCAAAACCACAATCTCTACAAAAACCCCCAAAACAAACCCTAAAATGGGTCAAACAAAGAAATAGAAAGAGGGAGCTTCCAATGTTGAAAATGGAGCTCCTCAACGGCAAGAAGAGTGCATATCTAAGAGATTAGGAAAACTTACTTGTAGAATCTCCAAATGGAGAGAGTTAGCTCAAAGGGGATCTTGGAGATGGAGATTTTCTTCAACAATGGTATCAATGGAGAGCCTTGAAGGAGAGGAAGAGAATGGTGATCTCCATTATGATGTTGGTGCAAGCTTGGTGGTGTGGTGATGATGGAAAAGCAAGAAAAAGAACAAGAAAGAAGAAAAATGAGGAGAAAAACCCTAGGCTAGAGAGAAAGTTGCTGGAAATGGAGAAAGGAAGGAGGAAGGGTTCTTTATATAGCTTTTGCAAGTGGGCTCCACTCTTAGGAAACTTGGAAGGTTGAAATAGTAGTTTTTGGGACCTCGGATGAAATCGACGAAGAAGGAAGAAATGATCATCGAAATTTCTAGTTTTTAAAAAGTATATGTTTCGCGGGTTTCGGGAATATCAAATATTGGGTCCAGATTTAGTGTAAAAAGACTGTTTTGCCCTCAAGCAATGGAAATCGGGTTTCGAGATTCGGAACGGAAACGGGATCAACATGAAAGTTGTAGAGATCGAAGAGATTAATAAAGCAGGATAAAAACACAATTCCAAAGAATCTCAATTAATCCCCCAAGTACACGCAAAGTCATAAAAAGGAACCCCCAAAGGGCCCTCACTAATCACAAAGGCACTCAAAATTCCCCAAAGCTATAACAAAGCTATTCTAAACCCAATCAAAACCAAAATACTAAACACACTTAGAACTAACGCACAACTTAATCAACACTAATCGAGGCCACTCGGGTCGGGGTCTTACAGTTACATTCATGAATTGGTGGAAAATCACTTACCCCATTTGAAACTTAAAGATCCACTAGAGGCTTGTCTTACCTACTTTGGGAGTGATTTTGATGTAGATGGACATATTGAGGATGTCAATGCACTGTTAGACTCAACCCCATCCATGAAATACTCCAGGTGGCAACCAAAGCATAAGATTCTAACTCCATCTGCTTCCCCACCTATCCCATCGATTGTAGAGCCTACTAAGTTAGAACTCAAGCAGTTGTCGGATACCTTGAAAAATGTGTTTTTAGGCCCTTTAGAAACCTTTCCAGTGATTAAGAAACTTGGATCATGTCCAAGAGGAAAAACTCATGAAAATTTTGGATGAACACAAGGAAGCTATAGGGTGGTCCATTGCAGATATCAAAGGAATTAGCCCATTTGTCTTCCAACATAGAATCCATTTTGAAGAAAATGCAAAAACTTCTCGTGAACCATAGAGGCGACTAAACTGTACAATGAAGAAAGTGATTAGGTCGGAAGTCTTAAATTACTCAATGTAGGGGTCCTTTACCCCATATTTGATAGTGCATGGGTGAGCCCGGTTCAAGTGGTACCAAAGAAATCTGGAATAACAGTGGCTCAAAATTAGGGCAATGAATTGGTACCCACTCGAATACAAACTGGATGGAGGGTATGCATTGATTATTGGAAGTTGAACTCGGTCACTCAGAAAGATCATTTTCCCCTCCCATTCATGGATCAGATGCTTGAAAGGCTAGCCGGTCATGAATATTATTATTTTCTTAATGGTTATTTCGGTTACAATCAAATTTCAATTGCACCCGAGGACCAGGAAAAGACCACCTTCACCTGTCCTTTTGGCACTTTTGCTTACAAACGCATGCCCTTTGGGCTATGCAATGCACTGGCCAACTTTCAAAGGTGCATGTTGAGCAAATTTTCTGACATGGTAGAAAGATTCATTGAGGTTTTCGTAGATGATTTTTTCGTCTTTGGCAATTCTTTTGAGGACTGCTTACATCATTTGTCCATTGCGCTTCAAAGATGCAAATAATTTGAGAGAATTAACATTCTTTTTTCTTCTTTAAAAAAAATAAAAAAAGGAAAAAAAATGTCATTTTTAGTAAAATGTCATTTTACGGTAAAAAGGGGCATAGTTCTGGGACACATTATTTCTGATAATGGAATTGAGGTGGACAAAAAGAAAATTAATTTGATCTCCAAATTGCCACCACCAAAATCAATTAAGCATATTTGATTATTCCTGGGCCATGCTGGTTTTTATCGTAGATTCACCTAGGATTTTAGTTAAATTACTAAACCTTTATGCCAACTGCTGACAAAAGAGGCCCCGTTTGAATTTGATGAGAAGTGTTTAAAGGCTTTTAAGAGACTGAAAAAAGGAACTAACTTCAGCCCCAATAATTCAACCTCCTGACTAGACCATTCCATTTGAGCTAATGTGTGATGCATCCGATACTGCTATTGGAGCTGTTTTCGGTCAACAGGTTGGGAAGCTACCTCATGTGATTTACTATGCAAGTAAGACCCTCAATGATGCACAGCTAAATTACACAACCACTGAAAAAGAAATGCTAGTTGTGATTTTTGCCTTAGAGAAATTTCGGTCCTACTTTATAGGGTCCAAAGTCATCATCTACACAGACCATGTAGCTCTGAGATACCTTCTGTCCAAAAAAGATGCAAAAGCCCAATTGATTCGGTGGATCCTTCTACTATAAGAGTTTGATTTGGAAATAAGAGATTAAAAAGGATGTCAGAATGTTGTAGCAGACCATCTTTTGAGGTTACCCTTTGAGCCATCAGATGAGGTCCCACTGAATGAAAATTTTCCTGATGAACAATTGCTTAGTATTTCCCATATCCCATGTTTTGTAGATATAATCAATTACCTTGTTACAGGGGAGATGCCCACCAAAACCAAACCAAAGCAAAGCAAACCAAACCAAGCCTTTTCCCACTAGGTGGGGTCGGCTAAAGTATTGATGCCCACCCATTGGTCAAAATAGGATTGATCAAGATTTCTAGCTAAGGTCAAGTACTTTTTCTAGGATGACCCGTATCTTTATGAGATCAAGTACTGCCCAAACCAGATCATTAGGAGATGCATTCCTGATCATGACCATTACTTGGTCATTTCATTCTGCCATGATCATGCATGTGGGGGCCACTGTAGTTTGAAAAGGACAGCTGCAAAAGTTTTGTAGTGTGGATTTTACTAGCCCACAATCTTTAAAGATTGCTACACTTTCTGTTTGAACTGTGAGAGGTGTCAAAAGCTTGGCAAGCTCAATTGGAGGAACATGATGCCCTTGAATCCCATACTTATCGTAGAAATTTTTTATGTGTGGGGAATTAACTTTATGGGGCCATTTTCAAATTCCTTGGAAAACCTTTAGATTTTGCTGGAAGTAGACTATGTTTGTAAGTGGGTAGAAACTATACCGACAAAGAAGAATGACCACCATGTGGTGATTAAATTCGTGAGAGATCACATATTTTCTCGCTTTGGTACCCCTAGAGTGATCACTAGTGACGGCGACACTCACTTTTGCAACCGTCCCTTTGGGTATTTATTGAAAAAATTTCATGCCACCCATAAGGTTGCTACACCTTATCACTCATAAACAAGTGGCCAAGCGGAAATTTTGAATAGGCAAATTAAACATATTCCGAAAAAGACAATCTGTGAGACCCCGACCCGAGAGGCCCAGATTAGTGTTTTTGAGCTGTGTCTTAGCTCTAAGTGTGTTTAGTGGATTGTGGTTAAGTTGGGATTAGAATAGCTTTGTTATAGCTTTGGGAAATTTTGAGTGCCTTTGTGACTAGTAGGGCCATTTGGGGGTTCCTTGTTTATGACTTTACGTGTACTTGGGGTTTTATCTTGGTTTTCTTGATTTGTATTTTATCCCGATTTACTTGTTTTGTTAATACCTTCAACTTTCATGTTGATCCCATTCCCGTCCCGAATCCCGAAACTCGACTTTTCAAGCTTTTAGGGCAAAACAGTACTTTTACTCCAAATCTGTACCAAATTATTGTTATTCCCGAAACCCGCGAAACATATACTTTTTAGAAACTAGATATTTCGATGATCATTTCTTCCTTCTTCGTCGATTTCATCCGAAGTCCCGAAAACCACTATTTCAGCCTTTCAAAGTTCTTAAGTGGTGGAGCCCATTTTCATTGACTATAAGAGAACCCATCTCTTCTTTCCCTTCTCCATTTTCCAGCACAAGAGAGGAGCCTAGGGTTTTTCCTTGCACCCTTTTCTTCTTCTTCTTGCTTTTCCTTCATCAAGCATCACCAATCATGCACCAACATTAAAATAGAGATCACCATTCTCTTCCTCTCCTTGAAGGCTTTCTATTGGTACCATTTTTGAAGAAATCTCTTCTCTCCAAGATCTTCATTTAGCTTGCTTTGTTCATTTGGAGAACCTATTGGTAAGATCTCTCCTTAATCTTCTAGATTCATGTTCTTATGGTCCTTGAGAAGCTCCATTTTCATTATTAGGAGCTCTCTCTTCTTATTGCTTGTTTTGACCCATTTTAGGGTTTGTTTTGGGGGTTTTTGTAGAGTTTGTGATCTTGACTTGCAAGTGTGATTAGGAGCTGGTTTTTCATTGATTAAAGACCCAAGGCAAGTGGATGATTTGATACTTTTATCTTTGAATGAGTTTTGATGAAATGCATTTATGTTTTCACCTAATATTTTGAGGTATTAATGACTTGTTTAGACTTGAAATAAATGCTCATTTTAGTTCTTGATAGCTTGTTTTATTCATGTATGAGATTGCTAATCAGATTTGAAAGAATGTAGAAAGGAATGGAGGAAATGGAAAAGACCACTGAACTGCTGTAACAGAACCTGGGTTCTGTTACGCAGTTCACTTGGTCGACCGGCCAAGGGGCGCGGTCGACCGGAGACACTGGAACAGGTCCCCCAGTTGAAAGACCTGCTGCACTGCGGGATTCTCTGTTCCGCAGTTCACGCGGTCGACCGGCCAAGGGGCGCGGTCGACCGGCCACACAGAGGTTAGAGTCTCTGGAGCTTGACCAAAAGACTATTCACCCATTTATTTTACAACTCCCGGTCGACCTGGCCCTTGGCCGGTCGACCGAGCCCACTGTGTACCAGGTCGACCGGCCAAGGGCCAGGTCGACCGGCCCAACTGGAATACCTGCTGAAAAAATGGATTTTTGGCCCTTTGTTAGATGGACTTTAAATGGAACTTAGTGACCCTTTTGTGGACCCGTTTGACTTCTTTTGAGGATGGTTGAACCGACATTTCCTCATGGTTAATCCGGTTGTATCGGTACTTAACCTAATTCAATCTTGAACGGTACGGAACGACGGGATATCCTTTCTTTTATCTAAACGCGAAATTGGTTTGTTTGGATATCGCGAATCCGTTTTCCTTTCGATGACTGAGTAGGTTGTAAGGTACTACTAGATTAACGTTGTGCTTAGGATCCCCTCTCTATTATGTTTTGTTTATTTAAAATTTGATTAGGGTTTGAACCCTAAGGTGCATAAAGAGCCCGGAATGTCTCCAAACTCAAGGAGTACCAAGTGATCATTACAATCGACATACGGGGTCCTTATTCACTTGATTTATATCGAATCCCGAAACTTGTCCCGAATTTCTCGAATTATGATTTGTCTTGAATCCCGATAATAGCCCGAATTTCTCGAATTATGATTTGTCTTGAATCCCGATAATAGCCCGAATTTCTCGGATTATGATTTAGCATTCCCGAAGTATTGAAAGTGTATTTTAGCATTTTGTTAGCCCGTTTATACATGCCCGAATAAAATGAAATTAGTGCTTTTGAGCACCCCGTCCCTCCCGTTTATTTAAGTGCATTACATATGATTTGTACATATCTTGTTTTACATGATTTGACCTATGAGTCGGCACCACTAAGCTTGGCTTTCCTTGCCGATTTGATCCACCGACTTGGAGACCCTTTCCCGTCCCGCCAGCTGCAGTTTGGATCCCGCTACCCGGTTATTACCGTGGTCTTGTCCCGATGCCGCAGATTGCTACTGTGGTTCCCGATGCCCGGTTCGCTACCGTGGTCATGTCCCGTATTATATTATGTATATGTATATGTTACCTATGTTGCATCTCCTCACTTCAGTGACTGAGACAACATCCCGATATGCTCATGTCACTTCGGTGATAGAGGACTTAGCTATGTGTGGTTGCCATCTTGCTTGTTTCCCGTTTCCTTGGATACCTTACATGTTTTATATTGCATACGTATTTGGATAAATGATTATCTCGTTTTATGAAACTATTGTTTTGACAGGTTTAAATGTTTTCCAAGGTATTTTCCTTATTGTTATGTCTTTTCACCTGCTTGCCAAACCGTCGTGTTTGACCCACTATTTTGGTACTCAGGTTCAGTTTCCCCGCCCCGAGCTGAGAGTTGTTGGCTGTGGAGCCATGAGTTGTAGGTTGTCTTGTCGGCTATGTCATGTAGACATTGTGCTCGACATCGGAGTTACGTCATATTTGGGTAGTGGATATTAGTTTGTATTGTTTGGCTTTTATTAGCCTTTCTTGAGATTGTAATTAATTCACATTGATACTTGTAACTTGAACATATATAGAAATGTAATATCCTGTTACTGTCAACTCTGTATTTTATTATGTTGATTTATTCCAGTCTGATATGGTTCATAAAATGATAGCTTTATGCTAGAGGTTGTATGCGACGCTGTCAAACCCCAACCCAGGATTAACCCTATAGTGTTTGCTTAGTGTGTGCTTAGTCTTGATTGAGTTTAGTTAGCGTGGGTTAGAGTATGATTAGTTTTAGTCATGGTTTTTAGCTTTGGGGAGTTCGAGAACGTTTAGTGTGTACTAGGCTCACTCAGGAAGGCCTGGGTGTACGTGCAAGCGTGGGAAGATCATGTTTGGTTTTGTGTTAATCGTGATTTTCATTTCATTTGATTGGTTTTATGATTATGTACAACTTTCGTGTTTAGCCCATTTGTGTTTGAAGCCCAGAAACTCAAGTTTTTGACCAAAAGGGTAAAATAGCCTTTTCACACTCAAATCTGGACACAATTTTCGAGATCCCAAAACCATGTCGAAAATATACTTTTTGGAAACTAAATATTTCAAGGATCGTTTTATCCTTCTTCGTCGACTTCATTTGAGGCCCACAAGACCATGTTTTGACTCATGCAAGATTGGCACTAAAGGGGACCCACTTGTCTAGCACTTAAGCTACTTTCCCCTCTTTCTCTCCTCATTCCACAAAAATCCTGCAACTCTCTTGACCTAGATTGAAAAACCCTCTTTTTCTCCTCTTCTTCTCTTCTTGAATGCAAGAGCCATGAGTCTCCAAATGAAATTCTAAAACCACCATCTTCTTCCTCTCAAGACAAGCTTTCCATCTATACCATTTTCTTGAAGTTTCCTTGTGGGAAAGATCTCCATTTTCTTCTTCATTTCTTGTTTGGGTACCTCTAGGTAAGAGCTTCAACCCATCTCTTTAATGGAGTTTCTTCTATTCCTAAAGATCATGTTTTTCTAACTTGTAGCACCTATTTTGAAATGGGTTGCTTGGTTGTATTTTTGGGTGAGTTTTTGAATGGATTTCATGGGTTTTTGTAGTTCTTGGCTTTGGTTAGGAGTGCTTGAAGAAGAATCTTGTTTTCATTTGGCTAAGGCAAGTAATCTATTTAGGTTGTTTATGCATGTGGATTTATGGGTTTGTTATTTGGTATTAATGCCTTGCTTTATTAGGTTTTCTTATTGTGATCTTACTTTTGAGAATGCAAGCATATCAACTATCTTTCCAAACTTTCATATTTCATATCTTTTAATTAAGTCTTGCTTTTGTTGAAGTTTGGATTTGTTTTGATAAGAAAGGGTTTCAAGGATTATGAAATGGGTTTCATGTTAATGACTTGGTTAAGTTTGAAATAAATGACCAATGTGAGCCTTGATAGCATGTTACATTCATGTATTTAATTTGGTAATTAGGTTGGAAAGATTGTAGAAAAGGAAGGAAAGGATGGACCAGTGCACTGCAGAAATCAGAACTGGGTTCTGATTTCCGCAGTTCACGCGGTCGACCGGCCAAGGGGCGCGGTCGACCGGGGACACTGGGATTGGTCCCAGTTGGATGACCTGCTGCACTGCGGGATTTCCTGTTCCTGCAGTTCACGCGGTCGACCGGCCAGGGGGCGCGGTCGACCAGCGACACAGGGTCAGGTTCTCTGGAACCTGACCAAAACACTGTTCATTGAATAAAAGTTACAACTCTGAGTCGACCGGGCTCACAGTGTACGCGGTCGACTGGCCAAAGGCTAGGTCGACCGGGCACACTGAAATTTTCCCTGTTTAAGATGAGTTTTGCCCATTTGCATGTTCTTTTAAAAATTTGAAAACTAGGCTATATTAAGGACTTTAACTTGACATTGTGTGAATGGAACTCCATGCCATATACCAACTTCGGGGACACCAATCCTTGTATTTTAAATATAGAGTTCCAATCAACCAATGGTCAATGAATAGCCTAAGCATGTACTTGATAAAATTATCGGGTTTTGAGCATTGATTTAAGATCGCAAGTCATACCGTGTACTCGTTTTGAAATCAAGTTTGCAAGCTCGTTCTAAGATGTGTTTCAAGTATTAAATGGGGATCACTTATACAAGTTGTGAGCATATATATTATGCATTTTGCTAGTCGTGCCTCGTCTTGCCGTGACAAGTGATTTCCCCTTTTATTTTCTATATGTTTGAATCGTGTTTAACGTGTTTTGTGCATTCATGAACTCAAGTGAACACCACAGAGCTTGGACTGCCCTTTCAGTCTGATCCACTGTCTGGGGGTCCTTAAACATGTGAACTAACTGCAAATTAGTCGTGTATTTATTACACATCGTGCGTGTCCGGTTCCGCGGCCGGAATCCCGTATTTGTGGGAATCGTGACGTGCTATATTATGTATATTCGTGCTTGTCGTGCGTGCTTACTCTTTTCATTATAAATGATAGAGGAAGGATGGGCTCTTTGTGGATTTACGATTCATGATATATATGTTATGTATTCATGTTAGTTTGTCTTTGATTTAGAAAGGTATTTGTTTTACGTTCAGCAAAGTACTTCTTTATGTTATCGATTAAACGTTGTTTTACATGCTTTCACTTAAAGTGATTTCTTGCCAAACCGTCGTGTTTGATGCTTGTATTTTGGTGACCAGGTGCAGGAGACCATCCCTTTGAGGAGGAGTGCCAGGAGGAGGCTGTTGGGCCTACCTTAGTTCGTGAGTGGCAACCCGACGACGTCATCTAGACGTCGGGACGGGTCATGAGAATGGATGGATCACATTTTGGGTTTTGATATTACTTTTGGTATTGTATTGGCCTTTGTTGGCCTCTTATTTTGGGAACTGTAATAACTTAGCATACTTTGTTAACTTTACAACTTGAATTATTATGGGAATGCCTCGTTATGTCTTCATTCTGATATTTATGTCTCGATGAAATATATGTTCATATCCTGTCATGATGTATTAAGATGTGATTTGCCACGCGCTTCCGCATACTTGATCGTGTGAGTTGGTTGTTCCGTGTTTGTTTTTCGGAACCCTCACCGCGGGAACCTGTGGGAGGTTAATCAATCTTTCAAATAATCATCATCACCACCCATTAATGCCGTGGCCTCGTTCCGGGGTCGCGACAGATGCGGAATCCGATGATGTCTACGGACTCCGGGTCGCATTGCCACGAAAGCTTCCGCAAAAATATTCAGAGAGTGTTGTGATTTTGGATCCTCACACACGCAGATCTTGGGAGAAATATAATCATCACTCATCCCCAACCATTTCCCGCCTCCGGGGTCGGACCTCTCCTAGGATCCGGGTTTGGGGGCGTGACACAATCAACCCCATTCGGAAAGACTGGTCTTTGCGATTGATCGACGCACTGTGGGCCTATCAAATCGCTTACAAGACACCTATTGTGTCGCGACCCCAAACCGGGTTACCGATCTAATCCGGGATCGGGACTGGTGGTGATGATATACGAATGAATGGTTAATGCCATAAATTTGTTAATACGTCCATGGGTTAATAAAAGGATAAGATATTACCCGTGCACGTGATTTCCCACAGGTGTTCGCGGTGAGAATATCACAACAACATAAATATTTCTTTAAAATGGAGAAGCGTGTAGTAAATCAAACATTCAATTTATCTCTAGTAATAAGGATGACATATGTATAAATAAAGTATCAGAATGAGCAATGATCATTAGCGATTTCCCGAAAAGAAATATTAAAGTTTGTATAAAAGATCATTTAATTACATTCCAAAAAATAAAGACCAATAAAGGTCAATAAAACCCGAAAGTTCCCAAAAGAATGGTTATCCACAACCCAAAATGTTACGCATCTCGGACAACCGAATGTCTAGTTGACATCGTCGGCATGCCACTCGACTAATCGTTGCGGTTCGCCAATCGCTTCCTCATGCTCCTCCTCAAGGTGGCAACGGGACCTCAGTACCAAAGAAATGGATTGCTAAAATTCCTCCAAGGTGGAGGATGTCCAAGACATGGGAATTCAAGCATTGCACACCCAAGTGGGGTCCACATGCATTCAAAAATTGCACGTCAAATCTGATTTTCAGATTTGAAATTTATTTGGAAGACAAGTGAGGCCAAGTGAAGGAATTAGAAGCTACCAAAGGAGTTTCAACTTTTTAAGGAAGGGCACACAAAAGAGATTTGATGAGAGAAACTTACTCCAAAAAGATAGGCTTCGAGATTTGAATGTTAGCAACCCAAGATTCTCCCAAAGAATGCATCACTCGTTGAAGCACATTTATCCCATGTATCACACGTCCAAAAAAGGGGCTGCCCATATGGTTCCAAGATTTGTTTCAAATCTGAAATTTCATATTTGAATTGATTTTTAGCCAAAGTGGGCCCAAGACAAGAAGTTGCATGAAATAAGAAGAATCCTATTTTCACTAGGATTGTGGGCCAACCCCTAGAAACTCTCTCAAAACCCTCATAATCCTAATCCAACTTGGACCCCATACTACTAATCCTTACCCAAATCAAAACCTTGCAAGCCAAGTCATCAAAAATGCATAAAAGGAGCCACAAAAGGGCTGGACGGGCAACACCATCCCCCCATTCTCCTTGGACGACCAACAACGCCATTCCCCCCTTTTCCGTTAATTTTCCTCCATCTCTCACTACCTCCATCACTACTTCATCCAAGGCCTTCCCTAAGGCACACCATCATTTGGATTTTTATGCCGCCGCGCTGCTGCCATTGCTATCGTCGCTCCATCGTCAACCAGCCATCTACTTCTCCCTTGGTGAAGGATTAAAGACTTGAAGATGAGATTATGCACAAGTCCTATTTTCTTGATGTATTGATTAATGTTGGGGAATCATTAGTAATTTGGTTCATTTTAATCTAAAAGATGCAATTAGTGAGGTCAAGGTGTCCCACCTTGGATCGGCATCACATGTTTGTGGGTAGTGACAGTACGCACTTGGTGCGGTGTTTTTATAGTCTTTTATTAATTTTGCCAATATAATGTTGTGATTTCCCATAATAAGAATATCTAGAATTCTTTTTATCATTATTTCTAAATGATGTTATTAATGGATTTTTATTTTAATGCATGATTTATTTGCTTTTATGCAATTGGTGGTTTGATGTCTTTTATGTTTTTGCAGTCTTTAGATTAGGATTCTTAGATTATGAATTTTTTTTGCGATTGTAATTTTTAATTTGGATTTTTAATTAAATTTCAATTTTAGTTTTGTAGAGATTTATTTATACAGATTTTATTAGGTTAGTACTAGTTTTCCAATATGACAGGTTTCACGCGATTAATTACTCCCTGTGGATCGACCTCGGACTTCATCGAGTTATTACTACATCGTGGCCTTGCACTTAGGGCTGACGATCAAAAAGCATTTTAAAGAAATCGCAGAAAGTTTGGCTCAGTCTTGTGCTTGGTCTTGGAGAAAGTAGATTTTGCTATAGCATAGAAAACATTTCCACAATCATTCGCTTTTTCTCTATTTCCTTTATTTTTTTCGAAAAAACCACTGCTCAAACGTGCCTTAAAATAATTATAATTAGGGGCGTTTGGCGAGGGGTCCCTGAACATTTCCACATGTCCCTAAGGGGTCGTTTGTTTCCTGTGAAAGTAATTCACATGTGTAAATGACTCACATGTGAGTCATTTGCATATGCAAATGACTCACATGTGGATCAAATTCAACTGTTTGTTGCTAGCATAACATTTTACATGTGAATATATGAATAGGTTGTATATTGTTTGATGATATCTCAACATTTAAGCAACATCAATGGTTGCAAATTGGATACATGACTGTGTTTGAGCTTCTGAAGAATATGAACGGTCCTGATTTTACAAGTGGGGCCCAAAACAATAAAACAAATTGGGATGTTGTAAATGTTGTAAACAAACATAAATGATATGAATCTCTTTCACATGTGGGATGTTTACATATGTAAATTGGGAGAAACAAACGACCCCTTATAGATCCACAATCTTTTTTCATAGTGTGATAGGTCATTTTTTCAAATTTGAAGACCGAAAATGTCTAATTTATCCTTTCTTTAAAATCATATCCCACGATTTGTGGGATATGCCATTAATAATGGTCAACTACCAGTTAATTGGCAAAATAAATTTCAAAATATCCAAATAAATTTCAAATAATATAAATAAATCTCAAAAGATCCAAATAAATTTAAAAAAATATAAATAAATTTCAAAAGACGAAAATAAATTTCAAAAGACATAAATAAAATTAAAAAACACAAATAAATTCTAAAAAAACACAAACAAATTTCAAAAAATGCAAATAAATTCGAAAGAAAGCAAATAAATTTCAAAAAACACAATAAATTTCAAAAGAACGCAGATAAATTTAAAAAGACGCAAATAAATTTCAAAAAATATAAATAAATTTCAAAAGATGAAAATCAATTTAAAAAGATGCAAATAAATTTCAAAAGATCCAAATAAATCTCAAAATATATAAATAAACTTCACAAGACACAAATAAATTTCAAAAAACTTACATAAAATTTTAAAAAAATGCAATAATTTCAACAAATGAAATAAATCTCAAAAGAACGCAGATAAATTTCAAAAGATCCAAATAAAATTTAAAAGTTGTGAATAAATTTCAAAAGACACAAATAAATTTCAAAAGACGTAAATAAAATAAAAAAATACAAATAAATTTTAAAAAGCGCAAGTACATTTGCTAAAACTAAGGTAAACCAATTTTCCAAATTACATAAAATTTTTCAAAAATCTCAATATTTATGCCAAAACTCAGTTAAATTTGTTTTTAAAAATGCAAATAAATTTAAAAAGATACAAAATAAACTTCAAAAGACACAAATAAAGTTAAAAAACGCAAATAGATGTCAAAAAATGTAAATAAATTTTTCAAAAAAATCAGATTGATTTTCTAGAAATTCAAATAGATTTGTAAAATACTTAAATAAATTTTCCAAAAACACAGAAATATTTATTAAAAAACTCAGTAAAAATTTGGGAGATAAATTTGTTAGAAACTCAGATAAATTTGTTAAAAACTCAGATAGATTTACCAAAAACTCAGATAAGTTTTCCAAAATGGAAATAAATTTGTCAAGAAACTCAGATATATTTGCCAAAAACCCAGATAAATTTGCTAAAAACATAGATAGATTTGCAAAAAGCTCAGATAAATGTTTCAAAAACTCATATAAATTTATCAAACACTCAGCGAAGGCCGGATGGTGGTGAGTGCTACGGCGATCTCTCCAGTCTTGTTCCTCAGTCATGACAGCAAGTGGGTTGTCGCCATGATGTTTGTACTGATGCTGTCGCACTGATGGCAGCACCTGCCTGCTTACTGTTCTGGATATGAGCTTCTGCAGAGTGGGCGGGTCGAACCTGACCCGAACTGACCCGAGACTCGGGGCACATGGGTTGTCTCATTTCTTTCTTCTTTCTTCAATGATTCTGTTATGGGACAGAATCAGAAAACCACGCAAGGCATGTTGTGTTACCTTTTCTTCTTCTTCTTTCTCCAATGCGCCAAACTTCCGCCTGGAACCACTTTCCCCGACGACGTGCACCAATGGCGACGGACGATAGCAGCGATGGGAGGCGATTCTGGGTTGTAGCATGACGAGAAGTGAGGTCAGCAGCTTCTTGCCGGATCTTCTGTCATCGTTTTCTTCTCAGGTGGTTTGTGCAATCTGCATCAACAATAGAGCGTCTGAAAGGATTGGCCGCTGCCAATCACCATTCAAATGACCAGCCGCTGGCGGCAGTTGAATGGCTGATTTGGATGGTGAAAGAGATTTGGATCTCCATTCAAGCGACTATTGTAGAATGGCAGCTGAATCGCCATTCAAGTGACTGTTGCATAATGGTGAAAGAGATTTGGAATATGGAAATAACGGTTCAAAGAAGCCCGGAACAGAGAGATCCATCTCTTTGAGGTTGTAGAGAGATCGGAGACGAGGGCTTCGATCCCCAACATGACCGTGCAGCAGAGATGATGCAGTTTGTAGAGATCAAACTGGAGACGGAGAAGACACCGAACAGAGGATCCAGAATCCCATCATCGCCAGAACAAGGGTTTGTCGGAGAAGAAGGAAGGAGCATTCGGTAACACCAATTGCCGAAGAAGCTCAGATTTTTCTCCTCGGCGTCTTTCAGTTGTGGCTCACTACTCTGATCAGGCTATCAGATGCTCGGTTAGATTTGCACAGAGCTCTGTGCATCTTCTCCGATCAAGCAGTCGTGGCCCACTTTGAATTTCAATCCGGAACTGAGAAATCGGATCTTTTGAGACTTCGTAGTTGAACTTTGTCCTATAAACGAGGGAGAATGGAAGATTTAAAATTTTAAATTTCAAAATTTTTTGCCTAAACAGGTTGAGAGGGCAAATTAGTTATGAAAATGTTGTCCAGGGACCTCTTGCCGAAATAAGTCTAGTTATATGAACTACAGGCCATAGAGGAAAAGTTGATGGACAAAAGGCCTTACAAGACCTCTATGAGGGACCTTTTGCTAATTTACTCTTATAATTTTTCATTATAAGATGGGAGTTACCAAATTCCCTTTATTATGGTGCCAAGGCGACCCGCCATTTAGATTTAAGTGATCGAGGACCACCTTTATTTGATCCAGGGAAATTCTAAATGCACCTTTTATTTTGCTGAGCACACCCACCTTTAAAAAAAAAAACAAAATCACAGTACATAAATGGATGTGGATGTGCCCAGCAAAATGGATGGGTGCACATGAAATCACCCTCGATCCAGATACTCCCAAATGACCCACATTTAAGATCAGTCTAACCAATTCTACCGAACCTAATACATGCACCATATCGAATTAGCTGATGCCAGTAATCACTCTCAACCAAGTTTGATTAGGGAGTAGCCTTCCCCTCTTTCATTCTATAAACGGAGAGAGAGAGAGAGGGATAGAGAGGGAGAGAGAGAAATCTCTAGGTAAGGAATGACGGTCGACGACGACAATTCGATATACGTAGGAGGTCTCCCTTACGAGTCCTCCGAAGACAGCATCCGCAGAGTCTTCGATTTGTACGGTTCCGTCGTTGCAGTCAAGGTCTCTTCTTCCTCTCTCTCTTCCCTGCCGCAACTACTTTTTTAGGGTTTTTTTAGAACTTACTCTTCTTCTCTGTCTTCTGCTCCTCTTTGAAATGATACACACACAGTCAAATAATAGAGATATGAAAATGGCGATGACCATTTGATATGATGTATGTGAAATAGAGATAAGTTGTTTCAGCTGCAATTAGACAAAACCCTGTTGCATTTCGATTCCGGACTCTGGATATCCGTAAGGAAGGTGATTTTGAGTTTGAGGCATTTCCATAGGTCTCCATTTTGATGCATTTTATCGATAGTTATTTCGTTTTCTATGGTATTCTGTATTTTGCTTCTTTGGTTTGGGGGCACGGTGAAATATGTCTGTCTCTTGATTTGGGACTGCAGAAAGTGGCTATTTTCCTCTTTGGTTTGGATCTGCTTCCCACAAAAAAAAAAAATGTGGAAAATGTTTTCACATCGGAGAATGGAAATTGTCGAAAATTGTTGACATGGAAGGATAGAGAATCATTCTCCCTTGGATACCATTGTCATTTTCTGCAGAAAACGCTCCACGTGGAAAGAGCATGCTTGTGTGCGAACAGTTTCCACAGTGATTTCATTTTTCTGAAGAAAATGAGAACTGGATATTTTGTTTTCAGTTTCTGTTGTATGGTGTGCCTGAACATGTTCTGCAGTTAAATGTGTTTGGGTCGTTTTGTGTAAGACAGCAGATAATGGTTTCTGCCTCTTTTGTATGCATCTGCTTTCCACAAAAAAGTA
Organism: Camphora micrantha; assembly: GCA_003546025.1. Classification (NCBI taxonomy): domain Eukaryota; kingdom Viridiplantae; phylum Streptophyta; class Magnoliopsida; order Laurales; family Lauraceae; genus Camphora; species Camphora micrantha. Next base: position 38,566,253 of record QPKB01000001.1, on the reverse strand, counting down.
GCATGAAATTCGTTCACCTTTGAAAATAAAAACAATGGAAAATGTTCACTCGGAACTAACGGAACTTGTTCTCCCTTGAAAAATGATTTTTATTTTCTGCAAAATGGAAGAAATCTTGTAATGGAAAAGGAGACAGAGAGAAATGGCCTTCCATTTGATGTGAAGATTAAGATTTTCCTTTCCATGATCTCAAGGGAGCATTAGTATTCAAAGTTTAGAATGATTCAGCTCTTTATCACCTTCCATGAGGATTCAACATTTTCCCATGCTTGTGTTGTTGCATATACCCAATTGGGTGCTGTCCAGGAGGTCGCTCCATCTGGGTTTAAACTCTTGGGACCAACTGACACATTCATTGCTGAGCTATTAAATGGAGGTATTTTTGATGGTTTTCCCAAGTCTTCTAGAAAGTAAGAAGGGGTGCTCCCATGTTCAACTAAAGAACATGCAGTGTCCAAAGCACGCACTAGAAAAATTGTGACTTTTACTGGCTGAAATCTTTTCCACCGCTAAAATGCCATTTTTTCCCCTCAAAACACACTGTCTAAGCTTTTGGGGTGGTTTTAGTGGCAAAAAATAATTTCGGTCACTAAAAATGACTTTTAGTGGAGGAAAAATCTTGCCACTAAAAGCGAATATTCTCCCCGCTAAAAGTCATATTTTTGTAATGACGATCTAGAGACCATGAAAGGAGAAGATGGCGATAACGCGGACACTTGATCAGGATCAAATAATCTGAAACAAAACCAACTTCAATCCCATTCCCAAAGGCCACCAAATTATTTGATAGAACAAAATTGATGTACAATTGCCCGTTGCATTGATCCAAAAACTCCTTCAAGTGAAAAAGTCCTTTCATTTTTAAATGTGAAGTTATTCATGGAACAAGGGACCTATGGGCACTTTGGGCAATAAACAAATTCCCAAAAGATATGTTATCTCATTTTGGCAAATAGTCGTAACATTATCATTAATTAAAGTTTAATGGAATTCTTTTTATAATTTTTTGGTAAAACCACACACACATTAATTTTAATTTTCCCATTGTAAGATTTTATTTCCAGATATAATTTTCAGGTTATTATTGGCTTCATTATCAAAGGGGCTCTTTGTTTTTTGTGTATAGTTTGTATGCATGTGTATGGTCATTGTTTATTTTCTTGTTTGTGTCATGGACTGAAGAAATCAAGGGTAGCCTAGTTGTATGACTGATTGAAATATGTAGAATTTATTGTTTTGGAACATAACAAAATGTGTTATAGGAAATCTGGCGGTATTTATTTAGCATTAGAAAAACAATCAGTAAAACCCTAATTTCTGGAAGCATGTTTTCTACATGCAGATAATTAATGATCGTGAAGTTGGGGGGAAGTGCTATGGCTTTGTGACCTTCACAAACCCAAGGTCTGCAATTGATGCTATCAATGATATGAATGGCAGGGTATGTCTTTCCTCATTTGCTGTGGTTAATCTATGAGGAATTTGTGATCCTTGATCCAAGACTGTGCATCCTATTACCTATAGTATCAAGTGAGGTGCCCATGGTTCTTTTGGGTTCCATTATGCATATTCAACTTCTCAAAGCTAACCAGTGTTGGAACACCGGCTACTTTTTTCTCTCTTATTTTTTTAACATTGATTATTGCTGCATGAACTGCTAGTTTTCGGACATGAGATATATATCATGGTCATGGTGGGTGTATTTTCACAACTGACATGTTCAAAGGAATCAATGATGTACTTATTTTACTTTAAATATTTCAATTTGGAGTTTTTTGGTTAACGGGTGATAAATTTTTGGATTAGATTAGATATTTTTGTATGTCCCATCCATCTTGTGGCGTTCCAGAGTAATGGTCATCAACAGTCTGGATCACCAAATTGTGGGGCTCACTTGTAATAACTCAATCCATAGGATACCGTGCAATAGCTTGGCTTGAGAATCATGTATTCCTTGCAGTTGTCATTGCTAGGTTTTTTTTTTTTTTTTCGTATAAACGAGAATGCAGAAATTGGATTTTGTCACCCATGTTAGGTTCTAACCTTGTGCCACTTGTTAGACTATCGGCGGGAGAGTTGTAAGAGTGAATGAAGTGCGGACAAGAGGTGGAAGGCCAAATTTTCATCGTGAAAATTTTCATCGAGATTTTGAAAGGGAATCGGACTGGGATAAGGGTAAAGAGAGAGAAAGGGATCAAGATCGTGATAGAGACCGTTATCGGGATCGAATCAATGATCGCTCACGAGACCGCGATCGAGATCGAGAAAGAGAATATGAGCGTGGACATGATCGTGATCGTTCTAGAGATCGCTTCCTTGATCGAGATCGTGATAGGGAGGAACTTGATCAAGAGCGCAATCGTAGCCGAGATAGAGATTGGGACAAAGATCATGATATTGATTGGGACAGGGACAGAGAGACAGAGAGAGCTAAGGATCGCGACAGAAGCAGAGATAAGGATAATGAGCAAGAATCAAAGAAACGGCTTGGGTATGCTCTATTTGTGCATTTTACTTGCATTTTTCTTATCTGTCATGTAGCATCTCATTCATAATTCCATCTGATTCTTTTTTTTTTTTGAAATCATAAATGTGTATTTTGGACCTGTTAGCTAGTTACTTGACTGGATGATTTGTCCTTCCATGACCCTGTTGCAAAATGGTGTGATCTGCAAGATCAGTAATGCTTTGACATGATTTTGAGATACTTCCGTGTACTTATCTCCACACGCAAATTTAATGTCAGTTATTTGGTAGCATCTCATTCATAATTCTATCTGATACTATTTTTGTTTTGATATCATAGATATGCCAAATGTGTTTTTTGGATCATTTAGTTTTTTTTTTTTTTGAATGTGAACTTGTATTAATCAAAGGCTAAACAGTACAAGAGAGATATACTAGAAAGCAATGAAGAATACCACAACAAACAAAGAAAAAAAAAGCACTACAAACCAAGCCTAACCAGAGAGCAATATACAAAAAGGCGAGCAAAACCACCAAGAAAAATTAAGAAATCACCTCCCTCCAATTACGAACGATAGTGTCTATAGGCAGTCCCCAAAAGGCCTCTTGAAGAATAGACACCCAAGAAGCAGCCATAAGCATAGTTTTCAAAATCGGAATCGTATCGTAAATCGTTCATACCCATGAATCGAATCGATCGTGAATCGTAGGATTTTTTATTTTTCTAATAAAAATGAAAAAAAATTAAAAATTAAAAGAAAACGAAAAAAGTAATTATTCATAACCATCCATTTTTTCATTTATAGTTGTATAAATATAATAACAAGTAAGTCTATCATACAATCATATCAAGAACATCATGACAATTATTATTAAATATATTTAAATAAGTTTAAAGTATCAATATATATTTTTTATTATTTTTAAATCAGAATATAAAAATAAAATAAAATCCAAACAATCAATCTTACATGGTAGGATATCTCTTAAAGTTAAGAAAGTGTTCATGAAGAAAAAAAACAAAAATAGATTAAAAAAAGAAGAAGATATAAACAAGCACCATACGGACAGTTAAATGCTTTAGTTAAATTCATGTTCTTTATTCATCTTTAAAACCTTATCAAAGCCGTAAAAAATTCTTATGAGGTTTCGTTAACTACTAAATAACCTTTTGAAAATACAAGCGATAAAACAAAGAGAGAATAAAGAAAGAAAAATGGTAAATGATCATTAATATTAGCTTATTGGCTATAGCTATTCCCGCTTAGTCAAACCGCTTGAATCGTAAGATTCAATGAAACGAGTATCAAATCGTAGGATTCATACATAAATCCTAAGATTCATTTGTAAATGGGATTCATTACATAGATACGAATCGTTTTTCTTAAGATTCGGGATACAAATCGTAGGATTCTGATAACTATGGCCATAAGTCTGGACCTGGAAATAACAACGGCTGGCATAGAAGATTTTCCTTGGAAACATCTCGAGTTCCTTTCTTTCCAAATAGCCCACATGGTTGCCAAAAAAGAAGCGCGCCATAGCAGTCTCCTTTGTGTGGGAACCAAACACAAACTTGATGGTTCGAAGAGGTCGTGAATGGATGAAGGGAGAACCCAAGACAGATCAAAAGACTGGAAGAGTGAATTCCAAATTGCATTCGCCCTTGGGCAGCACAGAAGAAGGTGGTCGACTGATTCTTTAGCTGACAAACAAAGGGGGCAGGCGTTAACCACTTTCACTTTACGATGGCAGAGATTATCGAAGGTAAGGATACTGCCTCGAAGCACTTGCCAAGCAAAAGCCAATACTCTTGTGGGTACCTACCTTTGATTTCCAAAGAAAGTTGTAGTGGCAGTGAGTGGTAGAAGCAGTGGTCATGGCCAAAAAGAAGATGAGAATAAGAAAACCCCTTCTTTGGAGGGAACCCAGATCCTGCAATCAGGCACCTCTTTTGGAACCAGAACCTGACTCAAATCTCCTAGGAGTCGCATAAGCTCTCTCTCTTCGTCTTCTCGTAAGTGTCTTCAGAAATTCAGGGTCCAAACAATATTGTTATTTATCTTTTCCATGTAATCTCTGTCTTTGGCTAATTTGGTTAGAGGTGCATATGAAGAGAGAATTGAACTCCTCCGCGAGAGGTTTGTTGCCCACCTAGACATCCGGCCAAAAAAAGACATCTTCCCCTGAGGCAATCTTGTATTTAACATTAGCTGCAAAGAGGTCCCTAACCGAGATAAAGCCTCTCCAAATACCAGAGAATCGGTATGACGGCTCTAAGACCTCCTAGTGAAGCCGTTTCTCTTCACTCTGTATTTGGCCATGATAAGCTGCCTCCAAAGACAGTTAGAATGCTTGATGCAGGCCCTAGGGTTAGGGCTTGCGGTGGAAGTGCTAAAAGCACAATAGGTGCCGAAGCACGTGTCCGAAGACACAATCAATCTCTGCAGAGATAATAAACGAGGACGCACCTCAATGGGAAAACCCAATTTCATTAATCAACAATTCTGAGAAATAATTCTCTACAATGCCATATAAATAGTAAAAGTAAACTTAAGCCTTAAGAAACCTAATAAAACTAGGAAACTAAATAATATAAGAAATCTAATCCTAGAGTGATGAGAGCACACTAAGATAATAGTCTCGAATGCACTAAGTGGCAAGAATAACTAGATACACATTATAATGCCATGGAACTTGGCTTTCACACTAATTACCGGCCGCGGAATCGGATAATATAACACACTAGGTAAACCCAAACTGTAGTTGGCTAAGAGCAATTAATGACCCCTCTGTCGGTGGATCAAGCCGACAAGGTTGCCCAAGTTTAGTGGCGCCGACTCATAGGTTACGTGATGAAAAGAAAGCATAATAAGGTGGGAAACACCAAACAGGCTAAGTCCAAAGCACACGCATAGTGTGTATATATATATATATATGTTACCAAGGTAGTCCCCTTCGGCTAACTAAGGCTAACGAAGCACACAGAAGCTGTTTTTAAGCAATACAAGCGAATACACTCAAAATGATGGAAAACCAGGTCATTTTGAGTAAAATAGAAAGAAAAGTGGGCGTTCCAAATGGATGCACTGACCTCGTGTTGAGACTCCAAAATTTATCATAATGTGTACAAGGATCCCGTGTGTAAGATGTATCACTGCTTGGCACTCCTGAAGATCGGCGGCATTCCGGGTATCTCGTACACATTACTAAATCCAAAAATTTTCAACACGCCTCTGGGGGTGAGGTTCCTTCCCATTCTATCTTGCTACCACCAACCTTGATCCAAATGTGGGGTTAGCAACCCAAAACAGTCCATCTCCCATGTTAAAAACCATTCACATACCACTTACTAGTCGCAGTGGCCAGATGCCCTGTCCACTTGAGTGGCCCCTTGCAGAGCTTTTGCCTGCTCTCCGGAAGAGGCCTTGGTATCAATTGCTTTGCCTGCTCTAGCGGACCCACAGAGCTTCTGCTTGCGCACCAAAGTGGATCTGGGCATCAATTGCTATGCCCGCCAGTTTTTCCTCCATTTCAGGTCCCTTCCTTTCTCAACTCTTAGTTCCTTCCAACCATAGTTCCCCTGCAAAAAAATAGGTTTTCTTGCCTTCCAAAAACTACAACTTATCCTCCTTGAATCTCACCCATTTATTTCATCACATAATTCAATCACGAACATAGACCATACATTCAGCCCAATTTTTAACAGAAAATACGAAAACATAAAACCTGAAATTCTGAAATTTAGAGAAGATCAAATGACCGAGATAAATCATCAACATGCATATACAAAAAGAAAATCAAAGATGTAGCAAGAATGTAATATGAAAATATCCATGAAATCACAATGAATATGGTAGGAAAACTTTGGAAAATCTCATAAAACAGCTAGCATTTCAAACTAATCAATTCATCCACTTGCCTTGGTCTCCAATTGCACTAAAGAACCTCCCAAACACACTTCAAAGATGGAATCTTCAAGCTACACAAGAACCCCCAAAACAAACCCATTTTAGAACCCTAAAATGCAATACTAAGGAGAAGAGAAAGGCTTGCAAGAAGATGGGGAAAGGGACTCACTAGGGTTAGGAAAAACCATATCTAGGAGATAAGGGAGACTACTCACTAGTAGGAGCTTCCAATGGAAAGAGATGGCTCAAAGAGGGCCTTGCTCTAGCTGGATTTCCTTCCCAAAGGCATCAATGGAGAGCTTTCAAGGTGGGGAAGAAGAAGATGAGATCACTCTCTCCATTTGGGCATGATTTGGAGGTTGATTGGAGGAGAGAAGCAAGAAGAAGAAATGGGAAAAGGAGCCCTAACTCTTTGGCTGGCAACACTCTCCTACAACCAACATGAGAGGGAGATGGGAAAAGGAGCTCACCTTATAGAGAGAGTGGGTGTGGGTCCCAATACTAACTAAACTTGTCGGTCTTAAAACATAGGTTTTCGGGCCTTGGATGGATTCGACGAAGAAGAGAAAATCATTTCTCATAAAATCTAGTTTTCGAAAAGTACACATTTTGTGGGGTTTGAGGACATTGAAAGTTGGGCCCAGATTTTGTGTAAAAGGCTGTTTTATTTTACCCCTGAAGTTGGAAAAACTGGGTTTCGGGGTCTTAAACGGGGACGGAGTGAATACGAAAGTTGTAGGGGCGAACTAGATCTATCCATAGGAGTTAAAATACGATTTCCCCCACGCAAAATAACCAAAGGACCCTCAAAGAGTCTAACTAAGTAAAAAAGGCTTCCAAAACTCCCCAAAGCTATATAAAAGCTATCCTACTCTCCAATCTAAATCAAATATGCGAACCCACTTAGAGAGCTACACACATGTGTAAATTAGTGCTAATTGCGGTAGCTTGGGTCGGGGTCTTACATCCTCCACCCCTTAGGGCATTTGGTCCTCCAAATGAAAAGAACTAACCTCTAGTAGTAGATGCAGATACTTCTTCTGGACTTGATCCCATTGTTCCCATGTCGCTTCCTTGGGTCCATGTTTTTCCCAAAGCACTTTCACCCAATGGATCGTCCGTGTCCTTAGCTCTTGTTCCTTAGTGTCGATGATTGGGACGGGCTTCTCTACATATGTGGCGTCTTCTCGGATTTCCAAAGGCTCATGGCGGAGCACATGCAATGCATAGGGGACACACTTTTTCAACATCGACACATGGAAGATGTGCATATCAGAGAGTTCGGGCGGTAGAGCCAGTCTGTATGCTACGTCACAAATGTTGCTCAAGATTTCATTAGGTCCAATGTACCTCCTTGATAGTTTGCCCTTCTGTCCAAATCTCAAGGTTACTCTGGTCGGTGACACCTTCAAGAAGACTTTATCTCTTGGAAACTGTAAGTCCTTTCAGTGGGTGTCGACATAGCTCTTCTGTCTACTCTTGGCCACTTTTAGACGTTCTTGAATCAGCTTGACCTTGACATTAGTCTCACTTACTATAGTCGGTCCATGGAAACTGCGAACACCGACTTCCTCCCAACAAACTGGGGTTCCACATCGTCTGCCATATAATGACTCAAAAGTTGCCATTCCAATGCTTGCATGATAACTATTATTATAGGCAAACTCACAATGGCAGGATCTCATCCCACTGTTAGAAACGAGTAGAAACCAGGATCTCTGGATATTGCGTACAGATGGCTGCGGAAATATTTTTGAACGAATATGATTAAATCATACTTGCGAGATCTCTCTGATTTGATCTCGAAGTTGCAGCGGCCCGAAATCCTCAAGATCTTCTACTGTATTCCTATATGCTCGAACTCGCACCAGGGAATGAGCCTCTTCTGCGAATTCTCTTCTACTCTCTAAAACCGAGATTTCTCTCGTTTTTTTTATATTTTAACCTAGAGAGCAATAACACATTTATAGGCTACAATAGGGACCTTAAGAAGGAAATAAATATAGGTTCCTTATGGAAATAGGAAACCCAAATTAGAATCCTAGTTCCATAAATTACAATTCAGTCCACTAAAAAATTGTAATTGCACTCCTGTCCTTATTCTCAAAATAATATTTCGAGCTTCTTGTTATTAAATGCTTATTAATCTCCCCATGTTAAGATTTCAGATATCCATCGATTAAATAATTATTGACATCCATATTTAATCGATATTTTTATAATTCCTTGAGACCTTACACTTAACTTATTTGATATGTCGGACACAAAATCCACCTGTAGGGTTTGACATAATCAAAACTTAAAAGCTTCCTCAAGGGGATATCATCAATCCCTATTACGGGACGTGGATTCCGTCAATAAACTAATATCCACCATACACGTAGTGTAGTCATCCAATTCATTGAGATTATTGACCCATAAAAGATCTCATTCTTTCGTAAATCAAAATGCCAAACACTAGATGTATGTGTCTATTATTTATGTCGGGATTAAAAGTACAAGCACTCATAATAACCATTTGGGTGTTCATCATCTTATATAATCAGTATAAAGATAATAAACCCAAAAACACGGTCCTGTTCAATACACACAAAGCGTACTAGCATAATGAGTTGAAACTATACCGGTTCCCGTAGTCAAGACAAGCCTGCTGAAAAATCATGCTACAATCGTACCGATGGTGTGTCCAGATCCATCTAGATTGTAAACAACTTATATTCCATAAGAACCGACTAATAAGTCTTCTGTGTATAAGTAAAACTCTACACACCAACTTGTTTACTTTATAGAATAAATGACACTCACATGCATAATAATTAATAATGCAACCATTTGCCCATATAAAATCTCAGTTAGATGAGAAGACATAATATACTAAAAATTAATCAGTTAATGACAAATACATAAAGTATGTTTTTAGTATAAATTTCCTACAATCTCCCACTTATGCTCAAAACCATGCTGACATGTATTTTAATCCCATGCCTTCCACATGACCATCAAAACTCTTTGTAGGTAAGCTCTTTGTAAAAGGATATGCCAGCTCGTCTGCTGATGCAATCCTGGTGACAATTATATCACCCCTCTGTACGATTTCTCATATGAGATAATATTTACGCTGGATGTGCTTACACTTCTTATGCATCTTGGGTTCCTTTCCATTAGCAACTGCACCGGTATTATCACAATAAAGTATTATAGGTGATTTTATCGAATGCACCACTTCTAGATCTATCAAGAAGTTTCTGACCCGAATTGCCACCTTGGCCGCATCAGAAGCTGCTACATATTCGGCTTCCATGGTAGAGTCAGCAGTACATAACTGCTTGACACTCCTCCAACTTATAGCTCCACCTCCCAAGGTAAATACAAATCCTGAGGTCGACTTTCTGGCATCATTATCTAACTGGAAGTCCGAGTCTGTGTACCCAATGGGTATCAAATTCTGAGTCTGGTAAATCAGCATATAATTTCTAGTCCTCTTTAGGTACTTAAGTATATGCTTTACCGCAGTCTAATGTTCTCTCCCTGGATTAGACTGGTATCTACTAACTATGCTAGTGGCAAAACAAATATCAGATCTAGTACATAGCATTGCATACATGAGGCTTCCCACTGCCGAAGCATAAGGTACTTCCTTCATTTTTTCTATCTCATCAGGTGTCTTAGGACACTGATCCTTGGATAAGGTGATTCCATGTCTAAAAGGAAGAAATCCTTTCTTGGAATTTAGCATGCTAAAACGGGCAAGAATCGTATCAATATAAACTGCGTGAGATAAGCCCAACATTCTTTGTTTCCGATCTCGCAAGAGCTTGATCCCTAGAATGTGACTAGCTTCTCTAAGTCCTTCATATCGAACTGACTGCTCAACCATACTTTGACCGAAGATAACACCCCAACATCGTTTCCAATGAGGAGTATGTCATCTACATAAAGTACTAAGACGTCTACATAAAGTACTAAGAAAATCACCACATTTCCGTTGCACCTCTTATACACACAGGGTTCATCAGGGTTTTGCTCGAAACCATAAGATTTAACGGCTTGATTAAAACGAATGTTCCAAGATCTAGATGCTTGCTTAAGTCCATAAATGGACTTCTTAAGCTTGCACAACATGTGCTCACGGCCTTCAGCTACGAATCCTTCTGGTTGTAACCATATAAATATATTCATCAAGATTTCCATTAAGGAAAGCTGTCTTGACATCCATTTGCCAAATTTTCGTAATCAAAATAAGCCGCAACGGATAAAAGGATCCGGATGGATTTCAGCATGGACACTGGCGAGAAAGTCTTCTCATAATCGATACCTTCTTTCTGAGTAAACCCTTTCGCAACAAGCCTACTTTTGAAGGTTTCAACTTTTCCATCCACCCCTCTTTTCTTCTTGTAGACCCACTTACAACCGATAGGTTTTATCCCCTCTAGTGGTTCTACAAGATCCCAGACTTGATTATGGTACATTGACTCCATTTCTGATTCATAGCTTGTTGCCATAGTTCTGCATCTTTGTCCTGGAGTGCTTCATTATAGTTATGAGGTTCGGTATCTAGCTCATCAGGGACTATCATATGACTCTCCCAAGAACATATACCGTTCGGGTTGATGAACAACCCTCCCACTACGACGAGGCACACCCTGTGTCTGTGCATGAGTAGTATTACGTTGTGCTGAAACTAATCTGGTGTGCCACCATCGACATGCTGATCCGGCTGGTCACCCATCATGTTGGTGGTTTCACCTGGAGTATCATCAGCTTGAGGTGTTTCCGCCTGTGTTATTGGCGATGGAAAATTTTGGGTAGGTCTTTCTTCCCTCAATTCCTCTAGAACAATTCTGCTTTTGGGTTTGTAGTTCATTACATAGTTCTATTCTAAGAATCGAGCATTGGTGCTAACAATGACCTTTCGATCTTTAGGATTATAGAACAAACCACCTTTCGTTCCTCTGGGATATCCAACGAAAATGCAAACTTCTGTTCTTGGTTCCAACTTATCTGCGTTCCCTTTCAGCACATGTGCTGGAGTACTCCAAATCCGAAAATGCTTTAAATTGGGTTTGCACCCAGTCTATAGTTCTGTGGGTGTAGTAGGTACTGACTTAGATGGAACTAAGTTTAGAATATATGCAGCCGTTTCTAAAGCATATGCCCCCAGACCGAATTAGGCAAATCAGAATAACTCATCATTGACTACCATATCTATAAGAGTCCTATTCCTTCTTTCTACTACATGTTTTGTTGAGGTGTACCTGGTGCAGACAGCTAGAATGTAATCCCCTCTTATGCCAAGTAATCCCTAAATTCTCCAAAGAGGTATTCACCACCACGATCAGATCGTAGTGTTATGATATTCTTACTTAAACGCTTCTCCATTTCCGCCCTATACTCCTTGAATTTTTCAAAGCATTCGGACTTACGACGCATTAAGTAAATGTACCCATACCTTGAGTAATCATCAATGAAAGTAATGAAATACTCAAAACCACCTCTCGCCTGGACATTCATGGGACCATAGAGGTTAGAGTGAACCAATTCCAACGGTTCTTTGGCTCTATAGCCTTTTGCCGAAAAGGGATGCTTGGTCATTTTCCCCTCTAAACAAGATTTGTTGACTGGAATGGCCTCCACTTCCAATGAATGTAATGGACCATTTGCCAATCAGTCTTGAAATCCGGTGTAGATTAATATGTCCAAGGCGTAAATGCCAAAGGTATGTTTGGTTCAATTTAGAAGTTTCCTTTCTCTTACATGGTAGTGTAATTGTGTTATTTGATTTGGTCAGTTGCAGTTTAGGAGAGACAAGATCAATAATATAAAGATCATCCACCAATGAACCAGAACAAATAAAATGCTTATTGTACTTAATAACCACAAATTTATTAAAATAAACAGAATATCTGTCTTTAACCAACTTGGAAACATAAATTAAATTCCTCCTTATGTAGGGAACATAAAGACAATCTTTTAAAATTAAAGTCCTATCTCTAATAGAACTTAGACAAACGTCTCCTACTGCAACTGTTGCTACTCTTGTGGCAGCACCCATAAGCAAATAAATCTCTCCATCACTAAGCTGCCTGGTTTCCTGGAACCTCTGCAAAGAATTGCAAACATGATTAGTGGCTCCCGTATTTACACACCAAGTACCGGTAGATACAACCGCCAAACATGATTCAACAACTAGTGAATGAAATTTACCTTTATTGTTCACTTTGTTGAGAAAAGTTGGACATTGCTTTTTCCAGTGCCCTGCTTGCTTGCAATGAAAACACTTGCCCTTAGGCTTTTTCACTCTGCCCTGTGGTCCGTTGCCCCCTTGAGGAACTTCCTTACGATTCTGAGCATTTTTTTTGTTTATTTTTTCCTTTCGGTTTAGAAACAGAACCTTTTTCAGCAAAGTGAACACTAGGTCGCTTTTTCAGAATGCTCTCAGCAGCCTGAAGTTCCTTGAGTAATTCCGCTAGAGAAAAACTGAGCTTGTTCATGTTGTAATTTAAGCGAAAATTTTCAAAGGAATCAGTCAAGGACTGGAGAATGATATCGATCTGGGTTTTCCCATCAGTTTCAGCTCCAAGGACCTGTAGTTCATTGAGGTGTCCCATCATTTTCAGAACATGGTCCCTCACAGAGGTACCTTTAACCATCTTAGTATTAAACAGTTCTTTTATAGCAACTTGTCTAGCTGCCCGATCCTGATTACCAAACATCTCCTTGAGACTGTACATGATGCCATAGGCAGTGGGACAAGACTGATGCTGATTTTGCAAAACATTTGACGTAGGTGCCAACATGTAACATCGCGCCATCTCATCAGCCTTCATCCATTTTTTGTATGCCTTGATGGCGACCTCATTGGTATATCCATCTTCAGGTTTCTCTGGGCAAACCTCAGTGAGCATATATTTGTACTCTTCAACAGTTAGCACAATATCAATATTTCTTTTCCAGTCAATGTAATTAGGTCCTGTGAGTTTGTGTTCTTTGAGAATTACAAGTGGATTGAAGGCACCCATCTTAAAACTTGAGATTTACATAATTAGCAAATTATGATGGGCAAAAATAAATCTTTGGATTCAAATAAAAAGAAAATGGCTCCCATCCGCCAATTAATAAAAGAATCCGACAGCAATCTAAAACACCAATCCATAGTATGCCTTGATGTGAGGACAAGTACCATACTTATTTTGTTCAGATAGGAAATAACCTTTTAGTTCTACTACCAAGGCAACAAACCATGCCACGTAAAACCAAATAGCTGTCATAACTTTGGTCCTATAAACATTAGAATTGTCTCAGATTGAGAGCATACTGTTATTTATAGCTAAGTGTATACCATCATTTAATTCAAGGTCCATTATTCCGTATTCGGTCCCATCAGATGGAGAAATTACCCTAAATCATCCATATGGAAGTTTGTTCTGGAGATTCCATAATTAACTCATCCGATTAGGAGGAAGACTTCAAGGTCAACACATAAATCAATTACATCTACAAACCAATGATGGAGACCGTGGGAACTAAAGAAGTTCCCTCTCCCACTTAACTATTTAATAATGAGGGTTCTTATAAATCAGTTTAATTAAGACCGGTTTAAAATCTAGTAGTAATAGGCAACCATGTCTTTACTACTACACCATTTTAAACATAATTAAACATGATTAATATCATATCTAGCAAGCAATGATAATAATAGAAATGCAAGCACAAAAAGGAATAACAACCAGCACAAGATGCCTAGCTATCATGGTCAAGTAGGATCCTTTTGTCTTCATGATTGCCACTTCTTCAAACATATGCTTCGCAGAGGGGGTCCGAGGTGTCCCCTGGCGGGGTTCGAGCTGCTCGCGGGGGTCCAAGGGCGTCCTCGGCAGCCCCTCGAAACAAAAATATTTAACATTAAGTTCTTCTTTCGAAATCGAATTTCTGCCTTCAAAACCTGCGCCCCTTCTTAAGAAATTGCATTGAGTCCTAAGCCTCCTTACGAACGGAGTTCATATGCTATCTCAATATAATTACTTATCTAAGATAAAATTACATTGAACCCTAAGCCCCCGGACGAACGGAGTTCACATGCTATGTCAATATAATTACATCACCATAAAAATTTGTATAGAATACGTAAAATAGTAACCATGAATATAATTCATGGGATCCATTCACATAACATACACACATGGTGACCATGATAGCCAGATCAGCAACTCAGTTGCTGCAAAACAGGGGTTACTTACAGCAATAGCAGACCATGTTTCCTTATAGCAACCTATAATTTATTATGTTTTCTACAATCCATACGCAGTATCGAGATCGGCTCTGATACCAATTGTTAGAAACGAGTAGGATCCAGGATCATATTTTTGAACGAATATGATTAAATCATACCTGCGAGATCTTTCTGATCTCGAAGTTGCAGCGGCCCGAAATCCTCAAGATCTTCTACTGTATTCCTATATGCTCGAAGTCGCACCAGGGAGTGGGCCTCTTCTGCGAATTTTCTTTTACTCTCTAAAACCGAGATTTCTCTCATTTTTTTTTTTTTTTTTTTAATTTTAACCTAGAGAGCAATATCGCATATTTATAGGCTACAATAGGGTCCTTAAGAATGAAATAAAGATAGGTTCCTTATGGAAATAGGAAACCCTAATTCGACCCAAATTAGAATCCTAGTTTCATAAAATACAATTTAGTCCACTAAAGAATTGTAATTGCACTCCTGTCCTTATTCTCAAAATAATATTTTGAGCTTCTTGTTATTAAATGCTTATTAATCTCCCCACGTTAAGATTTCAGATATCTATCGATTAAATAATTACTGACATCCATATTTAATCGATATCTTTATAATTCCTTGAGACCTTACACTTAACTTATTTGATGTGTCGGACACAAAGTCCACCTGCAGGGTTTGACATAATCAAAACTTAAAAGCTTCCTCAAGGGGATATTATCACGGGACGTGGATTCCGTCAATAAACTAATATCCACCATACACGTAGTGTAGTCATCCAATTCATTGAGATTATTGACCCATAAAAGGTCTCACTCCTTCGTAGATCAAAATGGCAGACACTAGATTTATGTGTCTATTATTTATGTCGGGATTAAGAGTACAAGCACTCATAATAACCATTTGGGTGTTCATCATCTTATATAATTAGTATAAAGATAATAAACCCAAAAACACGGTCCTGTTCAATACGCACAAAGTGTACTAGCATAACGAGTTGAAACTATACTGTTTCCCGAAATCAACCTACTGAAACATCATGCTACAATCATACCGATGGTGTGTCTAAATCCATCTAGATTGTGAACAACTTAGATTCCATAAGAACCGACAAATAAGTCTTCTGTGTATAAGTAAAACTCTACACACCAACTTGTTTACTTTGTAGAATAAAGGATACTCACATGCATAATAATTAATAATGCAACCATTTACCCATATAAAATCTCAGTTAGATGAAAAGACATAATATACTAAAAATTAATTAGTAAATGACAAATACATAAAGTATGTTTTTAGTATAAATTTCCAACACCCACCAAGTTTTAAAGACCAACATAGGCATGGAGCATATCCTCGAGGGTTTGAATTGTTCGTTCTGATTGACCATCTATGTGTGGGTGATAAGCTGTGCTGAACTGTAACTTCGTACCCATAGATTCATGTAGCATCTTCCAGAATCTCGAGACGAATCTGCCGTCTTTGTTGGATGTGATTGAAATTAGCCGATCATGATGACTAACAATTTCCTTGACAAACAACTCCACAAGAGGTAGCATGTGCATCTTCTTCCATGCCCTCATTGGAATGGAGTTGGTTGACTTGGTGAGGAGATCGACAATGACCCAAATTGCGTTATTGCCCTTCCTGGTACGTGGTAAACCGACGAAATCCATGGCAAGATGTTCCCACTTCCACTCCGGAATCTCTAATGGTTGCAGCAAGCCTGAAGGCTTTTGATGTTCTGCTTTTACCAACTGATAGGTCATACATTAGGAAACAAATGCTGCAATTTCCCGTGTCATGTTATTCTACAAAATCTGCCCTTCAAGTTGTGATATTTCTTTGTGCTGCCCGGATGCATGGAATATCTCGTGCTGTACGCTTTTGTCATAATGTCATTTCTCAAGCCCTCTATGTTCGGCACGCATAAACGATCGCGGTAATATAGGACTCCATCCACAATCCGGAAATTTGGGCGGTCTGCAATATGTTCTACAATGCTGGCCAACTCTGGGTCTTCCAACTGGCTATCCTTGATCTTCTGGATGAAGATGGGCTCAAACACTGACATGTTAACTAACATCACACCCTTCCTTAACGGCTGCAAGTCTACCCCCAAATCTTCAAAGGATCAAACTGTTGAAAGATATAAGCACCCCACAAACTTGCCAAGACTACCGACTTTCTGCTCAATGCATCTGCGGCTACATTCGCTTTCCTTGGGTTGTACCTGATCGGAAAATCATATTCTTTAATGTATTTCAGCCACCGTCTCTGCCTAATATTCAACTCCTTTTGAGAAAATAAGTACTGTAGGCTGTGGTGATCAGAATGAACTTCGAACTTCTCTCTATAGAAGTAGGTGTCTTCACATTTTCAATGCAAAAATGACTACTACCAATTCGAGATCATGCGTTGCATAGTTCCTTTCGTGATCTTTCAACTGTCTTGATCCATAATGGAGATGAGAATGAATGAGAAGAGATAGGGTTTAGGGTTTTAGCTTGGGTTTTATACATATGAAGTTCTGGTATTTGCAGGAAAGTCCAAAAATCTAATAAGGATTTACAGTTTAAGGCTTTTGGATCCTAAATGGGTCTAAATGAGCTCAAATGAGTTGGGTCAGAACACGGAAATTGAAGAATGACTCATGACCTATGCAATGCATTCCAAAATCCTCTAAAAATCGAAAACACACGCGAGACTCAATAATATTCCAAAATACCCAAAAGTCCTAATTCTACCTAGTCAATGGTCAAACCCCTTTCTAATCTACCTAATCAAGCCCAAATACATTCAAAACATCCATTATGTATGTAATTAGGATTAATTAGACGCTAAACATGATTAAGGTAGGGTCGGAGTGTTAGACACTACTGCTGGTATCTTTCTCTCTCAGCATAAATATACGAAGGATCTCATTGATATGGCTCGGATGACAGATGCAAAGCGATTTGATACACCCATGGAGCTAAATGCGAAATACAATAAGAATAGTAGAGAGAGAGAGAGAGAGAGAGAGAGAGAGAGAGAGAGAGAGAGAGAGAGAGAGAGAGAGAGAGAGAGAGTGTTTATCTTGTTCTTTATAGGATATTAGTTGGTTGTCTAATGCATCTCACCATGACTTAATTGGATATCTCCTATGCAGTTGAAGTTATCAGCCAATTTATGTCTGACCTGCACCATCTTCATTGGAGTGCTGTTCTTTGCATAATTCGATATCTACATGGGACTTTTAAGAATTCATATTTTCTTTTAAAAAGGTTCTTCTCTGGAGCTTACGGCATATGCTACACTAATTGAGCCAGATGTCTTGAAATTCATCGATCAGGATTTGGTTGGTGTGTCGAAACTGCATGATTTCTTGAAAATGTAAGAAATAGGATAGCTTCTCCAAGTCATCTACAAAAGTTGAATATTGATCCATGGCTTCTGCGTGCTTTGAAATCATTTGGCTTCAATGTTTACTTAACAAATCTAATGTTTCTGTCTCAATACTCTCCTCTATGATGATAGCAAAAAAAATAAAAAAAACTTACGACAAATCCTGGATTTCACAAACGGATGAAACATATCACCCTTGATTGTCATTTCATTCATGAACACTATGAAGATTAAACTAGCACAGTTCCCTACTTCTCATCTCAATTTAAAATGGTTTAACCTGTTTACTAAAGCCATGTCTCGTGATTGTCATAATTTCTTGATGAGCAAATTGGTTCTTCTCGATGATCTGCATCAATTTGAGAGGGAGCCTGAAGAGAATAGCAATTTCGGTACACTGGTGGAGCATGATACCTCTACAAGACTTACATCCTCTAGATAACTGCTTATTAAAAGTTCTTCCCAATTTAACTTTGTTCATATCCTTCCTTTAAACCCTTCCTAAAGGGTATTCATGTAATTGGACATTGTGGACATTAATATGGATCAAAATAGCAGTTGTTGCGAGCGGACAGTGGCCAAAATTCTACGCAGCGGTTGAGGTGATTCGTAGCGGCGTGGCGGTGTGAAATTTTTAAGTGCTAAAAGAATTTCAAATCTTGCGTAGCAGGCAATCTTGTGTTTTCTTTTTTTACTGATTTAGAACCACATAAGGCTAGAGACAACTTTAGGAAAGGCTATTGAGGAGAAGAAATAGGAAAAATAATGTTCTAAATTAAAACTGTTTGGCTTTACTAGGTTTTAGATTGTAGCGCCACTATTTTCAAAATAGCGTAGTGGCCTCATCCATTATGGCCGATAATGCGGCCGCTACGCATTTTGAATCATGGCAATACTGGGCTCTCCCTTCGAGGGTATTCCAATATTTGTGCCAACTCCAAATTGTCATGACATTTATTCTCCTGGAATGGGTAGACTATCAAATGTAGGAATCTCCAAGTAAAGGTCTTATTGCTGGGAATTCCCTCCTTTGCCTTTACTTTGTAACCTCTATCCTTTATTTATTAATCAATCCATCAACATTGTTGTTCATAAATAAAAAATGATCTTCACACTCACCATAGGCTAGTGGTTAATAAATAACCACTAAAAATTGTGTTCTTTATTATGATACTGCCAAGGACCCTTGAAACTTATCTAAAGTTCATGCATTTCCTTAATGAAAATGGAAGTGGGGAATATGCTTCTTTATCTATTTCAGCGCTGCATATAATGCTAATTTTTGAGAAGTTGGGTAGCTTAATTTGAATGCTGTGTACTGTTAAGTTCATCTAACTGAAATTATATGCCCATGGTTAAAATCTTGTTTTGTAACCTCCACATTCATTGAATTAGAATTCCTTAATATTATCTATTGAGAGAACATTTTGATGAGAGAGAGAGTTGTGTGTGGAGAAGGGCTTTACTTGATTGTACAGAAAGAGTGGAAGAGAGAGAGTTTTGTGTGGAGAAGAGCTTTACTTGATTAGTATACTTGCATTTATTAGCAGTCCTCACTTCACTGATCGCCAAAGTAGAGATTTGTCATCAGATTCCAGTGATGACTATCATTATCAGGTAAGATTTATATATGTTTGCTTTAATTTTTCTGCTGAGTCATTTCCATACATATTTGTGATAATAATGGTCAGTTTTTCTTCGTTAATGGTGATTAGGTAATGGAACAATTAGAGATATCAATTCAAAGGCGTGAGGAGCTCCAAAAAGAGGTATGTCTGTTTTCCATATGTATGAGAAATTGGAACATATATATTTGACTGAAATAGTTTATAACATATATAATTTTCACTTATTTGACTGAAATAGTTTATAAATTTGTAATAAACAAATGGAGTATGAACCAGCAATTGACCAGAGCCTGTGGTATGGTGGAAGGTGCTCACTAGTGCAACCTTGGGGTTGTGGTTTAAGTCATTCTACCGTTAAAAGAAAAGAAGAAGAAAGAAGAATAAAAAAGAGCATGAACCAGCAATTTTCAAGAATATTTGACTTTATGCCACATTTCCAATATCATCATGATTCAACATAAATTTGGGAATCTTGTAGCTTAGGGAAGAGCCTTCCAATCTACGGAATTATTCTGTAAGGAGATCCAAAGAATGTCTTTCAGCGAACCTGTTTTCCTTTAAGGAATTAACTTTTGTTCCTGGCTGCGTCAGAGATTCAAAGGATGTTTACAGTTTCAAAAGCTGAATTAATAATAAATACAACTTGAGTGAGACTTCTTTTTGCATGATGTTCTTATTTTCTGTATTGAATTCAATAAGGATTATTTTTTTGAGGATAAACAAACCATGGCAATGTAGTCCCTGAAAATTTAGGTTTGAGGTACTGTATCAATGTGTTATTCGCCCTCTTTTTTTTATTCCTTGATCTTTTAAAGCTAACAATTGACTTGAAACATGAATACCATTACATCACCAGATTGCTCAGATTGAAGAGAAGTTTGAGGAGAAACAAAACCTTGTTTCAGATCTAGAAAAGAAGTCTCAGGTATGTTTTTGCCCCTCAATTTCTTAATAATGTAACTCATGATTCACATTTAATTTTTCCCAAATAATTATTTTATGTCTCAGCATTCATGAGCTGACAAATGGACTCTAAATTTTTTCTGTGCTTCTTGTTCGCTGAACATTTCCTTGTTCTGATTGGAGTGTTTTGGTGATGATGGACAGAAACTGGAGGATGCCTTGGCAACAGCAAAGAGGCTCTCTGCTGACCGACAGACACAGTTTAGCAAGGTGTCATACATTTATCAATT
Organism: Camphora micrantha; assembly: GCA_003546025.1. NCBI lineage: Eukaryota > Viridiplantae > Streptophyta > Magnoliopsida > Laurales > Lauraceae > Camphora > Camphora micrantha. The sequence goes on along the minus strand of QPKB01000001.1, from coordinate 38,545,435 downwards.
GATCAGTCTTTTCAATGAGTTTCTGTTAGATTACTTTTGAGCTTAGTGGCCACAAATTTATGGAGATGATTGCTGTATCTGTATTTATGTTGTACAGATGCAGAGATGTTTCCTGCAAGTAAAAGAATACAGTGAAAGGCTCAAAAGCTGTGAGCAGGACCTTCAGGTTAATTTCTTCCCACATTCACGTTTTAGAGTTTCAAGGTCCAAAGTGAAATTATTTAATGATAGTACATTAGTCTGTTACTTAATGCGAATTGCTCTGCCTAAATGCATTGAACTATAAATTTGATGCCCCCCAGTGACAGCGTATAACTGATTCTAGTAAATGCATCACTTGTGTTTATCTTGCGACTTTATGTTTCTTTGGATGAATAAGTAATGTGTTTAGAAGATGTTTATGTATGCAATGCATAATTGATATCACGTCATCATCATCACCAAATTTTTTTTTTTTTTTTTAAAAGATTGACTGAATTAATTATAAAGACGAGGATTGTACGTTGTCGTCATCATCATCATTATCAAAGCTTTGTCCTTTGTATGTTGGGTCAGCTACATGAATACTTGTTTACACTTCAAAATCTATTCGTACTATTTCCACTTAGTCCTCTTCACCCAAGCCACCATCAACATTCATAGAGAAACTTTTCATCACGAGTGCTTTTGTTGGCCTGCTTTGGACATGCCCAAACACTTGAAAAAAAAAAAAAAAAAAAAACTGATTTAATTAGATGATGAAGAAAGAAAAAGAAGTAAAGAGACTAGAGATGAAGAAGAAAGAAATATGAGAATTAGGGTTTTTAGAGAAGACAGTGGAAGAACATGGAAGAGGAAGGATATGACGCTTGTGGCAGATCATGCGATAGATCTGTGCACTATATAAAATGCACAAATTCTTCCTTGTATTTATCGAAGATTTAAGAAATTGAAATTACAAGAACGCCCTTCTAAAGACAAAAAGATAAAAAAACCCTTTATGGTCCCTTGCAGAATAGCCTAGCCCTTCTAAAGACAAAAAAATCAAAAAAAACCCTTTATGGTCCCTTGCAGAATAGCCTAGCCCTTCTAAAGACAAAAAGATAAAAAAACCCTTTATGGTCCCTTGCAGAATAGCCTAGAGACTAAAATGGGACCACTAACATTAATTTTTCCCAATACACTCTCTCAAGCTGGTCTAAAGTCATTTTTAATTTCCAGCTTCTTTGCATAATTTTTTCTGATCATGTGACTTGGTAAAAACATGTCAGTTGAACTTTTGATTTGATGAATTCTACACCAGATGATTTTTGAGGTTTTCTTCTCCTGAATAAAATGACAATTCACCTAGATATGTTTGGTTCATTGATGGAACACATGATTTTCAGAAATATATAAAGTTGCTTGATCGTCACCATACAACTGCGTTGACTTTAAATTTGATGCCAAGATTATCTAAGAGCTATGATACCCAGATGCTTGTAGAAGCCCAACATATCATATCGGACCAATACAACAGTTGTATTGGTACATGATGCTGCATTGATACTTCTAGGGAACAAGTTTAACTTTATTTCATTTGGTTCTTTTAATATTTTTACTTATCACCCCATAAGAAATGCTAGAAAGGGATGAAAACAATGATAATTTCATTGATTCAAAAGTGATATACAGAAAAAATTAGGACAACCGTATCTGTATCTGTGTCCTATATTTTCAAAAGTGAGGAATCGTATTCCCGATCCCCGTATCAGGGTCCGTATCCATATCCGTATCTGGGCATCATAGGCTAAGAGTGACGTCATCCATAAAGCTTAACGAGTTCCATGGGCCATAGCTTTGTATTATGCTTCAGTACTTGATCATGTATTACTTTTCCATGTAACATGATTTTTTCCACCAAATTTACAGTGTCCTGTGAATTTGTGATGGTTCTCCTTTCATTCTTACAACTTACCCAATCTGCATCTGTAAATATTGTCACATCTAAGTTATAGTGTTTGGTGTAAAGTCCTAACTTTAGATGCCTCAGAATTTGGTAAACTGCAGTTAGGGGTGGTTTCCGAGGTGCATTGATGAATCTACTTACCACACTAACAACATAGGCAATGTCTTTCCTAGAGATAGTATGATAAATCAGAAATGAGCCTTCTTACTCTTCTTTGGTACTGCCTAGTGTCAGCTAGCAATTCTCCTTCTGTAGAACAAAGTCCATGATTCACTTCCATCAGAAGTATCAGTTGATTTACATCCAAGTGTCCCTGTTCATTCAGTAGGTCAAGAACATACTTCCGATGCAAAATAGCAACCTTTTTATGAGATCGGGATATCTCTATACTTTGGGAGTAATTAATTGGGCCCAAGTCCTTAATTTTAAATACCTTTGAAAAGTATCCTTTTACTTTATATATCTCTTCTATGCTGTCACCTGTGATAATAATTTCACCGACGTATAAAATAATGGCAGTACTTCCATAGTGTTTTCTCACATGTAATGTATGATCAACTCTGCTCCTTCTATAACCCAAAGCTAAAATGGCTTTGCTAAATTTTCCAAATCATGGTAGATGAGACTACTTCAGCCCATAAAGAGCTTTCTTCAATTTAGAGGCCATTCTTGGCTCCCACTGAGTGGTAAAACCTAGAGGAATAGTCATATGTGCCTCTTCATGAAGATCACCATGTAAGAAAGGAAGAAAGCATTCTTGACATCAAGTTAGAATAACAGCCAATTTCTATTTGCTACTTCAGAGAGAAGAACTCTCATGGAATTCAGCTGTGCTACTGGTGCAAAATTTTCACGAAAGTCCAACACATGTCTTAGTAAATCCCCTGGCCAGTAGCCTTGCTTTATACCCTTCCAGTAAGCCGATTGGCTTTATGCTTGACAGACTGAAACCCATTTCCATCCAGCGACTTTTTCCCTTTGGTGATTTTTTAAGAACCCATGCCATGTTTTTCAAGAGCTTAATCACTTCATTCATTGCGTCTTTCCGATGAGGAATTAACAGAGCTTTGACATTAAGAGTAGAAACAGCAGATATAGTAGCCAAATAGGGATTTAGAGTAGAAGAAATAGCATGATATGAAACAAATCATTGAATGGGATGTTCAGTGCAAGAATGCTTATCTTTGCATAAGGCCATAGTTAAATCAATATTATGAGTATCATCAGGCAAAGAATCAATAGAACGACCAGTAAGAATATTACCGGTTTTTGGTTGATCACTTGTTTGATGATCATTGTTAGCTTCGGGCTGTGATCTTTCTTCGCCAAATATATGTCTTACCTCTCGGAGATTTAACAGGAGGTTCATAACTTGATTCAGAAAGAGAATTTGGCTTAGGTGTTTCCCCACTTTGGTTGAGGAACAAAGGATGAAAGGAATTTGGAGATTCTGTAAATATAGGAACTTCAGGGGCTGTTCTGCTATTTAGAAAATATGCAGTTTTTTTTTTTTTTTTTTTTTTTTTTTTTTAATGTAGGATTTATGGTATGGTACATATGAGTGTGGTCGCCCAACCCTAGGCACCACAACAACCATACAGACTATTTTCCCCAGCTCCCGTTATATTTTTCTGTATTTCTTGTTCTTCTACTCTAGGGTTTTTCTAGCTTTTCTAGGAAAAACTGTAGATTTATTGAAATCAGTTCATGCAGCTTGGTACCAACTTTGGTGGTTAATGATTCTCTACTACATTGTTCCATTTAGTTGTTATTATCTTCTGTGTTTCCAGATTGGAGTTGGTTTTTGAGTCTGCTTGCTAACTTGGAGAGAAAAACTTTGCTCCTGGAAAGAGAAATTAAAAATAAAAATCCTGGTTTTTGTGAGAAGGTGAGCTGCAATGGAGGTAATAAGGTCTCTGGTGTTGCAGGTGCCTCGATAAACAAAACCAGTTGCATTTTTAGGAGTAAGAATTTCCTATTTTGTAGGATCTGCCTGAGAAACAGTAGTTCATCTCTTGGCAAGTAAAAGCAGTATTTAAGAACCTTGTTTTCCTTCATGTTCTGATTATGAACATTCAAAAATTATTATTGTTTCTTTTTTTTTTTTGGGTTGTCACGACCCCAAATTTGGATTAAGGGATCGCAACGTGCACGGAAGCATATTAGCGAATTGTTTTGGAAATTAATAATAATTCCGTGCGCATTTTTCCCATAGGATTCCGTTTTGTGAGGATTATCAGGCCTTCAGATCCACCAGGGATGTCATGGTGGAAACTTGTGTAAGCCATTTCGTAAAACAAGCATGATAGCACATTCACATGGCATTATATATAGGCTGATAGCTGAAAGAAACTCATTTCCAACGTTAATATTTAAGTTTAAACAAAGTAAAAGGAGAAATAAGTCTTAATTACATCCCAGATAAAAAGGCCTAAACATTGGCCAACTCACATTCTCATAGTCTAACATCCCAAAAGAAATATAAAGTCTCAAAAAGAACTCCGCAGCATCAGATGCTCTACGCTACATCATCAGCTGTCCACTCTCGTATAATCAGTGGATCCTGTTGGACCGCCTCAAAGTCCTATTCGGGCACAAGTAGTTAGATACCTACAACACCAAGTGTAGGGTTAGACACGAATGCTGGGCAAGATTCTATAATAAGAGCATAGCATGTTTATATGAAACAAGTCAAAGCATATTAAATTATAATTTGACAAGTAAATTATAAAACTAAGCATGTTCTTAAAAGGCGAGTGAAGTAACGTGATAATCAATTGTTCATAATAATAAGCATGATATAACGGCATTCACACTGCTTAATTCCACTTGGTCATCATTCATGGGCATACGATTCACAATTGGAGCATGTAGCGCAATATCATGGGCATATTGTTCGTGCAAGTGAGGTGAACAACAACACATGTCAAGGGCATACTTACTCTTCCTGGAGCAGCAGAAAATACAACACGATGAGGGTATACTTACTTGAACCGAGGGCAGTAGCTAATGCAATATCACAGGCTACTACCCTTTTCCAAGGATAGCAGCGCAGTAACCGGACGAGATCGAGCTGGGTGATGCCTAATCCACACACACATTATTAGACTGCTTAGGGTTTTAAATCGGAAGATAGCTTAAACCAGGATTTAAGCTCCAAAAACCGATGATTTGAGTTAAACATGTTCATACGGGTCCAAGTTAATGGAAAGTATCAGTTTTGATCGAAATCAGGTTCCGAATACGTAAAATGATCAAATTAGTAGTTTTAGGCATGTTGAAAACAAAGATAAGTGACAAAAAGTTCCTAACGAAAATCGGGCAGCATTTCGGCTAGAGATGGGCCCCCGAAATGGGTGAGAAAAGAAGTATGGTGATCTAGGTAACTCGGGAGGGGCAGGAAAATCGAATGCTTGCACACATCCCAAGAGACCTCCTAAGGATCTGGGTACATCCATGGTTAAAGCAGGGGGAAGACTGCGTGCTAATCTCAAGGAGTCTCAAGGTCAAGACACTAAGGCTGGGTGAGTCCATAATCACGACAAACAATGATAATAGAATAGATTGATGAAAAGCATCGAAATCAAGAATAACATGATTGTGACATTAGTAAGAAGTCCAAACATTAAATTGGGTCCCATACTAGAAATCCTAGGGTATGGATTGCCTTAGACATGCAAACACGATGACATTCAATTCTATTCGCTCTTAGCCTTAGGGCTAGAACATCGGTTGTTCTATACACTTGTGCAACCGGAAGGTAAGGATATCCCAACCCTAAGGTCGGATACAATTGACCATCATAGTGCTACACTTGCCTCTAAGCAATCCGGAAGTGTACATTATTTTAAAAACAATAATTCCGATTATTTATAAGTAGAAGTGATGCAAGACAGACCCATGGTCCCCCATGGGTCGACCCTCCAATGGGCCCAGCCCGTCTATCTCAACTAGTTCTTTTGGCATATCTTAGTTTATTTAGAGTTTTCTTTATTTATTTATGTTTTAAGTTGCATTTTTAGGTGGATGTTTTAATCCTGGCCATCGATGTATTTGGGCTTTAGGGTTATGTTTTCACATATTTAAGCATTGTAAAGCCTCCTAGGCTATTCAGTTAATGATTAATGAAAATTTTCGAGTGCTTTGGGGATTTTCCAAGTTCTCTTCTTCCTCGTCCGTGATGGGGAGTTTGGTGTGAGGTCAATTTTCAGGCAGAAGCCTGACCTATTCCCTTCCACTCTCCTTCTACCGCCTTGCACTTGGTACCCCGCTTCATATCAAGAAGGGTCAACCAAAATCTAGGTTTCGGTCCCCTAAACTAGGGGTGACCATGCTTAGAGGGTTCCAAAGGGATTAAGGACCTCAAAGGCCCTCAAATAGGGTTCCCGGAAGTCCAACACGGTTCTGGAATTGAACTTTCCGAAGTCGGGTTGGTTGGGTTGTGCGAGGACTGCCGGACAATTATTGTAAAGTCCCGAACTGCTGGAGGTCCATGCTCTATATGATGATTGATCTCACTTAGGGGCCCACTTATTAAGCATCTAAAGTCCGAAAAAAGGTACAAGTGATTAGGGTTTGAATTTCACATGAAAAGGCATGAAATGGGTGTGAAAAACCTACCTTATGGGAGGTGGAGAAAATGCCCTACGGCTAGCTCCATGGCTAGCCTTATAGAGTAATCTACACCACTTTTGGGCAGCTCCAGAAGTGGCTAGGAAGTGCACTTCCGAGACTGCTCTGGCCAGGAAGTGCAGTGCAAAAATGCACTGTTTTGACCCTTCTATCCTTTGAGATTTGTCAAGTTGGGGAAATTTCCTAAACTTTAGAAAACCCAAAAATCATAAAACCAACAATCCATAATCCATCAAAACTTAGAAAATCATGAAATCCGTATACATGTATGATACTTGAAATCAATATAACATACTACACATGACATGAATCTTAAAATGGGCACTTTCCTTGGGCATGGTTCAAAATAGCAGCCTTTGGTCTGAACACAAAAGTTATAGGGTACGACGAGACCTAACTTTAAACCCATTACAACAATTTTTATGAAATTCCTAAAATACCCCTAGTCTTCCCCGAAATCCGAACTATAGACCCCTTCGAAGTATGAAACTTGGTGCGAAACTTCTCAAAACTCTCCAATACTACCCAAACGTCGTTCTAACCCATAAAATCACTCCATTAGGGTCTAAACGCGCATCACTAACGGTTATGCATAATTAATTAATGCTAATTGTGGAAATAAAGGATCGGGATCTTACATTCTAAATTATTAGTATCATGCTTTATAGTCTTACCGTGCTGCGTGAGCTGTGCCCAATTTTTCTTTTGTAATTTATATATTGTATTTTCCTGTTGCTTTTGGTCCATCCACTGCAGGTTTTATCTGGCATGAACTAACAGTTTTGTTTATCAAAGCAGTCTCTTGTTGATACAACAATGGTTGAAGCTGATGAGGGCGAGGGAATTGGTGCGATGTATGTGAATGGCAAGGCATGGGTTCTGTAATCATTTAATGGTGAAGCCTCAAGGTTCAAGGCGCGTGCTCTTATGTCAATTGTCATGTTGAGTCTAATGACCAACTGCTATTGTCTAATATGATGTATATTGACTACTATTTTTCAGAAGTGAATGTCACTTTGACTTTGATGCCTGTAAACTGGTTTCTTTGTATCTTTTAATTTTCACATGCATGGATAATTTAATATGCTGCTAAGGGGTTGTCTCACACAGAATTTTAACGTGTAGAAGGGTTGATTTACGTTTGAAAATTTTCACACCTCCGACCCTGTGAATGTCATCTACATAAGTAAATGACTCAAAATGTTTACATGCTTGCATAAAGGAACTGGTGGCGCAGGTTGCTACTTCAACCTTATTAGAGGTCTGGGGTTCAAAAGCCATAAATTTAATTTTTGAAAGTGTGTTAGCAAAACATATTTCATATCCCATGGTCCTTAATTTTCTTTTTTTTTTTTTTTTTCGTTTCTTTTTGCTCTGCTGTGGGCCTCTTAACTCATAATCCAAACTGTTCACAATATCTCACTTTTAGATTTTGAGAAATATGTGAAAAACGCAAAACAATCTGATCCCATTTTTCTCATTTTTTTGCACTCATGTGAGCTTCAAATTCATTACCTAGATCGTTCTATATTCTAACGGAAACGATAAACCCTAATGAGTTAATTTTCAAATCCTTTATCCACATGGGTTTTGAGAAACATGTGAGAAACACAAAAACAACTAAATCCCTCATTTTGAATTTTTTTTTACTTCTGGGCGTCGCATAGAAATGATAATCCTAGTGCATTAAGTTTCATATCTTGAATCCTCATGGACTTTTAGAAATATGCAAAAAAATGAAAAAACAACTTCATCCTACTTTCTGATTTTTGTACTCATGTGGTCCCCAATTCATGATCCTTTATGTTCACTGTGTTTGAGACCCACTATCTGTGAAAAAGTTTTGGGGTCCTGGAGTCCACTACATTTTAAAAAACTGTGATAGATTGTTTCTTCCTCTGTCTTTTACCCCCAAATCATTATTTTTTTTGATGCATCTAGTTCAAAACCAAAAAAAAAAAAAAAAAAGTAAATTGAATCACAAGTGGAAATGATATGAAAATGGTGTTTCCAAACAATGTTGTAATACGTCAGAATCTTACATATGGAAAAGTTGTAAATGTAAATTTTTGCCGTGTATAGAACCCCATAACTTGCACTTTTATTTTATAGGGAGGTGCTCTTGTGAGAGACACTCTCACCTTATTATGAGAGATAAAGGTGAGGGCCCTCACATTTAAGTTGTTGGCATTGGATATGGATGTGAGGGCCCCCACCTTATCTCTCATAGTAAGGTGAGAACATCTCTTATAGGAGCATCTCCCTATTTTATATATGTAATGTGATGCTGACCTGTTATACTCCATCCCGAGTTAATCAAGATTAACTCTAATTAATCGAGATTAAAGAAAATTAAGCATGATTAGTCAAGTTAAATGTGATTAGTAATCAAAATGGGTTAACTTATTCACAAGAGAATGCGTTAAGCATAATGGACTGAGTTTGAAAGAGATTAACTCAATAGAGTTGATTTTAGAACCAAATTAGTGAAGTCAATGACTTTTCCGTAAATATGGATTTATAAGTATTTCGTCGAATGTGGTGAAATTTGATACCAACGTGTGTATCTCAATGAGTACAATAACTTTCATAAAATACTCATATTCATTTGACTTTAGATGAAGCAAGTGAGTCTTAATTTGACTCAAACTAAGAATAAGTCAAAGAAGAAGGGTTTATGTGCAAAAAAGCATGTTATAAGTGTCAAATGGACTTAGCTCCATGTCATTTGAATACTTCATTCCAGAGAATTCAAAAACCCTAGGCTCAAGTTGCTTCCTTGCTTTCTTCTTCATTCTTCTGCCACGATTGTCAAATTTTTGAAGTTGTACAAGTGATTTTGAAGATTCATCTCTTCTCCATCATCGTCTTCAAGTTTCTTTGGAGATTGAGTTAAAGGAAAGTTGTGATTTACTCTTTGTTGAGTTGCAAGTAAGCGTTCAGTCATTTTTTGTAGAACTTTGAGTTCTATTAAGTGATTTTGAATGCTTTATAAAACAAATAGTTATAAGGAATTCGTTTTGGTTGTTTTCATGAGTTAGGGTTTGGAATTTGGTGATTTGGATCAAATAGAGCTTGAAAAGAAAGGGGTTTTATGTTTACCTCAACTATAAGGCAAGTATAAACAGTGGTTTATGTGTATATGCTAATGAATATGGTTTTCGCTTGGATTTGTTATAGTTTTGGTTTCAACCCTAGATTTAGAATATGGTTTGATGAATGGGAGAAGAGGATTGATTGAGTGATGAATTAGAAGTGTTATTTTTCATGAGAAATAGAATTTGAGTAGGGAACAGGAGGTTCCATGAATTATTTGCAGGTTATGAATGGTTTCCAATGAAAGGAGAAAACTGTTCAAAATTCCGGATTTGGAATTCTGAAGCGTCCGCTTGAGCGAACCACTTTTTGAATGTATCCGTTCGAGCGAATGAACATCCGCTCAAGCGAACCTGGTTATCGTGTCAGTGCTTGAGTGAGTAAGAGAGACCACTCGAGCGACCAACTTTCTGTGAGCCGTCCGCTCGAGCGAACCTGAAGCAAATTTTTCGGGTTATTTTATCGATTGAAATTCGATTTCCTTCTTAATTAAGGAGATTTAGTGATTAGAGCCGGTAAATAAATTGTGTTTAGTTAATCAACGTGTAGTTTGTTTGACCAAATGATCAATCAAATATACTGAAAGTGTACTTGGATACTTTTAGGAATTGTATTCCTGGGTTTGAAACTAAAATGAGTCATGGGTTAATTGAAATAAATAGAAATCCAGGTTTAAGTTTTGAATCGTAAGAAAAGAGTCTATTGATTTAATCAAGGCTGTTAATATTGTTTTACCTCCATGAGTGTGAATTAAGGACTTTAATGTACAAAATACACATAAATTGTAATGCCATTGATAATAACATGTACATTAAACAATTAAGGATATCACCTAATTGGTTGGTATTTCTTGATTGAAATTGTATATTGTGTTGTATCCGAGATGGATCATAATTTGAATTGAATTCTAAATGGATTATTTATTGAATTATATCCATTAATTTGTCATTGAACAGAATTAAATGTTACACCATGTTGTTCTTGGGTTGGACACTACATAGTGATTTCAGTAAGCTCATTAGAGCGGTTACTGCTATAGCAGATTGTTTGGGAGTGTCCCGGAACTCCGTGGTGATGTCAGTAGTCCCTGGTCCGGGCACTAATAAATCCCACAATATATGAATCATTCCATATGAAAGATGGAAATCCTTCCTTTTTTAGGAAGATGGGAATTGAAATGAAATGCTATTGTAGTTTTGCCAAATATGAAAGACACTTATTGATTTGAATTAAATAGTAATTGTATTGGTCTAACATTGGATTAGACAGATTAAATTTGTGAATTAGCATGTTAAATCATGTACCTGTTTATACATTGCTCAACTGTCAAATTCATATTGTTATTGATGACTTACAGGCACAGCTACCCATGCCGGTCCTTCCGAGGCCTCAGCGTCAGCGGAGGAGACCACTCCGGTTCCTCCAGGAGGATTAGTAGTGTGGAAATGAGACGATAACATTGATGTAACTTATGAAGAATGAAAACAGTAAATGGAATGAGAACTTTCAAGAAAGTGGTTTTAAAACGTTTCATACTTTCAATCCTTGCATTGTATTTAAATATGTAAGCGATTTATTTGTACATGGTGTAAATGAATTTTGGTTTTATACATGAGTAATGTATATTTGTTTATAATCCGCATATGTGTATTTGATATCCCTTGTGAATTTTAGTGTGATTAAAGTTCACGGGAGTAAGTATGCGGCACGCTCGGAGTTAACTCGGTTTAATCATAATCTTGGGCTTGGGTCGTGTCATGACCCTACTCCTCCAAGGTTTTGGGGGAACTAATTCCCCAATTGGTTGGCTGCTTTCCATGGAAAGCTCGTGCTCCAGTGGGAATGACCCAAAATTTGGGATGAACATCTGATGGAGGAGATGACGTCATTCTTGGAAAAAAGGGCTTGTGGGGATGTGCTTCTCATACGCACCAGAACTGTGAATCCATGAATAGTCTGTATTCTACTCATCACTCCTCTCTCTCATGGACACAAAATGTAAGTGGATTATATGAATAGTGGTCGTTGACTCACACATGCCAATGAGGCCCATGGTCAGGTGGGCCCTTAAAAAATGTCCAGGAACTCTTGCTGGCATTCAGCCCACTTCCAGCGAAATTATCTTCACGAAGGTCCCTTCTATCGGAACCATGGTGTACATCGATCAGGTTGAAATTCTGGAACTTCATTCAAATATGATCTTATCTTGTATGACTTCGGGAGAAACTCATCAACAAAAACATATATTCAGATGAGAACCGTCAGCACATGACACAGAAATATTAAGATAACTGGTCCACTTCCAGAAATATTCATATGAGATCTACCCATACAAACACAGATATCCAGATGAAAACTGTCCATACAGTCAGTTCCACACAAAAAAAATGTTCTGATGAGAACCGTTTGCATGGTCCTTGTATGAGCCCCATCTATAATTTACCCCCATCGCATTACTATCTCCCTGTTAAGTTCGACAAGCCCAAATTTGAGGTTCATATTTGATATTTGTACATATTGAGTTTTTTTTTTTTAGGGAAACTTTCAAAAGATTATAAAACGTTTGCCTCATTTTCAAAATGCAGATGCAGACTTGATTATTTCAAAAGAGTAAAGAAAGTTTTCCAATATTTTTTCAATCAAGTCCTCCGCATTTAAAATTTTTAAAAAATGATAAAAACACCCTTATTAACCCTGTAAATGCAGTCCGGCCCAAGTCTCAACTTGATTTGAATGATAATAACCATTTAGTGAAGCTAATTTTTTAGTAATTTGGAATCCATATAAACACCTCTTATTTAACCATCTATGCATGAAGGTAGCTAAAGTTGGCCACACTTGGTTATTTGATTTGGACTTCATCATTTCTCTTAAATAATATATTAAAATTAAATTTGAAAAATGACATAAGGGTAATTTTGTCTTTTTTTTATGGAGAGGACTTGATTGAAAGAAATATGGAAGACTTTTATTCTCTTTTGAAATATTTAAATCTTTATGTACTTTTTTGAAAATAAGCTAAAAGCTTTATACTTTTTTGAAAATTTTCCTAATTAGGACTTTTATCTTTGTTTTCCTTTGCTATAAGGACTCAAAACTCCTGCACTCATGCAGGTGTTCCTAACCAGAGCAACCGGCAGGGAACATTATTCTTTTTTTTTTGGTACCCAACCAAGGGGTTGAGACCCAAGAGAAAGCCTGCACACACACGGAAAGACAATATACTCACGTGGGAAAAGAGCCCGCACACACGGGAAGAAAGCCTAGACAAGTGGGAAGGGAGCCTGCACACGCGGGAAGATATGGCGTACCCAGTGTTCGAAACCTGGGCAGTTAGGTGAGAATTGCCGGAGCATTCTAAGGAAACATTCATTTTTAGGTTTCCTTTTTGACTATTGCTTCCATCTAAAGACCAGCAGGAAGGATCCGGATTTAGGAGCCCAGTTTGAATCTGATGACTCAATAATCAATTGAACTTGGGAACTTATGTTTTGTTCTAGTATGGACCTAGGAAATTTATAGGCCTTCTTTGGAGTTAAGAATTCAAATCCGGTTCTCTCTTATGATATTAGCATGATTAAGGCATTGAAATAGACTGTCAAAATAGTTTCAATGGCCAACACACTCATGGCTTAGTGGTGTTGGTATGTTAGTATCACATACATGCCCAGGGATGGGTCCTTTGAGTTAAAGTAGCACTTCTCGACCAGTAGCCCAATATAGTGGGGTAAAAAAAAAGAAAAGAAAAATGTTCCAATAGACAAAACAATCACATCCAGTGGCAGACCCAAGTATAGGCACATGGGTTCGGTCACACCTGTCAAACAATGGTGTACTTTCAAAACCTATTTGAATATTCTGGGCTCATTTTTGAAAATACAAGAAAAATCATGGGTCAACCTTCAAAATCCACATGAAAAATCCTTGGTTTGCCCCCAAAACCAAATGACCTATTAGGGTCCGCACCCCTTAAATGAAAATTTTGGGTCCGCCACTGATCATATCAATCATCTCATTGGACGAGGCTCTTCTGATTCTTAGTTAGATGTCTATTCTTCTGGAGACTCCCCTTGGTCAAATGGACCAGTGTGTCCCATAAAAACATGTGCCTGATCTACTTAAGGTCACATTTGGGAAGTTACTATCTCTTCTCTTTTCCCCCCTTTTATTTTAACATAGAAGCATTGATTTTCTGCACATGTGGAGATTACAATGTTTCCCAAACTTGTTTGTACAGCTAGAGGGCTCTTTGCTTCTCAAATTTATATTATTGAGAGGGAGAAGAATCCTGCATTTCTACCCGTCCCATGTGAAATAGAAATCCTCTCTATCGAGAAAACTTAGTTTCTTTTTTTTTTTTTTGCCTTTGTACAAGTAAAATGTTTCGCATGCATTTCTATCCCTCCGTCCCATAGAAAATAGAAACCCTCTCTATAAAGAAAACTTAGTTCCTTTTTTATGCAAGAAAAATGGGTTGCACGCATTTCTATTTTCTACCTCCTCTCACAGGAGATAGAGATCATGTCAATTGAGAGAACTTATTCATTTTTTCCCCTTTCTGCAAGAAAAAAAAATGATGTCACATTAGACAAAAGAACATTTGAGAACGTCTCCTTACGACAGATCTCACTTGGTTGTGCATGGTTTGGATCTTGGATATGCCGCCTTTTCCGCATGTGCGGGCTTTCTTTCCCACCTGTGCGGACTTCTATTCCTGTGTGTGCGGGCTTCCATATCACCTATGCTGGCTTCTATTTCCGTGTGTGCGGGCATCCTCTTCCTCGGATGTAGGCTCTCTTTTGGGATCTAGCCCCCTAGCCAGGGCTAAAAAAGAAAAAAACACAGTGGGCTGCATGGACAATAAGAATAATTTTCCTCTCTGTTAGGTTGTATGGCTCAATAGAAGTAATAAATCTGGAAAATCGGCCCCCTACATTGTCCATGTTCTATTGTGATTAGAAGTAGGTCTATTATTGTAGGTCTACTGTGATTAGAAGTCGTGTTTGGGTGTAACAGGGTTTTGGGGCTGATATTATAAATAGAGACTAAGAGTCTCTATGATGTACACCACTTCTGATTGTATAGTGAATTCTCTCGTCTTTTCTGTGGACATAGGCCAAAAGTTGAACCACGTCAATTTTTGTGTTCTCTTGTGCGTGCTTGATCTCTTCTCGTAGGCTAGATCACAACAAATTGGTATCACACAATGATTGGTCAAAGAAGAGGAGAAACTCATAGGATCTGGGCTTGCAGATCTGATCTGGTCTCGCCAAAGATGAAAATAGAGAGAGATATACTTCTCACGTTGCTTACCTGAGAAGACTGCGAAGACAAATAAAATTCTTGTGTTCATCGGTACTGTGCTTGTCGCCGGAGGAGGGAGCGTCACCGGAGAAGAAGGATCCCCACCAGTGCCTCTGCGCCTTGTTGTGGCCGAAGGAGGACCAGCGTTGTTTTGGTTCTAATTCCAGAACTAGAAGAAGGAAGAACGAGAAGATGACCCTTGTTGGGTTGGTTACAGGTTGAGTTCAAGTTAGGTCAGTCTTGACCTGACCCGTTCTAGAAGCCCATCCGCCAGTCTAGGTTGGGTCAAGACCAGGTTGACCTGACCTGTACCAGAAGCCCATCTTCTAGGTCAGTCCAGGTTGGGTCAAGTCCAGGTTGACCGTGCAACGTAGCCCAAAAGTAGGAACAGGCGCTGGTGCAGCGCCAATGTTAGCGACGCGTCAGCAACTGTACGGTCAAAGACATATTCGACAAATCGAAGGCTGAAATTTGTCTGTGTAATATCTTGGAGATTCGGAGTCTGATTAGAGATCCGTTTGAACCTAAGGACTCGTTGCGAGAAGATTTTTGTGGTTATGGAAGAAGATTGGTTCTTCAACGGCCAACGAAGGAGATTGACTGATTGGAGCGCAGAAACTTATTTCTGCGATATCTTAGCCATCAAGAGTCGGATTTTAGATCCGTTACTTCCAGCGTGCTTATGGTGACCAGATCTACAGTGAAAGATTTGCGGAATGGCTGCGAAGTTTGAAATTAAAAAATTCAATGGAAATGACTTCAGTCTGTGGTGTCTGAAGATGCATGTTTCGATGGTTCAGAAGGGGTTGCATAAAACTTTGAAAGGAAAGAATGCTTTGTTTGTAAAATTGTCAAATGAAGAGAAGGATGAGTTGCTGGAAAAGGCATATAGTCAGATTTTACAATTTTTTAGTGATTGTGTACTGTGAAAGGTTGCTCAAGAAAAAACTACTTGTGGCATATGGTAGAAGTTGGAGAACTTGTACATCACGAAGTCTCTCACAAATCGCTTGTATCTGAAGAAGCAATTGTTCACGTTATAAATGCAGGAAGGTACGTATATTTCAACCCTCCTTGATTCATTCACAAAAACTATTATGGATCTGGAAAATATAAATGTTGAAATTGATGATGAAGACCAATCTACTATGTTGTTGTGCTCGTTTCCACCCTCATATGCGCATTTTGTTGATACCATGATGTATGGTAGAGATACTCAGTCCAAAGAGGATGTAGAGGCAGACTTGAACTCTAAGGAGTTGAAGAAAAAGGTTGCGGCTGATATTGATGGTTCGGGTGAGGGTTTGGTAGTATGAGGAAGAACAAAAGACTCCAACAGTAAGGGCAAACAAAGATCCAACAAGAAAAACATTGAATGTTATTATTGCCATAAGAAAGGGCACATAAAAAAAAAACTGTCCTGATAGGCAGAGCAAAGGGAAAGAAATAATAGAAGATTCGTCATCCGATGATTCAGTCAGTGTTGCAGATGGAAGATTAGATTATGTTTCCAATAATGCACTTTCTATGATTGAAAATGGTATTCGTTGTAAGGATGAATGGATTCTTGATTCAGGTTATCCCTACCACATGTGTCCCAATATGGACTGGCTACTTATAGAGAAATCAATAGTGGTGGTGTCTTGCTGGGCAACAATGTGGCATGTAAGACGGCTGGGATTAGAACAGTCAAAATCAAGATGTATGATGGAATCGTCAGAACGTTGGTATCGGTTCAGCATGTTCCTGATCTGAAAAAGAATCTCATTTCTCTTAGTGCCTTGAACTTTGACGGTTATAAGTTCTCAGCTGAAGGTGGAGTTATGAAGGTTGTGAATGGTCCTCTGGTTCTTATGAGAGGCAATAGAGTTGAAAACTTGTATGTTTTGTCTGGAAATACTGTTACAGGTGGAGCTGCAATGTCTTCTTCAGATGACCATGAATCTATCTTAATGTGCTTATGGCACTTGTGTCTGGGTCAAATGAGTAATAAGGAATTGACAATACTGAGCAATCAGAATTTGCTATATGGCACAAAGACAGGCAAGTTGGATTTTTATGAGAAATGCATCTTCGGAAAGCATCAAAATGTCAGTTTCAAGAAAGGTATTCATCGCACGAAAGGTATCCATGATTATGTTCATTCAGATGTATGAGGGCCTTCTAAGGTTTACTCCAAGGGCGGGTCCTAGTTTATGCTGACTTTTATTAATGATTATTCAAGGAAAGTCTGAATTTATACTCTGAAGACGAAGGATCTTGTAAGACCCCGACCCGAGTGATCCCGATTAGTGCTTAGTTAGTTCGTGTTAGTCTTGTTTTGTCTTGTGGTTTTGGTTTAGTGGTTTAGAATAGCTTTGGAATAGCTTTGGGGATTTTGAGTTCCTTTGGTATTAGTGGGGCCCTTTGGGGGTTCCCTTGTTTATGGCTTTTTGTGTGCTTGAGATTTTATATTGGTTTTCGTGATTTGTATTTCATCCCGATTTACTTGTTTTATTATTGCCTTCAACTTTCATGTTGAACCCGTTCCCGTTCGAAACCCCGAAACATGACTTTTCTAGCTCCAAGGGCAAAACAGTACTTTTACTCTAAATCTGTACCAAATTAGTGTTAATCCCGAAACCCGCAAAACATAAACTTTTTAGAAACTAGATATTTCGACGATCATTCTTCCTTCTTCGTCGATTTCATCCGGAGCCCCGAAAATCACTATTTCAGTCCAACTAGGTTACTTGATGGTGGAGCCCACTTGTATGGCTTATAAAAGAGAACCCTCCTCCTTCATTCTCTCTTTTCCAGCAACTGTGACTTGAGTCTAGGGTTTCTCCTCTTCTTCTTGCTTCTCCATCATCAAGCATCTCCCAAGCTTGCACCATCATCTCAAAAGATCTCATAGTCTTCTTCTCCATTGCAAGGGCTCTCCATTGACACCATTTTTAAGGAAATCCCATCACTCCAAGACTTTCTTCTAGCTTGCATTGCTCTTTTGGAACACCATTTGGTAAGCTCTTTTCCTAATCTTCTAGATTAGTATTCTTCTAGCCTTAGAGAAGCTCCATTTTCAATATTGAAAGCTCTCTCTTCTTCTTCATTGTTTTGACCCATTTTAGGGTTTGTTTTAGGGGTTTTTGGTAGAGCTTATTCCCTTGACTTGCAAGAGTGCTAGGAGCTGTTTTTCAGTGATTTGAGACTTGAGGCAAGTGGATGTTTTGACATTTTTACATTTGAAAGAGTTTTGTTGAAACGCATTTATGTTTTGACCTATGGTTTGGAAGCATTAATGACTTGTTTAGATTGGAAATAAATGCTCATATTTATTCTTGAAAGCTTGTTTTAATCACATATGAGATTGCTAATCAGGTTTGGAGACAATGTAGTAAAGATAGAAAAGAATGGGAAGACCACTGCACTGCTGTAATAGAACCTGGGTTCTGATACGCAGTGTACGCGGTCGACCGGCCAATGGCGCGGTCGACCGGCGACACTGGGACAGACCCCCCTGCAGAGCAGCCTGCTGAACTGCGGGAGTCTCAGTTCTACAGTGCACGCGGTCGACCGGCCTAGGGCGCGGTCGACCGGCGACACAGAGGTCAGGCTCTCTGGAGCCTGACCAAAACACTGTGCACAATTTTAAGTTACAACTCCCGGTCGACCTGGCCCATGGCCGGTCGACCGAGCCACTGTGTACGCGGTCGACCGGCCATGGGCCAGGTCGACCGGCCCAACTGAAAACATGCTGAAAAACTGACTTTGTACCCAATGCTAGATGGACTTTAAGTGGAACTTAGTGACCCTTTTGTGAACCCTTTTGACTTCTTTTGAGGATGGTTGAACCGACATTTCCCCACGGTTAATCCGGTTGTATCGGTACTTAATCTAGTTCAATCTTGAACGGTACGGAACGACGGGATATCCTTTCTTTGATCTAAACGCGAAATTGGGTTGCTTGGGTATCGCGAATCCGTTTTCCCTTCGACGAATGAGCAGGTGTACGGTACTACTAGATTAACGTCGTGCTTAGGTTCCCTTCTCAATTAGGTTTTGTTTAACTAAAATACGATTAGGGTTTGAATCCCTAAGGTGCATAAAGAGCCCGGAATGTCTCTAAACTCAAGGAGTACCAAGTGATCATCACAATAGACATACGGGGTCCTTATCCACTTGATTTATATCGAATCCCGATACTTGTCCCGTATTTCAAGAAATGTGATTTATCATTCCCGAAAACATCGAAATTGGAACTAGAGCTTTTGCTAGCCCCGACATGCACTTCCCGTTTGAAAATGAAACTAGTGCTGTTAAGCACCCCGTCCCGCCCGTTTATTAAAGTGCATTAAATATGATTTGTACATGACTTGTTTCACATGATTTGACCTATGAGTCGGCACCACTAAGCTTGGCTTTCCCTGCCGGTTTGATCGACCGACTTGGAGACCCTTTCCCATCCCGCCAGCTGCAGTCTTGGATCCCGCTACCCGGTTATTACCGTGGTCTTGTCCCGATACCCGGTTCGCTACCGTGGTCCCGTCCCGTATTGTATTATATTATGTATATGTTACTTATGTTGTATCTCCTCACTTCGGTGACTGAGACAACATCCCGATATGCTCTTGTCACTTCGGTGATAGAGGACTTAGCTATGTGTGGTTGCCACCTTGTCTGTTTCCCGTTTCCTTGGACACCTTACATGTTTTATATTGCATATGTATTTGATCAAATGTTTCTCTTGTTTTATGAAACTAATGCTTTGACAGGTTTAAATGATTTTCAAGGTATTTTCTATATTGTTATGTCTTTCTATCCGTTTGCCAAACCGTCGTGTTTGACACTTGTTTTGGTACTCAGGTCCCGTTGTTGGTCTCCCCGAGGAGGAGCTCGAGGTTGCGGTTGGCGAACCGCAACGACTAGTTGAGTGGCACGCCGATGATGTCATCTAGACATTCGGGTGCTTGAGTTGCGTAACACATTTTGGGTTGTATCTAACCATTCTTTTGGGGAAACTTGATACTGTATTCATTGGCCTTTGTTGGCCTCTATTTTTGGGAACAATGTAATGAAACTACTTTGTTGTAAACCTTAACTTTATTTTGGGGTTATAGCTTTAATGATCATTGCTCATTCTGATACTAGTATGAAATATGCTTAATCTTGTATCTTGGACATGAATGTATGAAATAGAGATTTGCTACACGCTTCCGCACACAAAAGAAATATTCATGTCGATGTGTTATCCTCACCGCGGACACCTGTGGGAAATCGCGTGTACGAGTGGCATCCTTCTTGATGGCTCGTATACGTTTTGTTGGTTTGGTTTCAATAAATTGGAACAATCAATCATACATCATATAAATACATCATATTAGCAGTCCCGATCCCGGATTAGGCCCGCCCTTTTGTGGGGACCCGGTCCGGGGTCGCGACAGATCTGACCTTTGTTACATTCAACCGATGGAAGGAAATGGTTGAGAAACAGACAGGCATGAAGGTGAAGATAGACAATGGCAAGGAGTACAGAATGATAGAGTTTGAAAACTATTGCAAGGATCACAGCATAGTTCAACATTACACCACTATGGAAACTCCCCGACAGAATGGAGTTTCAAAGAGGATGAACAAAATGGTTTTGGAAAGAGCTCGTTGTATGTTGTTTAATGCAGGATTGTCCAAGGACTTTTGGGCAAAGGTAGTAAATGCAATAGGCCACTTGATAAATTGGTCTCCACACACAAAGATTGGTTGAAAAAAACCAGAGGAAATGTGGTCAGGTAATCCAGCTGATTATTCTAACTTGAGGATCTTCGTTTGTCCGGCTTATGCTCGCGTGAAAACCGATAAGTTAGAACTAAGGGCTGTGGAGTTCATCTTGGTGGGATATACTTCTGGGGTAAAAGGATACAGGTTGTGGTGTACCAATAAGGATTCACCAAGATTTATCGTCAGCAGGATGTTATATTTCATGAGGATGCTTTACTCGAAGCGAGAAAGTAGGTGGAGACAAAAGTAAGTACCAGCAGTGACATCGTTCAGGTGGAGTCCGACATCCTAGTGAGGAAGGAGAGTGTATCCAGCTCCTCTTGGGATACAGGGGATAGTCAGACTGTGCAGCAGATGCAGTGGACAGAGCCGTAGATGCCGCAAACGGGTAGACCGCAGAGAGAAAGGAAATCGCAGGTTAGATACGGTTTCGAGGATATGATGACGTACGCGTCGAAAACAGATAGTGGCCGTGATGATATGGTTGGACACAAATTGACGACTAAGTCTCTTGAATTAATGGAAGGGCTTTAATGGAAGGGCTAGAAAGTAGTTAACTTGCAGCAGTTATGACTGAAGAGATGGAGTCTTTTGATGAGTGAAATCAGGCCAACGGATGCAAGCGGTTCTATGAGGAAGAGGAATGAACTTTCAGTGCAAGTAGAGTGCAGTTTAAGGTTCCTGATCGTTGGTGCATTCATCAAGGAATATGTTAAATTCAAGTCCAAGCATTGCTTGGACTTGATCGATGTGCTCGGTAGTTGAGTGCCCTAAGGGGCAGGTGGAGACGGTGAGAGGTGTTTTGTACAAGAGGATCAGCTTCAATGTTTGCCAAGGTGAATGATGAGTATTAAATATTGCATATTTTAACCCCTCATTAGTCCGAATTTTATCAGCATCTCATATGTATATCATTTGCTTTAACACGAAATTTTATCCTTTTATCACATTAACGGATTATCGGATTATCATGCATAAATCTGATTATTTATAGCGCATTTTTATGTAATTTCTCTTATGTAGGTGGACCCCGCGACTACCCCAACCTTTCAGCTAGGTCCCAAGGCATCAAGAAGAGATTTCAATAAAGAAGTTACATAAAGAAATCTTGCTAAAGAAATCTTAGGAAGAATTGAAGAATTCCAAAATAAGAGGAGAAGACTTTAAGGATAAAAGAAGTCATTTCCTAACACAAATGAATGGTTGGTGTATTGGTTAGAGCTTGGGTTGGTATGAAATAGGTTATGGGTTCAAATCCCAACATTATTCAATAATAAAGATTGGTTGGTTTGTTTGGTTTTCTCTTTATCTTTAATTGAAGAATGTTATTGAGTTCCGAGAGGAATTCGGCTAATTCCCATATCCAGAGTTGGTCCTCACTTGAATCCATCTAGGATTTGACAAACTCTCTCGTAGGGCTTGTCTACACCCGTTTCATCACTGCTTGCAGATCCAGGCTGCTTCAATTGGTATCTCCAAATTGAAGGACCACAAAAGGCACATATGCTTTCAGCTTTTGGAAGAAAAGTTTGTTGTAACAAATCAAATTGAAGTAACCCATGCGAAAGCAAAAGATCCAATGAAAAGCCTTTAAATTAAATTGAAGCAATCCATGTGAAAGCAAATGAGCCAATCAAAAGCCTTCAAGTTGCAACCAATCAAATGGAAGCAATCCTTGTGAAAGGAAATGAGCCAATCAAATGTCCTCAATGTTTCTATAAATGAGAATGTATTTGTAGAGGAAAAAAAATCTTTTGGCAAGTTAGTCTTTTTGCAATTTTATTTTTAGTTTTAGATTGTAATTAAGAGCTTCTTTGTAACTAATCTAGAGAGAGAGTGTGTAATTGAAGATCATTAATGAAGATATGGGAGCTCTTTCTTAATGTTTAGTGGCTAAAGCTCTTGGATTACGTTCTCCTTTAGAAGCTAAGTAATGTGATTAGTTCAATTACTTGCATGATTTAGTTTAAATTCCCTATTTGTGCTTTTATTGATTAGTAGATTTTAGATCTAATTACGCTAATCTCTCTCATTTGTCATGATCTATCTCGACACTTGATGCTTGACTAATCTCAATTGATGCTTTGTAGTTTGATTAAGTTCTCTCACATAGCATGCTCTAGGGCCATTATCTTTGATCTTTTGTAGCTGGATTTTGATGAATTATTATTTGGGTAGCTAGATAATGATCTAGGATCTTGGCCTTTGATTTTCTTTACTCTAATTTTCATTATTATATCATCAAATCCAATTAGGCAAGAGATTGCTAATTGGATTGTAGATTGGGGAGTTGAATTAGAACATGCATTGTTTGAGTTAATTACACACTTAGTGGATTTTGGATTGCCTAATTTCTTATTTTTATTATTGTTTATTTAAATCCTTCTTTGATTTGTTATTTCCACTTCTAGATTGTTAGATACACATTTCACATCACTTGTTTTAAAATCTTACACATTTCACAACACATCTTCACCTTAAATATTTCATTTCTACCACCATTCATCCACTAGTTTAGTGTAGTTTGTTAGATTAGCTTATTCATTTTATATTTGAAAATTTTAATTAGAGTAGTTTAGTTGCTATTTTAATTTTATTTTACATTCCATTTGGTTTAATTCCATTTTTCACATCATTTCCATATAGTATGTACACTAATTAGCCCACTAGTTTGTTAATCTAGCTTAATCACTTGTTAATCCTAGTTGTTAGTTCCAATTAATTGTTTACAATGCATAGTTTAGTAGTTTTACTTGTTCACTTCAATTGTTTATATTAGCTATTTCTTAGTTCAATTATACTTTAAGTGGATCCATTGCTTATTCCATCATCTCTTCATCGGATCGATAATCTAGACTCTTTATTCCTTTACTACTTGACGACACCATAGTCTTGCGGTTAAATGTTGGACATATAAGTGTCGATCAAGTTCTTAGCGCCGTTGTTGTGGAGAGGAATCGGCAAGTCTTGAATTCCATAGAGTTGAACTCATTTTTAGCTTTGTATACTTTTTATCTTTCCTTTATTTTCCTTGCGGACTCTACACATTGTTTGTGTTTCTTTTGTAGGGAATTCCTCACTTGGAGAGAAGGTACGTGGAAAAGTGCATTGGTGAACTTTAAAATTTTACTTGCTTTCTTAGTTTAGACATTTATTTTCTTTCTTAGTTGGTTGTATTAGGTATTTATTATCAAAGTTGTAATAATTTTGGTTGCGGTTCGGCCAGTGGCCCATTTACTTTCTTTAAACAGTTAGTTTAGTAGAATTGTAATAAATTGCTTGTAGGGAAGGAGGACGGTTGGACTATACCGTCACGGCCCCTCACATTCATACACGGAAATTGGTGTCCGTGGTCTGAGTCGACAACAATCGATTTGTCCCCCAAAATAAATCGGGAGGTTTGTATTGCCTAACCCCCAGCGAATCCCTTGCAAGTGGGTTTACTTTGTTGGTTGTTTATTACTTTATAGTGTAATTGTTTCAAATACACTTGTAATTTGGTGCACTACTAGTAAAGGGCAAATTACCCAAACAAGATAAGGATTCGGATTTCATCACCGTTTCCTTGCCCTTAGGATTTCATCTTAATTCTCACTTAGTTTAGAACGAGTAAATCATAATAAAATTGAGTAGAAACGTGACCGTAGGTTACAAGCTCACTAGGGAAGACCACATCGGTTGTGCCAATTGTGTGCCTTGGTGAATATTCTGGTGCCTAAGAAAACCTTGTCCCTTGGCCACCATCTTGCCAAATAGGGAGACAACTTTGTTGTTCGAGGAGTTGGATTTTAAGAGGAAACTTCGCCTAGCGCGTGGTGATCCCACCATCTACCTGTGGGTTAACTGGCCAGAATTTCTGTTTCATAGGTCCAAGTTGGAGGCCAGAGTGTCATTTTGACAGTTGAGAGCTGTCTAGAATTCTTTTAGGTAACCATGGTTTAGATTAGCTTTACATTTAGTTTTTGAACTTTTTGTTATGTTGCATTCATTTCATTGAGCGGAGCATTGCATTGCTAGGTTAGTTGCAGTTATATGTGAGTGTGGATACGTGATCAAGGCTGATTAGTGATGATTGATTATCTTGCTTTACCCGCCCCACCCATAGTACCCACAATGGTTTGCCGAAAAACCCTCAGCAAAGGACCCTTAATGAGCTATTTGCACCATTTTCATCCACTTCACCTACCTGTATAGTTTTGCTAGAGAATAATGTGGACCAATTTGAAATCCAGCCCGCCACCACCAACACGTTACCAAAATTCCATGGATTAGAGTGTGAGTAGCCTTATATTCATTTGAAGAAGTTCTTGACCATTTGCCACATGTTTACAAATCAAAATTTGGACAGAGAAGCCATGAAGCTAAGGTAGTTTCCCCTCTCGCTAGAAGATCATGCAACCACCTGCCTAAATTCCTTGACTCCAAACTCCATTACCGCCTAGGATGAGCTTGTCAAAAAGTTTGTCCAAATTTTTCTCAGTGAGCAAAACTGAGCAGTTTAGGAGTGCCATTAGGAACTTTAGGGGATGACTCGAAAGAGTTTTCTGAAGCCTGGGAGAGATTCCATGACCTATTGATCAAATGCCCACATCACAGAATTGACAAAGGAGAGTTTATACATTTCTTTTATAGAGGTCTTATGAATTCCCAGCGTATCTTGATTGAATTAATGCACAAAGGAGAATTCATAAATCAGAAACCCGATCAAGCATACAAATTCCTTGTCAAGCTTGCGGAAAACTCACTAAATTGGAGCAGTAATAGGAAAGACTTGGAGAGAGATGAGACAAGGATCCAGAAGCCTAGAATGTGCAACATCAAATAGGACCCTAAGTTGAAAAATGTGATGACCAGTTTAGTTCAGGGAGTGGGAAATTTGAGCAAAAAGATAGTTACTATGTCTGCGATGTCATGCTAACTCACTCCTCAGCAACACGAGCCCACCTTGAGAAGTATGAGTGAACTGCATCATGTTTGTGTTATGCGATAGTTGTGAGCACATTGCTGAGAGTTTCCCTAGTCTGCCATTTGTCAAGGCCGAGCAAACCATTGCACTGAATTCCTATGAAAACTTAAGAAAGCCAATTGTTAACACTTTCAGTCGAACTTACCACCTTGACAATAGGTTCCGCCCTATAAGACCCCGACCCGAGTGACCTCGATTAGTGTTTTTAAGTTGT
Organism: Camphora micrantha; assembly: GCA_003546025.1. Taxonomy (NCBI): domain Eukaryota; kingdom Viridiplantae; phylum Streptophyta; class Magnoliopsida; order Laurales; family Lauraceae; genus Camphora; species Camphora micrantha. The sequence goes on along the minus strand of QPKB01000001.1, from coordinate 38,519,542 downwards.
GTGATTAGGTCTAAGCGCGTTTAGTGTGTTTTGGTTTAGTTTGGGTTTAGAATAGCTTTGTTATAGCTTTGGGGAATTTTGAGTGCCCTTTGTGATTAGTGGGGCCCTTTGGGGGTTCCTTTTTATGACTTTGTGTTTACTTGGGGGATTACTCGAGATTGTTTGGATTTGTGTTTTCATCCCTTTTTACTAATATTGTTATTCTCTACAACTTTCATATTGATCCCGTTCCCGTCCTGAATCCCTAAACCCTATTTCCGTTGCATTGAGGGCAAAACAGTCTTTTTACACTAAATCTGGATCCAATATTTGATATTCATGAAAACCGCGAAACATATACTTTTTGGAAACTAAAAATTTCTGCGATCATTTCTTCCTTCTTCATCGAATTCATTTGAAGTCCCGAAAGCCCTGATTTTGACTCCACAATATTTCCTAGTAGTGGAGCCCACTTGTATTGCCTTTATAAGAGAACCCATCTCTTTCCCTTTCTCCTTTTCCAGCACAACCCACCTTGAGCTAGGGCTCTTTTACCTTTTCCCTTTCTTCTTCTTGCTTTTCCTTCATCAATCTCCCACCAAACTTGCACAAACATCAAAATGGGGATCACCATTCTCTTCCTCTCCTTGAAGGCTTCATCTTGATACCTTTTTTCAAGTAAACCTCCATTTTCAAGGTCCTCATTGAACTTACCTTGCCCATTTGGAGAAACCATAGGTAAGCAATCATCTCTATCTTCTAGATTTGTGTTCTTGTGACCTTAGAGGAGCTCCATTTCCATTATTGGAAGCTCTCTCTTCCTATTCCTTTGTTTGACCCATTTTAGGGTTTGTTTGGGTTTTTGTAGAGATCGTTGATTTTGAGCCTGAGAGGGTGATTAGAAGATCTTTTTGCTTAGCTTAGACTTGAGGCAAGTGGATGATTTGATATTTGAGCTTTGAATGACTTTGATGAAAATGGGGATCACCATTCTCTTCCTCTCCTTGAAGGCTTCATCTTGATACCTTTTTTCAAGTAAACCTCCATTTTCAAGGTCCTCATTGAACTTACCTTGCCCATTTGGAGAAACCATAGGTAAGCAATCATCTCCATCTTCTAGATTTGTGTTCTTGTGACCTTAGAGGAGCTCCATTTCCATTATTGGAAGCTCTCTCTTCCTATTCCTTTGTTTGACCCATTTTAGGGTTTGTTTGGGTTTTTGTAGAGATCGTTGATTTTGAGCTTGAGAGGGTGATTAGAAGATCTTTTTGCTTAGCTTGGACTTGAGGCAAGTGGATGATTTGATATTTGAGCTTTGAATGATTTTGATGAAATGCATGGATGATTTCAATACGTGTTTCCTACCATTATTGATTTGCATTGATTTGAAATAAATGTGCATTAATGACTCTTATTAGTTCATTTAATGGTTTTGAAATGTGGATGGTAGTTTTCATTTATTGCTTGATTGTAGTTTAAATGACTCTTTGTGATTGGATTTTCTCTCTCCTCTTTGTGGTTGAATGTGAAGGAGGAGAAGAAGGTGTTTTGATTGATGATTATGGAAGTGTTGATGTAGAGCTTGAATGATATTAGAAAGGAGTATTGGAGCCTCCCATGTGGAGTGAAAATGTGGCTAAGGGAGTTGTAAGAAGTGGAAATGAAAGGGAGCAGAACTGTCCCGGAACCCATTTATGGGCAGTTCGCTCGAGCGAACCTGGTGGTCGCTCAAGCGAAGTGTCCAGAACAGGCTACGAACCATCTCAGTAGACAATTCTTTCGAGCGAACCCTCCTTCGCTCGAGCGAACTCTCTCAGAATTGTATCAGCCTCCTCACAGAACCTTGTTAGTTCGAGCGAACTATTTGTTTGCTTGAGCCAACGAGCGAACCCTTCTTCGCTCGAGCGAACTCTCCCAGAATTGTATCAGGCTCCTCACAGAACCTTGTTAGTTCGAGCGAACTATATGTTCGCTTGAGCCAACATGTTCGCTCGAGCGAACACATTATCCACTCGAGCGAACCTCCCTAGACAGCCATTCCAGAGAGCTCGTCGCTCGAGCGAACTCCTTGTCCGCTCGAGCGATGATTACTGCTCACCTGGGGCTGTTCTGTGAGCAAAAAGGGAACGTTTGGGTGTTTGGGATAGGATTGTTGAGAACCCTGTTGTGATGGGAAAACTTGTAACCATTGTTTAGCACCCATTTGAAAAGAGAAACCAAATCACAAGCTTTCGTTTAAAGTTTTGAAAATCCTAAGGTGTATAAAGAGCCTAGAATGTCTCTAAACTCAAAGAGTGCCAATTTTTATCGTATATGACATACGGGACCTTTATTCACTTTGATTGAATTTCGAATCCCGATAATTGTCCCGAACTACATGATTTATCATTCCCGAAAATATTGAATTTGCAACTGTAGCATTTTGCTAATCCCGATATGCACTTCCCATTTGAAATGACATTTGTGCCTTCGAGCACTTCGTCCCGCTCGTTTATATAAGTGCATCATATGTATTTGTATATGTCTTGATTTACGATATTTGACCTATGAGTCGGCACCACTAAGCTTGGATAACCTTGTTGGTTTGATCTACCGACTTGGAAATCCCCCTCCCGTCCCGCCAGTTGCAATTTGGATCCCACTACCCGGTTATTACCGTAGTCTTGTCCCGATGCCGCAGATTGCTACTGTGGTTCCCGATGCCCGGTTCGCTACCGTGGTCATGTCCTGTATTATTATTATGTATATATATGTTACTTATGTTGCATCTCCTTACTTCAGTGACTGAGGTCAACATCCCGATATGCTCATGTCACTTCGGTGATAGAGGACTTACCTTCGTGTGGTTGCCATATTGCTTGTTTCCCGTTTTTCTTAGATACCTTACATGTTTTATATTGCATTATGTTTCGAATAAATAATCATCCTGTTTTATGATGTGAGAGCTTGGTCCGGGCGGCACCCTTAACCACGGGGCGTAGCGTGTCAACCATGGGCTTCAAACGGTGAGTCTCCGTTAGCCCACATTGGAAATATCCATGTCCTGACCCTGGGCTTATAAGTCAAACCCCGTATTAACTTAGCATGAGGCCTTTTAAAACCGTGCGGCCCCGGAAAATGTAAGAACTCCAAAGTTAAGTGTGCTCGGGCGGGAGCAGTACTAGGATGGGTGACCTCCTGGGAAGTCCTCGCGTGTGCACGTGGGCCAAAGCGGACAATTTCATGCTGAGTTGGGCGGGGTTGTGACAGTTGGTATCAGAGCCGAGGACGGCTCTATTTCCAGTGGGGGAGAATGTGAGAGCTTGGTCCGGGCGGCACCCTTAACCACGGGGCGTAGCGTGTCAACCATGGGCTTCAAACGGTGAGTCTCCGTTAGCCCACATTGGAAATATCCATGTCCTGACCCTGGGCTTATAAGTCAAACCCCGTATTAACTTAGCATGAGGCCTTTTAAAACCGTGCGGCCCCGGAAACCATAAGAACTCCGAAGTTAAGCGTGCTCGGGCTGGAGCAGTACTAGGATGGGTGACCTCCTGGGAAGTCCTCGCGTGTGCACGTGGGCCAAAGTGGACAATTTCATGTTGAGTTGGGCGGGGTTGTGACATATGAGATTTATTGTTTTAACAGGTTTAAATGTTTTCCAAGGTAATTTCTATATTGTCATATCTTTTCACCCATTTGCCAAACCATCGTGTTTGAGTGGCACATGTAAAAACCATCTTTTCACCCATTTTCCAATGAGCCTTCAAGTTGCAACCAATCAAACAGAAGCAATCCTTGTGAAATGAAATGAGCCAATCAAATGTCCTCAATAATTTTATATATGAGAATGTATTTTGTAGAGGAAAAAAGAGTCTTTTGGCCAGTTAGTCTTTTTGTAGTTTTATTTTTACTTTTAGATTGTAATTAGGAGCTTCTTTGTAACTAATCTAGAGAGAGAGTGTGTAATTGAAGATCATTAATGATGATATGGAGCTCTTTCTTGATGTTTAGTGGCTAAAGCTCTTGGTTTACGCTCTCCTTTAGAAGCTAAGTAATGTGATTAGTTTAATTACTTGCATGTTTTAGTTTAAATTCCCTTCTTGTTCTTTTATTGATTAGTAGATTTTACATCTAATTACACTAATCTCTCTCATTTGTCATGATCTATCTCGGCACTTGATGCTTGGATAATCTCAATCGATGCTTTGGAGTTTGATTAAGTTCTCTCACATAGCATGCTCTAGAGCCATTATCTTTGATTTTTTGTACCTTGATTTTGATGAATTATTGTTAGGGTAGCTAGTTGATGATTTAGGATCTTGGCCTTTGATTTTCTTTACTCTAATCTTCATTACTATATCATCCAATCCAATTAGGCAAGAGATTGCTAATTGGATTGTTGATTTGGGAGTTGCATTAGAACATGCATTGTTTGAGTTAGTTACACACTTAGTGGATTTTGGATTGCCTAATTTCTTATTTTTATTATTGTTTATTTAAATCCTTCTTTGATTTGTTATTTCCACTTCTAGATTGTTAGATACACATTTTCACATCACTTGTTTTTAAAATCCTACATATTTCACACTACATCTTCACCTTAAATCTTTCATTTCCACCACCATTCATCTACTAGTTTAATGTAGTTTGTTAGATTAGCTTATTCATTTTATATTTTAAATTGTTAATTAGAGTAGTTTAGTTACTATTTTAATTTTATTTACATTCCATTTGGT
>QPKB01000001.1:38464522-38513845 GCA_003546025.1 Camphora micrantha | reverse complement strand
TGTCAATCTTCTTCCACGGTTATGTAGATCTGCTCGCAACGAGTCTGTAGGCACAAACGGATCTCCGATCTGACCTCGGATGATCAAGATATCGACGAAACAAGTTTCAGCCGTCGATTTCGGTCAAACACCTGCTGACTGTACTATTCGCTGACGTGGCGCTGATGTCAGCAACTGCTGGAATGGGCTTCCCACTAAAACAGGTCAGGCAGAACTGACCAAACTGAAACCAACCTAGTCTTGGCTGTTAGCTGGGCTTCACGGAACGAGCCAGGTCGAGAAGCCCAACCCGGATCTGAACCAACCTAGCCTGGGCGAAAAAACCCAAGGTGGCTTCTTCTTCGTTTCTGCTCTCTGGTTTCTGTAACCAGAACCAACCTAGCCTGGGCTCTACCACTTGTTGTGCGCTGATGCCTTCCTTCTTCCTCTCCGATCACAGCACGGCGGCCGCAGGTGATCCTTCTCCGGCGACAACAAGAAGTCCGGCAACGATGTGGGTCCGGTGGCGATCTTGCAAATCAAGGAACCAAGCAGCCCTCTGTTTCAAGTTCTGCAAAAAAGAATTCAAAGACCGAGAGAAAAACTGTGTGTCTTCTCCGGTAGTGGCTCGATCTGCAAATCAAGAACCCTAGGCACTGCAAATCCGATGCAAACAGAGCCCTTCTCCTCCCTCTGAATTTCCAAAGTCCTCTGCAACTCCGGAACAGTGTGGTCCACACGAGATCGGAACCGATCTCTGTCTTTTCTGCAACGAAGACGACGTGCAGAATCCGGATCAAAAACTTTGATCCGATCCGTCGATCGCAAACGCAGCACAATCTAATCCTAGAAAACCCTAGGCTCTGATACCACTTGTTGTGCGCGTGTATGCGGAAACGTGAATTAATGCGATCTAGCAAATAATAAACCACACAAGAACAAGCAATCAAACAAAAGAGAATTACGTGGTTCGGCAATTTTGCCTACGTCCACGGGAAAGAAACTCGACTCTCCTTTGGATTCACTCTCAGTATGATATGTTCTGATAATACATCATGGGTTACCCATTACATCATATATATAATGCTCTCTTTCTTATCCCCCAAGAAACTCTATCTTAGTAAATAAGAAAGTCCTAGTACAATTACTAAAAATACCCATGACTCTGAACCCATTAGTCTGGACCCACTAGGCCAACACTATTTCCGTGTGTGCGGGCATCCTCTTCCTCGGATGTAGGCTCTCTTTTGGGATCTAGCCCCCTAGCCAGGGCTAAAAAAAAAAAAAACACAGTGGGCTGCATGGACAATAAGAATAATTTTCCTCTCTGTTAGGTTGTATGGCTCAATAGAAGTAATAAATCTGGAAAATCGGCCCCCTACATTGTCCATGTTCTATTGTGATTGGAAGTAGGTCTATTATTGTAGGTCTACTATGATTAGAAGTCGTGTTTGGGTGTAACAGGGTTTTGGGGCTGATATTATAAATAGAGACTAAGAGTCTCTATGATGTACACCACTTCTGATTGTATAGTGAATTCTCTCGTCTTTTCTGTGGACATAGGCCAAAAGTTGAACCACGTCAATTTTTGTGTTCTCTTGTGCGTGCTTGATCTCTTCTCGTAGGCTAGATCACAACAAATTGGTATCACACAATGATTGGTCAAAGAAGAGGAGAAACTCATAGGATCTGGGCTTGCAGATCTGATCTGGTCTCGCCATAGATGAAAATAGAGAGAGATATACTTCTCACGTTGCTTACCTGAGAAGACTGCGAAGACAAATAAAATTCTTGTGTTCATCGGTACAGTGCTTGTCGCCGGAGGAGGGAGCGTCACCGGAGAAGAAGGATCCCCACCAGTGCCTCTGTGCCTTGTTGTGGCCGAAGGAGGACCAGCGTTGTTTTGGTTCTAATTCCAGAACTAGAAGAAGGAAGAACGAGAAGATGACCCTTGTTGGGTTGGTTACAGGTCGAGTTCAAGTTAGGTCAGTCTTGACCTGACCCGTTCTAGAAGCCCATCCGCCAGTCTAGGTTGGGTCAAGACCAGGTTGACCTGACCTGTACTAGAAGCCCATCTTCTAGGTCAGTCCAGGCTGGGTCAAGTCCAGGTTGACCTAACTCGTGCAACGTAGCCCAAAAGTAGGAACAGGCGCTGGTGCAGCGCCAATGTTAGCGACGCGTCAGCAACTGTACGGTCAAAGACATATTCGACAAATCGAAGGCTGAAATTTGTCTGTGTAATATCTTGGAGATTCGGAGTCTGATTAGAGATCCGTTTGAACCTAAGGACTCGTTGCGAGAAGATTTTTGTGGTTATGGAAGAAGATTGGTTCTTCAACGGCCAACGAAGGAGATTGATTGATTGGAGCGCAGAAACTTATTTCTGCGATATCTTAGCCATCAAGAGTCGGATTTTAGATCCGTTACTTCCAGCGTGCTTATGGTGACCAGATCTACAGTGAAAGATTTGCGGAATGGCTGCGAAGTTTGAAATTAAAAAATTCAATGGAAATGACTTCAGTCTGTGGTGTCTGAAGATGCATGTTTCGATGGTTCAGAAGGGGTTGCATAAAGCTTTGAAAGGAAAGAATGCTTTGTTTGTAAAATTGTCAAATGAAGAGAAGGATGAGTTGCTGGAAAAGGCATATAGTCAGATTTTACAATTTTTTAGTGATTGTGTACTGTGAAAGGTTGCTCAAGAAAAAACTACTTGTGGCATATGGTAGAAGTTGGAGAACTTGTACATCACGAAGTCTCTCACAAATCGCTTGTATCTGAAGAAGCAATTGTTCACGTTATAAATGCAGGAAGGTACGTATATTTCAACCCTCCTTGATTCATTCACAAAAACTATTATGGATCTGAAAAATATAAATGTTGAAATTGATGATGAAGACCAATCTACTATGTTGTTGTGCTCGTTTCCACCCTCATATGCGCATTTTGTTGATACCATGATGTATGGTAGAGATACTCAGTCCAAAGAGGATGTAGAGGCAGACTTGAACTCTATGGAGTTGAAGAAAAAGGTTGCGGCTGATATTGATGGTTCGGGTGAGGGTTTGGTAGTATGAGGAAGAACAAAAGACTCCAACAGTAAGGGCAAACAAAGATCCAACAAGAAAAACATTGAATGTTATTATTGCCATAAGAAAGGGCACATCAGAAAAAACTGTCCTGATAGGCAGAGCAAAGGGAAAGAAATAATAGAAGATTCGTCATCCGATGATTCAGTCAGTGTTGCAGATGGAAAATCAGATTATGTTTCCAATAATGCACTTTCTATGATTGAAAATGGTATTCGTTGTAAGGATGAATGGATTCTTGATTCAGGTTATCCCTACCACATGTGTCCCAATATGGACTGGCTACTTATAGAGAAATCAATAGTGGTAGTGTCTTGCTGGGCAACAATGTGGCATGTAAGACGGCTGGGATTAGAACAGTCAAAATCAAGATGTATGATGGAATCGTCAGAACGTTGGTATCGGTTCAGCATGTTCCTGATATGAAAAAGAATCTTATTTCTCTTAGTGCCTTGAACTTTGACGGTTATAAGTTCTCAGCTGAAGGTGGAGTTATGAAGGTTGTGAATGGTCCTCTGGTTCTTATGAGAGGCAATAGAGTTGAAAACTTGTATGTTTTGTCTGGAAATACTGTTACAGGTGGAGCTGCAATGTCTTCTTCAGATGACCATGAATCTATCTTAATGTGCTTATGGCACTTGTGTCTGGGTCAAATGAGTAATAAGGAATTGACAATACTGAGCAATCAGAATTTGCTATATGGCACAAAGACAGGCAAGTTGGATTTTTATGAGAAATGCATCTTCGGAAAGCATCAAAATGTCAGTTTCAAGAAAGGTATTCATCGCACGAAAGGTATCCATGATTATGTTCATTCAGATGTATGAGGGCCTTCTAAGGTTTACTCCAAGGGCGGGTCCTAGTTTATGCTGACTTTTATTAATGATTATTCAAGGAAAGTCTGAATTTATACTCTGAAGACGAAGGATCTGACCTTTGTTACATTCAACCGATGGAAGGAAATGGTTGAGAAACAGACAGGCATGAAGGTGAAGATAGACAATGGCAAGGAGTACAGAATGATAGAGTTTGAAAACTATTGCAAGGATCACAGCATAGTTCAACATTACACCACTATAGAAACTCCTCGACAGAATGGAGTTTCAAAGAGGATGAACAAAATGGTCTTGGAAAGAGCTCGTTGTATGTTGTTTAATGCAGGATTGTCCAAGGACTTTTGGGCAAAGGTAGTAAATGCAATAGGCCACTTGATAAATTGGTCTCCACACACAAAGATTGGTTGAAAAAAACTAGAGGAAATGTGGTCAGGTAATCCAGCTGATTATTCTAACTTGAGGATCTTCGTTTGTCCAGCTTATGCTCGCGTGAAAACCGATAAGTTAGAACTAAGGGCTGTGGAGTTCATCTTGGTGGGATATGCTTCTGGGGTAAAAGGATACAGGTTGTGGTGTACCAATAAGGATTCACCAAGATTTATCGTCAGCAGGGATGTTATATTTCATGAGGATGATTTACTCGAAGCGAGAAAGTAGGTGGAGACAAAAGTAAGTACCAGCAGTGACATCGTTCAGGTGGAGTCCGACATCCTAGTGAGGAAGGAGAGTGTATCCAGCTCCTCTTGGGATACAGGGGATAGTCAGACTGTGCAGCAGATGCAGTGGACAGAGCCGTAGATGCCGCAAACGGGTAGACCGCAGAGAGAAAGGAAATCGCAGGTTAGATACGGTTTCGAGGATATGATGACGTACGCGTCGAAAACAGATAGTGGCCGTGATGATATGGTTGGACACAAATTGACGACTAAGTCTCTTGAATTAATGGAAGGGCTTTAATGGAAGGGCTAGAAAGTAGTTAACATGTAGCAGCTATGACTGAAGAGATGGAGTCTTTTGATGAGTGAAATCAGGCCAACGGATGCAAGCGGTTCTATGAGGAAGAGGAACGAACTTTCAGTGCAGGTAGAGTGCAGTTTAAGGTTCCTGATCGTTGGTGCATTCATCAAGGAATATGTTAAATTCAAGTCCAAGCATTGCTTGGACTTGATCGATGTGCTCGGTAGTTGAGTGCCCTAAGGGGCAGGTGGAGACGGTGAGAGGTGTTTTGTACATGAGGATCAGCTTCAATGTTTGCCAAGGTGGATGATGAGTATTAAATATTGCATATTTTACCCCTCATTAGTCCGAATTTTATCAGCATCTCATATGTATATCATTTGCTTTACACGAAAATTTTATCCTTTTATCACATTAACGGATTATCGGATTATCATGCATAAATCTGATTATTTATAGCGCATTTTTATGTAATTTCTCTTGTGTAGGTGGACCCCGCGACTACCCCAACCTTTCAGCTAGGTCCCAAGGCATCAAGAAGAGATTTCAATAAAGAAGTTACATAAAGAAATCTTGCTGAAGAAATCTTATGAAGAATTGAAGAATTCCAAAATAAGAGGAGAAGACTTTAAGGATAAAAGAAGTCATTTCCTAACACAAATGAATGGTTGGTGTATTGGTTAGAGCTTGGGTTGGTATGAAATAGGATATGGGTTCAAATCCCAACATTATTCAATAATAAAGATTGGTTGGTTTGTTTGGTTTTCTCTTTATCTTTAATTGAAGAATGTTACTGAGTTCCAAGAGGAATTCGGCTAATTCCCATATCCAGAGTTGGTCCTCACTTGAATCCATCCAGGATTTGGCAAACTCTCTCGTAGGGCTTGTCTACACCCGTTTCATCACTGCTTGCAGATCCAGGCTGCTTCAATTGGTATCTCCAAATTGAAGGACCACAAAAGGCACATATGCTTTCATCTTTTGGAAGAAAAGTTTGTTGTAACAAATCAAATTGAAGTAACCCATGCGAAAGCAAAAGATCCAATGAAAAGCCTTTAAATTAAACTGAAGCAATCCATGTGAAAGCAAATGAGCCAATCAAAAGCCTTCAAGTTGCAACCAATCAAATGGAAGCAATCCTTGTGAAAGGAAATGAGCCAATCAAATGTCCTCAATGTTTCTATAAATGAGAATGTATTTGTAGAGGAAAAAAAATCTTTTGGTAAGTTAGTCTTTTTGCAATTTTATTTTTAGTTTTAGATTGTAATTAAGAGCTTCTTTGTAACTAATCTAGAGAGAGAGTGTGTAATTGAAGATCATTAATGAAGATATGGAGCTCTTTCTTAATGTTTAGTGGCTAAAGCTCTTGGATTACGTTCTCCTTTAGAAGCTAAGTAATGTGATTAGTTCAATTACTTGCATGATTTAGTTTAAATTCCCTATTTGTGCTTTTATTGATTAGTAGATTTTAGATCTAATTACGCTAATCTCTCTCATTTGTCATGATCTATCTCGACACTTGATGCTTGACTAATCTCAATTGATGCTTTGTAGTTTGATTAAGTTCTCTCACATAGCATGCTCTAGGGCCATTATCTTTGATCTTTTGTAGCTGGATTTTGATGAATTATTATTTGGGTAGCTAGATGATGATCTAGGATCTTGGCCTTTGATTTTCTTTACTCTAATTTTCATTATTATATCATCAAATCCAATTAGGCAAGAGATTGCTAATTGGATTGTAGATTGGGGAGTTGAATTAGAACATGCATTGTTTGAGTTAATTACACACTTAGTGGATTTTGGATTGCCTAATTTCTTATTTTTATTATTGTTTATTTAAATCCTTCTTTGATTTGTTATTTCCACTTCTAGATTGTTAGATACACATTTCACATCACTTGTTTTAAAATCTTACACATTTCACAACACATCTTCACCTTAAATATTTCATTTCTACCACCATTCATCCACTAGTTTAGTGTAGTTTGTTAGATTAGCTTATTCATTTTATATTTGAAAATTTTAATTAGAGTAGTTTAGTTGCTATTTTAATTTTATTTTACATTCCATTTGGTTTAATTCCATTTTTCACATCATTTCCATATAGTATGTACACTAATTAGCCCACTAGTTTGTTAATCTAGCTTAATCACTTGTTAATCCTAGTTGTTAGTTCCAATTAATTGTTTACAATGCATAGTTTAGTAGTTTTACTTGTTCACTTCAATTGTTTATATTAGCTATTTCTTAGTTCAATTATACTTTAAGTGGATCCATTGCTTATTCCATCATCTCTTCATCAGATCGATAATCTAGACTCTTTATTCCTTTACTACTTGACGACACTATAGTCTTGTGGTTAAATGTTGGACATATAAGTGTCGATCAAGTTCTTAGCGCCGTTGCTGTGGAGAGGAATCGGCAAGTCTTGAATTCCATAGAGTTGAACTCATTTTTAGCTTTGTATACTTTTTATCTTTCCTTTATTTTCCTTGCGGACTCTACACATTGTTTGTGTTTCTTTTGTAGGGAATTCCTCACTTGGAGAGAAGGTACGTGGAAAAGTGCATTGGTGAACTTTAAAATTTTACTTGCTTTCTTAGTTTAGACATTTATTTTCTTTCTTAGTTGGTTGTATTAGGTATTTATTATCAAAGTTGTAATAATTTTGGTTGCGGCTCGGCCAGTGGCCCATTTACTTTCTTTAAACAGTTAGTTTAGTAGAATTGTAATAAATTGCTTGTAGGGAAGGATGACGGTTGGACTATACCGTCACGGTCCCTCACATTCATACACGGAAATTGGTGTCCGTGGTCTGAGTCGACAACAATCGATTTGTCCCCCAAAATAAATCGGGAGGTTTGTATTGCCTAACCCCCAGCGAATCCCTTGCAAGTGGGTTTACTTTGTTGGTTGTTTATTACTTTATAGTGTAATTGTTTCAAATACACTTGTAATTTGGTGCACTACTAGTAAAGGGCAAATTACCCAAACAAGATAAGGATTCGGATTTCATCACCGTTTCCTTGCCCTTAGGATTTCATCTTAATTCTCACTTAGTTTAGAACGAGTAAATCATAATAAAATTGAGTAGAAATGTGACCGTAGGTTACAAGCTCACTAGGGAAGACCACATCGGTTGTGCCAATTGTGTGCCTTGGTGAATATTCTGGTGCCTAAGAAAACCTTGTCCCTTGGCCACCATCTTGCCAAATAGGGAGACAACTTTGTTGTTCGAGGAGTTGGATTTTAAGAGGAAACTTCGCCTAGCGCGTGGTGATCCCACCATCTACTTGTGGGTTAACTGGCCAGAATTTCTGTTTCATAGGTCCAAGTTGGAGGCCAGAGTGTCATTTTGACAGTTGAGAGCTGTCTAGAATTCTTTTAGGTAACCATGGTTTAGATTAGCTTTACATTTAGTTTTTGAACTTTTTGTTATGTTGCATTCATTTCATTGAGCGGAGCATTGCATTGCTAGGTTAGTTGCAGTTATATGTGAGTGTGGATACGTGATCAAGGCTGATTAGTGATGATTGATTATCTTGCTTTACCCGCCCCACCCATAGTACCCACAATGGTTGCCGAAAACCCTCAGCAAAGGACCCTTAATGAGCTATTTGCACCATTTTCATCCACTTCACCTACCTGTATAGTTTTGCTAGAGAATAATGTGGACCAATTTGAAATCCAGCCCGCCACCACCAACACGTTACCAAAATTCCATGGATTAGAGTGTGAGTAGCCTTATATTCATTTGAAGAAGTTCTTGACCATTTGCCACATGTTTACAAATCAAAATTTGGACAGAGAAGCCATGAAGCTAAGGTAGTTTCCCCTCTCGCTAGAAGATCATGCAACCACCTGCCTAAATTCCTTGACTCCAAACTCCATTACCGCCTAGGATGAGCTTGTCAAAAAGTTTGTCCAAATTTTTCTCAGTGAGCAAAACTGAGCAGTTTAGGAGTGCCATTAGGAACTTTAGGGGATGACTTGAAAAAGAGTTTTCTGAAGCCTGGGAGAGATTCCATGACCTATTGATCAAATGCCCACATCACAGAATTGACAAAGGAGAGTTTATACATTTCTTTTATAGAGGTCTTATGAATTCCCAGCGTATCTTGATTGAATTAATGCACAAAGGAGAATTCATAAATCAGAAACCCGATCAAGCATACAAATTCCTTGTCAAGCTTGCGGAAAACTCACTAAATTGGAGCAGTAATAGGAAAGACTTGGAGAGAGATGAGACAAGGATCCAGAAGCCTAGAATGTGCAACATCAAATAGGACCCTGAGTTGAAAAATGTGATGACCAGTTTAGTTCAGTGAGTGGGAAATTTGAGCAAAAAGATAGTTACTATGTCTGCGATGTCATGCTAACTCACTCCTCAGCAACACGAGCCCACCTTGAGAAGTATGAGTGAACTGCATCGTGTTTGTGTTATGCGATAGTTGTGAGCACATTACTGAGAGTTTCCCTAGTCTGCCATTTGTCAAGGCCGAGCAAACCATTGCACTGAATTCCTATGAAAACTTAAGAAAGCCAATTGTTAACACTTTCAGTCGAACTTACCACCTTGACAATAGGTTCCGCCCTATAAGACCCCGACCCGAGTGACCTCGATTAGTGTTTTTAAGTTGTGTGATTAGGTCTAAGCGCGTTTAGTGTGTTTTGGTTTAGTTTGGGTTTAGAATAGCTTTGTTATAGCTTTGGGGAATTTTGAGTGCCTTTGTGATTAGTGGGGCCCTTTGGGGGTTCCTTTTTATGACTTTGTGTTTACTTGGGGGATTACTCGAGATTGTTTGGATTTGTGTTTTCATCCCTTTTTACTAATATTGTTATTCTCTACAACTTTCATATTGATCCCGTTCCCGTCCTGAATCCCTAAACCCTATTTCCGTTGCATTGAGGGCAAAACAGTCTTTTTACACTAAATCTGGATCCAATATTTGATATTCATGAAAACCGCGAAACATATACTTTTTGGAAACTAAAAATTTCCGCGATCATTTCTTCCTTCTTCATCGAATTCATTTGAAGTCCCGAAAGCCATGATTTTGACTCCACAATATTTCCTAGTAGTGGAGCCCACTTGTATTGCCTTTATAAGAGAACCCATCTCTTTCCCTTTCTCCTTTTCCAGCACAACCCACCTTGAGCTAGGGCTCTTTTCCCTTTTCCCTTTCTTCTTCTTGCTTTTCCTTCATCAATCTCCCACCAAACTTGCACAAAACATCAAAATGGGGATCACCATTCTCTTCCTCTCCTTGAAGGCTTCATCTTGATACCTTTTTTCAAGTAAACCTCCATTTTCAAGGTCCTCATTGAACTTACCTTGCCCATTTGGAGAAACCATAGGTAAGCAATCATCTCCATCTTCTAGATTTGTGTTCTTGTGACCTTAGAGGAGCTCCATTTCCATTATTGGAAGCTCTCTCTTCCTATTCCTTTGTTTGACCCATTTTAGGGTTTGTTTGGGTTTTTGTAGAGATCGTTGATTTTGAGCCTGAGAGGGTGATTAGAAGATCTTTTTGCTTAGCTTAGACTTGAGGCAAGTGGATGATTTGATATTTGAGCTTTGAATGATTTTGATGAAATGCATGGATGATTTCAATACGTGTTTCCTACCATTATTGATTTGCATTGATTTGAAATAAATGTGCATTAATGACTCTTATTAGTTCATTTAATGGTTTTGGAAATGTGGATGGTAGTTTTCATTTATTGCTTGATTGTAGTTTAAATGACTCTTTGTGATTGGATTTTCTCTCCTCTTTGTGGTTGAATGTGAAGGAGGAGAAGAAGGTGTTTTGATTGATGATTATGGAAGTGTTGATGTAGAGCTTGAATGATATTAGAAAGGAGTATTGGAGCCTCCCATGTGGAGTGAAAATGTGGCTAAGGGAGTTGTAAGAAGTGGAAATGAAAGGGAGCAGAACTGTCCCGGAACCCATTTCTGGGCAGTTCGCTCGAGCGAACCTGGTGGTCGCTCAAGCGAAGTGTCCAGAACAGGCTACGAACCATCTCAGTAGACAATTCTTTCGAGCGAACCCTCCTTCGCTCGAGCGAACTCTCTCAGAATTGTATCAGCCTCCTCACAGAACCTTGTTAGTTCGAGCGAACTATTTGTTCGCTTGAGCCAACGAGCGAACTCTCCCAGAATTGTATCAGGCTCCTCACAGAACCTTGTTAGTTCGAGCGAACTATATGTTCGCTTGAGCCAACATGTTCGCTCGAGCGAACACATTATCCACTCGAGCGAACCTCCCTAGATAGCCATTCCAGAGAGCTCGTCGCTCGAGCGAACTCCTTGTCCGCTCGAGCGATGATTACTGCTCACCTGGGGCTGTTTTGTGAGCAAAAAGGGAACGTTTGGGTGTTTGGGATAGGATTGTTGAGAACCCTATTGTGATGGGAAAACTTGTAACCATTGTTTAGCACCCATTTGAAAAGAGAAACCAAATCACAAGCTTTCGTTTAAAGTTTTGAAAATCCTAAGGTGTATAAAGAGCCTAGAATGTCTCTAAACTCAAAGAGTGCCAATTTTTTATCGTATATGACATACGGGACCTTTATTCACTTTGATTGAATTTCGAATCCCGATAATTGTCCCGAACTACATGATTTATCATTCCCGAAAATATTGAATTTGCAACTGTAGCATTTTGCTAATCCCGATATGCACTTCCCATTTGAAATGACATTTGTGCCTTCGAGCACCTCGTCCCGCTCGTTTATATAAGTGCATCATATGTATTTGTATATGTCTTGATTTACGATATTTGACCTATGAGTCGGCACCACTAAGCTTGGATAACCTTGTTGGTCTGATCTACCGACTTGGAAATCCCCCTCCCGTCCCACCAGTTGCAATTTGGATCCCACTACCCGGTTATTACCGTAGTCTTGTCCCGATGCCGCAGATTGCTACTGTGGTTCCCGATGCCCGGTTCGCTACCGTGCTCATGTCCTGTATTATTATTATGTATATATATATATATGTTACTTATGTTGCATCTCCTTACTTCAGTGACTGAGGTCAACATCCCGATATGCTCATGTCACTTCGGTGATAGAGGACTTACCTTCGTGTGGTTGCCATATTGCTTGTTTCCCGTTTTTCTTGGATATCTTACATGTTTTATATTGCATTATGTTTCGAATAAATAATCATCCTGTTTTATGAGATTTATTGTTTTAACAGGTTTAAATGTTTTCCAAGGTAATTTCTATATTGTCATATCTTTTCACCCATTTGCCAAACCATCGTGTTTGAGTGGCACATGTAAAACCATCTTTTCACCCATTTTCCAATGAGCCTTCAAGTTGCAACCAATCAAACAGAAGCAATCCTTGTGAAATGAAATGAGCCAATCAAATGTCCTCAATAATTTTATATATGAGAATGTATTTGTAGAGGAAAAAAGAGTCTTTTGGCCAGTTAGTCTTTTTGTAGTTTTATTTTTACTTTTAGATTGTAATTAGGAGCTTCTTTGTAACTAATCTAGAGAGAGAGTGTGTAATTGAAGATCATTAATGATGATATGGAGCTCTTTCTTGATGTTTAGTGGCTAAAGCTCTTGGTTTACGCTCTCCTTTAGAAGCTAAGTAATGTGATTAGTTTAATTACTTGCATGTTTTAGTTTAAATTCCCTTCTTGTTCTTTTATTGATTAGTAGATTTTACATCTAATTACACTAATCTCTCTCATTTCTCATGCTCTATCTCGGCACTTGATGCTTGGATAATCTCAATCGATGCTTTGTAGTTTGATTAAGTTCTCTCACATAGCATGCTCTAGAGCCATTATCTTTGATCTTTTGTACCTTGATTTTGATGAATTATTGTTAGGGTAGCTAGTTGATGATTTAGGATCTTGGCCTTTGATTTTCTTTACTCTAATCTTCATTACTATATCATCCAATCCAATTAGGCAAGAGATTGCTAATTGGATTGTTGATTTGGGAGTTGCATTAGAACATGCATTGTTTGAGTTAGTTACACACTTAGTGGATTTTGGATTGCCTAATTTCTTATTTTTATTATTGTTTATTTAAATCCTTCTTTGATTTGTTATTTCCACTTCTAGATTGTTAGATACACATTTCACATCACTTGTTTTAAAATCCTACATATTTCACACCACATCTTCACCTTAAATCTTTCATTTCCACCACCATTCATCTACTAGTTTAATGTAGTTTGTTAGATTAGCTTATTCATTTTATATTTTAAATTGTTAATTAGAGTAGTTTAGTTACTATTTTAATTTTATTTTACATTCCATTTGGTTTAATTCCATTTTTCACATAATTTCCATTTAGTTTACACACTAATTAGCTCACTAGTTTGTTGATCTAGCTTAATCACTTGTTAATCTTACTTGTTAGTTCCAATTAATTATTTACATAGGATAGTTTAGTAGTTTTACCTGTTCACTTCAATTGTTTACATTAGCTATATCTTAGTTCAGTTCTACTTTAATTGGATCCATTGCTTGTTCCATCCTCTCTTCGTGGGATCAATAATCCGAACTCTTTAGTCCTTTACTACTTGACGACACCGTAGTCGTGCGGTTAAATATTGCACATATAAATGTCGACTAGTGGCGATTTGTTAGGTTGTATGGCTTAATAGAAGTAATAAATCTGATAAACTGGGCCCCTGCATTATCCATGTTCTTCTGTGATTAGAAGTAGGTCCATTATTGTAGGTCTACTGTGATTAGAAGTTGTGCTTGGGTGTAATGAGGTTTTGGGGCTGTTATTATAAATGAGACTAAGAGTCTCTATGATGTACACCTCTTCTGATTGCGTAGTGAATTCTCCCGTCTTCCCCGTGGACGTAGGCCAAAAGCCGAACCATGTAAATGTTAGGATTTTTGTATGTTGCTAATTTGATAGAAGCACTATCACTATCAATCAACTGATCACACACCCATTCATCATAGTTTGGACCTTGAAATCTGAACCTTAGACTTGAAAATGCGTTTGATTTTCAAAGACTTCATCCTACATGTTTTAGAACTTAAAATGTATTTTCGAAAGCCTAGTTCTTCGTGCATGGTTTTGAAAAATCAAGTCTGACATCGAGGTTCATGTTTTGCATACATATCTCATTTTTAGAATCATTTTAGTATGCATAATACATATTGGCCTGGAGTTCATGTTTTCATAAAACATTTTCTCAAAAATCAGATGGAACTCCTCTCAGGCCTGTGTACCCGGTCGACCGCGTCAAGCTCCAGGTCGACCGAGTAAACTAAAACAGTTTCTCAAAAAACCTGAAGAAACTTCTCAGGGGCTAGTGTACCCAGTCGACCGGGCACAGGGGCAAGTCGATCGAGCAAAGAGCCGTTGGCCAATATGACCGTTGGACCCGATCGACCGCATGGTCATGGGATCGACCGAGCTAACTAGCCGTTGGACTGTTTTTTGTATAAAAGTCCATTTCATTCCCTTCTTTCACAAGGCTGTTGGAGTAAAACCTTGGAACTATTTTGAAGCCTAAAGAAGAGGAATAAGCTAGGAAAGCTAGAGGCTTATTGGAAATCAAAATGTTTGAGATTTAAAAGGTATATCTTTCAAGTTAATTTTGATTTTCATTCCATTTAAAATCATACATGTTTATTTCTTTGTAATCTCATATTTGCATGATTTCTAGCTTTAATTGAGATGTTTTGCAAACACAATATCACCTTGGAATACTAGATTGTTTTGCAAACATCCTTGTCTCAATCACATGTGCTTTTAATCTTTAAAACTTCATACAACTTGTGTAGCATGTCTTTCCAAGTTGTCTGAATTCTTCATGTGATTAGCTTACAACTTCAATCATCTTTTTCTGTGCTTAGATTTTCAAATGCATCAAGCATTCATTTGAGAGCTTCCTTTTAGAAATTGATTGAAGTAAACATTCATACACTTTGAGCACACACCTTTGCTAATCGTTTGTGTATGTTTGTATCATGTTTTAAACTTTCATATCAGCCTATTTAAGAGGCAAATGTATTGAGCTTAAATTGTATCTCTTTGAGTGTTTGTGTAGACACTTCTTTGAGAAGAAATCTTTCTCTTGTTAAGGTTATTGCTTAGCCTAAGAAAAGCACATTGTAGAGGTTATTGCTTAGCCTTTGAAAAGCATCTTGTGAAGGTTATTGCTTAGCCTAGAAAAGCACATTGATAGGTTGTTGTTTGGCCTAGAAAAACATCGTTGTAAAGGTTATTACTTAGCCTTTTGAAAAGCATAAATAGTGGAAATCCGCTGGGGTGTTGGATCACAAGCCGGTAGTAGATGTAGGCATTAAGGCCGAACCACTATAAATCTTTGTCTGATGATGTATGCTTGTGGTGATTACTTTCGTTAGCTTCCGCATCTTGTTTGGTAAATCATCATATGTGACTAGTTAATTGTTACAGAAATTAAAATTGGCCTTAATTAGTCATTATTTGTAGATCACCCTATTCATCCCCCCTCTAGGGTTAGGATCCTGGACCGTCAATTGGTATCAGAGCCTCGTGCTCTATTTTAGGATCAAGTGTTTTGGAACTCTTGATTAGGTGTAAAAACCTAGAGTCAAAACGTACCCTAGTGTTGTGTTTTCATGAAAACCTTTAGAATGGATTCCACTATGTTAGGTTGTATAGATTCATGTGTAGATTCTTCTAGACCCTTCCTTCTTCCATCTATTGGAGATTCAAACCTTCAAATTAATGAATCTCAATTTGACTTAAAAGAAGAAGGGAAATGATGAAAATGAAGATGATATTCACCAAGCTTATGATGAATTATATACTTTGTCCTTAAAGCTTGATAAGAATAATAAAAGACTAGAAGAAGAATCTAAAAGGCTAAACAATGAATTAGTCTCTTCAAAAGATGAACTTAGAGAGAAAGAAGAAATAATACATTGCTTGGACTCTAAGTTTATGATCTCTTTACATAATCTATCTAATGTTAAAGATGAACTAAATGAAATTAAGATAAGTTGTGATGAGATTAATAAAGAAAACTTAAATCTAAGAGATCAATTAAAAAGGCAGGATGAAGACATCATCAATTTAGAATCCAAGTTGAAGGAAAACTTGTCTAATGCTCAAAGTAATTTAAAAGCCTTAGAACTTGGACCTAATGTTGTTAATGAACTTAAAATGGAATTACAAATTGCCTATGAAGAATTAAACAACCGTAAGGGATTTGAAAATGAACTCATAAAGGTTAAAAATGAAAATTCAAGCCTTAAAAACCAAGTCACTCAACTTGAAAGTTACAAACAAAAGTATGAGTGCAAATTTACCCAAGGTGAATAGAAATTTGAAAAATTATTTAGATTGGGTAAATCTCAAAGAGATAGGACGAGTCTTGGTTACAATAAGAATATTTCACATGACCCTAAATTCACCAACACTTTTGTGAAAGGTGAGTCCTCATTCTCTAGTACTCATTCTCCTTTGCCCAAAAGAAAATGTCACTATTGTGGTAATGAAGGGCATTTCAAATTTGAGTGCAAATTAAGAAAAAGTCATATGTCTAAACCCATTTTTGAACCTAAGAAAGAAAAAACTAAATCTATGAAGGGTAAGACATTGAAATCAAAGAAAGACCCTAGAAAGTTCAAACAAGTTAAATCATTTCATCAAGAGTCTCCTAAGATAGATTGTAAAAAGACTAACCAAAACATAAATAGTCAAAATAAATCTATCAACAAGAAACTTCTCACTTTACCTCCTCTATCTTTGGAAATGAAAGATCTTTTGAAAAAGGTTGAAAAATTAAAATTAAAGTTCAAAAGACAAAAAGAGGGAGGAAAAGCTATAAGAAGTGAGAAGAGTAAAAAGAAAATGAAACACCAACTTCCAAAGACAAATCATCAATCTAAATTTAAAGAGGTCAAACCTAAAAGATAAGATGACAAGTCTAAAAAAAATAAGTTCATAGTGTCATGAAGGTTTTGGTTTTCTATTTCATTTTTATTCAATGCTTGATATTGGCCATGGTAGAATAATAAAAAGATTCTGACATTTTACACTAATTTGAAATAAGATTAATGATGGTAATGATAGAATTCCAACTTTAGGAGTTTTCAGATACTACACTTAAAAGCCTCAAGTAAGGGCCCGTTTGGTAACTCTAAAGGTAAGCACTTTTTAAATGATTTAGAGCTTATTAATAATTTAGATTGTTTGACAAAATTCTAATTATATATCAAGTTTAGAACTTATTTTAAGGAATTAGCGTTTTTAACCTCTTGATTGTAAGCTGATGATGGTAGCTTATTCATCAGAGCTTATTTGCTAAAGGCAGAAAATGGCGGAGAATGAAGAAAATTATGGGTGTATTGGACAAAAATGCCCTATACAAAATCTCGTATTGACACAAATACCGTCAGTCACATTTCATTCTCCTTTCGAATGTATTCACCATAGAGCTTCCTCTCGCCATTCATGGGGCATGATGGACTCGCTTTTTCGCTCGCGGTACTACCTAAGTCAGCGAACATGAGAGTTCGTCAGGTCAAACCCTTTTGTGACCAGAGGCAAAGCAAGCATCATCATTTTTTTGTACGGGTATGCCAGATTTTCTACTCTACTTGAAATTGCAAGTGGTAGTCCTTAGATCCACCTTCATAAGTAGAAAAGGAAATCAACTTTTTTCTAGTTTTTCGTTGCACATATATTTAAGAAAAGAGACACGGTTTGTTTTGAATGTCGTAAAAGCCGATTTTCATTTGTTTTACCGTGAAAGACAGTTTTTGCCGTAAGAGGCGATTTTTGCCATGAAAGGTAATTTACAATTCTTATAAAAAATGAAAGATAAGAGTTGTGATTTCTTTTATGTCAAAATACAATGAAAAACAAGAAAAGGGGATCTAACCTATCAGGAGATTGTGGGGACTCGTTCGGATTGATGGTCATAAGTCGTATGTGGACTTCGCCATCATCCTTCAGATGAGAACAGAGGATGCTCTTGATTTGCTTGACTCGGCTCAAACCTTAGATTTTTAGAGGATAAAGACCAAGATGAGGTCCTATATCCAATAAAAAGGTAAGTAGACGGGATAAAAAGCCACGTCTAAGCCATGGAGGCAGAAGGAGAAGGCCTTGGGGGGGGTTTGGGTGGCTTCCCAAGGGACTTTGGTCATCTTGTACTGGTGGTCAGTGTGAGACTTCTTTAATGGAGGAGAGGTCGTTGCAGTAACTTTGCCAGAGTTTTCTCTTGTGTATTTTTTGGTCTGATCGCTAGATTTTCTTGTTCTTAAAATGGTGAAAATGGCCTCCTTTTATAGACTTTTGGTGGCCATGAGTTGGGGGGGGAGGGGGTGTTTATGAGCCTTAAATGTATTGAAGCCACACATGATGGGAGGAGTTATAAATGTTTAATTCATTATTTTGTAACTCCTTTTTCTTGGCTTTTGATTGGCCGTTGGAGAATTAAGGGCTTTTAATTGCCTTTAAGCTCCATGATGGGAGGAGTTACACGGTTTAATGTCATGATTATGGTTCGCTTATAACTCTCGTTTCCTTGTTTCTAATTGGGCCGTTCAAAATAATGAGTAAATGACTGCATTGCATTAACTTGTCATAAAATAGGTCATTTAACTGCATTAAGTGGTCGCCGAGGCGCTTGAAGAGTTGAGGGTCGCGCTGCGTCTTTTGGAATTCTTCTTGCAATGATTGCTGATGGATCTTTATGCTGATCGATGTTGGATGACCATGCGACTTTAGACATTAATTGCTACCAGTGGGCTAGTACCATCTGTCCTATCGATTTCTCGATCGGTCGTGCAGAAAGTGTGTTTTTTTGGTCAGCCGGTTGGCGATGTCAAAGCGTCCAATGACGATCTCATGATTTCAGACACAGATCCGTGCTGTTGAAGAAGATTGACAGATTTCGTGCCTTGAAAATCAGATTTTTGGAAAACCACAGACGCCAAACATCTCGAAGCACAAAAAGGGACTGAAAAATGGGTTTTTGGCGAAAATCCGGTGACCCAGATTTCTTGGGTCGTCGGCGGCCATGGGGATTTTTGTTCCTTTCGGTCGTTGATTCTCGGTCATTTTCTTTTTTTTTTTTCTTGATTCTTTTTTCTTCGGTATTTTTCCTGTCATTTTTGTACATGTTTTGGCTTGAATTCCTTGTAGAAAACTTGACCAGAAGCCTTATATATTAGAGAGAAAAGTTTCCGATTTTCTGGGAAAGCCGAAGACTTTGTCACATAGAGTTGCCGAGAAGCCTTCAAAAGCCAAAACTAGGTCAAATGATGTCGAAATGACCTAAGGTCTGAGGTGAAGCCTCTTGAGCAGTAAATAAGACCAATTATAGGCTTTTGTTTGAGTTTTGAAGCCATGTGGGGTCCTGTCGCCAGAGACTTGATTTTGTCGTGACGAAGTTGCAGCGCTTTGATGTATGGTCAACCGATGTCCGATTGACCTGAAATTTGATAGGGAGCCTATTGGAGTCATTTTTAGATGATCCATTAGCTCCAATGTGGAAATTATGGTCCCGAGGATCTCCGCCACCGGGTGGCCTGATTTGGCTTCCAGGAGTCAAAGTGTCGTCAAATGTTATCGAAATGACCTGTAACTTGATATGCAACCCTTTAGAAGCATTTTGAAGTCACCCATGTGCTCTGTTTGATGAGTGATGGCCTCAATGGTTTTCACTGCTGAGAGGCTTGATTTTGTTGCTTGAGGGTTGATGTAGGGTCAAACGTTGTCGGTTTGACCTGAAACTTGACATGGAGCTTTTTGGAAGTATTTTGAGACCATCCATAGGCTATAATCGAAGATCTGATGTCTTCTATGCTGTCGCTGTTGTGAGCTTTTGTTCAGCTGCTAGAAGAGTGAAGGTAGCCAAAATAATGTTGAAATGGTCCGAAACTTCATGTGTACTCTTCTTTTGGCTGTTTTGAAGGATCTTGCAGTTTTTATTTGATTCTCATAAGATCTGATGCTTGAAGTAGCATTGCCTATTTGTTGTAGGATGCGGCTTCATGTAACTTCTTGATGTTGAAAGTGGATGAAGAGGCAAAGTGACATTTTTGGTGTCAATAGGGCATGACTAATCTTTAAGACGAAGAGGCCGACGACGAATACGACGAGGATGGTAAATCTTTCTCACTCGTCCATCTGATCTTTGTATGTTTGCTTTGGGTATTAGGAAGAGGGGTTTTATAGGCAAAGGGTATTAGGAAGAGGGGTTTTATTGGCAAAGGAAAGGATTTTTGTACTCTCTTTCTCTCTTTCAAGAAAGGGTTTCTGTCTCTCTTTCTTTCTTTCAAAGACATATGTGCTTCTCAACTGTCCATTGGGGCCAATCATAGGAAGATACCCAACTAGCAATGAAGATGGGAAGATAGGGTAGTGGATCATAAATCACAATTGGAAATGCAGAGACTTCGCATTCCTCGTCCTCTTCATTGCTTTTTGGGTAGTAATGATTGTCAATTCGGGCTTTGCTAAGGAAACCCACAGGTATATCAGACAAAGCAAATAGAAGAAACCAATTCTCTCTCAAGCACACACATTCATAAGATGGTGTCAAACCCCAACCCAGGATTAACCCAATAGTGTTTGCTTAGTATGTGCTTAGTCTTGATTGGGTTTAGTTATCATGGGTTAGAATGTGATTAGTTTTAGTCATGGTTTTAGCTTTGGGGAGTTCGAGAACGTTTAGTGTTAACTAGGCTCACTCAGGAAGGCCTGGGTGTACATGCAAGCGTGGGAAGATTGTGTTTGGTTGTGTGTTAATCGTGATTTTCATCTCATTTGATTGATTTTATGATTATGTGCAACTTTTGTGTTTAGCCCATTTGTGTTTGAAGCTCAGAAACCCAAGTTTTGGCCAAAAAGGGGTAAAATAGCCTTTTCACACTCAAATCTGGACACGATTTTCGAGATCCCAAAACCATGTCAAAATTATACTTTTTGGAAACTAGATATTTCAAGGATCGTTTTATCCTTCTTCGTCGACTTCATTTGAGGCCCACAAGACCATGTTTTGACTCATGCAAGATTTGCACCTAAGGGGCCCACTTGTAAGCACTTAAGTCCCTTCCCTTCTCTTTCTCTTCATTTCCCACAAATCTCTGCAATTTCTTGACCTAGGCTGAGGAAACCCTCTTTTTCTCTCCATCGTCTTCTCTTGAATGCTTGAGTTAGGAGACTCCAAATGAAATTCTAAAACCATCATCTTCTTCCTCTCAAGACAAGCTTTCCATTGGTACCATTTTCTTGAAGTTTCTTTGTGGGAAAGATCTCCATTTTCTTCCTCATTTCTTGTTTGGGCACCTCTAGGTAAGAGCTTCAACCCATCTCTTTAATGGAGTTTCTTCTACTTCCAAAGATCTTGTTTTTCTAACTTGTAACAACCATTTCCAAATGGGTTGCTTGGTTGTGTTTTTGGGTGAGTTTTTGAATGGATTTCATGGGTCTTTTGTAGTTCTTGGATTGGCTTTTGGTTAGGAGTGCTTGAAGAAGAATCTTGTTTTCATTTGGCTAAGGCAAGTGATCTATTTAAGTTGTTGTGCATATGTGTTATGGATTTTCACTATGTCCCTTGAGGTTTGCATTTATCTTGTGTTAAGTTCTATGGTTATGTATTTTCTTAGACTCTCATTTTATGATTTCTATTCAAGTTTATGCACCAATGTTAAGTAACTTCTAAACCTTCAGATGTCTAGTTGATTTTTAAGCTTTGCTTCTTGAGAAATGTGAGCTTATTTTGATGAGAAATAAGGTTTGGATGTTTAAAATTATGGGCTTAATGATTTGGTAAAGTGGATTTGACCCTTTGGAGAGCATGGTGGCTCAAGGGATTTCAGGTGGATTAAGTGTAAGATGGGGGAAAGAATGGGCTTGTGAACCATGCAGGAGGAGTGCAGTTTCTGCACTCAGCGAGCACAGGCAGAAGCCTGTTCGCTCGAGCGACCCATGGGTACGCTCGAGCGACCAGGCCACTGCCTGGCACGAGCGCAGGCAGAAGCCTATTCGCTCGAGCGACCTGTGGGTTCGCTCGAGCGACCAGGCCACTGCCTAGTCCGAGCGCAGACAGAAGGCTGTCCGCTCGAGCGACCCTTGGTTCTCTCGAGCGAACTGCCTGCTGCCTGAATTGTGTGAGACAGAACCTGTTTAGAAATTTTATCTCATTTATGCACTTTTAAGGATTGGAAAAGAAAAACTAGGCTATGTTATGGACTTTAACCTGACATTGCGTGATTGGAACTCCAAGATACGAAGCAACTTCGGAGACACCAATTATTATATTTTAACAACAGAGTCCCAATCACACAAGGGTCAATGAATAGCCTAAGCTTGTACTTGATGAAATTATCGCGTTTTGAACTTTGTTTTGATACGACAAGTAATATCGTGTACTCGCTTTGAATTCAAGTATTTCCAAGATGTGTTTCAAGTATTAAATGGGGATCACTTTTATAAGTTTTGAGCATATACATTATGCATTTTGCTAGTCGTGCCTTGTCGTGTTGTGACAAGTGATTTCCCCTTTTATTCTCGATATGTTTGAATCGTGCTTTGCGTGTTTTGTGCATTCATGAACTCAAGTGAACACCACAGAGCTTGGACTGCCCTTTCAGTCTGATCCACTGTCTGGGGGTCCTTAAACATGTGAACTAACTGCAGATTAGTCGTGTATTTATTACACATCGTGCGTGTCCAGTTCCGCGGCCGGAAATCCCGTATTTGTGGGAATCGTGTCGTGCTATATTATGTATATTCGTGCTTGTCGTGCGTGCTTACTCTTTCCATTATAAATGGTAGAGAAAGGATGGGCTCTTTGTGGATTTACGATTCATGATATATATATGTTATGCATTCATGTTAGTTTGTCTTTGATTTAGAAAAGTGTTTCGTAAGTATTGTTTTACGTTCTGTAAAGTATTTCCTTATGTTCTCGATTAAACATTGTTTTACATGCTTCACTTAAAAATGATTTCTTGCCAAACCGTCGTGTTTGATGCTTGTATGTTGGTGACCAGGTGCAGGAGGCTACCCCCTTGAGGAGGAGTGCCAGGAGGAGGCTGTTGGGCCTACCTTAGCCCGTGAGTGGCAACCCGACGACGTCATGTAGACGTTTGGACGGGTCATGAGTTTCGATGGATCATCTCTTTGGGTTTTTATATACTTTTGGAAATTGTATTGGCCTTTGTTGGCCTCTTATTTTGGGAAGTGTAATAACTTAATATACTTTGTTAACTTTACAACTTGAATTTATTGGATTGCCTCGTTATGTTTTCATTCTGATATTTAGTCTTGATGACATTATGTTGATATTCTGTCATGACTTGTTGAGATGTGATTTGCCACGCGCTTCCGCATACTTGATCATGTGAGTTGGATGTTCCATGTGTGTTTGTTTGGAACCCTCACCGCGGGAACCTGTGGGAGGTTTAATCATCTTTCAATAATCTAATCATTCATTAACCATTTAACTGCCGCGGCCGCCTCGGTCCGGGGTCGCGACAGATGGGTTTCTTTATTTTCTACTTATTTGGAAACCCCAACTCAATGAATGGTTGTATGGCTTTATTATGGTGATTTTTTAGAAGATTTCTGTATGTTTGGGTTTTGGATTCAACATTGTGTGCTTCTTTTTCGAGAAGGCCTTTTATGGGTTTGGTTTTTTGTTTCAGCTGGTTCTGTGGGTTTGTCACATCCCCAAAATAAAAATTGGGAAAAACGTGAAAAATTAAATCAAATTCAAATTCTTGTGTTTAATACAATACAAGCTTCCAAAAGTGGACCCACAAAATTCCCCAAACTGTGATGAGTCAAAATAAATTTCATTAAGTGCAACGGAAGCTTTATTCAATTGGTATTCAAACTTCATAATTAAGATCCAACACGAAAATAGTGATTTTCTATTCTACTCGGAATTTAGAAATAGTGATCCGGAGATCCACCATCACAAGTAGAAAAGGAAATAAATCTTTTTTCTAACTTTCCATTGCACATAAATTTAAGAAAAGAGACAAGATTTTTGAATTCGATTTTTGCCGTGAAAGGTGATTTTTGCCGTCAAAGGCAATTTACAAATCTCATAAAAAATGGAAGACAAGAATTGTGATTTTTTTTGTCTCTTTAGAAAAATACAAAATACAATAGAAAAATACGAAAAGGAATTCTGACTTCTCAGGAGATTGCGGGGACTCGTTCGGATCGACGGTCGTAAGTCATGTATGGACTTCGCCATCGTCCTTCGGATGAGAACGTATGATGCTTTGATTCTTCTAGCTTGGCTTGGATTTCAGATTTTTAGAGGATAAAGACCAAGGGGAGGTCCTATATCCAATAAAAGATTGAGTAGACGGACTGAAAAGTCACGTCTAAGCCATATTGGATAGAAGAAGAGAGGGCCTTGCCTTGGAGGGGGGGGGGGGGGGGGGTGGCCCCCCAAGGGACTTCGATCACCTTGTGGTGTTTGTTGCAACAGAGTTTCTTTGCGCAGGGTCTGTGCTTTGAAGATTTTTCTAGGGATTTTCCTTCTTAGATTCTGGATTTTTGTCGGCTCCATTCTTCTTGGAATGACCCATTTTTATAGGCTTTTGGTAGCCATGGGGTGGGTTTATGAGCATTGATGGCATTGATGCTCCATGATGGGAGGAGTTACAAGTTTTAATTCATTTATTTTGTAACTCCTTTTTTCTTGGCTTTTGATTGGCCGATGGAGAATGATAGGCATTTAATCGCCTTTAATCTCTATGATGAGAGGAGTTTCATGGTTTTAATGCCATGATTGCTTTGATTTGTAACACTTCTTTCCTTTTGATTCTGATTGGACCGTCCAAAATAATGAGTTAATGACCGCAATTGTTTGTCATAAAATGGGTCAATTAACAACATTAAGTGGTTGCCAGGGCATTTGAAGAGTCGCGGGCCGCACTGTGTCTTTTGAAATTCTTCTTGCAATGATTGCCGATGGATCCACATGTTGTTTGATATCGGATGGCGATGCAACTTCAGACACTGATTGATACTAGTGAGCCGGTAACATCTGTCCTATCGATTTCTCGATTGATCGGGCAGAAAGAGCACTTTCTTGGTTGGCCGATTGGCGATTTTGAAGCGATTAATGATGACATGATGCTCTTGATGGTAGATCTGTGATGTTGATGAAGATCAACGGAATGTGAGCCTCAAAAGTCAGAATTTTGGAAAACCACAGGGGTCAGAAATCTCGAAACACGAAAAAGGGTTGGAAAAATGGTCATCTGGCAAAAATCCGACGACCCAGATTTCCAGGGTCGCCGGCGACCATGAACCGGCGACCATGGGCTATGGCCGCCGGCGACCATGGGGGATTTTTCCCCTTTGGTCGCCATCTTTTGGCCGTTTCTTCGATTTCTCGATTCTTTTTTTTCTTTGATATTTTTTTCTGACATTTTTGTATTTGTTTTGGCCTGATTTCCCTGCAGAAAACTTGAAGAAAAGCCTTGCATATCGGAGAACAAAGTTTCCGATTTTCCAGAAAAGCCGCAGACTTTGGCGCACAGAGCTGCTGATTTACCGTTAGAAGCCAAACTAGGTCAAACGATGTCGGAATGAGCTGAAAGTTGTGGTGGAGCCTGCTGAGCAGTAGGAAAGACCAATCATAGGCTTTTGTTTGAGTTTTGGAGCCATGTGGGGTCCTGTCGCTAGTGGACTTGATTTTGTTGCAAGGGAGATGCCGCGCTTTCATGTGTGGTCAACCGATGTCCGATTGACCTGAAATTTGACTGGGAGCCTATTGAAGTCATTTTGAGGCAATCAATTAGCTCCGATTTTGGATGTCAAGGTCCCGGGAAGCTCCGCTGCCGGGAGGCTTGATTTTATTTCTGAGAGTCAAAGTCGGGTCAAACATCGTCGGAATGACTTGAAATTTGATGTGGAGCCCTTTGGAAGTATGTTGAAGCCACCTATATGCTCTATTTGATGAGAGATGGCCTCGGTGATTCTCACCGCCGAGAAGCTTGATTTTGTTTCCGAGTGTTGATGGAGGGTCAAACGTTGTCGGTTTGACTTAAAATTTGACACGGAGCCTTTTGGAGGTATTTATGGACCATCTGTCTGCTCTGATTGAAGTTCTGATGTCTTCGACATTGTCGCTGTTGTGAGAGCTGACTTTGCTACGGCTGTTTCCTTTTTGGGCCAAATGATGTCGGAATGGCCTGAAACTTAATGTAGAGCCTCCTAGCGGCATTTTGAGGCCAGCTATGTGCTCTGTTATGTGTGTCAGGGTCTCTGGCTTCACCGCCGCAGAGAGCTCCTGCTCAGCTGCTGGAGGAGTGAAGTTAGGCCAAACCAAACCAAACCAAACCAAGCCTTTTCCCACTAGGTGGGGTCGGCTATATGGATTTGAAGACGCCAATCAATTATGTTGAGGGCCATGTCCTCCATTAGATCCATGTAGGCAAGGTCATGTTTAACAGTTTCTTTCCAACTTCTTTTGGGTCTCCCTCTCCCTCTTTTACTCCTGGCAATCTTCATTCTTTCACACCTTTTAACAGGTGCCTCCGTTGTACGCCTTCTAACTATTAGATTGTATGGACTCAATCCATCAAATGATGTAATAAATTGATTAATTTCTTTATTTATCAATAATATCATGCTTTCCTTTCATGAGATGAATGGTGTTTTACTACTTAATGCACATGACCAATATATATGATATAAATGGTTCATGAGATGAACTGGGTCCCATTAGTATATTAGATGTGATATATGTGTATGGATGAGATCCACACACAGGAGACATTTGTCACAAATCTTATACTTAAACATCTTCACAACCGGTGATGAGACTGGGCATCTCATCTGATAAGGTTGCAGTGCTTTGATCACTATGAGATAGTGTGATTTGTCTCGATCATCAGAATGTAAGATTCTGGATCACGGTGCTGGTACATTGGACGTATTGAAGGACCATGAGAAGCACCTTATGGAATACTGTCTCGAGTTTAAGGTTTGCTCTCATAATTCCCTAGCAATAGGCTCTCAATCCTGAGACATTGATGAACTCAAGTTTCTATCTATTCATTTGCTTTGAGTCACCAATGAGTGAGGCCAACTGTAGGTCAACACCACGGTGTCTTGGGTACGTGGTAGTAGGACTGTGGGAACATCCAATGGTCAAGATGGAATCTATCTATATTATCCCTTTGTGCCAATTAATGGATTTATCATTAGTAAGTGCGCACCCATCTCGATTAAGAGTTAATTGGATGGTACTGATGATCATTGTGATTAATTGGGGCTCAAGGATAATAAGATGTGAATTTAAATTGGTATGATAGTTTTAGTCCAATTAATCCATGGATATTGATAGAGGGGCTTAATTGTGGTAATCGGGAAGTTTAGGGTCTTCATTGTAATTTATTCCTAAGACTGGAGTGCAATTGCATTTATATAGTAGTGTTATTTGCAATTAACTGTGGGCCCGGATTGCACATGAGATGTGGGGTCGCGGTGTCCCAGTTGGAGCCAGCTTTCTATGGAATCCCTAGTGGTCCCCACGCTAGCCCAAGTTATTAGAAAGATACTAATCCTACTAGAACTCTAAGATGAAGGAATTAGGAAGTTACTATTTTGTGTGGAAGTAGGACATCTATTTCAATTAGTACAAGAGAAGGAGGTTGCTTAATGCTATAAAAGGAGCACCAAAGGGGCTGGGACGGACACAACCTTGGAATTCACGCCCAGCCCCCTTTGTGCAAGAGTTGCACATGTTTCTCTTCTTCTTCTAGTTCTCTTCAAGTTTCCTTTAGAGCTTCTAGTTGTTTTCTTTAGGAGATCCCACCCATCTCCTTTAGAGAAGAGATCTGGTACGGGTCATAGCGTGGAAGACTAAGAGGTCTTGGAGATCTAATGTAGTTTCCTTCTCCATTAGAGCACAACCAGGCAGCAAAGGTATAATCTGCTTCTCTAATCTTTTGTAGATTATTTTACATGGTGTTGCTTGTATTATTGCTGTACATGGTATATGAGTATGTAGGATTGCATCCTGGATATGGTTAATGGCCTTATGGGCATTTGATCCCTGCGTCAAGTGGGTCAAAAGTTTTGAAATCGTATCCACGAGGCCCACCTATTTCCAACACTAACATGGTCGAACCATCTCAGTCGATTTTCTTTCATTTTATCTTCAATCGGTGCTATTCCTACTTTGCCCCTAATCTCCTCGTTCCTAATCCTATCTCTCCTTGTGATCCCGCACATCCATTTTAGCATTCTTATCTCCGCAACTTTCATCTTCTTAACATGATTATGCTTTACTGCCCAACACTCTGATCCATATAACAACGCTGGGTGTACCGCCACCTTATAATACTTTCCTTTAACATTGAGGGCAACTTTTCGATCACACAAGAGGCTCGAAGCACTCCTCCATTTGGTCCACCCGACCTGAATCCTGTGACTTACATCAGTATCAATCCCTCCATCCTATTGCACAATAGATCCAAGGTATCTAAAGTTTGGCTGTTTTGAAGATGGCCCAAAACTTCAAGTGTACCCCTCTTTTGGCTGTTTTGAAGAATCTTACAGTTTTTGTTTGGTTCTAACAATATTTGACGCTTGAAGCAGCATTGCCTATTTACAGTAGGATGCGGCTCCATGTGGCTTTTGATGTCGAAGAGGCAATATGACATTTTTGGTGTCAACAATTGGTTCTTGTCACCTCGAATGTCCGAGACCAACGCCTCTAGTGTGCTCTCAACACATTAGTGATGGAGGATTTAGCTCAGTGTAGTTGCCATCTTGCCAGATTCCTGGTCCTTGGTACCTTTTCACGTTTCATATGGTACAATGCGTTTTCTAACTGATGATGCATTCTCTTTCATGGAAATTATTACCTAAACAGGTTTTTAATGTTTTCCAAGGTAAATTTAATTATTATTATATTGTTATATCTTTTCACCCACCTGCCAGACCGTCGTATTTGACCCACTCTTTGGTACTCAGGTCCAGATGCTGGTTATCCCGAGGAGAAGCCAGAGGAGGCGGCTGTTGAGCAGCAACGTGTAGGAGAATGGCAGGTTGACGATGTCGTCTAGACATTCGGTCAAGCCTTGAGATACGACACATTTTGGGACTTGAGATTATACTTTTGGGGAATTGTGCTAACATATTCTTTTGGTTGTACTGGCCTTTATTGGCCTTTATTTTTGGGAAGTAATAATTCAACGGATCTTTTGTACAAACATTTAACATTTACTTTTGGGAAAATGCTATAATGATCATTGCTCATTTTGACATCATGTGTATACATTTATGAAATCAGTCTTTTTCCATGGAATGGATGATTGTTAAACTTGATTTGCTACACGCTTCTACATCCCGAATGAAATTGACTTGTATGTGAAATCCTTATCGCGGAACCCTGTGGGAAATCATGCGCACGGATGAGACGTTTTTCCTAAATTTGTGTACGTGTTAGCCAAATAAACATATGTTTTAATGCATTGTCATTATCATCACTCTAACACCATCCCAATCCCGGATTAGGCCCGCGGGCCTAGTTCGGGGTCGCGACAGACCGGTATCAGAGCGAGATGTGTTTTAGGCAATTAAAACAAACTAGAAATCCTAAGGACATGGAGAGGATTCGTTAGACTTTTCGTTAGCTAGAATCTTGTGAACAATGTGTGACCCTCTACTTCATTATTATGTGCTAACATCTTGTTTTGCAGCGTCATGCTACCTCGTAAGAGGTTAGTAAACGACAATCCTACCGCAAGCAATAGTGATCACATTGGGCCAGTTGGGGAAGATACTCCTGATAACACCATGCAAAATCAATTTCAGCAGATGATGCGCCATGCTTGATCAGCAACCCTAGGCCAATGAGAACTAGGCTAGGTTAAAGGAGCAAATGGCAAAGCGAGAAGAAGATCATGCTAGGGAAATGACGCATGTCGCGACCCCGGACCGGGTCTCACGCAAGCGCAAGCCTGACCCGGGATCGGGACGCTAATGATTATGAATGAATGATCCAATCCATGTCAACATTATGAATTAATTTAAATCAAAACGTATATGAGTCCATCAGAGTTGCCACTCGTATACGCGATTTCCCACAGGTGTCCGCGGTGAGGATATCACATCAACATGAATATTTCTTTTAATGTGCGGAAGCGTGTAGCAAATCTAATTCATACATTCATGTCCAAGATAACAAGATTAACACATATTTAATACTATCAAAATGAGCAATGATCAATGGCCAATTCCCAAAAGTAAGTTAAGCTTCATAACAAAATCATTT
This sequence comes from Camphora micrantha, assembly GCA_003546025.1. NCBI lineage: Eukaryota > Viridiplantae > Streptophyta > Magnoliopsida > Laurales > Lauraceae > Camphora > Camphora micrantha. The sequence continues at coordinate 38,483,724 of QPKB01000001.1, read as the reverse complement.
AGTTACACTTCCCCAAAATTAGAGGCCAACAAAGGCCAATATAACAAAGTATCTATACCCCAAAAGAATGGTTAATTTCTATCCCAAAATGTTACGTAGCTTGAGCACCCGAATGTCTAAACGACATCATCGACGTGCCACTCGACTAAACGTTTCGGTTCTCTGACCGCCTCCTCAAGCTTCTCCTCGGGAAAGCCGACAACGGGACCTGAGTACTAAAACAAGGGTCAAACACGACGGTTTGGCAAATGGGTGAAAAGATATGACAACAATTTAAATTACCATGGAAAACATTTAAACCTGTTAAAGCAATAAATCTCATAAAACAGGATGATCATTTATTTGAACATAAATGCAATAGAAAACATGTAAGGTATCCAAGGAATACGGGGAACAACAAAATGGCAACCACACGGAGCTAAGTCCTCTATCACCAAAGTGACATGAGCATATCGGGATGTTGATTTCAGTCACCGAAGTGAGGAGATGCAACATAAGTAACATATACATATATATACTAAATATGGGACATGACTACGGTAGCGAATTGGGCATCGGGAACCACAGTAACAATCTGCGGCATCGGGACAATACCACGGTAATAACCGGGTAGCGGGATCCAAACTGCAGCTGGCGGGACGGGAGGGGGATTTCCAAGTCGGTGGATCAAACCGGCAAGGTTATCCAAGCTTAGTGGTGCCGACTCATAGGTCAAATATCGTAAATTATGACATGTACGATGAAGGGGTTAGCTCTGTTGGCTCAAGCGAACAATTAGTTCGCTCGAACTAACGAGGTTCTGTGACGAGCTTGATACAGTTCTAGGAGTGTTCACTCGAGCGAATAAGGGGTTCGCTCGAGCGAACTGTCTACTGGAATGGTTCGGAACCTGTTTTGGACACTTCGCTCGAGCGACCACCAGGTTCGCTCGAGCGAACTGCCCAGAAATGAGTTCCGGGACAGTTCTGCTCCCATTTCATTTCCACTCCCCACAACTCCCTTAGCCACAATCCCACTCCACAAGGGAGGCCCAATATTCCTTTCAAACATCCTTCAAACTCCACATAAACACCTCTATAATCATCAATCAAACACTTCATTCTCCTCCATCTCATTAAACCACAAAAGAGGAAAGAAAATCCCATTCACAAGGAGTCATTTAAACCATAATCAAGTAATAAATGAAATTTACCAACCACATTTCCAAAACCATTAAATGAACTAATAAGAGTCATTAATGCACATTTATTTCAAATCAATGTAAATCAACAATAGTATAAAATCATCATTGCATTTCATTAAAATCATTGAAAGCTCAACATAACCATTCATCCACTTGCCTCAAGTCCAAGCTAAGCAAAAGATCTTCTAAACACCCTCTCAAGCACAAAATCCACAATCTCTACAAAACCCCCAAAACAAACCCTAAAATGGGTTAAACAAAGAAATAGAAAGAGGGAGCTTCCAATATTGAAAATGGAGCTCCTCTAAGATCATAAGAACTCAAATCTAAGAGATTAGTGAGAAAACTTACTTGTAGAATCTCCAAATGGAGAGAGTTAGCTCAAAGGGGATCTTGGAGATGGAGATTTTCTTCAACAATGGTATCAATGGAGAGCTTTGAAGGAGAGGAAGAGAATGGTGATCTCCATTATGATGTTGGTGCAAGCTTGATGAGAGTTTGAGATGAAGAGAGCAAGAGGAAGAAGAAGAATGAGGAGAAAACCCTAGACAAGAAGAAACTTGCTGGAAAAAGGGAAAGAAGAAGAGATGGGTTCTTATATAACATTTGCAAGTGGGCTCCACCACTTTGGAATTTTGAAAGGCTGAAATAGTAGTTTTCGGAACCTCGGATGAAAACGACGAAGATGGAAGAAATGATCGTCGAAATTTCCAGTTTCCAAAAAGTATATGTTTCGCGGGTTTCAGGAACATCAAATATTTGGTCCAGATTTTGTGTAAAAAGACTATTTTGCCCTCAATGTAATGGAAATCGGGTTTCGGGATTCGGGACGGAAACGGGATCAACATGAAAGTTGTAGAGATCGATGAGATTAATAAAATGGGATAAAAACACAAATCCAAATAATCTTAATTAATCCCCCAAGTACACGCAAAGTCATAAAAAGGAACTCCTAAAGGGCCCCACTAATTACAAAGGTACTCAAAATTCCCCAAAGCTATATCAAAGTTATTCTAAACCCAATCTAAACCAAAACACACTAAACACACTTAGAACTAACACGCAACTTAATCAACACTAATTGAGGTCACTCGGGTCGGGGTCTTACAACGCAGATGCAAAGGCAATTATTGGGAGTTTTAGAGAGAAGGCCTGAACTGGTCCTAGCTCCACCACCAAGTCCACAGATTGTCATCAATCAAAGGGAGAATGACCCGAATGCCTTGTTTGAGTGGTTTAGGAAGAAAGATCAGAAAGACTTCACTGGAACAGAGGACCCATTAGCTGCAGTTGATTGGCTAGAGCATATGGAAAATATCTTTGAAGTCTTCCGATGCACGGGAGGAGAACGAGTGAAACTTGCAACGTCCCTATTCACCAGTTTAGTAGACATATGGTGGAAAACAATTAGGGCAGAGTACAGAACAATGGCAGATGCACAGGCTTAGGCTACTTTCAAGAGACAGTTTGGTGATAAGTATGTACCTACACATGTCTGGAGACAAAAGGATATATAATTCCAGCAACTTGTGCAAGGCAACATGACGGTTCTTGAATACCTCACCAAGTTTGAAAGGTTATCTCGATATGCTCCAAAGTTGATAGACACCATTGAGAAGGAGATTGTTAAGTTCCTCGAAGGACTAAACCTAATTATAGAGAGGGATGCTACAGGGTTGGTGCCACCTGTAACCTTTGAAGAGGCTATCAAGAGGGCTTATAAGTTTGAGAACTTGATCAACAAGATCCTCTAAGTTCAGGGAAAGAGTCAAGCTCACCAACATAACCATCAATAGAGGAACCAGCAGAATAAGAGGCAGAGGCCCGAGCAGATTGTTTAGAATCAAGTGGTTTGCATCCACTGTGAGAAGAATCATGTGAGTGCTGAATGTCGTACATTGATTGGGGCATGTTTCAGATGTGGTTCCATGAACCATCAACTCAAGGATTGACCAAGGCTCAGGCAGAATCAGCAACAGTAGGGAGCACAGCGTCCAGCACCACCCCAGAATGCACCGGTTGCTCAGAATCAAGCAAGGCCACCATAGCAACAAGCACCACAGCAACAGTATATACCCCAGCAGCAGCAATAGGCCTATCAGTAGGGACAAAATCATAATCACCGTCCCTAGCAACAAAACATGAATGCCCCACAGGGTGGACAACAGCAGGCTCAGAACAGGCCACAATAGTGAGGGGAAATCTATGCAGTCAATGGAGCTGATGCAGAGGCGGAGGGCAACGTAGTGAAAGGTACACTCCTTGTCTGTGAAATTGAAGATAGAATTTTGTTTGACCCTGGCTCTACACACTCATTTCTATCTCTTGAATTTTCTAAGTTGATTGTGTTAGGAATTTTGTGTATTGCAATTTGATGGATGCATTATCATTTAAGCATCATTCGAATTTTCACACAAGCATTGATTTAGAAAATCTTGAAATCTTGATTTACTCATGCATTGTTTTAAATCTTGTAAATCATATGTTTCATGCATGTTTTGATTGGATGCATTTAATTTGAAAAAGAAGTTTTATCAAGCTAGCCTATGTTTTAAATCTTTCAAATCATTTTAGGCTTTTATGTTTCATGATTTTAAAAGCACTTAGATTGAATTAAAATCATGTTTCCAAGCTTGGTTTAATGGCCCAAAAATCCCCTCAAAGAAAATCTTTAAACGGATTTTCCGTTAGCTTGTGACATGAACAGTAACTTCACTATTCACTATTCACTGTCCACTGTTCACTGTTCACTAGCCGTTTGAACAGTAACACTATTCACTGTTCACTGTTCACTAGCCGTTTGAACAGTAACACTATTCACTATTCACTGTTCACTGTTCATGACCGTTGGAGAGCCGTTGGAGAGCTTTCTATAAATTGGAAAACGCCTCAAATCATCCCTAAGGGCTTGAAAATCATTTCCAAGGCCTCCTAGATCATGAGAGCTCATGTCCTAACCATTGTGCAACATCTAAGCCATCCTTGAGGTGTTTGGAGGCAAGAAAAAGGGGAATGAAGTAAGAGAGACCAAGGGGTCATTAGTAAAGCTAAAGCTTGGATTAATGAAGTTAAATCTCTAAGTAAGTTTTACTTTTCATTATCATATGTTTCATGCTTTGTTTAAATTATTGGTAAATTAATTTTAGCATGTTAACTATGATGTGTTGAATCCATCACTTCTCTTAATCTTTGATTTAAGTTGGATTGGATTCTTCACCCTTGATTTCAAACCAAGTTTGTTTTAAAACTTTATAAAACATGTTTTGTCAAAACCTTTGATTTCTTTTGTAACATGTTTCATTTACTTGGTTGAATCAAATTGTTGTTTTCATTCATTTAAACCTTAGTTAAACCTTTGTTTTTGAAAACAACATTGCACATGCATCACATGTTTAGACATAATTAATTTCATACAACTTGTGAGCTTTTGATTTTCATATCATCAACAAGTTAGTATTTTGTACATGTGATTTGCATTTCACTTCAATCAAATCTTTGTGTGCTTTAAACTTTAAAATGAATTAAGCATACATTATTTGAGCCTTCATTATAAACTTGATTGAAGTTTTCACACACACACTTCATGAGCATTAATCTTAGCATTTCATAGAGTGTTGTGTGAGTTGAATTTAACTTTCTTATTCGCCTATTTTAGAGGCAATTAAATTGTGCTTTAATTGTAATCTCTTAAAGTGTTTGTTTAGACACTTATTTGAGAAATCATCTCTTGTAAAGGTTATTGCTTAGCCTAAGAAAAAGCATAGTGTAAAGGTTATTGCTTAGCCTAGAAAAGCATCTTGTATAGGTTGTTGTTTAGCCTAGAAAAACAACATTGTTAGGTTATTGCTTATCCTTGGAAAGCATATTGTAGAGGTTATTGCTTAGCCTTTTTCAAAAGCATAAATAGTGGAAATCCGGTGGGGTGTTGTGACACAAGCCGGTAGTGGATGTAGGCATTGAGGCCGAACCACTATAAATCTTTGTGTAGTGGTGTTTGCTTTGTGGTGATTGATTTGTTTAAGCTTCCGCATATTGTTTGTTTATCATCACATGTGACTAGTTGTTTGTTAAGAAATTAAAATTGGTCATAATTAGTCATAAAGTGTAGATCACCCTATTCACCCCCCCTCTAGGGTTAGGATCCCGGACTTTCAATTGGTATCAGAGCCTCGTGCTCTATTTTAGGATCAAGTGTTTTGGAACTCTTGATTGGGTGTAAAAACCTAGAGTCATAACCCTAGTTTTGTGTTTTCATGAAAATCATTAGAATGGATTCCACTATGTTAGATTGTATAGATTCTTGTGTAGATTCTTCTAGACCCCTCCTTCCCACATATGGAGATTCAAACCTTGAAATTAATGAATCTCAATTTGAATTAAAAGAGGAAGAAAATGATGAAAATGAAGATGACCTTCAACAAGCCTATGAGGAATTGTATACTTTGTCCATAGAGCTTGATAAGAAAAATAAAAAATTAAGAGAAGAATCTAAAAGACTAAACAAAGAATTAGTTTCTTCAAAAGATGAACTTAGAGAGAAAGAAGAATTAATAAATTGTGTAGAATCTAAGTTCATGATCTCTTTGCATAATCTATCTAATATTAAAGATGATCTAAGAGAATTAAAGATAGAGTGTGATGATCTTAATAAGGAAAATTCTAAACAAAGAGATCAATTACAAAGGCAAAACAAAAACTTTAACAATTTAGAATCCAAGTTGAGTATCTCTAAGAAAGATTTATCTAATGCTCAAGATGAACTAAATAAAATAAAGTTAAATTGTGATGAGCATAATAAAGATAACTTAAATCTAAGAGATACTTTAAAAAGGCAAGATGAAAACATTATCTATTTAAAATCCAAATTAAACTTGTCTAATGATCAAAGTAATTTGCAAACCTTGGAACTTGGATCTAATGTTAATAAACTTAAACTTGAGTTAAAACTTGCCTATGAAGAACTAAACAAATTTAAGGGAATTGAAAATGAACTAACAAAAGTTAAAAATGAAAATTCAACCCTTAAAACCCAAGTCACTCAACTTGAAAGCTACAAACAAAAGTATGAGTGCAAATTTACCCAAGGTAACGAGAAATTTGAAAAGTTATTTAAATTGGGTAAATCACAAAGAGATAGGACGGGTCTTGGTTACAATAAGAATATTTCACATGACCCTAAATCCACCAACACTTTTGTGAAAGGTGAGTCCTCATTCTCTAGCACTCATACTTCCTTGCCCAAAACAAAATGTCATTATTGTGATAATGAAGGACATTTCAAATTTGAGTGCAAACTAAGAAGAAGTCATGTGTCTAAACCCATCTTTGAACCCAAGAAAGTAAAATCAAACTCTATGAAGGGTAAGACACTGGAAATCAAAGAAGACTCCAAGAAGATTAAACATGTTAAATCAATTAAAAAGGAGTCTCCTAAGATAGATTCTAAAAAGGTTAAACAAGTTAAACCAAGTATAAAAGAATCTATCAACAAAAAGCTTCTCAATCTATCTCCCTTAAATCAACACATGAAGGAACTTTTGAAGAAAGTAACAAAGTTAAATTTAAAATTCAAAAGTCAAATAAACGGAGAAAATAAGAAGAAAAGAATTCAATCCCCTAAGAAGAAGAAGAAACACCAACCTCAAAGACTATTCACCAACCTAAGCTAAATTTAGTTAAATCTAATCATAATGGTGATAAGTCTAAATTGAAAATTTATCAAGTCAAATCTCCTAAAGTTGGTGGGACATCTAACCTAGACCTCAAAGATCAACCCTCTCAAGACCTTAGGTGGATTCCTAAAGTTATATACTTAGTCAAACCTTAAGGCCTTGAACCTCATTGACCAACCTATCCTTTATAGTTAAATCTTTTTGTTGGTCATGATCATTTGCATTTATGTTCTTTCATTAGTTACATTTCTTTAAATGCAATGTTTATTTGTAATCAATTGATTTTGTTTTCATGTACTTCTCTAGTTACATATTATGGTTTTTAAAATCATTTGATTATATTTTCATCATGATAGATTTGCTTTTTGCTCTCATTTAGTTATATCTCTTGCATTGCATTTCTATTGATGGTCAATTGATTGTGATTACATAAGCTTTCATAGCTAAGGTTGTTCATGATCAATTGATTTTTGGAAAATGTTCTAAGCTTTATTGGTTATATTTATAAAAGCATTTTCCTTGAATTTATTTCCTTGTGCTTAATTATGATTTTATCATTTGAAAGGAAATAATTTTTATAAACAATTTGCATCTTTGCTCATTTAGTTACATTCTTTTTATGCAAATTGATTTTGATGTCTTACATTGCATGGTTGGATATGGTTTCATTGATTTGCATGTTTGTGCCTAACTTGGTAGATATTTTCATTAATGCAAATTGATGATTGTTTATGTGCTTTATAGTAAAATCTTTTGTTTTATTATCATTTGAGCCTAATAAGTACATATGTGATTTAATGTGCTAAGTTCATTTGGTATAGACCTCATATCCTTTTCCATTGCATTGCAAGCTTAGTACATTTGCTAAGAGTGGAGATGTTGCATGATAGATTGATTCCCTTAACTTCATGCCTTCTTGTGCTTACATAGTTATATTCTTTATTGATGATATGGTATGAGTTAGATCTTGAGTGTTGATTGATCTTCTCTATGCAAATGTAAATGAGTTCCATATATGGTTGTAATCTTAGTTATATTTGAAGATACCATACTAGAACTCTCAAATACATCCTTTATGCTTTCTAAGTAATTATTTTTGAAATGGATGGTTATGTTGTTGATTCATGTGTATTTTTCTTATTGGTATCATTCCTTATACATGTCTCAACTTCATGATAGTGTGCTTAATCATATGAACCTCTTTGAAATTTATTTCTTGTATTTCATAGTTATATCTATTGTTTGATGGATTTCTTAGATGTTGAATTCATATGATTTTGACACTTTGTAAATTGCATGCTTCACCAAGTGATATTCTTTTGCATTGCAATTTATCATGTTCATCACTATGCTCATTAGTTATATCTTTAAAAGTGATGAATATGCATTTATGATGCTTGATGGAATTTTGTGTTTGTCACATTCTTGCTCATAATCATGTTTTCAAATTCAATTGGTTTCAATTGGTATAATTTTCGATTGTTGTAATATCCAATTGGTGTCATATCTTGAGAATGTGATAGACCATGTACATTGGATTGAACTTTATAGTAATATATTTTCATTCCATGTTACATTCCATTAGCATCATAATTTTCATGTTTGCCACCTCTCTTGCTTTTATAGGTAAATCTCATGACCACCATGTTTATGTGATCATAATATTGGTTGGTTAATGGTTGAGGTTGGCTTCATGATTGAATTTCATTTCATTCATCTTGCACTTGATAGTCATATTTAATGATTGGATGAAATGATTTCAAAATCTTCATAGCAGATGATTTTCATAAGTTATATTGTTTGATGCTATGATTAGTAAACCCCATTACATCATGGATAGCTCTAATTTGGATTTTTTCCTAATAGTTATATTCTTTTTAACTCCATTTTAGAGTGATTGATTTAATAGTCATATCCTTCAATCTCAATTGGTATATTTGTTTTATATATATATATATTCCAATTGGTATCCATGATCGCTTTTCTCCATGGCCTTGCTCTTTATATTGGCAATTTGATCATATTGAGCTCTATAGTTATATGTATCTAATTCTTTCCTTGAAGTTTTTCCTCAATTGGTAAAACCATCTTCTTCTTGTTACAAATAGTTAAATATTTGTCAAAAGTTTGACAAAAGAAGAGAATGGATTGAGGGGGAGTGTAAACCTTCATAGGAAGTATTAGTGTTGATCAAATTGGCCTTTGTATTGGCTTGAACCCTTAGAGTTTACTAACCATACATGATGGCCTGTTATGTATTTCATTTTCGTTTTCATTTGTTAACAGGTGCTACTAAAAGGTATTTTCTTTATTTCATGTGTGTAGGTACCTTTGCAATTTAATGTCAAAGGGGGAGAGAGCAATCAAGTTGTCTCAAGAGGGTAAGTATGTCCATACATCCTAAAGGGAGATATTGTATGATCTTCTACAGGGGGAGAGAATGCATATCTTGCCAAAAGGAGAGAGTGCATGGTCAAAGGGGGAGAGTTAATAGAAGAGAAAGCTTGGGAGCTAAAGAAGATGCTTGGCTATTGAAAAGAAAGCTTGAAGGATGATCAAGCTCCAAGCATCAAGAAGATTGAAGAAAAAGAACTAAAAGCCCAAGCTAAGAGAAGGAGCATCCAAGAGATTTCAAGACTTGTCCAGCTTAGGGGGAGCTGAAGACTTAGTGTGTAAATTCGGTGTTGAGTAAGGTTTGCCATCAAATTGCAAAGGGGGAGATTGTTAGGAATTTTGTGTATTGCAATTTGATGGATGCATTATCATTTAAGCATCATTCGAATTTTCACACAAGCATTGATTTAGAAAATCTTGAAATCTTGATTTACTCATGCATTGTTTTAAATCTTGTAAATCATATGTTTCATGCATGTTTTGATTGGATGCATTTAATTTGAAAAAGAAGTTTTATCAAGCTAGCCTATGTTTTAAATCTTTCAAATCATTTTAGGCTTTTATGTTTCATGATTTTAAAAGCACTTAGATTGAATTAAAATCATGTTTCCAAGCTTGGTTTAATGGCCCAAAAATCCCCTCAAAGAAAATCTTTAAACGGATTTTCCGTTAGCTTGTGACATGAACAGTAACTTCACTATTCACTATTCACTGTCCACTGTTCACTGTTCACTAGCCGTTTGAACAGTAACACTATTCACTGTTCACTGTTCACTAGCCGTTTGAACAGTAACACTATTCACTATTCACTGTTCACTGTTCATGACCGTTGGAGAGCCGTTGGAGAGCTTTCTATAAATTGGAAAACGCCTCAAATCATCCCTAAGGGCTTGAAAATCATTTCCAAGGCCTCCTAGATCATGAGAGCTCATGTCCTAACCATTGTGCAACATCTAAGCCATCCTTGAGGTGTTTGGAGGCAAGAAAAAGGGGAATGAAGTAAGAGAGACCAAGGGGTCATTAGTAAAGCTAAAGCTTGGATTAATGAAGTTAAATCTCTAAGTAAGTTTTACTTTTCATTATCATATGTTTCATGCTTTGTTTAAATTATTGGTAAATTAATTTTAGCATGTTAACTATGATGTGTTGAATCCATCACTTCTCTTAATCTTTGATTTAAGTTGGATTGGATTCTTCACCCTTGATTTCAAACCAAGTTTGTTTTAAAACTTTATAAAACATGTTTTGTCAAAACCTTTGATTTCTTTTGTAACATGTTTCATTTACTTGGTTGAATCAAATTGTTGTTTTCATTCATTTAAACCTTAGTTAAACCTTTGTTTTTGAAAACAACATTGCACATGCATCACATGTTTAGACATAATTAATTTCATACAACTTGTGAGCTTTTGATTTTCATATCATCAACAAGTTAGTATTTTGTACATGTGATTTGCATTTCACTTCAATCAAATCTTTGTGTGCTTTAAACTTTAAAATGAATTAAGCATACATTATTTGAGCCTTCATTATAAACTTGATTGAAGTTTTCACACACACACTTCATGAGCATTAATCTTAGCATTTCATAGAGTGTTGTGTGAGTTGAATTTAACTTTCTTATTCGCCTATTTTAGAGGCAATTAAATTGTGCTTTAATTGTAATCTCTTAAAGTGTTTGTTTAGACACTTATTTGAGAAATCATCTCTTGTAAAGGTTATTGCTTAGCCTAAGAAAAAGCATAGTGTAAAGGTTATTGCTTAGCCTAGAAAAGCATCTTGTATAGGTTGTTGTTTAGCCTAGAAAAACAACATTGTTAGGTTATTGCTTATCCTTGGAAAGCATATTGTAGAGGTTATTGCTTAGCCTTTTTCAAAAGCATAAATAGTGGAAATCCGGTGGGGTGTTGTGACACAAGCCGGTAGTGGATGTAGGCATTGAGGCCGAACCACTATAAATCTTTGTGTAGTGGTGTTTGCTTTGTGGTGATTGATTTGTTTAAGCTTCCGCATATTGTTTGTTTATCATCACATGTGACTAGTTGTTTGTTAAGAAATTAAAATTGGTCATAATTAGTCATAAAGTGTAGATCACCCTATTCACCCCCCCTCTAGGGTTAGGATCCCGGACTTTCAGATTGATGTGCATGCTAGAGAACTTGAGTTTATTTTGACAGTGGCTACGCCAGTAGGTAAACAAGTCATGTGTAGGACTTTTTACCCTAGTTGTACAATTCAAATACGAGAAGTGGTGTCACTCGCAAATCTTTTTCTATTGGAGATGCATGACTTCGATATTATCCTAGGGATGGATTGGTTGGCAAGATACCATGCTACGATGGATTGTTTTCATAAGACCCTCACCTTCAAATTAGATGAGACACCGGTAAGAGTATTAATTCAGGGAGAGAGAAGGAATTCTTGTGCAGGGTTTATCTCAGCATTAAAGGCTGATAGACTTTTGAAAAGTGGATGTGAAGCCTATTTAGCGTTTATCACGGAGGATAAACGATCCCAAGGGGTGGAAGAGATCCCTATTGTTTGGGAATTTATGGATGTTTTTCCAGAAGAGATTCCAACATTGCACCCATCAGAGAAATTGACTTCACCATTGAGTTATTACCATGGACCGCTCCGATTTCTATTGCACCATATAGGATGGCTCCGACGGAATTGGGAGAATTGAAGATACAATTACAAGAATTATTAGACAAAGGTTTTGTTAGACCTAGCATTTCGCAGTGTGGAGCTCCGATTTTGTTTGTCAAAAAGAAAGATGGTTCGATGAGGATGTTTGCATTGATTACCGAAGATCGAACCAAGTAACTATCAAGAACGAATACCCATTGCCAAGGATAGATGAACTGTTTGATCAGTTACAAGGTGCTGCATACTTTTCAAAGATTGACTTGAGATCCGGTTACCATCATTTGAGAGTTAGAAAATCAGATGTACCAAAGACAGTTTTCCGGACAAGATATGGGCATTATGAATACCTAGTGATGCCATTTGGATTGACTAATGCACCGGCAGTATTCATGGCATTGATGAACAAGATATTCGCACAACACCTGGATCAGTTCATAGTAGTGTTTATCGATGACATTTTGGTGTACTCCAAGTCCAAAGAAGGACATGAAGAGCACCTAAGGATAGCTCTGCAACTTCTAAGAGACAACCAGTTGTATACGAAGCTCAGTAAGTGTGAATTTTGGCTAGAACAAGTAGCATTTTTGGGGCACATCATCTCTAAAGAAAGGTTGTCAGTGGATCCGTCCAAGATTGAGGAGGTTGTGAATTGGGAAAGACTAAGAAATGCGTCAAAAATAAGAAGTTTTCTGAGATTGGCAGGTTATTACTGGAGGTTTGTCTAAGGATTTTCATCAATTGTGTCGCCATTGATGAAGTTGACCAAGAAAAATGCATTGTATGTATGGACAGACCAGTGTGAGACTAGTTTCCAAGAGCTGAAAAAGAGATTAACTACAGCACCAGTCCTTACTTTACAATCTAGAAGCTGCAGTTTCACTATTTTTACGGATGCTTAGAATGTTGGACTTGGTTGTGTGTTGATGCAAGATGGAAAAGTCATCGCTTATGGATCCCGGCAGTTGAAAGACGATGAAAAGAACTATGCAACCCATGATCTTGAGTTGGCAGCAGTTGTCTTTGCATTGAAAATGTGGAGACATTACCTTTATGGAGAGAAGTTTGAAGTGTTAGATTGTATGGACTCAATCCATCAGAAGATGTAATAAATTGATTAATTTCTTTATTCATCAATAAAATTATGCTTTCCTTTCATGAGATGAATGGTGTTTTATTACGTAATGCACATGACCAATACATATGACATGATGGTTCATGAGATGAACCGGGTCCCATTAGTATATTATGTGTGATATATGTGTATGGATGAGATCCATACACGGGAAAGATGTGTTACAAATCTTATACTCACATATCTTCACAACCAGTGATGAGACTGAACATCTCATCTGATAAAGTTGCAACACTTTGATAACTATGAAATAGTGTGATTTGTCTCGATCATCAGAATGTAAGATTCTTGATCATGGTGCTGGTACATTGGATGTATTGAAGGACCATGAGAGGCACCTTAAGAAATACTATCTCGATTTTAAGGTCTGCTCTCATAATTCCTTAACAATAGGCTCTCAATCATGGGACGTTGATGAACTCAAGTTTCTATCTATTCCTTTGCTTTGATTCACCAATGAGTGAGGCTAACTGTAGGTCAACACCTCGGTGTCTTGGGTACGGGGCAGTAGAACTGTGGGAACATCCAATGGTCACGATGAAATCTATTAATATTATCCCCTTGTGCCAATTAATGGACATGTCATTAGTAAGTGCGCACCCATCTCGATTAAGAGTTAATTGGATGGAACTGATGATCACTATGATTAATTGGGGCTCAAGGATAATAAGATATGAATCTAAGATTGGAAGGGACATGTTTGATCCAATTGATCCATGGATATTGATAAAGGGGCCTACTTGTGGTAATTGGAAAGTTTAGGTTTTTTTTTTGTAATTTATTCCTAAGATTGGAGTGCAATTGCATTTATATAGTGGTGTTATTTGCAATTAACTGTGGGCCCGGATTGCACATGAGATTTGAGGTCGCGGTGTCCCAGTTGGAGCCAGCTTTCTATGGAATCCCTAGTGGTCCCCACGCTAGTCCAAGTGATTAGAAAGATACTAATCCTACTTGAACTCTAAAAGGAAGGAATTAGAAAGTTACTATTTCTATTTGAAGTAGGACTTCTAATAGTGCTAATAGTAAAGTGCTAATTATTGTGGAAGTGATACTTCTATAGTAATTAGAAAGGAGAAAGTTACTAATTCTTAATGGGAGTTGGACTTCTGTTTCAATTAGTAAGAGGAGGTTGCTTTGTGCTATAAATAGAGGAGAGAGACCCCTTGGACGTCCACTCTTGGATCCCACGCCCAATGCAAGTTGTTGTATGCCCTCTTTCTTCTCTTTCTCTTCTAGTTCTCTTATAGTTCCTTAGAGCTTCTAGTTGGGTTTTCTCCTGAAGTTTCCACCAATCTTTTTGAGAAAAGTGATCTAATAGTGGGTCATAGCGTGGAAGACAACAAGGACTTGGAGATCCTAATTTGCTTCAAGAAGAGTTCTTGTTCAAGCTAATTGTCTTCTTCTCCATTAGAGCACTACCGGACTCCAAAGGTATAATCTACTTCTCTAGTTGTTGTGGATTATTTTTGTTACATGGTGTTGCTGATTTCTATCTCTTAGATAGAATTTATTGCTATACATGATTGATGAGACAGAAGAATTGAAAGTCCGGGATCCTAACCCTAGAGGGGGGGGGGTGTGAATAGGGTGATCTACACTTAATGACTAATCATGGCCAATTTTAACTTTATTAAAAACAACTGGTCACATAAGATGATTTACCAAAAAAGATGCGGAAGCTAACAAGAGAAAACACCACAAGCATACAATCTTACACAAAGATTTATAGTGGTTCGGCCTTAATGCCTACATCCACTACCGGCTTGTGTTCCAACACCCCACCGGATTTCCACTATTTATGCTTTTCAAAAGGCTAAGCAATAACCTTTACAATGATGTTTTTCTAGGTTAAACAACAACCTATCAATTGTGCTTTTCTAGGCTAAGCAATAACCTTTACAAGATGCTTTTCAAAGGCTAAGCAATAACCTCTACAATGTGCTTTTCTTAGGCTAAGCAATAACCTTAACAAGATAAAGATTTCTTCTCAAAGAAGTGTCTATACAAACACTCAAAGAGATACAATTTAAGCTCAATACATTTGCCTCTTAAATAGGCTGATATGAAGGTTTAAATCAAGATACAAACATACACAAACAATTAGCAAAGGTGTGTGCTCAAAGTATATGAATGTTTACTTCAATCATTTTCTAAAAAGAAGCTCACAAATGAATGCTTGATGCATTTGAAAATCTAAGCACTAATAATGATGATTGAAGTTATAAACCAATCACATGTAGAATTCAAACAACTTGGAAAGACATGATACACAAGTTGTATGAAGTTTTAAAGTTTAAAAACACATGTGATTGAGATGAGGATGTTTGCAAAACAAACTAGTATTCCAAGGTTATATTGTGTTTGCAAAACATCTCAACTAAAGCTAGAAATCATGCAAATATGAGAATACAAAGATTAGAACATGCATGATTTTAAATGGAATGAAAATCAAAGTTAACTTAAAGGATATACCTCTTTAAATCTCAAACATTTGATTTCCAATTTGCCTTAAGCTTCCCTAGCTTATTCCTCTTCTTTAGGCTTCAAAAAGGTTCAAAGATTGCATCCCAACAACCCTTTCAAAGAAGGGAATAGAAAGGTCTTTTATACAAAAAGACTGCCCAACGGCTAGTTGGCCCGGTCGACCCCATGACCCTGCGGTCGACCGGGTCCAACGGCTATATTGGCCCAACGGCTATATACGCGGTCGACCGGCCCTTCTGCGCGGTCGACCTGGTACACAAGTTCTAAGACAAATTTCTGGATTTTTTCAGAACCTGTTGTTAGTGTACGCGGTCGACCTGGTGCTTGGTGCGGTCGACCGGGTACACTGGCCAGAGCTGAGTTCAAAATTGAATTTTGAGAAAGTGTTTTATTAAAAGATGAACTCTTAGCCAATATGTTTAATGCATACTAAATTGATTCTAAAAATGGAATAAGTATGCAAAACAAGAACCTCGATTTCAAACTTGATTTTTGAAAATCATGCACGAAGAACTTAGGCTTTCGAAATACATTTTAAGTTCTAAAAACATGCAGGATGAAGTCTTTGAAAATCAAAAGCATTTTCAAGTCTGAGGTCAAGATTTCAAGGTCCAGACTAGGCTGAACGAGTGTGTGATCAGATGACTGATAGAGTTAGAGCTTTCCATCAAATTAGCAACACAAAAATCCTAACAATCTCCCCCTTTGCAATTTGATGGCAACTAAGTCGATCACAACACTTCTAGGGTTTCAGATCTTGAAGTCTCTGGAGTGCAGCTTAACCTTGGTTTCTCCCCCTTCGTTAGAGCTTTCTCCATGCTCTAAGCTTTTCTGTTAAGCGCTCTGAACTCCTTCATTATACTTTTAAGATCCTTGGACAGATCTCCCCCTTAGTTAGATCTGATCTTCTTTAACTCCCCCCTTTGTTGGAACTTCTCTCCCCCTTTGATTGATGCCAAGAGAGGATCTTCTCTCCCCCTTTGTTTGATCTTCTTGCTTATCTCCCCCTTTGTCTGATCTTCTCTCCCCCTTTGTCATCGAATTGCAAAGGAACCTGTATACATGAGAAAAGAAATACCTTTCAGTAGCACCTGTTACCAAAAATAGAAAATGAAATGCAGATTAGGTTATCATGTATATGGGTTGTTTATGCTGTGTTTGAATGAAGCTAAGACAAAAGATAATTGTATAGATTCATAGCATCATAACCATTCACCATAACAAGAAGAGAAGAATAAGAGAAACTGAAGATTCATTGATTTAAATTTGAAGATTAATACAATTTCATTTACAAATTACTTGACCAATACAAAAATCAAAATATTATGGTTAGTAATCAAAAAGTCAGAGAGTTGATAAACAAAAATACATCAAGATCCCCAGAAATAAAATCTATTACAACTCCCCAACACAAAAAGAAAAACCCTCCTAAGAGCTAAGGAGAATCTGCAGGAGAAGGAGGCATCACATCATCATGCCGCCTGCAGCTACTGGAGATGTTCGAGAGGTATCTCAAGGTCTTCTTCATCATATTGGATACCTCTTGACGAAACTCCTGAAACTCTGCTCGCATGGAAGACACCACATGCTCAACAGATGTCATACGGTCTTCCAAGCTGCACTATGGAGGAGGCTGAGGGGGCTGAGGAGGATGAGGGGGCTCTTGAAGAGGAGGCTGATGGGGCTCTGGTGGAGGCTGATAGGGCTCTGGAGGAGGCTGATGGGGCTCTGGAGGAGGCTGATCAGCTCTTGGATCTGCAACAGCAACATCTGCAGCCTTTACCTCTGCATCACCTTCTGCTATTGGGTTTACTCGCTGTGGAGGAGGTAGCTTCATCAAGAGAATATTGGTCTTGTTGAAGACAGTGGTGGTCTCCGGTCTCTCGAAAGCAGGAGGAATCACTCCAAAAGAACTAGCGAGTTGGGTCATCAGGAACCCAAATGGAGCTGCACAGGGCTGAGAGCCTGTGATAACTCTAATAATATGATGCATAATGACAGAAGGGAGGCACATAGGGACACCTGAGATAACGTTGAATAAGATGTTTGCCATGTACGATGTTACCTCAGTCCTGTTTCCTTTCCTCGGGTAAATGGAGTGAGTGAAAATGCTGTGAATAATGCGAAGAGGAGGAATCATGGAGGAGGCTTGGAGAAAGTTTCTGGCTGACCAAACCTCAGGGTGTCCACAGAGAGCAGTAGTGACTGATTCTCTCTCATCAAGGGGCAGAATGTCAGAAATGAACTTGGGTCCAGCAGACCTAGGAATGCCTATGATGGAGGAAATAGTGTCTATGGTGACCACTTCTTCACCATGCATGAATCTAATAGTGAAGGAGTTTGCAGAAGTGGCACAGATAGATTCATACAGACCATGGACAGAGGAGGCAAATGTGTTGCCACTCCAGGTCAGAATACTACCCCAGCCTATTGCTTCGAGGAGAGCAGGGACATTATAGTCCACTAGATCTTCAACTATGCACAATTTCTCAACAATGATCCCTTTGCTCCTAAAGGATTTAACAACAGATGATGGAGAATGAATGGGGTTGAAACGAATCACAGAAGGAGGAGGAGGAGCCTCGGGAGAAGACGATGGAGATCTATCAGAGGAGGAAGCTTGTCCAGTTTTGGACTTTTTGTTAGGCCTCCTAAACGTCTGTTTAGTGCGAGCCATAGATGGTCAAGGAGATACCAGAAAAGTGGAAGCTCACACAAGATAGAAAGCCAATACAAATGCCTTAAAAGATATGAGAATTTTGGTTCAGGCAATTTGTCAAACAGTTGGAGTGCAGACTATGAGACTAAGAATTTCACAATATATAATTGTCCAAAGGAGTGCACAACAGGCTACAAAAATTCCACAGAAGAGATGGAAGAACCAGCTATAGCCAGGAGGTACAGAAAATGAGCACAGATGGGTTGGAAACTTATAAAAAACAGTGCACAGAGTTGGACAGCTGCAGCACCTTGGACGACCTGAATGGATGAGCTGAAGAATTTGCCAGAAGGATTTTACACAGCCTGAAGCAATGTGTATCAGCTGAGAGTGAAGGAGACAGAGAGAATGAAGAATCAGGAAGAGTGGGACACAGCAGGGACGACACAGAAGAGAGAGTCAGCAGAGTGAGAGTCAGCCGAGTGAGAGATAGCAGAGAGGGAGTCAGCAGACGAGGGAGATGAAAGAAACTAGAGGAAGAAGAAGAGGAGGGAAACAACCAGAGAGAAGCAGGAGAGATGGGGAGAAGGGAAAAAACAGTCCAGGGCGGTCGACCTGCTGAAGGAGGGAAAACTGGATAGATTGAAGGAGCAGAACAGAGAAGAAAAAATAACTTTTAAGTTGCTGGGCCCGTGTGGTCGATCGACCGGCCAAGCCACGCGGTCGACCGGGCCAACAGGGCTAACCTGACAGACTGAGCAGGTTCAGAGAGAAAAAAAAGGAAAAAGACCTGAATTTCTCAGGGACAATCTACCCACTCTACCCCTAGCCCAGCTAATCTACAAGCTTAAAAAGAAGTAGAAAATAGATTTTATAAAATCAATTCTACAAAATTCCTTTTGAAATACAAAAGACTTGAAGACTAAGAAGAGATTTTTCAAAAACATTTACATTTTGATAAAAATTGGTTTAACTAAGAATTCAATCAACTTTAAACATATTTGAAAAACAGATCAATTGATTTAA
>QPKB01000001.1:38423832-38463522 GCA_003546025.1 Camphora micrantha | reverse complement strand
TTCAAGATTGCATCTATGGAAGCTTAAGCTTGAGAGGAAGAGATGATGGTTTTTAGAATTTCATTTGGAGTCTCCTAGCTCAAGATTCAAGGAAGAAGAAGAGGGGAAAAGAGGGTTTTTTTCCCAGCCCTAAGTTTAGAAAAATTGCAGAGATTTGTAGAATGGAGAGGAAGAGAAGGGAAAGGAGGTTAAGTGATTGCAAGATGGGACCCATTAGAAACTAATTCTTGTATCAAGGAAAACATGAACTTGCGGGCCTCGGATGAAGTCGACGAAGAAGGATAAAACGATCCTCGAAATATCTAGTTTTCAAAAAGTATATTTTTGACATGGTTTTTGGGACCTCGAAAATCGTGTCCAGATTTGAGTGTGAAAAGGCTATTTTACCCCTTTTGGCCAAAACTTGATTTTCTAGGCTTCAAACACAAATGAGCTAAACATGAAACTTGCACATAATCATAAAACCAATCAAATGAGATGAAAATCACGATTAACACACAACCAAACACAATCTTCCACGCTTGCACGTACACCCAGGCCTTCCTGAGTGAGCCTAATAAACACTAAACGTTCTCGAACTCCCCAAAGCTAAAAAACCATGACTAAACTAATCACATTCTAACCCACGATAACTAAACTCAAACAAGACTAAGCACACACTAAGCAAACACTATTGGGTTAATCCTGGGTTGGGGTTTGACATTGTGAATTGGGAAAGACTAAGAAATGCATCAGAAATAAGAAGTTTTCTGAGATTGGCAGGTTATTACTGGAGGTTTGTCTAAGGATTTTCATCAATTGTGTCGCCATTGATGAAGTTGACCAAGAAAAATGCATTGTATGTATGGACAGACCAGTGTGAGACTAGTTTCCAAGAGCTGAAAAAGAGATTAACTACAGCACCAGTCCTTACTTTACAATCTAGAAGCTGCAGTTTCACTATTTTTACGGATGCTTAGAATGTTGGACTTGGTTGTGTGTTGATGCAAGATGGAAAAGTCATCGCTTATGGATCCCGGCAGTTGAAAGACGATGAAAAGAACTATGCAACCCATGATCTTGAGTTGGCAGCAGTTGTCTTTGCATTGAAAATGTGGAGACATTACCTTTATGGAGAGAAGTTCGAAGTGTTAGATTGTATGGACTCAATCCATCAGAAGATGTAATAAATTGATTAATTTCTTTATTCATCAATAAAATTATGCTTTCCTTTCATGAGATGAATGGTGTTTTATTACTTAATGCACATGACCAATACATATGACATGATGGTTCATGAGATGAACCGGGTCCCATTAGTATATTATGTGTGATAAATGTGTATGGATGAGATCCATACACGGGAAACATGTGTTACAAATCTTATACTCACATATCTTCACAACCAGTGATGAGACTGAACATCTCATCTGATAAGGTTGCAACACTTTGATAACTATGAAATAGTGTGATTTGTCTCGATCATCAGAATGTAAGATTCTGGATCATGGTGCTGGTACATTGGATGTATTGAAGGACCATGAGAGGCACCTTAAGAAATACTATCTCGATTTTAAGGTCTGCTCTCATAATTCCTTAACAATAGGCTCTCAATCATGGGACGTTGATGAACTCAAGTTTCTATCTATTCCTTTGCTTTGATTCACCAATGAGTGAGGCTAACTGTAGGTCAACACCTCGGTGTCTTGGGTACGGGGCAGTAGAACTGTGGGAACATCCAATGGTCACGATGAAATCTATTAATATTATCCCCTTGTGCCAATTAATGGACATGTCATTAGTAAGTGCGCACCCATCTCGATTAAGAGTTAATTGGATGGAACTGATGATCACTATGATTAATTGGGGCTCAAGGATAATAAGATATGAATATAAGATTGGAAGGGACATGTTTGATCCAATTGATCCATGGATATTGATAAAGGGGCCTACTTGTGGTAATTGGAAAGTTTAGGGTTTTTTTTGTAATTTATTCCTAAGATTGGAGTGCAATTGCATTTATATAGTGGTGTTATTTGCAATTAACTGTGGGCCCGGATTGCACATGAGATTTGAGGTCGCGGTGTCCCAGTTGGAGTCAGCTTTCTATGGAATCCCTAGTGGTCCCCACGCCAGTCCAAGTGATTAGAAAGATACTAATCCTACTTGAACTCTAAAAGGAAGGAATTAGAAAGTTACTATTTCTATTTAAAGTAGGACTTCTAATAGTGTCGCGACCCCGGACCGAGGCCGCGGCGGTTAAAGTGTAAGATTAAGAGATTATTTGAAAGATCAAGATGATTAAACTTCCCATAGGTTCCCGCGGTGAGGGTTCCAAACAAACACACATGGAACAACCAACTCACATGATTAAGTATGCGGAAGCGCGTGGCAAATACATCCTAACATATCATGTCAAAATAGGAAACATAATGACATCGAGACATAAATATCAGAATGAAGACATAATAAGGCATTCCCATAAATTCAAGTTGTAAAGTTAACAAAATAAGTTAAGTTATTACACTTCCCAAGTAAGAGGCCAACAAAGGCCAATACAATACCAAAAGTATATAAATATCCCAAAATATGATCCATCGAACTCATGACCCATCCAAACGTCTACATGACGTCGTCGGGTTGCCACTCACGGGCTAGGTTGGGCCCAACGGCCTCCTCCTGGCACTCCTCCTCAAAGGGAGGATCTCCTGCACCTGGACACCAACATACAAGCATCAAACACAACGGTTTGGCAAGAATTCATTTTAAGTGAAAGCATGTAAAACATCGTTTAATCAAGAACATAAAGAAATACTTTGCTGAACATAAAACAATGCTTACGAAACACTTTCTAAATCAAAGACACACTAACATGAATGCATAACATATATATATATATATCTATATCATGAATAGTAAATCCACATAGAGCCCATCCTTTCTCTATCATTTATAATGAAAAGAGTAAGCACGCACGACAAGCACGAATATACATAATATAACACGACACGATTCCCACAAATACGGGATTTCCGGCCGCGGAACCGGACACGCACGATGTGTAATAAATACACTACTAATCTGCAGTTAGTTCACATGTTTAAGGACCCCCAGACAGTGGATCAGACTGAAAGGGCAGTCCAAGCTCTGTGGTGTTCACTTGAGTTCATGAATGCACAAAACATGCGAAACACGATTCAAACATATCGAAAATAAAGGGGGAAATCACTTGTCACGACAAAACAAGGCACGACTAGCACAATGCATAATATATATGTTCACAACTTATAGAAGTGATCCCCATTTAATACTTGAAACACATCTTGAAACATATCTTGAAAATTCTTGAAACACATCTTGAAACATATCTTGAAAATACTTGAAACACATCTTGAAACACATCTTGTAACGAGCTTAAAGACTTGACTTCAAAACGAGTACACGACAAAGCTTGCGGTCTTAAATCCACTTTCGAAACACGCTAATTTTATAAAGTGCAGCTTAGGCTATTCATTGGCCATTGGTTGATTGGAACTCTATTGTTGAAATACATGGATTGGTGTCCCCGAAGTTAGTATAAAGCATGGAGTTCCATTCACACAATGTCCACTTAAAGTCTTTAATATAGCCTAGTTTTCGAATTTTAAAAGAAAAAGCAAATGGGCAAAACTCAGCTTGAAACAGTGAAAATTCAGTGTGCCCGGTCGACCGCGCACTTGGCCGGTCGACCGCGTACACTGTGAGCCCGGTCGACCGGCCAAGTCCCGGTCGACTCAAAGTTGTAAATTTAATTCCAGTAAATAGTGTTTTTGGTCAGGTTCCAGAGAACCTGACCCTGTGTCGCCGGTCGACCGCGCCCTTGGCCGGTCGACCGCGTGAACTGTGAAAACAGTAAATCCCGCAGTCAGCAGGTCATCCAACTGGGACAAAATCCCAGTGTTGCCGGTCGACCGCGCCCTTGGCCGGTCGACCGCGCACACTGCGGAAATCAGAACCCAGTTCTGATCTCTGCAATGCACTGGTCCTTCTTTCCTTCCTTTCTTTTCTACAATCTTTCCAACCTGATTTAGCAAACTAAATACATTATATAACATGCTAACAAGGCTCACATTTGGGCATTTATTTCATACTAAAACAAGTCATTAATATGGAAACCCATTTCACAACCCTTGAAACCA
Organism: Camphora micrantha; assembly: GCA_003546025.1. Lineage (NCBI taxonomy): Eukaryota > Viridiplantae > Streptophyta > Magnoliopsida > Laurales > Lauraceae > Camphora > Camphora micrantha. The sequence goes on along the minus strand of QPKB01000001.1, from coordinate 38,459,365 downwards.
TTTCTTAACAAAACAAATCCAAACTTCAACAAAAGCAAGACTTACTTAAAAGATGTGAAATCTGAATGTTTGGAAAGCTAATAAACATGCTTGCATTATCTAAAGTAAGATCACCATCATAAAACCTAATAAATCACAACCTTAGTACCAAAATACAAATCCAAGAACACATATGCACAACCACTTAAATAGATCACTTGCCTTAGGCAAATGAACACAAGATCTTTCTTCAAGCACTCCAAATCAAAGGTCAAGCCAAGAACTACAAAATCCCATGAAAAATCCATTCAAAACTCATCCAAAAACACAACCAAGCAACCCATTTAGAAATAGGTGCTATAGGTTAGAAAAACAAGATCTTTGGAAGTAGAAAGAACTCTATTGAAGAGATGGGTTGTAGGTCTTACCTAGAGGTGCCCAAACGAAATGCAAGGAGAGAAATGAAGATCTCTCTCAACAAGAAACTTCAAGAAAATGGTACCAATAGCAAGCTTGAGATGAGAGGAAGAAGGTGATGGTCTTAGAATTCCATTTGGAGGTTCATAGCTCTTGCAATCATGAAGAGAAGGAGAAGGGAAAAGAGGGTTTTCTTTCACTCTAGGGCAAGGAAAAGTTGCAGGATTTTTGCTTGGAATGGGGAAAGGAAAAAAAAAGGGAAAGTAGCTTAAGTGTTTAGACAAGTGGGTCCCCTTTTGTGCAAAACTTGCATGAGTCAAAACATGATCTTAGGGGCCTCGAATGAAGTCGACGAAGAAGGATAAAACGATCCTCGAAATATCTAGTTTTCAAAAAGTATATTTTCGACATAGTTTTGGGATCTCGAAAATCGTGTCCAGATTTGAGTGTGAAAAGGCTATTTTACCCTTTTGGCCAAAACTTGAGTTTCTAGGCTTCAAACACAAATGAGCTAAACATGAAACTTGCACATAATCATAAAACCAATCAAATGAGATGAAAATCACGATTCACACAAAACCAAACACAATCTTCCCATGCTTGCACGTACACCCAGGCCTTCCTGAGTGAGCCTAATAAACACTAAACGTTCTCGAACTCCCCCAAAGCTATAACCATGACCAAAACTAATCACATTCTAACCCACGATAACTAAACCCAAAACAAGACTAAGCACACACTAAGCAAACACTATTGGGTTAATCCGGGGTTGGGGTTTGACATCCTCCACCCCTTAGGATATTTGGTCCACCAAATAAATCAAACTTTTACCTCGGGTAACAAGTGTGGGTATTTCCTCTGAACTTGCTCTCTCAATTCCCAAGTGGCTTCTTCTGGTTCATGATTTTCCCAGAGTACCTTGACCCACTGAATTGTCCGATTTCTCAGCTCTTGTTCCTTGGTATCAATGATCCCGATCGGTCTTTCCACATACGAAGCATCCTCTCGAATCTCCAAAGGCTCGTGCTGCAAAATGTGAGAAGGACTAGTCACATACTTCTTGAGCATGGAAACATGAAATACGTTGTGTACCCCGGAGAGTTCCGGCGGTAACGCAAGCCTATACGCCACGTCTCCAATCTTGCTCAAAATCTCATATGGACCAATAAATCTCCTTGACAACTTACCCTTCTGTCCGAACCTCAGGGTTCCTCTGACGGGTGAAACCTTCAAGAACACCTTATCTCCCACTTGAAATTGCAATTCTCTTCGGCTAATAGTAAATTACTAATTATTGTGGAAGTGAGACTTCTATAGTAATTAGAAAGGAGAAAGTTACTAATTCTTAATGGGAGTTGGACTTCTGTTTCAATTAGTAAGAGGAGGTTGCTTTGTGCTATAAATAGAGGAGAGAGACCCCTTGGACGTCCACTCTTGGATCGCACGCCCAATGCAAGTTGTTGTATGCCCTCTTTCTTCTCTCTCTCTTCTAGTTCTCTTATAGTTCCTTAGAGCTTCTAGTTGGGTTTTCTCCTGAAGTTTCCACCAATCTTTTTGAGAAAAGTGATCTAATAGTGGGTCATAGCGTGGAAGACAACAAGGTCTTGGAGATCCTAATTTGCTTCAAGAAGAGTTCTTATTCAAGCTAATTGTCTTCTTCTCCATTAGAGCACTACCGGACTCCAAAGGTATAATCTACTTCTCTAGTTGTTGTGGATTATTTTTGTTACATGGTGTTGCTGATTTCTATCTCTTAGATAGAATTTATTGCTATACATGATTGATGAGACAGAAGAATTGAAAGTCCGGGATCCTAACCCTAGAGGGGGGGGGGTGAATAGGGTGATCTACACTTAATGACTAATCATGGCCAATTTTAACTTTATTAAAAACAACTAGTCACATAAGATGATTTACCAAACAAGATGCGGAAGCTAACAAGAGAAAACACCACAAGCATACAATCTTACACAAAGATTTATAGTGGTTCGGCCTCAATGCCTACATCCACTACCGGCTTGTGTTCCAACACCCCACCGGATTTCCACTATTTATGCTTTTCAAAAGGCTAAGCAATAACCTTTACAATGATGTTTTTCTAGGTTAAACAACAACCTATCAATTGTGCTTTTCTAGGCTAAGCAATAACCTTTACAAGATGCTTTTCAAAGGCTAAGCAATAACCTCTACAATGTGCTTTTCTTAGGCTAAGCAATAACCTTAACAAGATAAAGATTTCTTCTCAAAGAAGTGTCTATACAAACACTCAAAGAGATACAATTTAAGCTCAATACATTTGCCTCTTAAATAGGCTGAATGAAGGTTTAAATCAAGATACAAACATACACAAACAATTAGCAAAGGTGTGTGCTCAAAGTGTATGAATGTTTACTTCAATCATTTTCTAAAAAGAAGCTCACAAATGAATACTTGATGCATTTGAAAATCTAAGCACTAAAAATGATGATTGAAGTTAGAAACCAATCACATGTAGAATTCAAACAACTTGGAAAGACATGATACACAAGTTGTATGAAGTTTTAAAGTTTAAAAACACATGTGATTGAGATGAGGATGTTTGCAAAACAAACTAGTATTCCAAGGTTATATTGTGTTTGCAAAACATCTCATCTAAAGCTAGAAATCATGCAAATATGAGAATACAAAGATTAGAACCTGCATGATTTTAAATGGAATGAAAATCAAAGTTAACTTAAAGGATATACCTCTTTAAATCTCAAACATTTGATTTCCAATTTGCCTCAAGCTTCCCTAGCTTATTCCTCTTCTTTAGGCTTAAAAAAGGTTCAAAGATTGCATCCCAACAGCCCTTTCAAAGAAGGGAATAGAAAGGTCTTTTATACAAAAAGACTGCCCAACGACTAGTTGGCCCGGTCGACCCCATGACCCTGCGGCCGACCGGGTCCAACGGCTATATTGGCCCAACGGCTATATACGCGGTCGACCGGCCCTTCTGCGCGGTCGACCGGGTACACAAGTTCTGAGACAAATTTCTGGATTTTTTCAGAACCTATTGTTAGTGTACGCGGTCGACCTGGTGCTTGGTGCGGTCGACCGGGTACACTGGCCAGAGCTGAGTTCAAAATTGAATTTTGAGAAAGTGTTTTATTAAAAGATGAACTCTTAGCCAATATGTTTAATGCATACTAAATTGATTCTAAAAATGGAATAAGTATGCAAAACAAGAACCTCGATTTCAAACTTGATTTTTGAAAATCATGCACGAAGAACTTAGGCTTTCGAAATACATTTTAAGTTCTAAAAACATGCAGGATGAAGTCTTTGAAAATCAAAAGCATTTTCAAGTTTGAGGTCAAGATTTCAAGGTCCAGACTAGGCTGAACGAGTGTGTGATCAGATGACTGATAGAGTTAGAGCTTTCCATCAAATTAGCAACACAAAAATCCTAACAATCTCCCCCTTTGCAATTTGATGGCAACTAAGTCGATCACAACACTTCTAGGGTTTCAGATCTTGAAGTCTCTGGAGTGCAGCTTAACCTCGGTTTCTCCCCCTTCGTTAGAGCTTTCTCCATGCTCTAAGCTTTTCTGTTAAGCGCTCTGAACTCCTTCATTATACTTTTAAGATCCTTGGACAGATCTCCCCCTTAGTTAGATCTGATCTTCTTTAACTCCCCCTTTGTTGGAACTTCTCTCCCCCTTTGATTGATGCCAAGAGAGGATCTTCTCTCCCCCTTTGTTTGATCTTCTTGCTTATCTCCCCCTTTGTCTGATCTTCTCTCCCCCTTTGTCATCGAATTGCAAAGGAACCTGTATACATGAGAAAAGAAATACCTTTCAGTAGCACCTGTTACCAAAAATAGAAAATGAAATGCAGATTAGGTTATCATGTATATGGGTTGTTTATGCTGTGTTTGAATGAAGCTAAGACAAAAGATAATTGTATAGATTCATAGCATCATAACCATTCAACATAACAAGAAGAGAAGAATAAGAGAAACTGAAGATTCATTGATTTAAATTTGAAGATTAATACAATTTCATTTACAAATTACTTGACCAATACAAAAATCAAAATATTATGGTCAGTAATCAAAAAGTCAGAGAGTTGATAAACAAAAATACATCAAGATCCCCAGAAATAAAATCTATTACAACTCCCCAACACAAAAAGAAAAACCCTCCTAAGAGCTAAGGAGAATCTGCAGGAGAAGGAGGCATCACATCATCATGCCGCCTGCAGCTACTGGAGATGTTCGAGAGGTATCTCAAGGTCTTCTTCATCATATCGGATACCTCTTGACGAAACTCCTGAAACTCTGCTCGCATGGAAGACACCACATGCTCAACAGATGTCATACGGTCTTCCAAGCTGCGCTATGGAGGAGGCTGAGGGGGCTGAGGAGGATGAGGGGGCTCTTGAAGAGGAGGCTGATGGGGCTCTGGTAGAGGCTGATAGGGCTCTGGAGGAGGCTGATGGGGCTCTGGAGGAGGCTGATCAGCTCCTGGATCTGCAACAGCAACATCTGCAGCCTCTACCTCTGCATCACCTTCTGCTATTGGGTTTACTCGCTGTGGAGGAGGTAGCTTCATCAAGAGAATATTGGTCTTGTTGAAGACAGTGGTGGTCTCCGGTCTCTCGAAAGCAGGAGGAATCACTCCAAAAGAACTAGCGAGTTGGGTCATCAGGAACCCAAATGGAGCTGCACAGGGCTGAGAGCCTGTGATAACTCTAATAATATGATGCATAATGACAGAAGGGAGGCACATAGGGACACCTGAGATAACGTTGAATAAGATGTTTGCCATGTACGATGTTACCTCAGTCCTGTTTCCTTTCCTCGGGTAAATGGAGTGAGTGAAAATGCTGTGAATAATGCGAAGAGGAGGAATCATGGAGGAGGCTTGGAGAAAGTTTCTGGCTGACCAAACCTCAGGGTGTCCACAGAGAGCAGTAGTGACTGATTCTCTCTCATCAAGGGGCAGAATGTCAGAAATGAACTTGGGTCCAGCAGACCTAGGAATGCCTATGATGGAGGAAATAGTGTCTATGGTGACCACTTCTTCACCATGCATGAATCTAATAGTGAAGGAGTTTGCAGAAGTGGCACAGATAGATTCATACAGACCATGGACAGAGGAGGCAAATGTGTTGCCACTCCAGGTCAGAATACTACCCCAGCCTATTGCTTCGAGGGGAGTAGGGACATTATAGTCCACTAGATCTTCAACTATGCACAATTTCTCAACAATGATCCCTTTGCTCCTAAAGGATTTAACAACAGATGATGGAGAATGAATGGGGTTGAAACGAATCACAGAAGGAGGAGGAGGAGCCTCGGGAGAAGACGATGGAGATCTATCAGAGGAGGAAGCTTGTCCAGTTTTGGACTTTTTGCTAGGCCTCCTAAACGTCTGTTTAGTGCGAGCCATAGATGGTCAAGGAGATACCAGAAAAGTTGAAGCTCACACAAGATAGAAAGCCAATACAAATGCCTTAAAAGATATGAGAATTTTGGTTCAGGCAATTTGTCAAACAGTTGGAGTGCAGACTATGAGACTAAGAATTTCACAATATATAATTGTCCAAAGGAGTGCACAACAGGCTACAAAAATTCCACAGAAGAGATGGAAGAACCAGCTATAGCCAGGAGGTACAGAAAATGAGCACAGATGGGTTGGAAACTAATAAAAAACAGTGCACAGAGTTGGACAGCTGCAGCACCTTGGACGACCTGAATGGATGAGCTGAAGAATTTGCCAGAAGGATTTTACACAGCCTGAAGCAATGTGTATCAGCTGAGAGTGAAGGAGATAGAGAGAATGAAGAATCAGGAAGAGTGGGACACAGCAGGGACGACAGAGAGAGAGTCAGCAGAGTGAGAGTCAGCCGAGTGAGAGACAGCAGAGAGGGAGTCAGCAGACGAGGGAGATGAAGAAACTAGAGGAAGAAGAAGAGGAGGAAACAACCAGAGGAGAAGCAGGAGAGATGGGGAGAAGGGAAAAACAGTCCAGGGGCGGTCGACCTGCTGAAGGAGGGAAAACTGGGATAGATTGAATGGAGCAGAACAGAGAAGAAAAATAACTTTTTAAGTTGCTGGGCCCGTGTGGCCGGTCGACCGGCCAAGCCACGCGGTCGACCGGGCCAACAGGGCTAACCTGACAGACTGAGCAGGTTCAGAGAGAAAAAAAAAAAGGAAAAAGACCTGAATTTCTCAGGGACAATCTACCCACTCTACCCCTAGCCCAGCTAATCTACAAGCTTAAAAAGAAGTAGAAAATAGATTTTATAAAAAAAATCAATTCTACAAAATTCCTTTTGAAATACAAAAGACTTGAAGACTAAGAAGAGATTTTTCAAAAACATTTAATTTGATAAAAATTGGTTTAACTAAGAATTCAATCAACTTTAAACATATTTGAAAAAACAGATCAATTGATTTAAAAAGATATAACTTTGATAAAACTTTTTCAAACCAAATTGATCAACAACATGCATTTTAACATAACATACCTTTTAAATACAAAATGCATTAACAACAAGTAAACCTAAAATAACTATAACTTAAAACCAAAAGAAGATACTAAGAGAAGCACAAAGAGCTAGACTTAAGACCACCAACACATTTGACTATGAGAAAAGGATGGTCCTATCTAATAAAGAGATCTTAGTATTTGTCTAAAGGTCTAACCTTAGGTATCCATCTAAGGTCTTGAACTTTTAGGTCTATGTTAGAAATCCTACCAACTAGAGGAGATGGAGAATTAATTCTTTTAGACTTGTCATCATATCTTTTAGGTTTGACCTCTTTACATTTAGATTGATGATTTGTCTTAGGAAGTTGGTGTTTCATTTTCTTCTTACTCTTCTCACTTCTTTTAGCTTTTCCTTCCTCTTTTTGTCTTTTGAACTTTAATTTTAATTTTTCAATCTTTTTCAAAAGATCTTTCATTTCCAAAGATAGAGGAGGTAAAGTGAGAAGTTTCTTGTTGATAGATTTATTTTGACTATTTATGTTTTGTTTAGTCTTCTTAAAATCTATCTTAGGAGACTCTTGATGAAATGATTTAACTTGTTTGAACTTTCTAGAGTCTTCCTTTGATTTTAATGTCTTACCCTTCATAGTTTTAGTTTTAACTTTCTTAGTTTCAAGGATGGGTTGAGACATATGATCTTTTCTTAATTTGCACTCAAATTTGAAATGCCCTTCATTCCCACAATAGTGACATTTTGTTTTGGGCAAGGGAGAATGAGTGCTAGAGAATGAGGACTCACCTTTCACAAAAGTGTTGGTGAATTTAGGGTCATGTGAAATATTCCTATTGTAACCAAGACCCGTCCTATCTCTTTGAGATTTATCCAATCTAAATAATTTTTCAAATTTCTCTTCACCTTGGGTAAATTTGCACTCATACTTTTGTTTATAGCTTTCAAGTTGAGTGACTTGCTTTTTAAGGGTTGAATTTTCATTTTTAACCATTATGAGTTCATTTTCAAATCCCTTATGTTTGTTTAGTTCTTCGTGGGCAAGTTTTAATTCAAGTTTAAGTTTATTAACATTAGATCCAAGTTCCAAGATTTGCAAATTACTTTGATCATTAGACAAGTTTAATTTGGAATTTAAATAGGTAATGTTTTCATCTTGTCTTTTTAATTGATCTCTTAGTTCTAAGTTTTCCTTATTTAGTTCATCACATCCTATCTTTAATTCATTTAGTTCATCTTGAACATTAGATAGGTTATGTAAAGAGATCATGAACTTGGATTCAACACAATTAATAATTTCTTCTTTCTCTCTAAGTTCATCTTTTGAAGAGACTAATTCCTCGTTTAGTCTTTTAGATTCTTCTTCTAATCTTTTATTTTTCTTATCAAGCTTTAGAGACAATGTATACAATTCATCATAAGCTTGGTGAATATCATCTTCATTTTCATCATTTTCTTCTTCTTTTAAGTCAATTTGAGATTCATTAATTTGAAGGTTTGAATCTCCAATAGATGGAATAAATAGGGATCTAGAAGAATCTACACATGAATCTATATAACCTAAAGTAGTGGAATCCATTCTAATGGTTTTCATGAAAACACAATACTAGGGTTTTGACTCTAGGCTTTTACACCTAATCAAGAGTTCTAAAAACACTTGATCCTAAAATAGAGCACAAGGCTCTGATACCAATTGAAAGTCTGGGATCCTAACCCTAGAGGGGGGGGGGGGGGAGTGAATAGGGTGATCTACACTTAATGACTAATCATGGCCAATTTTAACTTTATTAAAAACAACTAGTCACATAAGATGATTTACCAAACAAGATGCGGAAGCTAACAAGAGAAAACACCACAAGCATACAATCTTACACAAACATTTATAGTCGTTCGGCCTCAATGCCTACATCCACTATCGGCTTGTGTTCCAACACCCCACCGGATTTCCACTATTTATGCTTTTCAAAAGGCTAAGCACTAACCTTTACAATGATGTTTTTCTAGGTTAAACAACAACTTATCAATTGTGCTTTTCTAGGCTAAGCAATAACCTTTACAAGATGCTTTTCAAAGGCTAAGCAATAACCTCTACAATGTGCTTTTCTTAGGCTAAGCAATAACCTTAACAAGATAAAGATTTCTTCTCAAAGAAGTGTCTATACAAACACTCAAAGAGATACAATTTAAGCTCAATACATTTGCCTCTTAAATAGGCTGATATGAAGGTTTAAATCAAGATACAAACATACACAAACAATTAGCAAAGGTGTGTGCTCAAAGTGTATGAATGTTTACTTCAATCATTTTCTAAAAAGCTCACAAATGAATGCTTGATGCATTTGAAAATCTAAGCACTAAAAATGATGATTGAAGTTATAAACCAATCACATGTAGAGTTCAAACAACTTGGAAAGACATGATACACAAGTTGTATGAAGTTTTAAAGTTTAAAAACACATGTGATTAAGATGAAGATGTTTGCAAAACAAACTAGTATTCCAAGGTTATATTGTGTTTGCAAAACATCTCATCTAAAGCTAGAAATCATGCAAATATGAGAATACAAAGATTAGAACATGCATGATTTTAAATGGAATGAAAATTAAAGTTAACTTAAAGGATATACCTCTTTAAATCTCAAACATTTGATTTCCAATTTGCCTCAAGCTTCCCTAGCTTATTCCTCTTCTTTAGGCTTAAAAAAGGTTCAAAGATTGCATCCCAACAGCCCTTTCAAAGAAGGGAATAGAAAGGTCTTTTATACAAAAAGACTGCCCAACGGCTAGTTGGCCCGGTCGACCCCATGACCCTGCGGTCGACCGGGTCCAACGGCTATATACGCGGTCGACCGGCCCTTCTGCGCGGTCGACCGGGTACACAGGTTTTGAGACAAATTTCTGGATTTTTTCAGAACCTGTTGTTAGTGTACGCGGTCGACCTGGTGCTTGGTGCGGTCGACCGGGTACACTGGCCAGAGCTGAGTTCAAAACTGAATTTTGAGAAAGTGTTTTATTAAAAGATGAACTCTTAGCCAATATGTTTAATTCATACTAAATTGATTCTAAAAATGGAATAAGTATGCAAAACAAGAACCTCGATTTCAAACTTGATTTTTGAAAATCATGCACGAAGAACTTAGGCTTTCGAAATACATTTTAAGTTCTAAAAACATGCAGGATGAAGTCTTTGAAAATCAAAAGCATTTTCAAGTCTGAGGTCAAGATTTCAAGGTCCAGACTAGGCTGAACGAGTGTGTGATCAGATGACTGATAGAGTTAGTGCTTTCCATCAAGTTAGCAACACAAAAATCCTAACAAGAATTGCATCCTGGATATGGTTTATGGCTTTATGGGTACTTGATCCCTGAGTTAAGTGGGTCAAAAGTTTTGAAAATCTATCCACGAGGCCCACCTACTTCCAATAATTGGTATCAAAGCCTTACCTCATCTCTAATCATGTTAGATAAACAATCTAGATCTAATCATTATATGAGATGTGAAGAGGATAGACCTAGGGCTATGTAAGGATCAATTTTGATTGGATTTGCATACTTTTGTAGTAGATCCATGTTTGGAATGTCACAAAAGGGTTTAACTATGATGGAAGGAAGGTAGGAAGCCATTAGATGGTGTTTGGAATCATTAGAAAGAGTTTGGGATCAGTTGGCTAAGATTTGAAAATAACCCAAATTTTGGGTGTTGGTCAGGTCTGCTAACCGACTTGGTCAGGTCAGCTAGCCGACTGCAGATAAAAATATTTTCTATTTTGATTAGAATTTTCTCTTGGCATCTATCTTTCCACTATGGTTTGGCAGCCTGGTTTTGTGAGTTGCTTGGTTGTATGTGATACTAACTTGCATGTTATTAAGTCATCTCCATGTGGCCTACAAGTCTTTTACTTTCTATTTATGGTTGTTGGTTTATTTGAAGCTAAGTGTAAAGGGCATCATAGTTTCATTGTTTTCCCATGAAAGGACAGGGCGTGGTGAATTTCCCTATAGCCCTTTTATTTCCATGTTGAGATTAACATGTAAGTCTCATAATTGAGGTATAGGAATTTATGTAATTTTTAAAATTGTAAATTCTGGTGATGTTCGAAATGAAGAAGTAAAGTGGTGTTGGACTCCTAATCAAAGAGTTTGAAGATTACCAAAAGAGTTTTGGAGATAAAGAGTTTGAGGATTCTCAAAGTTTTGGAAAGTTTAGAAGTCCAAGAAGTCTATTACGCTTGAGCCATCCGGAGGAGAGGACTAGTTTCTAATTTTAGCACTTTCTTTTTGTGGATGAATGCTTGTTTTAAAAAATTTTCAAATCTGATCCAAACATAACAATTTCCAAAATTGGTCAGATCAAATTAATTTTTGGAAAGAGTTCTAATTAGTGTTGGTAGACCTACGAGATGGATCCATTGGTAACACTAATCTTAGAAACAGGACTTTCCTTAAAATAACTTGACTTGGAACCAATCATTGGTCATATCATGAGATGATTTGATGTCTATATATGTGGGCCCATATACCTACAAGGAAATCCTCAATTCTAAAATATTAAGTGGGAGCGGGGCATTTATATTAGAAATCTCCATGGTTTTCCACCATAGGTCCATTGTAAGAAAAGTATTAGCCTCGCGCCATCTTGAGAATGACCGTTCCCCACAGAGGAATTCTATTTGTCTGGTTACTAGATATGGATCTCCTATGAATAGTGTTGGTGAGACGGGGTGGGGGCCCACTCTCCAAGGAGGAGCTGCTCGCAACGGTTGTCATGCAATGCTAGTTTGTGGGTCACACTTAAATAAAATAATGATGTAGCATCCCCAAGGACTTGCCTCAAGTATTTTAAAAACCAAAGTTAATCAGGAGTCATACATTATTTGGTATGAGATACCTAGATAATAATGAATGATAGGGATAATGGATAGTTAGTCTTAATCCTAATTTTGACCAACTTTGATCCGCACCAATCTAGGTGGTATTCGCACTCCCTAAGGAGGCGTACCCCGGGGATTGGGATTCCAATGTATTCTGAACTTAGTGGTCATGAGGATTCCCACATAAATTTGGTAGAATACTAAACCCTAATTTCATTTAAATTCATTAATTGAATGTATGGTTATGTGCTACAGTATTTCAAGCATGAATTCAATTACTTTCAATCCACTTGCGACCATCCTCAACCAGGACAAGTTGGTGGGATTTAACTATGTAGACTGAAAACGGAACCTGGATATTGTCTTGACAGCTTTAGGATATAAATATGTCCTTACCAAACCCCCCCCCCCCTTGATGAGCCAGGGCCAGATACATCAGAAGAAGAAAAGGAACTTTACAAAAAATGGGCCAAAGACGATGAGATGGCCAGATGTTACATTCAGGCATCCATGTCTAGTGTTTTGCAACACCAACATCAATCTTGTAAGACTGCATACGATATTATCGTGTTTTGAACGTTGATTTAATACTGCAAGTCATCGTGTACTCCCTTTGAAGTCAAGTATTTAAGCTCGTTCTAAGATGTGTTTCAAGTATTAAATGGGGATCACTTATTAAGTTGTGAGCATATATATTATGCATTTTGCTAGTCGTGCCTTGTCTTGCTGTGACAAGTGATTTCCCCTTTTATTTTCGATATGTTTGAATCGTGTTTTGCGTGGTTTATGCATTCATGAACTCAAGTGAACACCACAGAGCTTGGACTGCCCTTTTAGTCTGATCCACTGTCTGGGGGTCCTTAAACATGTGAACTAACTGCAGATTAGTCGTGTATTTATTACACATCGTGCGTGTTCGGTTCAGCGGCCGGAATCCCGCATTTGTGGGAATCGTGTCGTGTTATACTATGTATATTCGTGCTTGTCGTGCATGCTTACTCTTTTCATTATAAATGATAGAGAAAGGATGGGCTCTTTGTGGATTTACGATTCATGATATATATGTTATGCATTCATGCTAGTTTCGTCTCTGATTTAGAAAAGTGCTCCGTAAGTATTTGTTTTACGTTCAGTAAAGTATTTCCTTATGTTTTCGATTAAACATTTTTATTCATGCTCTAGCTTAAAATGATTTCTTGCCAAACCGTCGTGTTTGATGCTTGTATTTTGGTGGCCAGGTGCAGGAGGTTATCCCCTTGAGGAGGAGTGCCAGGAGGAGGCTGTTGAGCCTACCTTAGCTCGAGAGTGGCAACCCGACGACGTCATCTAGACGTCGGGACGGGTCATGAGTTCCGATATATCACCATTTTGGGCTATTATATACTTTTGGTATTGTATTGGCCTATGTTGGCCTCTTATTTTGGGATTGTAACAACTTAACAGACTTTGTTAACTTTGTAACTTGAATTATTATGGGAATGCCTTGTTATGTCTCCATTTGATATTTTAGTCTTGATGACATTACGTTCATATTCTGTCATGACTTAATAAGATGTGATTTGCCACGCGCTTCCGCATACTTGATCGTGTGAGTTGGTTGTTCCTTGTGTTTTTCGGAACCCTCACCGCAGGAACCTGTGGGAGGTTAATCATCTTACAATCTTACATCTCATCAGTCGCGGCGAGGCCTGGGCAGGGCCCGGGCACTCGGTCCGGGGTCGCGACAGGACTGGTATCAGAGCGGGACTTGTTTCAGGCACTTAAAAAGAAACTAGAAAGATCTTAGGATCGTGGTGAGAGTTCTTGAGTTCGTTAGAATTGCTTAGTGTGACGTCTAGGAAACCATTTGACCATATTTATTGTGTACTAACATTTTGTTTTACAGCAATGCCTCCTAGAAGAGTTATTCCCAACAATGCTTCTGCTAGTAATCAGAATGAGACTGATCAGAATGCAATACCCACATCTAATCAATTCCAAGAGCTTATGCAAGGAATGTTAGCACAGCAGAGGCAAGCCAATGAAGCACAAACTAGATTCCAAGAGCAGATGGCCAAGAAGGATACAGAAATGGCTCAAGTTCAGAGGCAGCTTTTGGAGGTTCTCCAGAATAGGCATGAGGCTCCACCTGTAGCTCCTAATATTGTCATCAACAATAGGGAGCATGACCCTAACTTGTTGTTTGAGAGGTTCAGGAAGAGGGCACCTAAGGAGTTTTCAGGCCAGGAGAATCCATTAGTGGCAGATGATTGGTTGGCAAACACTGAGAAGATTTTTAATGTCTTCACTTATACGGGCAGGCAGAAAGTTAACCTCACAGCTTCCTTGTTCTATGGGCTTGCAGATCAGTGGTGGCAGACAGTGAAGGAACCTTACATGGCTATGGCCAATGAGGAAGCTTGGGCAACTTTCAAGACTCAATTCCAAGACAAGTACATTCCTTTACATATCAAGATTTTCATATCATTTTGGGTATGGATTGGTTAGAAGCATATCATGCCACCATGGATTGTTTTAGCAAGATCATAACATTCAGATTGCAAGGAGAGCAGGCAGGATTGATGTTTTAGGGGATCAGGAAACCGTCTAGAGCAGGGTTCATTTCAGTGCTTAAGGCAAGCAGGTTGATTCATAGTGGATGTGAAGCTTTTGTAGCGTTTATCACGGAGGATAAACAGTCCCAAGGGGTGGAGGGAATCCCCGTTGTGTGTGAATTTCCGGATGTTTTTCCAGAAGAAATCCCGGGATTACCACCAATTAGGGAAGTTGAGTTCACTATAGAGCTTCTTCCAGGGACAGCTCCGATCTCCATTGCACTTTACAGGATGGCTCCAGCAGAATTGGGTGAGTTGAAACTTCAGTTGCAAGAATTGTTGAGCAAGGGTTTTGTTAGGCCAAGTGTTTCACCTTGGGGAGCACCGGTTTTATTTGTGAAGAAGAAGGATGGAAGCTTGAGAATGTGTATTGATTACAGGAAATTGAATCAAGTGACTGTCAAGGACAAGTACCCTTTGCCTAGGATTGATGAATTGTTTGACCAATTGCAAGGAGCAGCATACTTTTCCAAGATAGATCTGAGATCTGGGTATCATCAGTTGAGAGTTAGAGATTCAGATGTGCAGAAAACGGCTTTTCGAACGAGGTATGGGCATTTTGATTTTCTAGTAATGCCCTTTGGATTGACCAATGCACCAGCTGTCTTCATGGCTCTTATGAACAAAGTGTTTGCTCAGTACTTGGATCACTCGGCAGTAGTGTTTATTGATGACGTCCTTGTTTATTCCAAGAGTAGAGAGGATCATGAAGAACACTTGAGGACATCATTGCTGCTTTTGAGAGATAACCAGTTGTATGCAAAACTCAGTAAATGTGAATTCTGGTTAGAGCAAGTCGCTTTTCTAGGCCACATCATCTCAAAAGAAGGCTTAGCAGTTGACCCAGCCAAGATTGAAGCAGTAGTTGATTGGAAGAGACCGAGCAGTGTGACCGAAATCAGGAGTTTCTTGGGGTTAGAAGGCTACTATCGAAGATTTGTTCAAGGCTTCTCGTCAATTGCAGCACCATTGACTACATTGACCCGGAAGAATGTTCCGTTTGTGTGGACGGAAGAATGTTTCGTTTGTGTGGACAGAACAATGCGAAACGAGTTTCCAAGAGTTGAAGAGAAGGTTAACCACAGCTCCAATCCTCACATTACCATCGGGCAGCGGTGGATTCATTGTTTTTACAGATGCTTCTAATGTGGGACTAGGCTGTGTGTTGATGCAAGACGGCAAGGTGATTGCTTATGGCTCAAGGCAGTTGAAGGATCATGAGAAGAATTATGCAACTCATGACTTGGAATTAGCAGCAGTAGTATTTGCTTTGAAGATGTGGAGACACTATCTTTATGGAGAGAGATTTGAAGTCCATTCAGATCATAGGAGTTTGCAATATCTGTTCTCACAGAAGGATCTGAATATGAGGCAGAGGAGATGGATGGAATACATCAAAGATTATGACTTTCCAATCAAGTACCATCCAGGCAAAGTGAATGTTGTAGCTGATGCGTTGAGCAGGAAGTCAGGGATCATGGCCAGCTTGAGAGGAGCCAGTATTCTTCAGAAGTTTGAAGAGCTAGGTGTAGAAGTGCAGACCCTAGAGTTGGGTGTGATGTTAGCAAATATGACAGTGTCTGAGGCCACTTTCATCCAGAAGATCAAGGACAGTCAGTTGCAAGATTCAGATTTGGCTAGGATTGTGGATCATATTGCAGAACGTCCAGATTTCCAGATGGTGAATGGAGTATTGTATTTTCGTGATCGGTTATGTGTACTGAATGTGGATGAGCTGAAGGAGGAGATTATGACTGAAGCCCACAACACAAGATACTCCATGCATCCGGGTAGCACGAAGATGTATCAGAACTTGAAGAATAGATTTTGGTGGAACAACATGAAGAGGGAGATAGCAGCTTTTGTGTCTCGTTGCTTGACTTGCCAGTTGATCAAAGTAGAGCATCAGAAATCCCCAGGTTTGCTACAGCCATTAGAGATTCCGGAGTGGAAATGGGAGCATATCACCATGGATATTGTCTCCGGATTGCCTAACACTAAGAAGGGGAATAATGCAATATGGATTATTGTAGATCGTCTCACCAAGTCTGCCCACTTCATTCCGATGAAGACTGGTAATATGATGCATATGGCACCTCTTACAAAACTTTTTGTTGATGAGATTGTGAGTAAGCATGGTCAACCCGTTTCCATCACTTCGGATAGAGATAGCAGATTTGTTTCGAGCTTTTGGAAAACTCTTCTTAAGTCCATGGGTACCAAACTCCAATTCTGTACAGCGTATCATCCTCAGACAGATGGTCAGTCAGAACGGACGATACAGACTCTTGAAGACATGTTGCGTGCATGTGTGCTGGATTTCAAAGTTCAATGGGATGAGTGGTTACCACTTTGTGAGTTTGCTTACAATAATAGCTACCATTTTAGCATTGGTATGGCACCTTTTGAGGCTCTTTATGGTAGAAGATGCAGAACTCCGGTTTGTTGGGAAGAAGTCGGTGTTCGTAGCTTTCACGGACCGACTATAGTTGGTGAAACTAATGACAAGGTCAAATTGATTCAGGAACGCTTGAAAGTCACCCGTAGCATACAAAAGAGTTATGCAGACACTCGCCGGAGAGAATTGCAGTTTCAAGTGGGTGACAAAGTGTTCTTGAAGGTTTCACCCGTCAGAGGGACCCTAAGGTTCGGACAGAAGGGCAAGTTGTCAAGGAGATTTATTGGTCCATATGAGATTTTGAGCAAGATTGGAGACGTGGCTTATAGGCTTGCGCTACCACCGGAACTCTCCGGGGTACACAACGTATTTCATGTTTCCATGCTCAAGAAGTATGTGTCTAGTCCTTCTCATATTTTACAGCATGAGCCTTTGGAGATTCGAGAGGATGCTTCGTATGTGGAAAGACCGACCAAGATCATTGATACCAAGGAGCAAGAGCTAAGAAATCAGACAATTCATTGGGTCAAGGTACTTTGGGAAAATCATGAACCAGAAGAAGCCACATGGGAATTGAGAGATCAAGTTCAGAGGAAATACCCACACTTATTACCAGAGGTAAAAGTTTGATTTATTTGGTGGACCAAATATCCTAAGGGGTGGAGGATGTCAAACCCCAACCCAGGATTAACCCAATAGTGTTTTCTTAGTGTGTGCTTAGTCTTAATCGGGTTTAGTTACCGTGGGTTAGAGTGTGATTAGTTTTAGTCATGGTTATAGCTTTGGGGAGTTCGAGAACGTTTAGTGTTTACTAGGCACACTCAGGAAGGCCTGGGTGTACGTGCAAGCGTGGGAAGATCGTGTTTGGTTTTGTGTTAATTGCGATTTTCATTTCATTTGATTGGTTTTATGATTATGTACAACTTTCGTGTTTAGCCCGTTTGTGTTTGTAGCCCAGAAACTCATGTTTTGGCCAAAAAGGGTAAAATAGCCTTTTCACACTCAAATCTGGACACAATTTTCGAGATCCCAAAACCATGTCAAAAATATACTTTTCGGAAACTAGATATTTTAAGGATCGTTTTATCCTGCTTCGTCGACTTCATTTGAGGCTCGCAAGACCATGTTTTTACTCATGCAAGATTTGCACTTATGGGACCCACTTGCAAGCACTTAAGCCCTTTTCCCCTCTTTCTCTCTTCATTCCACAAATCCCAGCACTTTTCCTGACCTAGGGCTAAAAAAAACCCTCTTTTCCTCTTCATCTTCTCTTCTTGATTGCATGAGTTACAGATCTCCACAAGAGATTCTAAAACCATCATCTTCTTCCTCTCAAGCCAAGCTTTCCATTGATACCATTTTCTTGAAGTTTCTTGTTAGGAAAGATCTCCATTTCCTTCTTTGCATCTTGTTTGGGCATCTCTTGGTAAGAGCTTCTACCCATCTCTTTAATGGAGTTCTTTTGACTCCTAAAGATCATGTTTTTCTAACTTTCAACACCCATTTCGAAATGGGTTGCTTGGTTGCATTTTTGGGTGAGTTTTTGAATGGGTTTCATGCGATTTTTGTAGTTCTTGGCTTGGCTCTTGAGTAGGAGTGCTTGAAGAAGACTTTTGTTTTCATTTGGCTAAGGCAAGTAATCTATTTAAGTTGTTGTGCATGTGTGTTCATGGACTTGTCATTTGGTATTAATGCTTTGTTTTACTAGACTTTTATGTTGTGATCTTACTTTAGAAAATGCAAGCATGCCAAATAGCTTTCCAAACTTTCAGATTTCATCACTTTTAATTAAGCCTTGCTTTTGTTGAAGTTTGGATTTGTTTTGATAAGAATGGGTTTGAAGGATTATGAAATGGGTTTTTATGTTAATGGCTTGTTTAAGTTTGAAATAAATGCCCCATTGTGAGCCTTGATAGCATGTTATATTCATGTATCAAATTTGCTAATCAGGTTGAAAAGAATGTAGAAAAGAAAGGGAAGAATGGATGGACCACTGACTGCAGAAATCAGAACTGGGTTCTGTTTCCGCAGTTCATGCGGTCGACCGGCCAAGGGGCGCGGTCGACCGGGCACACTGGGTTTGGTCCCAGTTGGATGACCTGCTGCACTGTGGGAATTACTGTTTCCCCAGTTCACGCGGTCGACCGGCCAGGGGGCGCGGTCGACCGGCGACACAGGGTCAGGTTCTCTGGAACCTGACCAAAACGCTGTGTACTGAATTAAAGTTACAACTACCGGTCGACCGGGCCTTGGCCGGTCGACCGGGCTCACTGTGTATGCGGTCGACCGGCCAAGGGCCAGGTCGACCGGCCCAACTGGAATTTTCCCTTTTTGAGAGGATTTTTGCCCATTTGCATATTCTTTAAAAATTTGAAAACTAGGCTATATTAAGGACTTTAACTTGACATTGTGTGAATGGAACTCCATGATATGTACCAACTTCGGAGACACCAATCCTTGTATTTTAATAATAGAGTTCCAATCACATAAGGGTCAATGAATAGCCTAAGCATGTACTTGATGAAATTATCGTGTTTTGAACGTTGATTTAATACCGCAAATCATCGTGTACTCGCTTTGAAGTCAAGTATTTAAGCTCGTTCTAAGATGTGTTTCAAGTATTAAATGGGGATCACTTATTAAGTTGTGAGCATATATATTATGCATTTTGCTAGTCGTGCCTTGTCTTGCCTTGACAAGTGATTTCCCCTTTTATTTTCGATATGTTTGAATCGTGTTTTGCGTGGTTTGTGCATTCATGAACTCAAGTGAACACCACAGAGCTTGGACTGCCCTTTCAGTCTGATCCACTGTCTGGGGGTCCTTAAACATGTGAACTAACTGCAGATTAGTCGTGTATTTATTACACATCGTGCGTGTCCGGTTCCGCGGCCAGAATCCTGTATTTGTGGGAATCGTGTCGTGTTATACTATGTATATTCGTGCCTGTCGTGCGTGTTTACTCTTTTCATTATAAATGATAGAGAAAGGATGGGCTCTTTGTGGATTTACGATTCATGATATATATGTTATGCATTCATGCTAGTTTCGTCTCTGATTTAGAAAAGTACTCCGTAAGTATTTGTTTTACGTTCAGTAAAGTATTTCCTTATGTTTTCGATTAAACATTTTTATTCATGCTCTAGCTTAAAATGATTTCTTGCCAAACCGTCGTGTTTGATGCTTGTATTTTGGTGGCCAGGTGCAGGAGGTTATCCCCTTGAGGAGGAGTGCCAGGAGGAGGCTGTTGAGCCTACCTTAGCTCGAGAGTGGCAACTCGACGACGTCATCTAGACGTCGGGACGGGTCATGAGTTTCGATATATCACCATTTTGGGCTTTTATATACTTTTGGTATTGTATTGGCCTATGTTGGCCTCTTATTTTGGGATTGTAACAACTTAACACACTTTGTTAATTTTGTAACCTGAATTATTATGGGAATGCCTTGTTATGTCTCCATTTGATATTTTAGTCTTGATGACATTACGTTCATATTCTGTCATGACTTAATAAGATGTGATTTGCCACGCGCTTCCGCATACTTGATCGTGTGAGTTGGTTGTTCCTTGTGTTTTTCGGAACCCTCACCGCGGGAACCTGTGGGAGGTTAATCATCTTACAATCTTACGTCTCATCAGTCGCGGCGGGGCCCGGGCACTCGGTCCGGGGTCGCGACAGGTCCCCAAGTCCTAGTTTCACTTGTGTCGTTTTTCATTCCCTCGCTTTTCTTTCTTTTCCTCCAATCCCCTCCATTTTCTTTCTTTCTTTCTTTTCTTTCCCTCCATTCCCCTCATTTCTCTTCCTTGGCTCTCTTCCTCATCTCTCTTCCAGTCTATCTCTCACACTAGGTTTCTCATTCCGATCTCATACACCGGCATCGACACACTGATGGTATTCGGTTTGCAGAAATGAAGGTTGGAGAGGAGGGCATTCAGTTTGCTTGGTGCATGCCAAGTCTCCCTTTGCTCACTATTCTTTGTAATTGTTCTCTCCGCTGACTTCTCTCTGCAAAAATCTCAAGGTGAAATCTCACACTTCTGATTTATTTTCTATTTCCATGCTTTTGTGGGTCTCAAATCAGGGTAGGATTTTGGGGATTTTATGTGTTTTTGGATTTAGGTCATATGCCTGCTCGTATGACATCTATTCCCTCCTAACATCATTTTCTCTTCTTAAAAAAAGCACAACAGCAAAGGAAGGACGATAGACAAAGACAACAACCTCCATTTTATTTGCAACCAATAATCATCTCCTCATTCTCCAATACCTCTGTCGTTCATTCAATCCCACTCTTTTCATCTCTGAGCTAGTCATACAGGTACGTTTCCCTTTTGATTTAATGAAGTGGGCTGGTTTTCTGTTGATTTTATTGATGTTTATTAGTTAAAAAAAATCTTTCTTTTATATTCCCTTTATTGTTGGTTTTATGTTGACTTAATGAAGCTGGGCAAAGTAATTTTGTGTACTAGTTGAAGGTGTTGATATCTTTAATTTAAAATGGGAACTGGTTCTTGTACTTTCATTTGGCTTTTTTTTTTTTTTTTTTTTGCTTTGTTTTTCAGTTACATGGAATTGGATGTTTATGATTTTTTTTCTTTGGACTTCAGCATTTCTGCGGTTGAAATGAAAATGGGTTTATTAGTATTCTCTGAATTTATTTTCTTTGAATTTATTGTTTTATGTGGTATGGACAAATGGGTTTCTGTTGTATTTTCTTTGGGTTCAATGAGTGATAGATGGTCATATGGAAAACTAAAAATTAAATTTCTTCTCGAATATATGGGGACACGACCTCCAAGCCCTCATAGCTCATGTGCCTGAGATATTAGATCGTGAGGATAGTCACTTGCCTTTGTTTGCATCTTTGAAGCTTATGTACTCACTACAACAAAAATCATTTTTCGCGACACAAATATTTGTCACAGAAAATCACAAATACAAAGAGAAACCAGCGAGGGGAGGCTTACAAAAAAAAGGCCAACCCAAAACAACAATCCTTCCAAAAGAGAGGATACAGAACAAAGGAGACAACAATTCAAAAATAGACACCACTAAAAAGAATGACTCTGCACCCTTCTAAAAGCTTCACAACAACACAATGAAGCTACACCTTAGTTGCATTTGCTTTAACACCTCAAAGGCAGCTACATAAGTCTTTTGTGAATACTATTCTATTTGGCACCGAGTGAGAGAAGAAACCATGAGATGAGCACATGTTGCACTGTCTATAGCTAGTGTGTAACCTATATGGCTACATCCCATTGGAGTAGGTGTGTAACCTATATGGCTACATCCCATCTCAGGAGCATGGTAAAAGAGGGGGTTGGCAATGGTGCATGATACACTTGACCTGTTCACTTCAACAATCATTCCTATGAATTAAACAATCATCCCTACAATGCTTCATAAAGTATATATATCAAATCAAACACGCCCCAACAAAATTAAATCACTATTAATAGTGATAATAATAATTCATATGATTTTATTACATCACAAACTTGAATCTCAGTCAAGAAAACCTAATGAAACTATAAACAAATTATGCAAACAATCAATGTCTAATAGCAAAAAAAAAGCACATGAAAATTAAAAAAAATGCAACACCAAATCTGTATAGAATTTCTACTGCATAAGTGAGAGGCTTGGATGCAGCATTTGTACAAGTCAGGCTGAGGCATTCAACATACAGTGGCATAGAGCAACTAAACACAAAATGCTAGTGGCTGAGACCTTCCCAGCATAATGTGACATGAGAACACATGCCAAACGGAACCAGAGAATGAGAAGTTGATTTCGGATCTTCTCTCTCTCTCTCTCTCTCTCTCTCTCTCTCACCATGGAATAAATACCAAATCAACCTGACATAGCCATATTTAATTATAGAAAGAACTGCTGCCATATTTTTCTCCCAAAAATGTTCTAAACTCAAACTAAATGTAGTCTTTAACAACTGTGACAACAGTAGAATATCTCTATGAGCATAGGTAAAAACTGTCAAACGAAAAATTAATTGGTGCTCTCACTATCAATCATCAGTCAAAAACCAATATCCACATCTCTAGTCTATGTGACAAGAATTTTTTACTTTGTTACATAAAAATTCATCTCTGTTCAAGCTATTAGTTGAACACTCCCAATTCATAAATAGAACCCAATCCTGCTGACTCATATAGACAAACGAAGGCAAAGATGATGCTGATGATGATAAAAAACCTAATACAATATTAATCATACTAAGTTTGCCTAATCCTATCCTATGTGTTGGATTCAAGCATTGATCGCTTCAATCATATTAGGTCTGAGCTGGGGTTATGTGGATTCAACCAAAATCCAGCCCCTTGGTACCAGTAAAAGGTTTTGAGCTCTCATTATACCCTCCCAGTAGGAATTAACTAACTTTAAGAAGTTAGAAAAATGATAGATTTTAAGCTTCATGAAGAAATTCAGAGAGCCTTGAGAAGTCATTTAGAAATAAACCAACTTGTGAATTTCTCAATGTTTCCCCTGAAAAAGTGACAGGAGAAAAATTGTGATCCAGGAAGGTCCAATTAGGAAAATGTAAGTCCATGGATCCAAACCCTAGAGGGGGGGTGAATAGGGTGAGCTTCTAATAAGTGACCAATTATGTTAAATTCTAACTTCTTTAAAATCAATTAGTCATAAGTGATGATATAGAACTAAAGTGCGGAAGATAACAAAGACAATCATCACAAAGCATTCACCATAGCACAAGGATTTATAGTGGTTCGGCCTCAATGCCTACATCCACTACCGGCTTGTGATTCAACACCCCACTGGATTTCCACTATTTATGCTTTTCAATAGGCTAAGCAATAACTGTAAGACCCCGACCCGAGTGATCTCGATTAGTGCTTAGTTAGTTGCGTGTTAGTCTTGATTTGCTTTGTGGATTTTGGTTTAGTGGTTTAGAATAGCTTGGAAATAGATTTGGGGATTTTGAGTGCCTTTAGTATTAGTGGGGCCCTTTGGGGGTTCCTTGTTTATGACTTTGTGTGTGCTTGAGGTTTTATTTTGGTTTTTTTGATTTGCATTTTATCCCGTTTTGTTTATCTCGTTATTGCTTTCAACTTTCATGTTGATCCCGTTCTCGTTCGAAACCTCGAAACTTGACTTTTCTAGCTTCAAGGGCAAAATAGTACTTTTACACTAAATCTGTACCAAATTAGTGTTAATCCCGAAATCCGCGAAACATAAACTTTTTAGAAACTAGTTATTTCGACGATCATTTCTTCCTTCTTCGTCGATTTCATCCGGAGTCCCGAAAACCACTATTTCAGCCCAACTAGGTTACTAGAAGGTGGAGCCCACTTGTGTAGCTTATAAAAGAGAACCCATCTCCTTCATTCTCTCTTTTTCCAGCACAACAACTGAACCTAGGGTTTTGGTGCACTTTTCTCTTCTTCTCCTTGCTCAAGCATCACCAAACTTGCACCATCATCTCAAAGGAGTTCATTTTCTTCTTCTCCACTTCAAGGGCTCTCCATTGGTACCATTGTTGAAGGAATCCCATCTCTCCAAGACTTTCTTCTAGCTTGCTTTGCTCATTTGGAGAACCTATTGGTAAGATCTTTTCTAATCTTCTAGATTAGTGTTCTTCTAACCTTAGAGAAGCTATATTTTCAATATTAGAAGCTCTCTCTTCTCCTTCATTTTTTTGACCCATTTTAGGGTTTGTTTTGGGGGTTTTTGTAGAGCTTGTTGTCCTTGACTTGCAAGAGTGCTAGGAGCTGTTTTTCATTGATTTAAAGACTTAAGGCAAGTGGATGTTTTGACATTTTTACATTTGAATGAGTTTTGATGAAATGCATTTATGTTTTCACCTAATATTTTGTGATATTAATGACTTGTTAGATTTGAAATAAATGCATATTTGTGAGGCTTGATAGCTTGTTTTATCCAAGTAATAGATTGCTAATCAGATTTGGAATGAATGTAGAAAAGATAGGAAAAAGTGGAATAACCCCTGAACTGCTGTAACAGAACTTGGGTCCTATTACGCAGTTCACGCGGTCGACCGGCCAAGGGGCGCGGTCGACCGACGACACTGGAACAGGCCCCCCTGTTGGGCAACCTGCTGGACTGCGGGAGTCTCAGTTCTGCAGAGCACGCGGTCGACCGGCCTAGGGCGCGGTTGACCGGCGACACAGAGGTCAGGCTCTCTGGAGCCTGACCAAAACACTATTCACCATTTAAAGTTACAACTCCCGGTCGACCTGGCCCATGGCCGGTCGACCGAGCCCTTGTGTACGCGGTCGACCGGCCCAACTGGAAACCCTGCAGAAAAATGGACTTTTGCCCTATGTTTAGGTGGACTTTAAATGGAACTTAGTGACCCTTTTGTGGACCCGTTTGACTTCTTTTGAGGATGGTTGAACCGACATTTCCTCATAGTTAATCCGGTTGTATCGGTACTTAATCTAGTTCAATCTTGAACGGTACGGAACGACGGGATATCCTTTCTTTTATCTAAACGCGAAATTGGTTTGTTTGGGCATCGCGAATCCGTTTTCCCTTCGATGAATGAGTAGGTTGTAAGGTACTACTTGATTAACATTGTGCCTAGGATCCCATCCCTTTTATGTTTTGTTTAATTGAAACTCGATTAGGGTTTGATTCCCTAAGGTGCATAAAGAGCCCGGAATGTCTCTAAACTCAAGGAGTACCAAGTGATCATCACAATAGGCATACGGGGTCCTTATTCACTGGATTTATATCGAATCCCGATACTTGTCCCGAATTTCAAGAAATGTGATTTATCATTCCCGAAAACATTGAATTTGAAACTAGAGCTTTTGCTAGCCCCGACATGCACTTCCCGTTTGAAAATGAAATTAGTGCGTTTGAGCACCCCGTCCCGCCCGTTTATTTAAGTGCATTATACATGATTTGTACATGTCTTGTTTTACATGATTTGACCTATGAGTCGGCACCACTAAGCTTGGCTTTCCTTGCCGGTTTGATCTACCGACTTGGAGACCCTTTCCCGTCCCGCCAGCTGCCGTCTTGGATCCCGCTACCCGGTTATTACCGTGGTCTTGTCCCGATACCCGGTTCGCTATCGTGGTCCCGTCCCGTATTGTATTATATTATGTATATGTTACTTATGTTGCATCTCCTCACTTCAGTGACTGAGACAACATCCCGATATGCTCTTGTCACCTCGGTGATAGAGGACTTAGCTATGTGTGGTTGCCATCTTGTCTGTTTTCCGTTTCCTTGGACACCTTACACGTTTTATCTTGCATATGTATTTGAATAAATGTTTATCTTGTTTTATGAAATTAATGCTTTGACAGGTTTAAATGTTTTACAAGGTATTTTCTATATTGTTATGTCTTTTCACCCGTTTGCCAAACCGTCGTGTTTGACCCCTTTGCTTTGGTACTCAGGTCCCGTCGTTGGTCTTCCCGAGGAGGAGCTTGAGGTTGCGGTCGGCGAACCTCAACGATTAGTCGAGTGGCACGCCGATGATGTCGTCTAGACATTCGGGTGCTTGAGTTGCGTAACACATTTTGGGTTGTGTCTAACCATTCTTTTGGGAACTTGATACTTTTTATTCATTTGCCTTTGTTGGCCTCTATTTTTGGGAACAATGTAATTAAACTACTTTGTTGTAAACCTTAACTTTATTTTGGGGTTATAGCTTTAATGATCATTGCTCATTTTGATACTAGTATGAAATATGCTTCAATCTTGTATCTTGGACATGAATGTACAAAATAGATTTGCTACACACTTCCGCACATAAAAGAAATATTCACGTCGATGTGATATCCTCACTGCGGACACCTGTGGGAAATCGCGTGTACGAGTGGCATCCTTCTAGATGGACTCGTATACGTTTTGTTTGGTTTTGGATTCATGTACACCAACCAATCATACATTATATCATTACATCACCAGTCCCGATTCATGCACAAGCATTACATATTAATTAGTGTCCCGATCCCGGATTTGGCCCGCCTCATCTTGGGAGCCCGGTCCGGGGTCGCGACAATAACCTTTACAATATGCTTTCCAAGGCTAAGCAATAACCTCTTACACTATGCTTTTCTTAGGCTAAGCAATAACCTCTACAACCAAAAGGTTGGTTATCTCTCTAAGTAGTGTCTAAATACACTTGATAGAGATACAATAATAGCTCAATACAATGCCTCTTAAATAGGCAGATATGAAAGTGAAAATCTAATTCACACACACACACTATGAATGCAAAGATGAATGCACAATGTATATGTATGATGTCCCCAATCAATTTGAAAATTAAAGCTCATAAATGTATGCTAAAGGCTTTTAAAAGTTTTAGCTCATAAAAACATTTATGATTGAGGAAAGAATGCTAATCACATGTTAAAAACAACTTGTAAAAGATTTGCCTATCTAGTTCAAGCAAGTTGTGAAAGTTTAAGAACAAAACATGTGATGCATAAGGATTTCAATCAAATTAACAATGAAGCTTAATATATGTATGCTTAAAGCATTTGAAAGTGTAAAACACAAAAATAGATTTGATTGAAATAAAGGGACAAATTATATGTACTTAAAATACAACTTGAAAATGATATACCTATCAAAGCTAAGCAAGTTGTGAAACTTTAAAACACAAGTACATATGATTTGTGAAGTTGTTGAATCCAAAACATAAGATAGATTTGAAAGTGATTTTCTTATGATGAAAAACAACAACCAAAGATTCAACCAAGTATAGGAATCATGTTTACATATAATTTCAAAGATGTTTACAAAAACATGATTTACTTAGATATACCAATTTAAGTATTACTTGGTTTGAATCAAAGTGTTGCATCCAAAACAATAAATCAATTCAAAACATATACATGTTAAGGACACAACAAATCGTAGTTTATCATGCTAGAAAAGATTTACTAATATTTAAAACAAAGCATGAAAACATATGATTAAGAAAAGTAAAGCTTACTTAGAGATTTAACTTCATTAATCCAAGTTTTAGCTTTCCAAATGTCCCTTAGTCATCCTTAGCTCATTCCCCTTTGATTGGCCTCAAAACATCTCAAGGAGAGCCCCTTTGTTCCTCAAAATTTCTTTAGGAATGAGCTTCTTTTTATACACAAAATTGCTCAACGGCTAGTCTCCGGTCGACCTGGCACCTTGCTCGGTCGACCTGGCCTTCAACGGGTCAAAAATCTGACCGTTTGAAAAAGAGCACAACGGCTCTTTCCCGGTCGACCCGCAGTGTGCGCGGTCGACCGGGTCCATGGGCTCGGTCGACCGAGCACACTGCAGGTCGACCTGGGCCTGTGACCTTTTTCCCCTAAAAATTGTATTCATAAAGTATTTTCTTGTGGGGACTTTTGGGCCATGGAATCAAGCATGGAAACATGTTTCAAATCATTCTAAGAGTTTTAAAAACATGAAACCTGTCAAACCCCAACGCAGGAGTAACCCAATAGTGTTTGCTTAGTGTGTGCTTAGTCTTAATTGAGTTTAGCTATCGTGGGTTAGAGTATGATTAGTTTTAGTCATGGTTATAGCTTTGGAGAGTTCGAGAACGTTTAGTGTTAACTAGGCACACTCAGGAAGGCCTGAGTGTACGTGCAAGCGTGGGAAGATCGTGTCTGGTTTTGTGTTAATCGTGATTTTCATTTCATTTGATTGGTTTTATAGTTGTGTACAACTTTCGTGTTTAGCCCATTTGTGTTTGTAGCCCAGAAACTCAAGTTTTGGACCAAAAGGGTAAAATAGCCTTTTCACACTCAAATCTGGACACGATTTTCGAGATCCCAAAACCATGTCAAAAATATACTTTTTGGAAACTAGATATTTCAAGGATCGTTTTATCCTTCTTCGTCGACTTCATTTGAGGCCCACAAGACCATGTTTTGACTCATGCAAGATTGGCACTAAGAGGGACCCACTTGTCTAACACTTAAGCCCTTTTTCCCCTCTTTCTTTCCCCATTCCACAAAAATCCTGCAACTTTTTCTTGACCTAGGGCTGAAAACACTCTTTTTCCCCTCTTCTTCTCTTCTTGAATACTTGAGCTAGGAGTCCCCAAATGGAATTCTAAAACCATCACCTTCTTCCTCTCAAGACAAGCTTTCCATTGATGTCTTTTTCTTGAAGTTTCTTGGTGGGATTTTCTTCTTCACTTCTTGTTTGGGCACCTCTAGGTAAGAGCTTCAACCCATCTCTTCAATAGAGTTCTTTCTACTTCCAAAGATCATGTTTTTCTAACTTGTAGCAACCATTATGAAATGGGTTGCTTGGTTTCATTTTTGGGTGAGTTTTTGAACGGATTTCATGGAATTTTTGTAGTTCTTGGCTTGGACTTTTGATTAGGAGTGCTTGAAGAAGAATCTTGTTTTCATTTGGCTAAGGCAAGTAATCTATTTAGGTTGTTTATGCATGTGGATCTACGGATTTGTTATTTGGTATTAATGCTTTGTTTTACTAGGTTTTCATGTTGATATCTTACTTTGGAAAATGCAAGCATGCCTAATAGCTTTCCAAACTTTCAGATTTCATATCTTTTAATCAAGTCTTGCTTTTGTTGAAGTTTGGATTTGTTTTGATAAGAAAGGGTTTGAAGGATTATGAAATGGGTTTCTATGTTAATGACTTGTTTAAGTATGAAATAAATGTCCCAATGTGAGCCTTGATAGCATGTACATTCATGTATTTAATTTGCTAATTAGGATGGAAAGATTGTAGAAAAGAAAGGAAGGAAAGGATGGACCAGTGCACTGCAGAATCAGAACTGGGTTCTGATTTCCGCAGTTCACGCGGTCGACCGGCCAAGGGGCGCGGTCGACCGGGCACACTGGGTTTGGTCCCAGTTGGATGACCTGCTGCACTGCGGGAATGACTGTTCCCCCAGTTCACAGGGTCGACCGGCGACACAGGGTCAGGTTCTCTGGAACCTGACCAAAACACTATTCACGGAATTAAAATTACAACTCAGGGTCGACTGGGCCTTGGCCGGTCGACCGGGCTCACAGTGTACGCGGTCGACCGGCCAAGGGCCAGGTCGACCGGGCACACTGAAATTTCCCCTGTTTAAGAGATTTTTTTGCCCGTTTTCATTTTCTTTTAAAATCTGAAAACTAGGCTATATTAAGGACTTCAACTTGACATTGTGTGAGTGGAACTCCATGCTATATACCAACTTCGGGGACACCAATCCTTGTATTTTAAATATAGAGTTCCAATCAACCAATGGTCAATGAATAGCCTAAGCATGTACTTGATAAAATTATCGTGTTTTGAGCGTTGATTTAAGACCGCAAGTCATATCGTGTATTCGTTTGAAGTCAAGTAATTAAGCTCGTTCTAAGATGTGTTTCAAGTATTAAATGGGGATCACTTTTATAAGTTGTGAGCATATATATATTATGCATTTTGCTAGTCGTGCCTCGTCTTGCCGTGACAAGTGATTTCCCCTTTTATTTTCAATATGTTTGAATCGTGTTTAGCGTGTTTTGTGCATTCATGAACTCAAGTGAACACCACAGAGCTTGGACTGCCCTTTCAGTCTGATCCACTGTCTGGGGGTCCTTAAACATGTGAACTAACTGCAGATTAGTCGTGTATTTATTACACATTGTGCGTGTCCGGTTCCGCGGCCGGAATCCCGTATTTGTGGGAATCTTGTCGTGTTATACTATGTATATTCGTGCTTATCGTGCGTGCTTACTCTTTTCATTTATAAATGATAGAGAAAGGATGGGCTCTTTGTGGATTTACGATTCATGATATATATGTTATGCATTCATGTTAGTTTGTCTTTGATATAGAAAAGTGTTTCGTAAGTATTTGTTTACGTTCAGTAAAGTATTTCTTTATGTTCTCGATTAAACATCGTTTTACATGCTTTCACTTAAAATGGTTTCTTGCCAAACCGTCGTGTTTGATGCTTGTATTTTGGTGACCAGGTGCAGGAGACCATCCCTTTGAGGAGGAGTGCCAGGAGGAGGCTATTGGGCCTACCTTAGTTCGTGAGTGGCAACCCGACGACGTCATCTAGACGTTGGGATGGGTCATGAGTTTCCGTTGGATCACCTCTTTGGGTTTTTATATACTTTTGGTATTGTATTGGCCTTTGTTGGCCTCTTATTTTGGGAACTGTAATAACTTAACATACTTGGTTAACTTTACAACTTGAATTATTATGGGAATGCCTCGTTATGTCTTCATTCTGATATTTTAGTCTTGATGACATTATATTTATATTCTGTCATGACTTGCTAAGATGTGATTTGCCAGGCGCTTCCGCATACTTGATCATGTGGGTTGGTTGTTCCTTGTGATTTTCGGAACCCTCACCGCGGGAACCTGTGGGAGGTTTAATCATCTTATAATTAATCATCTACACCACCACTTTTAATGCCGCGGCCTCGGTCCGGGGTCGCGACAAAACCCAATATGCCTAAGATGATTTGAAAGATTTAAAACAAGAGGCTTGCTTGATTCAAAAAACTTCTTTTCAAAACTATTTGCATCCAAGTTTAAAATCTAAAACATGCATGAAACATTATTTCTAAAAGACATAAAAACAATGCATGAGAAAATCAAGATTTCAAGTTTTCTTAAATTAATGCATGTGTGAAAATTCAAATGATGCTAAGATGATAATGCATCCATCAAATTGCAATACACAAAATTTCTAACAATCTCCCCCTTTGCAATTTGATGGCAAACCTTACTCAACACCGAATTTACACACTGAGTCTTCAGCTCCCCCTAAGCTGGACAAGTCTTGAAATCTCTTGGATGCTCTTGCTTGGGCTCTAGTTCTTTTTCTTCAATCTTCTTGAAGCTTGAAGCTTGATCAATCTTCAAGCTTTCTTTTCATCTCTCTCTCTCTTTGATCAAGCATCTTCTCTAGCTCCCAAGCTTTCTCTTCTTTCACTCTCCCCCTTTGACCATGCACTCTCTCATTTTGGCAAGATATGCATTCTCTCCCCCTGTAGAAGATCATACAATATCTCCCCGTAGGATGTATGGACATACTCTCTCCCTTTAGACAACTTGATTGTTCTCTCCCCCTTTGACATTAAATTGCAAAGGTACCTACACACATGAAATACTGAAAATACCTTTTAGTAGCACCTGTTAACAAAAGAAAACGAAAATGAAATACATAACAGGCCATCATGTATGGTTAGAAGTCTCTAAGGGTTCAAAGCCAATACAAAGGTCAATTTGATCAAAACTAATACTTCATATGAAGGTTTACACTCCTCCTCAATCCATTCTCTTCATTTGTCAAACTTTTGACAAATATTTAACTATTTGGAGCTAGAAGAAGATGGTTTTACCAATTGACGAAAAACTTCAAGGAAAGAATTAGACACATATAACTATAGAGCTCAATATGGTCAAATTGCCAATATAAAGAGCAAGGCCATGGAGAAAAGCGATCATAAATACCAATTGGAATATATATAAAACAAATATACCAATTGAGATTGAAGGATATGACTATTAAAACAATCACTCTAACATGGAGTTAAAAAGAATATAACTATTAGGAAAAATCCAAATTAGAGCTATCCATGATGTTATGGGGTTTATTAAACATAGCATCAATCAATATAACTATGAAAATCATGTGCTATGAAAGTTTTGAAATCATTTCATCCAATCTTTAAATATGACTGCCAAGTGCAAGATGAGTGAAATGAAATTCAAACATGAAGCCAACCTCAACTATTAACCAACCAATGTTATGATCACATAACCATGGTGGTCATGAGATTTACCTATATGAGCAAGAGAGGTGGCAAACATGAAAATTATGATGCTAATGGAATGTAACATGGAACAAAAATATATAACTATAAAGTTCAATCCAATGTACATGGTCTATCACATTCTCAAGATATGACATCAATTGGGTATTACAACAACCGAAAATTATACCAATTGAAACCAATTGAATTTGAAAACATGATTAAGAGCAAGGATGTGACAAACACAAAATTCCATCAAGCATCATAAATGGATATTCATCACTTTTAATGATATAACTAATGAGCATTGTGATAAACAAGATAAATTGCATAAAAGAGTATAACTATATGATCAAAATGCAAATCTATCAAGATAATATTGTAATCAAAGGATTTTGAAAACCATGAGGTATAACTAAAAGATCATGAAGACAAAATCAAATGATCACAAAGAAGCATTGCATTTAAAGAGATGTGACTATATAGAAACAAAATGCAAATGTAACAAGACCAACAATAAGATATAACTAAAAAGAATAGGTTGGTCTAGAGAGGTTCAAGGCCTTAAGGATAGTCTAAATATCTACCTTTGAAGATCCTCCTAAGGTCTTGAAAAGGTTGTCCTTGAGAGATCACATTGAAGTCCCACCAACTCTTGGAGATTTAACTCAAAAAATTTTTTTTTAGAGTGGTGAAAAGATTCGTTGGGGAAATAAAGAGCTAGGAAGGAAAAAATCAATTTCGATCATAGTGGAAATCATTTTAAAGATATGCAATAAAATACAACACTAGGGTTCTAATCCAGATAAGGATCAACTCCGGGTTGTTAAGCCCTAAAATGGAGTAACCTCGCTCTGATACCACTTGTTCAAAGAAATGAACCTCATTTTATACTCAAAAATTGAGTTCTGGCGTGTCCCCTGTCGACCCCCACTATACCCCCGTCGACCTGGCCTTAACGGTAAAAAATCTGACCGTTTGAAAAAGTAGCCCAACAACTCTTTTTCCGGTCGACCCGCAGTGTGCGCGATTGACCGGGTCCATGGGCTCGGTCGACTGAGCACACTGCAGGTCGACCGGGCCCAGGGACCAAATTCCCCAAAAATGCATATTTCAAAGATTTTTCTTGTGGGGACTTTTGGGCCATTAAATCAAGCTTGGAATCATGATTTAAATCAATCTAAGAGTTTTAAAATCATGAAACATAAAAGTCTAAAATGATTTGAAAGATTTAAAACATAAGCTAGCTTTATTTAAAAAACTTCTTTTCAATTTAAAATGCATCCAATCAAAACATGCATGAAACATATGACTTACAAGATTTAAAACAATGCATGAGTAAATCATGATTTCAACATTTTCTAAATCAATGCATGTGTGAAAATTCAAATGATGATTAAAATGATAATGCATCCATCAAATTGTAATATACAAAATCCCTAACAGAAAACACTAAACAACCCTGTTATGGTAAATGCAACAGAAGCTCATCTGGCCTTACTCTAAAGTCAAGGTCAATTTAGAGTCAGCCTCCAATGTCAGGAGGCAATAAAAATGAATGCAGGAATAGTTACTGCCTCAGTCATTGCATTTTCATATGTCATCACTAACAAAAACATCAACTTATAGAGAAGAGATTAGATGAAGTAGGAGACTTATATCTAATCCAAGTGCTAATTCAAACCTATTCAAATCATAATTCATACTTATTTAATTCTAATTTAAGCTTAATAATATCTTAACACAACTAATATCTACTTGCAATCTCATCGTCCTTTCACCAAAGGATCCTGCAATCGGTCACATTAAATACAAATCCTGATCTCAGATGATATCTGCCCTAGTGAATTCGCCGAAGCGAGTGGCCCACCATCAGATCTAGCATGATATATTCCAAAAGCTTATGATTAGGATCACGCTTCGATGAATATGCGGATGAGAGATTCAAGAAAAGAATTATGATTATCGTACAAGTGAAAAGAGGTAGGACCATCACCTGCTACATTTTCATAGATCTAACTGTACACATTTTCATTAACACAAACATCAATTCATAGAGTAAAGTAGGAAACTAAATCTAATGCAAACTCTATTTCATACCTATCTAAAACTTAGTTTAAACTTAAAGACATCTTAACAATGTTAGGGATTTTGTATATTGCAATTTGATGAATGCATTATCATTTTAGCATCATTCGAATTTTCACACATGCATTGAGTTAGAAAATCTTGAAATCTTGATTTACACATGCATTGTTTTTTAGACTTGTAGAAATATTGATTTATGCATGTTTTGATTTTAAACTTAGGTGCATTTAAATTTGAAAAGAAGTTTGAACTTTCAATAAATGAGGAACTAAAGTTTTCTACTTATTTCTTTATTTTAGAAGTTTTAATCTAATTTGCTTAGGCTATATGGTGATGGAGAGATGAATATGCTTCGATTTTGGCCTTACATTGTTTATGATATCCTTAGCCATGTAAATGATTTGTCTCTTCACGTTTTATGTAATATGACATAAAAGTGGGCCCCATGAGTAAAAATGATATGCTGCATGGTGTGATCATTTTTTCCCCTTAGTAATTCTTATCTCATGTATAATGCAAAAGTGGGCCGCATGTTGTCATCTCAATGCATAATGCAGTATGTTGTGTTTAATAAGACTGGCTCTTGTAGTCCTTCTGGGGTGTAAGTCATTTACTTATCTTAAACCATGTAATGTGCCTTATAGTCTATGGATTTGATTTTCAGAACATGGCCCCAAGCAAGGATTGGATGACGGCACCTAGTCTTTCTATTGAATACTTATAAGGGGTGGAATCATTTTTTGAGTTCATAAAACCTAACAAACAAAGGCTAGGGGATGAAGATTGGTATTTTTGCCCTTGTGTCAAATGTCGTAATGTTGTAGGAGGGAAGAAGACATTGAAAGATATTCGTACACATTTAATATGTGATGGTATAGACAAAACATACACGACATGGACTTTCCATGGAGAAATTCATCCACAAAATCATGTTAGTGTAGAAGCCAATAATAATAGTGAAGATAAACTCCTAAGAATGAT
>QPKB01000001.1:38239167-38423732 GCA_003546025.1 Camphora micrantha | reverse complement strand
TTACAGATCGATCCGGGTTCTGCCCTCAACCTCATCTCTACTTCGGCACTCGAAGAGCTGGGCATCCCGCCTAGCAAGCTGAGTCACACATCCGTGTCTATCTTTGGATACGATGGAAGCGCTCAGAGGCCTATCGGCAAGATTAGGTTCAAGTTGCAAATCGGTGATCTTATCTCTGAAGTCACTGTATATGCAATAAAGACCCCCTCATGCTACAACATCCTTCTCGGACGCCCCTGGATACACGAGAGTGGTGTTGTTCCTTCAACTCTTCATCAGTGCATCAAGTTTGTTGGCGACGACGGCTTGGTACATCGGGTATTTGCGGACAAAAAGCCTTTCAAAGGCAAAGAAGTCCATTTCGCAGACTCGCAGATGTACAAAGATGAAAACGAAGAAAAGGAGAAAGAAACAGCATCCTTTGCCGAAAGTCTCCAGAAAGATAAAGGCAAGGCTCCTCAGCAATCACCGGAAGAAAATCAACCATCCGGCAAAACCGAGGAGATCAACCAATCTCCTTTTGTTGTCTCCCTCAAGTCTTCAAAGCCGCTGGTGATCACTACCAAGGCAAAGAAGACCAAACAAAAGCCTGGGGGCAAGTTTCGTCATCTCCTTTGTGTCTATTATGCAAGACACAGATTCGGATTCAGAGACAGAAGACGACACGTCGTCAAGCCAGCTGATACTCAGCAAGCTCAACCTGCTCTCACTCCATTGGAGACACCTGCTGGCATAGGCGATCCAGCATCAGCTTCCTTCGTTTTTCTGACAACCTCACCAAAAGAAAAACCGATCTTTTTCCACAGGTCGGCGGCTTCTTCATCAAACTCTTCGCTTGAGCCTTTCCAAAACGAAGGTATGCCACAACTATCCTTGTATAGTCCAATGGCGCAAGCTATCATGAAGAAAATGGGCTATGACGCTCGAAATCCAATCGGCTTGGGAGGTGGCCACGGTATCCTCGTACCATTGGAGCCCACCCTGACAAAAGGCCAACAGGAGGATTGGAAACTCTATCGTCATATAGAAAAGTCTTCATACGGACTGGGCTACGACCCGGATGCTCCCATGAGACAGTTGACCCAAAGGCTACAAAGTCGTCTGGCCGACGAAGCCTCAACATCTCGTGTCAGTGAAGATATTGATCTCCCTGGATATCTCTTTGAAGAGTTACCCGTCAAGGATCCAGGAAGCTCCTCCAATTGGTACGATTTCTCTGATGATGAAGAGAAATTGTCCGATGATACAAATGCACAGTCTTCTGGTCCAGAAGAACCATCATCTCCAAAAGAAGTGCCATACTTCGATCCAGTTTCAACAGGCGATTGGGACCATCTCATAGCAAGTCTTGAGAAGAGTGCCGATCAAGAAGACCCATGGTCAGAAGCACAGCCTTGGTCTGAGAATACCTTTGAAACTCCGGAAGGCCTTGTTGAGTTGGAAGCCTCCGAAAATATTGAGGAGGAACCACCTTCAAGTATTCCAATAGAAGATTCTGTTCAAAAGATAGACTTGGGAACGCCAGATAGCCCACGTCCTGTATTCATAAGCAAGAATATAAAGGATGATGAGTTACCCGAGTATATCGCTTTTCTTCGTGAGTTTGTTGATTGTTTTGCATGGTCTTATGCTGAGATGCCTGGTTTAGACCCCAAAATAGCAGTTCACAAACTCAATCTACAAAAAGATATCAAGCCTGTCAAACAAGGCCAAAGAAGATTTCGTCCTGACATAATGGACAAAATTGAACAAGAAGTTCAGAAACTCAAAAACGTTGGCTTCATCCGCGAGGAACAGCATCCTGAATGGTTGGCCAACATCGTCCCAGTGACAAAGAAAAATGGGCAGATCAGGGTCTGTATTGATTATAGAGACCTGAACAATGCATGTCCTAAAGATGAAATTCCGCTCCCCATACCGGAGGTGATGATCGACAACACCTGTGGATTCGAGCGGATGACATTCATGGATGGTTTCTCTGGGTACAATCAGATAAAAATGCATCCTGAAGATGAAAGACACACATCATTTCGGACCCCATTTGGCGTGTATTATTACACTGTAATGCCATTTGGTCTGAAAAATGCTGGTGCGACATATCAGAGGGCTATGATGAAGATATTCCAAGATATGCAGCATAAAACGGTCGAATGCTACGTTGATGACCTCGCCGTCAAAAGCAAAAGAAAAGAAGACCATCTCAAAGATCTTCGAGAAGTCTTCCTCCGACTGCGCAGGCACAAACTACGAATGAATCCCCTAAAATGCTTCTTCGGTGTATCATCGGGTAAGTTCCTCAGATTCGTAGTTCGGAAAGCGGGAATAGAGCTTGACCCTATCAAAGTCAAGGCTATCCTAGAAATGTCATCCCCAAAAACCCTGAGACAGTTAAAAGGGCTTCAAGGAAGATTGGCATACATTCGACGGTTCATCTCCAACCTGTCAGGGAAATGCCGTCCATTCTCTCTGCCTAATGAAAAAGGGCGTGGACTTTGTCTGGGATGCTGAATGCGAAACTGCGTTCCAAGACATCAAGTCATACCTGACCAAACCTCCAGTACTGGCTGCCCCCACAACTGGAAAACCATTTATCTTGTACACAAGAGCCCTCGACCACTCTTTGGGAGCTCTACTTGCACAAGGAAATCATGAGGGAAAAGAAGCTGCTCTATACTATCTCAGCCGCATGCTGGTAGGTGCAGAGCATCGCTACTCTCCAGTCGAAAAAGAATGTCTTGCAGTGATGTTTGCTGTACAAAAGCTACGTCACTATCTGCTGTCCAACACAGTATACCTGATCTCGAGGATCAATCTCCTAAAGGTCCTTGTCACAAAAGCAGGTTCCCTCAATGCCCGACTGGCAAAATGGTCTATCCTCCTGTCACAATTTGATATTAGGTATGTACCACAAAAGGCAATCAAAGGTCAAGCTCCGGCAGACTTTCTTGCAGACCATCCGTTGCTTGAAGATTCTCCACTCAGGGATGATCTCCCAGACGAGTCAGTCTACAACGTGGAGGCTTCCTTATCAAATGCTTCCTGGGATATGTACTTCGACGGTGCAACCAGGACAAGTGAAAAAGGAAATCAAATATCAGGGATTGGCATCCTCTTTGTTAGTCCCGACAAATACATGATTCCACACGCCTTCTCACTACTGGAACCATGATCAAACAATGCAGCTGAGTACCAAGCCCTGATTGTAGGACTTGGAACTCGCCCTCGAATCCGGCATCACAGTGCTAGAAGCCTTCGGGATTCTCAACTGATCGTCAACCAGATGAATCAGAAATTTGAAATCAGGAAGCCTGATCTGTTGCCTTACTACAACAAGGCGCAATCACTTCGGCAAAAATTTGACATCTGTCATATCACCCACATTCGTAGAGGCGAAAACATCCGTGCAGATGCCCTGGCTGGACTCACCGCCTCTATGGCGGTCCAAGAAGGAGAACACATGCAAGTTACAGTGTGTGAGAGAAGGATTCTCCCTCCCCTCAATACACACCAAGCAGTTGCTGAGTGCCACCAACTGGTTGGAAGTCGGATCTCCATCCTCAGACCTCCGATCGGCGACTGGAGGGATCCGTTCATTGATTATATTATGTTCGGAATCCTGCCTGAAGATCCAAAAGAACAGGTACGTGTTCAAAGACAAACCCCAAACTTTCATCTGGATATTCTTTCAAAGATGCTCTATAGAAAATCCTACAATGGAGTACTTCTACGTTGCTTATCACAACAAGAAGCCAAAGAAACTCTCAAAGAGGTGCATGCTGGTCTTTGTGGAGCTCATCAGGCTGGTCCAAAGCTCTACGATCAGATAAAAAGATTAGGTTATTATTGGCCTACCATGGTAGCTGACGCAATGCAATTTGCTAAACGCTGCCAACAATGCCAAGTTCATGGAGACTATGTCCACATGCCTCCAGAATGGCTACATCCTACAGCAATTTCATGGCCTTTCGAAGCCTGGGGTATGGACATCGTAGGTCCTGTCTCCCCTCCGTCAAGCAAAGGTCATCGCTTCATCTTCGCCGCTACGGATTATTTCTCCAAGTGGTCAGAAGCTTTTGCGCTCAATGAAATGAAGACCTCATCAGTCCTTCAGTTCCTGCGCACCAACATCATTTGTCGCTTCGGCATACCTAAAAGATTCGTCCATGATAACGGACCACAATTCCGTGATCACAGATTCTACAGGTTCTGCGACAAATACAAAATCCAAAGTTGTCCCTCAACTCCGTACAATCCGGCGGCGAATGGACTGGCAGAGGCCTTCAACAAGACACACTGCAAAATCTCAAGAAAATGGTCTCTAGCCACAAAAGGGACTGGGGCGACAAACTATCCGAAGCTTTGTGGGCCTACCGAACCACCGTTCGAGGACCGACCCATAGCACGCCATTCTCCTTGGTCTATGGATGTGAAGCTGTTGTCCCTTTAGAGGTACAAATTCCTTCATTAAGGGTATCTCTACAAAATGACATGACGCAAGAAAGCAATGTCAAATTAAGACTCCAAGAGCTGGACAATCTCGATGAGAGACGGCTCGAGGCACTCCAAAGCATTGAGCTCTACCAAGCACGCATGGCTGGATCTTTCGACAAAAAGGTCAGGCAACGCGCCCACAAAAAGGGTGACTTGGTTCTTGCGGTAAAAAGGCCGATGGTTTTCGCTCACAAATCCAAAGGCAAATTTGAACCAAAATGGGAGGGACCCTTCGTCATCGACCAAGTCTTCTCCAATGGCGTATACGCACTTCTAAACATGGAAGGTAATAGATGTATGCTGCCCATCAACGGCAAGTTCTTGAAGCGGTACTA
Source organism: Camphora micrantha (assembly GCA_003546025.1). NCBI lineage: Eukaryota > Viridiplantae > Streptophyta > Magnoliopsida > Laurales > Lauraceae > Camphora > Camphora micrantha. The sequence continues at coordinate 38,418,906 of QPKB01000001.1, read as the reverse complement.
CCCTTGAAGACTTCCTCCACTGGGTTAGAGCGACGCCTACAAGGCCAAAGCCTATTTCTAGGTACTTGCTCGTCAAACCCACTCCTTTTGGAATTTTCATCTTTATGTTGAATTTTCAAAACAATGCTTACTTTCATCGTTTCATTGTTCAAAAGAAAATCAAAATCCAAAAATCTAAGTTTAGGAGCCTCTTCCCAAACTTAACCAAAATTTTCGATCCTTGAACCCAAAATTCTTGGTTTGAAACAAAAATCAGGACTTAGGAATTTCCACCCTAGTCCGCCTTTCCTTTTACCGCCAAAAATGATTTTAGGTCAAAATTTACGACCCTCGTGTCTAAAAACAAAAATCGGGAAAGCGATGTCAAGTCGATACTCGCAAAAACCCATTGGAAGGATGCGAACCCCATTCGATACTTCCAAAACCTCAAAATCGCAAGGAAGCAACACCTCGTTGATACTTGCAAAATTTCAAAAAATCGTGGAGACGCAACATTCCAGTTGATATCCACAACCCAAATTTCAAAAGAAAAAACAAAGGTTCGAAAAAACCACAAATTTCAAAAATCGTGGGGAGGCGACATTCCATCGATACCCGCAAAACAAAATTTTTGAAGAAAAGCAGGGAAGCGACGCTTAGTCGATACTTGCACCCAACTTCGCGAGGAAGCGACATTCCATCGATACTCGCAACCGAATGAGCAAGGAGGCGACATTCCATCGATACTTGCAATACCATTCAGCAGGGAGGCGACTCTTAGTCGATACTTGCATTTTTGAAAACCAAAATCGGCTTTTACGCCAAAAATCTGGCTTTTACGCCAAAAACTCGGCTTTTACGCCAAAAAACTCGGCTTCCACGCCAAAAATCGGCTTTCACGCCAAAAATCAAAACAAAATCTAGCTTTCATGCCAACAAAACAAACTTGGTTTTCAAACTTGGTTTTCTCAAAAAAATCCGGCTTTTACGCCAAAAAATCGGCTCTCATGCCAAAAATCCGGCTTTTATGCCAAAAACAAAAAAATCGGCTCTCATGCCAAAAATCCGGCTTTTACGCCAAAAACAAAAAATCGGCTCTCATGCCAAAAATCCGGCTTTTATGCCAAAAACAAAAAATCGGCTCTCATGCCAAAAATCCGGCTTTTACGCCAAAAAATCGGCTCTCATGCCAAAAATCCGGCTTTTACGCCAAAAACAAAAAATCGGCTCTCATGCCAAAATCCGGCTTTTACGCCAAAAACAAAAATCGGCTCTCATGCTAAAAATCGGCTTCCATGCCACATCGGCTTTCACGCCACCAAAATTTGGCTTTCACGCCACCAAAATCGGCTTTCATGCCACTTCAAAATTTTCGGCTTTCAAGCCATCAAAAACCAGGCTTTATGCCACAAAATCTGGCTTTCATGCCAAAACAACACTTTTGACAAAAGATTTTCACAAAACGATAACCTTTTGATCAAGATTTTCAAACAAATATTCCCGTTCAACTTTTGCTTATTTTCAACAAAAAAGAATTTAAGTAGAACAAGGGGATACAAAAAATAGAGTGCCAAAATGTTTATACATGGAGGTACCAAAAAAAAATGAAAGAAGGAAGTTTGTCAAAAGCTCAGTCCATCATAGTCTTCAACCAAAGACTAAGGTCCTCGAGCAGACTCTTGGCCTCAGCCTCCAAAGCTTCCAGGCCACGCTTCTTCAAGATGCTGCCATAAAATGCGGTAGAAAACCGCGATCCATCTTCAGCACGAGGGAATTCCTCCCAAAGAAGTTGCCATCGCTCATGCTTCTGAGTCTTTCTTCGGAGATTCCCGTTAACCTCTTCCCACGCCTGTTGAACGGCCGCATTGGAAGATCTGGCAGATCGGCGAGGTGCATCAGTAACAAAGCCCTTACCCTTGTTCGTTCTGGAGGAACCACCTGCAAAAGTCAGAAAGGAAGAAATCAAACACCAAATGACAGAGAAAGAAAACCCATCTCCATTGCTTTTATAGAAAAAGCAAACCAAAAGAGGAAAGGAGGAGAAAAGCAAGGAGGTAAGTGCTAAAAATTAGCAAACTTCCTAAAAGAAAGGGAGATTTGAGATATTCTCTCCTAAAGAGGAGATTCTTGAGAAATTCTCTCCAAAAAGAAAGGGGATTTGAAAAACTTTCTCCCAAAGAGAGAAACTTTGAGAAAATCTCTCCCAAAATCAAGGAAACTTGAGAGATTCTCTCCAAGTAAGGATATTTTTAGATATTCTCTACACAAAAGGGATATTTTTAGATATTCTTTACAAAATGACACCACATGAGATCAAAGCCATTTTTTTAAAAAAGCTTAAGGTCCCATGGGTTAGCCCATATGAGCCAGGTTTGACCACCTAGGCACTAAAAGTGGCTTTTAGTCAAAATTTCTCTTATCAAGAGCATACAAAAATGGTTCCATGCCTCTCTTGAGTTGATTGGACCATACAAAAAATTCCGAGCTTCATAAGCTTCCAAGAGAAACCCAACCATCCAACCCCATGCACCAAATCAAGCCACAATCTTGAAATTGACATTCCACAAAAAACCAAACCACTCCAATGGACCCAAAATTGTCCCAAAGAGTGACCAAAAACCAAACCATGGTCCCCTAACTTACCACATACAGCTTGTTAGGTCACAAGACCGAAACCAAAAACCAAAAATCCCGACCCCCTAACTCGCCACATACAGCCTGTTAGGTCACAAGGTCAAAAACCAAAAACCTTCTTAACCGCCTAATGTGCCACATAAAGCCTTTAGGTTCACAAGGTTAAAAGGGGAAACCCAAAACCAAAAACCCATATCCAAATGTCATTTCAAAATCCTTGCCTTGAGACGGTACATGACCCCTCTCCTTACCGCGAAATCCCTTGGAAGCTCAAAAAGCAACTCCATCAAAAGAAAAACGCTCAAGACTCTTGGTCAAACAAGAAGATCTCCTTCAAATTCTCTTCGAGGCACACTGACTGCTAGAGCTGCGCACCTCGTCGCTGTACCTCGAGGGGGCATTTGTTGACACCAAAAATGTCACTATGTCCCTTCAACACCAAAAGCTACATGGAGCCACATCCTGCCATAAATAGGAAGGCGCCACTTCAAGCACCAGATCTTGTCAGAATCAAACAAAAACTACAAGATCCTTCAAAGCAGCCAAAAGAAGGGTACACATGAAGTTTCGGGCCATTTCGACATCATTTGGCCTAACTTCACTCCTCCGACAGCCAGGTAGGAGCTCCCGGCAGCGACAGTGTCGAAGACTTCAAAACTTCGATCAGAGCCTACGGATGGTCTCAAAATACCTCCAAAAGGCCCTCTGCCAAATTTCAAGTCAAACGGACGACGTTTGACCCTTCATCAACTCTCGGGAAGCAAAAACAGGCCTACCAGCAGCGGAGCACCCCGGAATCATGGCATCCAAATTGGAGCTAATGGATCATCTCAAAATGACTCCAATAGGTCCCCTGTCAAGTTTTAGGTCAAACGGACATCGTTTGGCCTAGTTTCAAAGCTCGGCATTTTCCTCGAGGTGAAATCAAGGCGAGCATTTGCAGGACCCCAAAAGGCTTCAAAACTCAAACTAAAGCCCATGGTTGGTCTTACTTACTACTCAAGAGGCTCCCTGTCAAATTTCAGGTCAATCGGACATCGGTTGACCACAAGTCAAAGCTCGGCATTTCTCTCATGACGAAATTAAGGCAAGCGTTTGCGGGACCCCAAAAGGCTTCAAAACTCAAACCAAAGCCTACGGTTAGTCCTATCTATTGCTCAAGAAGCTCCACGTCAAATTTCAGGTCATTCCGACATCGTTTGGCCTAGTTTCAATGCTTGACAAAAAATCGGCAATACCGCACAACAAAGTCTTCGGCTTTCCAGAAAAATAGGAAACTTTGTGCTCCGATTTGCGTGGCTTCTCATCGGGTTTTCTTGAAGAGAATCAGGCCAATAAATGTGGGGAAATGTCAGGAAAAATACAGAAGAAAAAAGAATGAAAAAAGATCGAAAAACGGCGAAGAAACAGTGACCGAACGGCGGCAAAAAAATGGGCCCAAGGCCCAGGGTCGCCGGCCCATGGTCGCCGGCCCATGGTCGAAGACCCATGGTCGACGACCCCGGCCCATGGTCGCCGGCCCATGGTCGCCGGCCCATGGTCGACGACCCAAAAAATCGCCGGAAGACCTTTTTTTGGGTCCTTTTTGCGTTTCGAGTTGATTGGCCCCTGTGATTTTTCCAAAATCTGATTTTTCGTGCATGAAATCCGTCGATCTTCGTCGACATCACGGATTCGCTGCCGAAATCATTGGATGATCATTAGATGCCTCGAAATTGCCAACCGGCCGACAAAGAAAGCACACTTTCTGCCCGCCCGATCGTGAAATCGACAGGACAGATGTTGCTGGCACGTTGACATTAATCAATGTCTGAAATTGCATCGCCATCTGACATCAAACAACATGTGGATCCACCGGCGGTCTTCGCAAGAAGAATTCCAAAAGACGCGGCGCGGCCCGCGACTCTTCGAGCGACTTGGCGACCAATTAATGAGGTTAAATGACCCGCTTTATGACAAGTTAATGCGGTCATTAACTCATTATTTTGGACGGCCCAATCAAAAGCAAGCAAATGGGAGTTACAAGTCAAAGGATTTATGGCATTAAAGCCATGAAACTCCTCCCATGATGGGGATTAAAAGCAATTAAAAGCTCATTATTCTCCATCGGCCAATCAGATTCAAGGAAAAAGGAGTTACAAAACAAGTAATTTAAAAACTTGTAACTCCTCCCATTATGAGCATTAATGCATTCAATGCTCATAAACCCTCCTAAATGGCTACCAAAGGCCTATAAATAGGAGGGCATTCCAAAGGGAAAGGATCTAGCTCTCGCTCTCCCCCCGACGAAGACAAAAAAATCCAGAGGCCCTGCAACTCTGCTGCAAAGACCACCAAAAGGTGATTGAAGCACCCTTGGGGGGCCACCCCCCCAAGGACCTCCCTTCTTCTACCAACATGGCTAAAACGTGGCTTTTCAGCCCGTTTACTTAGCTTTTTATCGGATATAAGACCTTCTCTTGGTCTTTGTCCTTTAAAAATCTGAGCTTAAAAAGCTAAGCCAAGAATCCAAGCATCGTGTTCTCATCTGCATGGACGATGGAGGAGCCCATACATGACTCGCGACCGTCGATCTGAACGTGTCCCCACAATCGAATGAGAAGTCAGATTCCTTTTCTTGATTTCTATTGTACTTTATTTTTCTTTTAGAGACAAAAATCACAATTCTTGTCTTTCATAATGGATAAGACTTGTAAATCGCCTTTTACGGCAAAATCGCCTTTCACGGCAACAAATGAAATCGCCTTTCACGGCATTCAAAAAAAAACCCTTTTGTCTCTTTTCTTAAAATATACGTGCAATAGAAACTAGAAAAAGTTTCATTTCCCCTTTCTACTTGTGAAGGTGGATCTTCGGGTCACCATTCCTAAATTCCAATTAGAAAAGTGAAATTCGCATACCCGTACAAAAAAAATAAAGATGTTGTTACCCTTTATCTTTTCTTCTCCTCCCCTCCGCCGTACCCCGAAAGACCCGCGGCGGAGGCAGTGGGAGAGAGGGAGGAATCGGGTCCATCATACATGTGATTGGTTTATAACTTCAATCATCATTTTCAGTGCTTAGATTTTCAAATGCATCAAGCATTCATTTGTGAGCTTCCTTTTAGAAAATGATTGAAGTAAACATTCATACACCTTGAGCACACACCTTTGCTAATTGTTCGTGTATGTTTTGTTCATGATTTAAACTTTCATATCAGCCTATTTAAGAGGCAAATGTATTGAGCTTAAATTGTATCTCTTTTAGTGTTTATGTAGACACTTCCTTGAGAAGAAATCTTCATCTTGTTAAGGTTATTGCTTAGCCTAAGAAAAGCATCTTGTAGAGGTTATTGCTTAGCCTTTGAAAAGCATCTTGTAAAGGTTATTGCTTAGCCTAGAAAAGCACATTGATAGGTTGTTGTTTAACCTAGAAAAACATCATTGTAAAGGTTATTGCTTAGCCTTTTGAAAAGCATAAATAGTGGAAATCCGGTGGGGTGTTGAAACACAAACCGGTAGTGGATGTAGGCATTGAGGCCGAACCACTATAAATCTTTGTGTAAGGTTGTATGCTTGTGGTGATTTCTCTTGTTAGCTTCCGCATCTTGTTTGGTAAATCATCATATATGACTAGTTGTTTTTATTAAAGTTAAAATTGGCCTTGATTAGTCATTAAGTGTAGATCACCCTATTCACCCCCCCCCCCCCACTCTAGGGTTAGGATCCCGGACTTTCAATTGGTATCAGAGCCTTGTGCTCTATTTTAGGATCAAGTGTTTTAGAACTCTTAATTAGGTGTAAAAGCCTAGAGTCAAAATCCTAGTATTGTGTTTTCATGAAAACCATTAGAATGGATTCCACTACTTTAGATTGTATAGATTCTTGTGTAGATTCTTCTAGATCCCTATTTCTTCCATCTATTGGAGATTCAAGCCTTCAAATTAATGAATCTCAAATTGACTTAAAAGAAGAAGAAAATGATGAAAATGAAGATGATATTCACCAAGCTTATGATGAATTGTATACATTGTCTCTAAAGCTTGATAAGAAAAATAAAAGATTAGAAGAAGAATCTAAAAGACTAAACAATGAATTAGTCTCTTCAAAAGATGAACTTAGAGAGAAAGAAGAAATTATTAATTGTGTAGAATCTAAGTTCATGATCTCTTTACATAACCTATTTAATGTTCAAGATGAACTAAATGTACTAAAGATAGGATGTGATGATCTTAATAAGGAAAATTCAAAACTAAGAGATCAATTACAAAGGCAAGACAAAAACATTAACAACCTAGAATCCAAGTTGACTACTTTTAAGGAAAATTTATCTAATACTCAAAATAAGATAAAAACTTTAGAACTTGGATCTAATGTTATTAATGAACTTAAATTTGAGTTAAAACTTGCCCATGAAGAGCTAAACAAATTTAAGGGATTTGAAAATGAACTAACAAAAGTTAAAAATGAAAATTCAACCCTTAAAAACCAAGTCACTCAACTTGAAAGCTACAAACAAAAGTATGAGTGCAAATTTACCCAAAGTGAAGAAAAATTTGAAAAGTTATTTAAATTGGGTAAATCTCAAGGAGATAGGACGGGTCTTGGTTATAATAGGAATATCTCACATGACCCTAAATTCACCAACACTTTTGTGAAAGGTGAGTCCTCATTCTCTAGCACTCATTCTCCCTTGCCCAAATCAAAATGTCACTATTGTGGGAATGAAGGGCATTTTAGGTTTGAGTGCAAATTAAGAAGAAGCCATGTGTCTAAACCCATCTTTGAAGTCAAGAAAGTAAAATCAAACTCTATGAAGGGTAAGACACTAAATATCAAAGAAGACTCCAAGAAAATCAAACAAGTTAAATCAATTAAAAAGGATCTCCTAAGATAGATTCTAAAAAGGTTAAACAAGTTAAACCAATTATAAAAGAATCTATCAACAAAAAGCTTCTCAATCTATCTCCCTTAAGTCATCATATGAAAGAACTTTTGAATAAAGTTGCAAAGTTAAATCTAAAATTCAAAAGTCAATTAAAGGGAGAAAATAAGAAGAAAAGAACTCAATCCCCTAAGAAGAAGAAACACCAACCTCAAAAGACTATTCACCAACCTAAGCCAAATTTAGTTAAATCTAAACATAATGGTGATAAGTCTAAATTAAAAATTTATCAAGTCAAATCTCCATCTCCTTTGGTTGGTAGGATTTATAAAATAGACCTAAAAGTTCAAGACCTTAGATGGATACCTAAGGTTAGACCTTTAGACAAATACTAAGATCTCCTTATTAGATGGGACCATTCTTATCTCATAGTCATATGTGTTAATGGTCTTGAGTCTAGTTCTTTGTGCTTCTCTTAGTATTTTCTTTTGGTTTTTAGTTATAGTTATTTTAGGTTTATTTGTTGTCAATGCATTTTGATTTTAAAAGGTATGTTATGTTAAAATGCATATTGTTGATCAAATTGGTTTGAAAAAGTTTTATCAAAGTTATATCTCTTCAAATCAATTGATTTGTTTTTCAAATGTGTTTATATTTGATTGAATTCTTAGTTAAACCAGTTTTTATCAAATTAAATGTTTTTGAAAACTCTTTCTTAGTCTTACAACGCTTTTTGTATTTCAAAAGGAATTTTGTAGAATTGATTTTATAAAATCTCTTTTCTACTTCGTTTTAAGCTTGTAGGATAGCTGGGATAGGGGTAGATTCAGTGGAGGTTGTCCCTGAAATTTTCAGGACAAATTCTTCTCTCTGTTTCTGTTCTGTTGTCAGACTAGCCCTGTTGGCCCGGTCGACCGCGTGGCCTGGCCGGTCGACCAGCCACACGGGCCCAGCAACTTAAAAATTTGTTCTGTCTCTGTTCTGTTTCATTCAATCTCTCCCAGTTTTCCCTCCTTCAGCAGGTCAACCGCCCTGGACTGTTTTTTCCCTCCTTCCCATCTCTCCTACTGGGTCTTTCCTCCTCTACTTCTCCTCTGGTTGTTTCCTCCTCTTTCTCTTCCTGTTTTTTCCTTCTCCTCTATCTTCTTCTCCCTCGTCTGGTTCTCTCGTCTGCTGTCCCTCGTCTGCTGTTTCTCTCTCAGTTGATTCTCACTCTGCTGACTCTCTCTCTCTCTCTGTCGTTTTGCTGTGTCCCTCTCATTCTCTCTCAGCTGTTACTCATTCACCAGGCTGTGTGTAAACCCTCTGGCAGACTCATCAGCCCATCCATTCAGGTCGTCCTAGGTGCTGAAACTGTCCAACTCTGTGGACTGTTTTTGTAGGTTCCCAACCCCTTCTGTGTTCTCCTTTCTGTTCCTTCTGGCTGTAACTGGCTCTTCCATCACTTCTGTGGAGCTTCTGTAGCCTGATGTGCACACTTTTGGGCAATTGAATATTGTGAAATTCTTAGTCTCATTGTCTGCACTCCAACTGTCTGACAAATTGCTTGAACCAAATTTCTCATATCTTTTAAAGCATTTGTCTTGGCTTTCAGTCTTGTATGTGAGCATTCACTTTTCTGGTATCTCCTTGACCAACTATGGCTCGCACTAAACAGACTTTTAGGAGGCCTAGCAAAAAATCCAAAATTGGACAAGCTTCCTCCTCACATAGATCTCCATCGTCTTCTCCCGAGGCTCCTCCTCCTCCTTCTGTGATTCGTTTCAACCCCATTCATTCTCCATCATCAGTTGTTAAATCCTTTAGGAGCAAAGGGATCATTGTTGAGAAATTATGCATAGTTGAAGATCTAGTGGACTATAATGTCCCTGCTCTCCTTGAAGCCATAGGCTGGGGTAGTATCCTGACTTGGAGTGGCAACACATTTGCCTCCTCTGTCCATGGTCTGTATGAATCTATCTGTGCCACCTCTGCAAACTCCTTCACTATTAGATTCATGCATGGTGAAGAAGTGGTCACCATTGACACTATTTCCTCCATCATGGGCATCCCTAGGTCTTCTGGACCCAAGTTCATTTCTGACGTATTGCCCCTTGATGAGAGAGACTCAGTCACCACTGCTCTTTGTGGACACCCTGAGGTTTGGTCAGCCAGAAACTTTCTCCAAGCCTCCTCCATGATTCCTCCTCTTCGCATTATTCACAGCATTTTCACTCACTCCATTTACCCGAGGAAAGGAAACAGGACTGAGGTAACATCATACATGGCAAACCTCTTATTCAACGTTGTCTCAGGTGTCCCTATGTGCCTCCCTTCGATTATCATGCATCATATTATTAGAGTTATCACAGGCTCTCAGCCCTGTGCAGCTCCATTTGGGTTCCTGATGACCCAACTCGCTAGTTCTTATGGAGTGATTCCTCTTGCTTCTGAGAGACCGGAGACCACAACTGTCTTCAACAAAACCAATATTCTCTTGATGAAGCTACCTCCTCCTCAGCGAGTTAACCCAATAGCAGAAGGAGATGCGGAGGTAGAGGCTGCAGACGTTGCAGTTGCAGGTCCAGGAGCTGATCAGCCTCCTCCAGAGTCTCATCAGCCTCCTCCAGAGCCTCATCAGCCTCCACCAGAGCCCCATCAGCCCCCTCTTCCTCCTCAGCCCCATCAGCCTCCTCCACAGCGCAGCTTGGAAGACCGTATGACATCTGTTGAGCACGTGGTGTCTTCCATGTGTGCAGAGTTTCAGGAGTTTCGTCAAGAGGTATCCGGCATGATGAAGAAGACTTTGAGATACCTCTCGAACATCTCGAGTAGCTGTAGGCGGCATGATGATGTGATGCCTCCCTCGCCTGCAGATTCTCCTTAGCTCTTAGGAGGGTTTTTCTCTTTTTGTGGGGAGTTGTAATAGATTTTATTTCTTGGGATCTTGATGTATTTTTTGTTTATCAAACTCTCTGACCTTTTGATTACTGGCCATGATTTTGATTTTGATTTTGATTTTTGTATTGGTCAAGTAATTTGTAAATGAAATTGTACTAATCTTCAAATTTATATCAATGAATCTTCAATTTCATTTATTCTTCTCTTCTTGTTATATTCCTGATATGGTGAATGGCTATGATGCTTTGAATCTATACAATTATCTTTTGTCTTAGCTTCATTCAAACACAGCATAAACAACCCATATACATGATAACCTATTCTGCATTTCATTTTCTATTTCTATTGGTAACAGGTACTACTGAAAGGTATTTCTTTTCTCATGTATACAGGTTCCTTTGCAATTCGATGGCAAAGGGGGAGAGAAGATCAGATAAAGGGGGAGTTAAAGAAGATCAAATCTAACTAAGGGGGAGATCTGTTCAAGGATCTTAAAAGTATAATGAAGAAATTCAGAGCACTTAACAAAAGCTTAGAGCATGGAGAAAGCTCTAACAAAGGGGGAGAAACCAAGGTTAAGCTGCATTCCAGAGACTTCAAGATCTGAAGCCCTACAAGTGTTGTGATCGACTTAGTTGCCATCAAATTGCAAAGGGGGAGATTGTTAGGATTTTTGTGTTGCTAATTTGATGGAAAGCACTATCATTGTTAGTCATCTGATCACACACACGTTCAGCTTTGTCTGGACCTTGAAATCTTGATCTCAGACTTGAAAATGCTTTTGAATTTCAAAGACTTCATCCTGCATGTTTTTAGAACTTAAAATGTATTTTCAAAAGCCTAAGTTCTTCGTGCATGATTTTGAAAAATCAAGTTTGAAATCGAGGTTCTTGTTTTGCATACATATTCCATTTTTAGAATCAATTTAGTATGCATTAGATATATTGGCTAAGAGTTCATTTTTCAATAAATCATTTTTTCAAAAATTCAACTGAACTCAGCTTTGGCCTGTGTAGCCGGTCGACCGCGCCACCCACCAGGTCGACCGCGCACACTAAAAAACAGGGTCTGAAAAATCTGTCAATTTCTCTCAGAACCCTGTGTACCCGGTCGACAGCGCAGTTGGGCCGGTCGCCCGCGTATATAGCCGTTGGGCCAATATAGCCGTTGGACCCGGTCGACCGCAGGGTCATGAGGTCGACCGGGCCAACTAGCCGTTGGGCTGTCTTTTTATATAAAAACCCTTTCTTTTCCTTTCTTTCTTAAGGCTGTTGGGATGCAATCTTTGAACATTTTTGAAGCCTAAAGAAGAGGAATAAGCTAGGATAGCTAGAGGCAAATTGGAAATCAAATGTTTGAGATTTAAAGAGGTACATCTTTTAAGTTAACTTTGATTTTCATTCCATTTAAATTCATGCATGTTCAAATCTTTGTAATTTCATATTTGCATGATTTCTAGCCTTAGTTGAGATGTTTTGTAAACACAATATAACCTTGGAATACTAGTTTGTTTTGCAAACATCCTCATCTCAATCACATGTGTTTTTAAACTTTAAAACTTCATACAACTTGTGTAACATGTCTTTCCAAGTTGTTTGAATTCTACATGTGATTAGTTTATAACTTCAATCATCATTTTCAGTGCTTAGATTTTCAAATGCATCAAGCATTCATTTGTGAGCTTCCTTTTAGAAAATGATTGAAGTAAACATTCATACACTTTGAGCACACACCTTTGCTAATTGTTTGTGTATGTTTTGTTCATGATTTAAACTTTCATATCAGCCTATTTAAGAGGCAAATGTATTGAGCTTAAATTGTATCTCTTTTAGTGTTTATGTAGACACTTCCTTGAGAAGAAATCTTCATCTTGTTAAGGTTATTGCTTAGCCTAAGAAAAGCATCTTGTAGAGGTTATTGCTTAGCCTTTGAAAAGCATCTTGTAAAGGTTATTGCTTAGCCTAGAAAAGCACATTGATAGGTTGTTGTTTAACCTAGAAAAACATCATTGTAAAGGTTATTGCTTAGCCTTTTGAAAAGCATAAATAGTGGAAATCCGGTGGGGTGTTGGAACACAAACCGGTAGTGGATGTAGGCATTGAGGCCGAACCACTATAAATCTTTGTGTAAGGTTGTATGCTTGTGGTGATTTCTCTTGTTAGCTTCCGCATCTTGTTTGGTAAATCATCATATATGACTAGTTGTTTTTATTAAAGTTAAAATTGGCCTTGATTAGTCATTAAGTGTAGATCACCCTATTCACCCCCCCCCTCCCTTCTAGGGTTAGGATCCCGGACTTTCAGTCCAGACAACCAATCCATCCCCAAAATGACATCGAAGTCATGCATGTCTAACAGGATAAGATCTGCTGGAAATGTAACATCACCTATCTTAACTGTACAACTAGGGTAATATGTGCTACAAACAACTTGTTTCCCCTACTGGTGTTGTGACAGTTAGAATAAAGTCTAGTTCGCTAATAGGCACATCAATCAATTTAGCAAACATGGGGGATAGAAATGAATGAGTGGATCCAGGATCAAACAATACTTTAGCTTCTAATCCACAAATAAAAAGTATACCTTCAACTACGTTGCCCGCCGCATCGACGTCCGCCTGATTCAGATGATACATGCGTCCTTGTTGTTGAGGCCTGTTTCTATTCTGATTCTGCCTTCCTTGTTGAGCATTCCTATTCTGTTGAGGTGGACGGGCATTCTGATTCTGAGGTTGCTGACGGGGTTGCTGTGGTTGGTTCTGCTGCTGTGGCTGCCTGGGTTGGTTCTGAACTGCTTGTTGATTCTGCCGAGGTGCCCTGTTGCCCTGGTTCCTGTTGTTTGGACAATCTTTCATCTGATGATCTGTAAGGCCACACCTAAAGCATCCACCCGTAACTCTGTAACATAGGTGGGAAGGATGGTTCTTGCCACAGTGCTCACATCCACCTTGCCTTTGGGTGTTCTGATTTGGCCTTGACTTCTTGCCTTGATAGGGCTTCTGTCCTTGCTGCTGTCGTTTCCTCTGATTATTCTTAATAATCTTGTTATTGATGTTTTCAAATTTATAAGCTTGCTTGACTGCTTCTTGGAATGTAGCTGGTAAGACAACACCTGAAGCATCCCTTTCAATGATAGGGTCCAACCCTTCAAGGAATTTGATAATCTTCTTCTCCTCGGTATCAACGAGCTCTGGTGCATACCGTGACAATCTCTCGAACTTTGTAAGATATTCGAGGACTGTCATGTCTCCTTGTGTGAGTAGCTGAAACTCCACCGCCATCTGTCTCTTGACATGAGGGGGCACATATTTCTCAGTGAACTGTTCCTTGAAAGTAGCCCATGCAATATCATTAGCTATGTTCTGATAGCCACCCTTGAGTGTCTTCCACCAAATATCAGCCAAACCAATAAACATAGATGCTGCTAGGAGAACTCGCTGCCTTCCTGTACACTGAAAAAGATCAAAGATGTTTTCAGTATGAGTTAACCAATCATCTGCTGTCAAAGGATCCTCTTTCCCGGTAAACTCTTTTGGACCTCTCTTCCGAAAGCGTTCAAATAAAACATTCGGGTTGTTGTCACGATCATTGATAACAATTTGAGGACCCATGTTTTGAGGTTGTACTGGTTCTGGTTTTCTACCCAACACTTCTAATAACTGCCTTTGTACTTGTGCTAGTTCCTCATCTTTCTTAGCCATCTGCTCTTGCAATCTGGTTTGATTCTCATTGGCTCTCCTCTACTGTTCCATCATCATTTCATTCGTTTTCTGTTGCTGTTCCATCATTCTCTGCATAAAATTCTGAAATGGATTATCTCTAGAGGAGCCTGCAGTATTAGCATTGCTAGAAGAAGGATTTGTGTTGGTGGGGTCCCTGCGCGGAGGCATTTTGCTGCAAAACCACTTGTTAGTACAACAAATATATTAAGAAAACATTCCCACAATCCCCCACGCAATACTAATTAACGAAGATTCTAACGGATCCTCTCCACGTCCCTATGTTTCTAATGTCTTTTAATTGCCTGACATATTTCTCGCTCTGATACCAATTCCTGTCACGCCCCCAGACCGAGGCCCTGATAATCAAGTCCTTAATCCGGGGGACGCGGCGCGACGGATTAGAAAATTTCGCCCGCACGCGCTAATTATTTTCCCACAGGATTCCGCGGTGAGGATCCCCAAACGATCCATCACAACCAAAGAATTAATTTCACATCAATAATAATGTTATGCGGAAGCATGTAGCAAAATAAAACTTCATATAACAAATAAAGGTACAAGTTCGATATCAAAAGAGAAATATATACATAGCATAACCAAGGTTAGTTACAGTTGTGAAACAAAAGTAGTTTAATTTATACAACCCTGACAAAGCCAACAAAGGCTATAAACAAAATTCCCAAAAGTAACTGTCATTTCCCAAAAAGATGTTATCGATACTCCAAACCAAACGTGACGTCTACATGACATCAATTGGTTGCCACTCGGGCTCCATCTGAGGCCCTACTGCCTCCTGCGTGCACTCCGCCTCAAAGGCTGCGGGTCCGACATCTGACACCAAACAAAAGAAGTATCAGACACGACGGTCTGGCAGGTGAATAAAACAGATATGATATACAAGTTATGAGTGTCATGTTTAAAATCATAAAGATACTGATAAAACAAATTATATATATATATAAAGAATAAATTAAATGAATTATTTCTGTGCAAACAATGAATTTTTCATAATTTAAATATCTCAAATTATCTGACAAATAATCAAAATAATGGCATCCCACATTTAGCTAAATTCTCCTATTACCGAAGTAATAAGAGCAAATAGATACCGTGGCCACTACCTGTGGGACCGGAACAAACAGAGCCGTTGCCACATAAAGTGGGACGGAAATCAAAACCGTTGCCACTATCCGTGGGACCGGAAAACAGAACCGTTGCCATGGCCGGACAAACAGACAGAATCCAAACTGCAGTTGGCAAATAGTTTTAAAGATTCCAAGCTGGGTGATCAGCCCAACAAGGTGACCTAAGCTTAGTGGTGCCTTTCCAAAACCAAAGTCTGAATTAATACAAATCAAATCATAATAATACATTTCCAAAATCGATAAGAGAACTAATCCTGAACAAATACATACTGACAAACGGAACAAATGAGTAGTCTCGCCGATATTTTCGAACATGGCGAATCATTCAAATCTATTTTTAAATCAATTTGTAGAAAAACATACAAATGTATCTAACTTGGAATGAAGTAATGCGTAGTGATTGAATGGCTTATCTAGGATCGTCTTGTTATACACTTAGTCCCCTAATGTCGATTGTAAATAAAGGGTTTGGTACCACTGAAGATCTCCGGCAATTTAGGATATAAAGTGTATATCAAGACTTGAAATGATTTCCCGATAATTCTAACATCAAACAATTCTTCTATTCTTCCCATTTAATTTTACATAATTTGAGTGTTTCAAATCAATACTTCCGTTCCGGGACTTCCATGCATCAATAGAGAGTCAATGGCTTCAAACATTACAAATAAAAGGGCTTGAAGAGGGCTGGAACTGGCCTGGAACATGCCTGGGCTGAAACAGGGCTGGAACAGGCCCAGGCTGAAACAGGCTGGAACAGGCCCGGGCTGAAACAGGCCCGCAGCAACCTGATCCGCTCAGTGCAGAATTTCTGCACTGTTCTTCTTCTTCTTCTTCTTCTTTTTTTTTTTTTTGTTTTTATCAGGTTCCCACTCTTATTTACAACATGTTGAACTCCCATTAACTTCCATCAAACTCCCTTCAATCACCAACAATCACCCATTCATTCCAATCACATATCAAAGAGATAGAATTCAAAACTTCAAAATTCAGGTAGATAAACACAAAAGTTACCAATTGAATTTCCATCTTTACCAAAACATAACTGAAATCTGATCAAACAACAAATTACCACTTGAGATGAGCCAACATTAAACCATTTTCCTGCACAAAACTCTTATATAACCTGAACCCAATCATTGAGAAAACAACCCTTGTAATCCAAGAAAATAATTCAATTAAACTTGAAGTAAGAAATCCATTTCATAAAACTATCCATGAACATAAAGTTTCCAGCTAACAAAGACATAAAACCCTGCAGAAAAATTGAATAAATCTTGAATCCAAAGTCTTCTGAAATCAGCCATTTATACCTGGAACAATAAATCAAATAGTATAGCATTTTCATATTCATCTTTTGAAAAGAATCATCAATTCAGTGGCTTGCATTCCAAGCTGAGTTATTCACTTGCCTGAGACAAAACGGGTCACAAGACAGTCCAATAACTCTACACAACCAGCTGCAGGCCTACACCAAAACCTATAGAAAAACCCATTCAAAACCTCAATATTTTGAAAAGAGAAGGAGCTCTCAAAGAGCCTCCTTGCATGCATGAAGAAGAGCTTCCAAAGGGTGTGAAAAACCCATATCTAAAAGAAGAAACAAAACCTTACCTGTAGGTATAAAAATCAGCAAAAGCTTGAAAAATGAAGTTGGTTCCAGCAGGAATTTTACACAAATGGTGTCTTTGGGTTGCTCATTGTATGAGGAAGATGATGCTAGAATCAAAATTTTGATTTGGATTGAATTTCCTAGGCATGCAAGTGGAAAAGAAGTTGAGAAGAAAGAGAGGAAACTCTCTGGTTCAGCTGCTACAGGAAACGAATGAGAGTGAGGAAGGTGGCGACCCATCTTGGTTTTGACTTTAAAATGGGTAGTGTGGGTCCCAATGCTCTTAATACTTTGAGGCTTTAAAACTCCCTTTTGTGGGTCCCGGATGAAGTCAACGAAGAAGATAAAAATGATCGTCGAAAAATCTAGTTTTCAAAAAGTTATTTTCCTCATAGTTTTGAAATTTCGAAATTTATGTACAGATTTGAGTGTGAAAAGACTATTTTGTCCTTTTTCTCGAAAAACGCAATTTCTAGAATTCGAATGCAAACGGAACAAACATGAAAGTTGCTGGGATCAAAATAACAAATCAAAAAAATGTCGAAATCCATATTTTCAAAAATCAACTAAATCCAATAAATCAAATCCCCACTCTAACACGCGGCACACGGGTCACCCTGAGCCCGGTCAAACCAAACACAACGCACTCAAAATTCCCCAAAGCTATTCAAAATTCTAATCTAACTAAAAACTCAAGCTAATCGTCCTCTAATCCCGCTCAGTGACTAATCATAATTAAAATAACAATAAATTATACTAAACCTGGGTTGGGGTCTGACATCTTGTATGATTGGGTTTCCTTGATGAAATGAAAAAGAATGTGATGCATCTTATGGAGTGATTTAAATGGAGGAATAAGTGTGGTTTTGGAGAGGGTTATAAGCCCTCCCTTTTGTGTAGAAAGGGTGCTAAAAAATGTATGCTAAGGAAAGAAAGGGAGGAGCCCGAAACTGCATTTCTGCAAATTTCTATGACAGTTCGCTCGAGCGAACTGAAAGTCCACTCGAGCGAACTCATCCAAAAGACAGTTGGCTCGAGCCCACTTGACTGTTCGCTCGAGCCAACCTGACCTGGGAAGGTCCGCTCAAGCGAACTGGGGTTCGCTCGAGCGAACCCCTAACAAAGAGCTGTTAGCTCAAGCAAACTTCGAGTCTGCTCAAGCCAACTGTGCAGTGAGCCTAGGTCAATGCAGGAGGACTTGAAATGTTCTTCTAAGGCTTGGGGAGGTATTGTTTGGAGCCTCAATGCGATGGTAAGGCCGAGAAAATGAAGTGTGGAGCTTGATTGAGGAAGAAACCCCATTATGGAGATCCATTGAGGATTCTTGGACTTGTCGATTTGTATAGGGAGCTTGGAATGTCCCTAATTTTATCAAGTACCAAGCCAGTGACAGAAACCGACATACGAGACCCCTATACACCTTGATTTGAATCTTGGATCCTCCATGCATGGTCCGATATTTTGTGGAGATCCTTTCGTATTTCTTTTCGCTTGGATTTCATACAGACTCACATGTTTTCACATGAATTTTACTAGCCTGCTTCAGAAATACTGATTTATGCACTTTTAGTGTCCTGCTAGCCCTGTATATGCATGATTAGACATGAATGTGATTTATATGCCTATGGGCACCCTATCTCGCCTACAAAGTGGTTATATACCTATTTGTATATATGTGTAAGTGTCTTGATTTCCTTCTCGTAACCTATAAGTCGGCACCACTAAGCTTGGACAACCTTGTCGGCCTGATCCACTGACTTGGCTTCCCCCTCTTGCTCCTGCCAGCTGCAGTCTGAATCCTGCCTGTCCCGTTACTCGGTTCCGCGACAGTGGTCTTGTTTAGCGTGCTCTCATCAAATTAGTGATGGAGGATTTAGCTCAGTGTGGTTGCCATATCACCAGTTTCCTGTTCCTTGGTACATTTTCATGTTTTATATTGCACATGTGTTTTCTAACTAATGATGCATTCTCTTTCATGGAAATTATTGCTTAAGCAGGTTTTATTGTTTTCCAAAGTAAATTTAATTATTATTATGTTGTTATATCTTTTCACCCACCTGCCAGACTGTCGTGTCTAACCCACTCTTTGGTACTCAGGTCCAGATGCCGGTTACCTCGAGGAGGAGCCAGAGGAGACCCCCGGAGAGCCGTAACGTGTAAGAGAATGGCAAGCTGATGATATCGTCTAGACACTTGGTCAAGCCTTGCGATACGACACATTTTGGGATGTGGGATTATACTTTTGAGGGATTGTGGCTAACACATTCTTTTGGTTGTATTGGCCTTTGTTGGCCTTTATTTTTTGGGAGTGATAATTCAACTGATCTTTTGTATGAACAATTAACTTTACTTTTGGGGAAAATGCTATAATGATCAATGCTCACTCTGACATCAAGTTGTATACATGTGCTATCAATCTTATGATTTCAAAATGAATTATAAATTGATTTGTTACACGCTTCCGCACCTTGAATGAAAATGCTATGTATGCATGATATCCTCACCGCGGACACCTGTGGGAAATCACGTGCACGGATGAAACATTCTTCCTAAATCCGTGTACATATTAGCCAAATAAACATATGCTCTAATGCATTGACATATCATCACTAACACTGTCCCAATCCCGGTTTAGGCCCGTGGGCCCGGTCCAGGGTTGCGACAATTTTCCACAGTTCTAGGGTTAACAAGAATGAATTAATGGAGATTGGGTACTCTAACAATGAAAGTGAATTTTCCACAAACCCTTGAAACACAAAAACTCTTGAATAAGCAATAAAGAAATCCTGATTTAGATAATGGGTACTCTAATGATGAAAGTGGATTTTCCACAGTTCTAGGGTTAACAAGAATGAATTAATAGAGAGAAATCATGCTAAAGATGTGGCATTAGAGAAGATAGAACAGTAAAATGTGTGTTTAATGTACAAACCTACCTCTTAATGAAGGTCAACCACCAATTCACGGAAGTATTTTGTGGTTTCTAAAATGGGAAAATTGTCAGACCCAAGTCGAGGAGAGGAAAAGGGAGGGTTGTGAAAATAACACTATCGGGCTGAGATATAAAGTGGTTCCGCATAATAGTCAATATCGGCATAGATATAGTCGACATCGACCATAGCGCGAAACCGCAATTAAAAATTAAATTGGCCCCATCAGGTCCCCTGCCGTATCCAACTTGAAAAGTGTCGCGACCACGGACCGAGTGCCCGGGCCCCGCCACGACTGAATCAGGTTAATGATGACTGATTCTCCCACAGGTTCCCGCGGTGAGGGTTCCGAAAAACACAAGGAACAACCAACTCACATGATCAAGTATGCGGAAGCGCGTGGCAAATCACATCTTATTAAATCATGACAGAATAAGAACATCAATGTCATCGAAACTAAAATATCAGAATGGAGACATAACAAGGCATTCCCATAATAATTCAAGTTACAAATTTAACAAAGTGTGTTAAGTTATTACAACCCCAAAATAAGAGGCCAATATAGGCCAATACAATACCAAAAGTATATAACAGCCCAAAATGGTGATATATCGGAACTCATGACCCGTCCCGACGTCTAGATGACGTCGTCGGGTTGCCACTCTCGAGCTAAGGTAGGCTCAACAGCCTCCTCCTGGCACTCCTCCTCAAGGGGATAACCTCCTGCACCTGGTCACCAAAATACAAGCATCAAACACAACGGTTTGGCAAGAAATCATTTTAAGCTAGAGCATGAATAAGGATGTTTAATCGAAAACATAAAGAAATACTTTACTGAACGTAGAACAATTACTTACGGAGCACTTTTCTAAATCAGAGACGAACTACCATGAATGCATAACATATATATCATGAATCGCAAATCCACAAAGAGCCCATCCTTTCTCTATCATTTATAATGAAAAGAGTAAGCACGCACAACAAGCACGAATATACATAGTATAACACGACACGATTCCCACAAATACGGGATTCCGGCCGCGGAACCGGACACGCACGATGTGTAATAATTACACGACTAATCTGCAGTTAGTTCACATGTTTAAGGACCCCCAGACAGTGGATCAGACTGAAAGGGCAGTCCAAGCTCTGTGGTGTTCACTTTGAATTCATGAATGCACAAAACACGCAAAACACGATTCGAACATATCGAAAATAAAAGGGGAAATCACTTATCACGGCAAGACGAGGCACGACTAGCAAAGTGCATAATATATATGCTCACAACTTAAAGAGTGATCCCCATTTAATACTTGAAACACATCTTAGAACGAGCTTAAATACTTGACTTCAAAACGAGTACACGATATGACTTGCGGTCTTAAATCAACGTTCAAAACACGATAATTTCATCAAGTACATGCTTAGGCTATTAATTTCATCAAGTACATGCTTAGGCTATTCGTTGACCCTTATGTGATTGGAACTCTATTATTAAAATACAAGGATTGGTGTCCCCGAAGTTGGTACATATCATGGAGTTCCATTCACACAATGTCAAGTTAAAGTCCTTAATATAGCCTAGTTTTCAAATTTTTAAAGAATATGCAAATGGGTAAAAATCCTCTCAAAAAGGGGAAATTCCAGTTGGGCCGGTCGACCGCATACACAGTGAGCCCGGTCGACCTGCAGTTGTAACTTTAATTCAATGCACAGTGTTTTGGTCAGGTTCCAGAGAACCTGACCCTGTGTGTCGCCGGTCGACCGTGCCCCCTGGCCGGTCGACCGCGTGAACTGCGGGAACAGTAATCCCCGCAGTGCAGCAGGTCATCCAACTAGGACCAAACCCAGTGCGCCCGGTCGACCGCGCCCCTTGGCCGGTCGACCGCGTGAACTGCGGAAACAGAACCCGGCTCTGATTTCTGCAGTCAGTGGTCCAACCATTCTTCCCTTTCTTTTCTGCATCCTTTCCAACCTGATTAGCAAATTTGATACATGAATATAACATGCTATCAAGGCTCATAATGGTGCATTTATTTCAAACTTAAATCAAGTCATTAACATAGAAACCCATTTCATAATCCTTCAAACCCATTCTTATCAAAACAAATCCAAACTTCAACAAAAGCAAGGCTTGATTAAAAGTGATGAAATCTGAAAGTTTGGAAAGCAATTTGACATGCTTGCATTTTCTAAAGTAAGATCACAACATGAAAGTCTAGTAAAACAAAGCATTAATACCCAATGACAAGTCCATGAACACACATGCACAACAACTTAAATAGATTACTTGCCTTAGCCAAATGAAAATAAAACTCTTCTCCAAGCACTCCTACTCAAGAGCCAAGCCAAGAACTACAAAAATCCTATGGAACCCATTCAAAAACTCACCCAAAAATGCAACCAAGCAACCCATTTCGAAATGGGTGTTACAAGTTAGAAAAACATGATATTTAGGAGTCAAAAGAATTCCATTAAAGAGATGGGTTGAAGCTCTTACCTAGAGGTGCCCAAACAAGATGCAAAGAAGGAAATGGAGATCTTTCCCAACAAGAAACTTCAAGAAAATGACATCAATGGAAAGCTTGGCTTGAGAGGAAGAAGATGATGGTTTTAGAATTCCATTTGGAGGCTCCTAGCTCATGCATTCAAGAAGAGAAGATGAAGAGGAAAAGAGGGTTTTCAGCCCTAGGTCAAGAAAAATTGCTGAGATTTGTGGAATGGGGAAAGGGAGAAGGGAAAGTAGCTTAAGTGCTTGTCAAGTGGGTCCCTTGAGTGCAAATCTTGCATGAGTAAAAACATGGTCTTGTGGGCCTCAAATGAAGTCGACGAAGAAGGATAAAACGATCCTTGAAATATCTAGTTTCCAAAAAGTATATTTTTGACATGGTTTTGGGATCTCGAAAATTGTGTCCAAATTTGAGTGTGAAAAGGCTATTTTACCCTTTTTAGCCAAAATTTGAGTTTCTGGGCTACAAACACAAACGGGCTAAACACGAAAGTTATACATAATCATAAAACCAATCAATGAAATGAAAATCTCGATTAACACAAAACCAAACATGATCTTCCCACGCTTGCACGTACACCCAGGCCTTCCTGAGTATGCCTAGTAAACACTAAACGTTCTCGAACTCCCCAAAGCTATAACCATGACTAAAACCAATCACACTCTAACCCACGATAACTAAACCCGATTAAGACTAAGCACACACTATGCAAACACTATTGGGTTAATCCTGGGTTGGGGTTTGACAAAAAGTGGTCCTGACAGGACGTATTGGGCTCTACAGGGATTTTACTGGTAACTTCCTCAATATTCATTTTTAACTATTTTTTAAAATTATTTTAAAAAAAAGCACGATTCTCCCGCATTAATTCTATCCGAATTAATATTTTTACAACGAGTTGGTCCGAGTCACGAGTTTATAGATGCTTTTGATGAAAGCCCTCTTTTCTTTTCTTTTTGGGTGATTCTATATGCACCCACAAATATTGATGAACCCACTCACCTGCTGAACCCACCCACCATATGTTTTTTTTTATAAAAAAAGCTTACTGAGCCCACCCACCTTATTTCCCAAAGTGCCCACAAGTCTTCCTCCTCCAACATTCCCACTTGTCGGCAATTTGAACCTCTCGACGACAGCTGCGTTTCTAATCTCTCGACTACAACTTTCCAAGCAAAACTCTTTCTCCTCCAAAAAGCTCTCCCCTGCCCAGCACCTCTTCTTCTTCTTCTTCTTCTTCTTCTTCTTCTTCATACAAATCCCATAGAAGGTGAGCTCTTCTTCTTCATCTTCTTATTCACATTCCTTTTTAGGTTGTAATTTTCACATTCCTTATAGGTTGTAATTTTTTAGACTCAGAGATTTCAAATGCTTGCACTAGGGTCGTAATGTCGTCTTCTTCTTCTTCTTTCTCATCTGCAGTCTGTGTATTTTGAAAAAAAAAAAAAAAAAACATGTTCCCGATATGCACAGTATCGCAGAACCGTGCATATCATTTCTGCATGGCGGATTTTCGCTGTGCAAAACAATATTTCACGTCAGATGTTCGCTGTGCAAAAATTTATGCATGGCGGACTTTTGTTGTGCAACAATTTTATGCACGGCAAATCTATTCCATGCAAAAAATACATGCGCGGAAAATGTATGCTGTGCACATGCAAAATGCATGAAAAATTTCACAGTGCAGAAACATATTGCACAGTGGACATGTGCCGTGCAGAAGCATTTTGCACAATGTATTTGTTTCAAGCAGCACAAGAAAACATGATTTCTTCTGTTATATGAATTTTCCTTTTATTGAGCTTTGTTTTTAACAGATTGGAAAAAATGCCCAGAAGACCAGCTCGCTGTATTGGTGGCACTTTACATTGGACAGCTGGACATGCTAGTACTTCTTCTAGCGAACCATCGAGAGTGCGTACTAAGATTGGCGTTGCTAGACCTCCTCGCCTAGGTGTGCATGCCAGTACTTCGACCGGCATCCATCAACGGCCAACGACGTCTGAACGAAGACGCAAATTGCAGCAGGATCCACTGCCGAGTGGGTTGACGAGTGTATAGAGAGCTCTTCAGAGGATGATTCATCAGAGGATGAGGCAGGGCCGTCTAGTCCTCCACAACCGTCTAGTTATCGTATGGCGGCAGCAGGGGAGGATGATTCCTCCAAACGAGAAGGCACGACCATCCAGTCCTCCTGCAATGGCAGCAGGTGAAGGTCCTATTCCCGGCGGTCTGGCCGACCTATCCGTCCTTGTGAGTGTTAGGACACACGTGGCCATATCCATATGGGACGGGGAGGTACAAGTTAAATATTTTAATGTTTTAAGTAATTGTTTTTCAAATAAGGTGTTTCATAGACTATAATAACAGACGCTAATGAACATTTATACTTAAAATGTGTAGGAATGTGGCCCGCTCAAATGTATCAGTCATTGGCATCAGCTGAGAGACTGGAACATACCTCTTCCTGGAGATGGGGCTGATCTCGAAGTACCTCGGTTTCACGCTATCATAGAAGAGTCTGGATTGGCAGACTTGAGGCGTTTCAACTACCAATATATCTCCTACCCCTTAGTTTCGGGCTTTGTCGAGCGATGGCAACCCGAGACCAATACCTTCCACATGTCGTTTGGGGAGATGACAATCACTTTATGTTGCGACCCCGGACTGAGACCTGGGCCCCGTGACGATGGTTGTTAAATTAAGATAATTATTTTCCCACAGGTTCCCGCGGTGTGGATTCCAAGGACACGGATATCCGGCTCACAAGATCAAATAGGCGGAAGCGTGTAGCAAATTACGTCATAACAAATATATGAACATAGACATCATCAAGACCATAATATCAGAAAAGGGGTTATAACAAGACATTCCCATAGTAATTCAAGTTACAAAGTTAATCAGGTGTGTTAAGTTGTTACAACCCAAAGTAAGAGGCCAACAAAGGCCAATACAATAACAAAAGTATAAGGACCCCAAAACGTGTTAATTCGAACTCATGACCTGTCCCGACGTCTAGATGACATCGTCGGGTTGCCACTCGTGAGCTAAGGTAGGCTCAACAGCCTCCTCCGGGCACTCCTCCTCAAAGGGATAACCTCCTGCACCTGGGCACCAAAATACAAGCATCAAACACAACGGTTTGGCAGGTAATCAATTTAGACTTGAGCATGAATAAGAATGTTTAATCGAAAACATATAAAACAATTTATTAAACTAAGAATGAATACTTGATTGAGGTGCATTTCAAATTTATGACAAACTAGCATGCTTACATAATATATCATTAATCGTAAATCCACAAAGAGCCCATCCTTTCTCTGTCATATATATAATGAAACGAGTAAGCACGCACGACGAGCACGATATACATAATATAACACGACACGATTCCCACAAATACGGGATTCCGGCCGCAGAACCGGACACGCACGATGTGTAATAAATACACGACTAATCTGCAGATAGTCCACATGTTTAAGGACTTCCGGACAGTGGATCAGACTGAAAGAGCAGTCCAAGCTCTGTGGTGTTCATTTGAGTTCATGAATGCACAAAACAAGTGAAATACAATTCAAACACATCGGAATAAAAGGGGAAATCACTTGCCACAATAAGACAAGGCACGGCTAGCAAAATGCATTTTATATATATACTCACAACTTAAGAAGTGATCCCCATTTGATACTTGAAACAAATCTTCGAATGAGCTTAAAACTTGAATTCAAAGCGAGTACACGATATTTCTTGCTGTATTAAACCAAAGTTCAAAACACGATAATTTCATCAAGTACATGCTAAGGCTATTCATTGACCCTTGTGTGATTGGGACTCTGTTATTAAAATAAAATAATCAGTGTCCCCGAAGTTGGTTCATATCTTAGAGTTCCAATTACACAATGTCAAGTTAAAGCCCTTAATATAGCCTAGTTTTCAAATCTTTAAAGAGTAAGTAAATGGGTCAAAATTTCTAAAACTGGGATTTGACAGGTCGCTCGAGCGGTCTGGACAGTTCGCTCGAGCGAAACATCTCGCTCGAGCGAACCATCAGGTCGCTCGGGCGATCGAGGTTCTGTCTCGAAACTGGCCAGACAGCAGGCAGTTCGCTCGAGCGAACCAAGGGTTGCTCGAGCGGACAGTCCTCTGTCTGCGCTCGGACCAGGCAGTGGCCTGGTCGCTCGAGCGAACCCATAGGTCGCTCGAGCGAACAGGCTTCTGCCTGTGCTCGTGCCAGGCAGTGACCTGGTCGCTCGAGCGAACCCAGAGGTCGCTCGAGCGAACATGCTTCTTGTCAAACCCCAACCCAGGATTAACCCAATAGTGTTTTCTTAGTGTGTGCTTAGTCTTAATCGGGTTTAGTTACCGTGGGTTAGAGTATGATTAGTTTTAGTCCTGATCATAGCTTTGGGGAGTTTCGAGAACGTTTAGTGTTAACTAAGCACACTCAGGAAGGCCTGGGTGTACGCGCAAGCGTGGGAAGATCGTGTTTAGTTTTGTGTTTATCGTGAATTTCATTTTATTTGAATGGTTTTATGATTATGTACAACTTTCGTGTTTAGCCCGTTTGTGTTTGTAGCCCAGAAACCCAAATTTTGGCCAAAAAGGGTAAAACAGCCTTTTCACACTCAAATCTGGACACAATTTTCGAGATCCCAAAACCATGTCAAAAATATACTTTTTGGAAACTAGATATTTCAAGGATCGTTTTATCCTTCTTCGTCGACTTCATTCGAGGCCCGCAAGACCATATTTTCACACATACAAGTATTAGCACTTGAGGGGGGCACTTGCAAGGCATTAAGTTACTTTACCTTTCCCTTCTCTCTTTCCCCATTTCTCAAATCTCTGCACTTTCTTGACCTAGGGCTGAAAAACCCTCTTTTTCTCTTCATCTTCTTCTTCTTGAATGCATGAGCTAGAGATCTCCAAATGGAATTCTAAAACCATCATCTTCTTCCTCTCATCCCAAACTTTCCATTGATGCCATTTTCTTGAAGTTTCTTGTTGGGAAAGTTCTCCATTTCCTTCTTTGCATCTTGTTTGGGCATCTCTAGGTAAGAGCTCCTACCCATCTCTTCAATGGAGTTCTTTGGACTCCTAATGATCATGTTTTTCTAACTTTCAACACCCATTTCGAAATGGGTTGCTTGGTTGCATTTTTGGGTGAGTTTTTGAATGGGTTTCATGGGGTTTTTGTAGTTCTTGGCTTGGCTCTTGGGTAGGAGTGCTTGAAGGAGAGTTTTGTTAGCACTTGGGCAAGGCAAGTAATCTCTAAAGGTTGTTGTGCATGTGTGTTCATGGATTTCACTATTTCTCTTGAAATTTTCATATGATTTGCCATTTAGTGTTAATGTTTTGTTTTGCTAGATTTCCATGTTGTGATTTCACTCAAGTAATTGCAAGCATGCTAATTTACTTTCCAAACTTTCAGATTTCATCATTTCTAATTAGGCCTTACCTTTTTGAAGAATGGGATTGAATGATTATGAAATGGGTTTTAATGTTAATAGCTTGTTTAGGTTTGAAATAAATGCCCCATAGTGAGTCTTGTTAGCTTGTTATATTCATGAATCAAATTGCTAATCAGGTTGGAAAGAATGCAGAAAAGGAAGGGAGAAATGGATGGACCACTGAACTGCAGAAATCAGAACTGGGTTCTGTTTCCGCAGTTCACGCGGTCGACCGGCCAAGGGGCGCGGTCGACCGCGCACACTGGATTTGGTCCCCAGTTGGATGACCTGATGCACTGCGGGAACTACTATTTCCAGCAGTTCACGCGGTCGACCGGCCAAGGGGCGCGGTCGACCGGCGACACAGGGTCAGGTTCTCTGGAACCTGACAAAAACACTGTGCACCCATTTAAATTTACAACTGCAGGTCGACCGGGCCTTGGCAGGTTGACCGGGGTCACTGTGTACGCGGTCGACCGGCCAAGGGCCAGGTCGATCGGGCCCATTGGAATTTTCCCTTTTTGGGAGAATTCTACCCGTTTACTTACTCTTTTAAAATTTGAAACTAAGCTATATTAAGGGCTTTAACTTGACATTGTGTAATTGGAACTCCAAGATATGTACTAACTTCGGGGACACCAATCCTTGTATTTTAATAATAGAGTTCCAATCACACATGGGTCAATGAA
Source organism: Camphora micrantha (assembly GCA_003546025.1). NCBI lineage: Eukaryota > Viridiplantae > Streptophyta > Magnoliopsida > Laurales > Lauraceae > Camphora > Camphora micrantha. The sequence continues at coordinate 38,390,494 of QPKB01000001.1, read as the reverse complement.
TAGCCTAAGCATGTACTTGATGAAATTATCGTGTTTTGAACGTTGGTTTAATACCGCAAGTCATATCGTGTACTCGCTTTGAAGTCAAGTTTTAAGCTCGTTCTAAGATTTGTTTCAAGAAGTAAATGGGGATCATTTCTTCAGTTTTGAGCATATATATTATGCATTTTGCTAGCCGTGTTGTGTCTTGTTTTGATAAGTGATTTCCCCATTTATTCAGACGTGTTTGTGATGGACCCGATTCCTTCCCTCTCTCCCGCTGCCTCCGCCCCGGGTCTTTCGGGGTGCGGCGGAGGGGAGGAGAAGAAAAAGATAAAGGGTTTCAACATCTTTCTTTTTTTGTACGGGTATGCCAATTTCACTTTTCTACTTGGAATTTAGAAACGGTGATCCGAAGATCCACCTTCACAAGTAGAAAGGGGAAATGAAACTTTTTCTAGTTTTCCATTGCACACATATTTTAAGAAAAGAGACAAAGGGGTTTTTTTTTTTTAATGCCGTGAAAGGCGATTTCATTTGTTGCCGTGAAAGGCGATTTTGCCGTAAAAGGCGATTTACAAGTCTCATCCATTATGAAAGACAAGAATTGTGATTTTTGTCTCTAAAAGAAAAATAAAGTACAATAGAAATCAAGAAAAGGAATCTGACTTCTCATTCGATTGTGGGGACACGTTCAGATCGACGGTCGCGAGTCATGTATGGGCTCCTCCATCGTCCATGCAGATGAGAACACGATGCTTGGATTCTTGGCTCGGCTTTCTAACCTCAGATTTTTAAAGAATAGAGACCAAGAGAAGGTCTTATATCCGATAAAAAGCTAAGTAAACAGGCTGAAAAGCCACGTTTTAGCCATGTTGGTAGAAGAAGGGAGGTCCTTGGGGGGGTGGCCCCCCAAGGGTGCTTCGATCACCTTTTGGTGGTCTTTGCAGCAGAGTTGCAGGGCTTCTGGATTTTTTGTCTTCTTCGGGGGGAGAGCGAGAGATCCGGATAGCACTAGCCTTTTCTTTTCCTTTGGAATGCCCTCCTATTTATAGGCCTTTGGTAGCCATTTAGGAGGGTTTATGAGCATTTAATGCATTAATACTCATAATGGGAGGAGTTACAAGTTTTAAAGCATTTGTTTTGTAACTCCTTTTTCCTTGAATCTGATTGGCCGATGGAGAATAATGAGCTTTTAATTGCCTTTAATCCCCATCATGGGAGGAGTTTCATGGCTTTAATGCCATAAATCCTTTGACTTGTAACTCCCATTTGCTTGCTTTTGATTGGGCCGTCCAAAATAATGAGTTAATGACCGCATTAACTTGTCATAAAACGGGTCATTTAACTTCATTAATTGGTCGCCAAGTCGCTCGAAGAGTCGCGGGCCGCGCCGCGTCTTTTGGAATTCTTCTTGCGATGACCGCCGGTGGATCCACATGTTGTTTGATGTCGGATGGCGATGCAATTTTAGACATTGATCAATGTCAACGTGCCGGCAACATCTGTCCTGTCGATTTCACGATCGGGCGAGCAGAAAGTGTGCTTTCTTTGTCGGCCGGTTGGCGAATTCGAGGCATCTAATGATCATCCAATGACTTCGGCGTCGAATCCGTGATGTTTGACGAAGATCGACGGATTTCATGCACGAAAAATCAGATTTTGGAAAAATCACAGGGGCCAATCAACTCGAAACGCGAAAAGGACCCGAAAAAGTGGGTTTCCGGCGACTTTTGGGTCGCCGGAAATTCCATGGTCGCCGGCGACCATGGGCCCATGGTCGCCGGCGACCATGGGCCGGCGACCCTGGGCCATGGTCGCCGGCGACCATGGGCCAAGGTCGCCGGCGACCATGGGCCTTGGGCCCGTTTTTCGGTCGTCGTCCGGTTGCCGTTTCTTCGCCGTTTTTCGATCTTTTTTCATTCTTTTTTCTTCTGATTTTTTCCTGACATTTCCCCTCATTTATTGGCCTGATTCTCTTGAAGAAAACCCGATGAGAAGCCATGCAAATCGGAGCACAAAGTTTCCTATTTTTCTGGAAAGCCGAAGACTTTGTTGTGCGGTTTTGCCGATTTTTTGTCAAGCATTGAAACTAGGCCAAACGATGTCGGAATGACCTGAAATTCGACGTGGAGCTTCTTGAGCATTAGATAGGACCAACCATAGGCTTTGGTTTGAGTTTTGAAGCCTTTTGGGGCCCCGTAAACGCTTGCCTTAATTTCGCCATGAGAGAAATGCCGAGCTTTGACTTGTGGTCAACCGATGTCCGATTGACCTGAAATTTGACAGGGAGCCTCCTGAGTAGTAAGTAAGACCAACCATGGGCTTTAGTTTGAGTTTTGAAGCCTTTTGGGGTCCCGCAAACACTCGCCTTGATTTCATCTCGAGGAAAGTGCCGAGCTTTGAAACTAGGCCAAACGATGTCCGTTTGACCTAAAAACTTGACAGGGGACCTATTGGAGTCATTTTGAGATGATCCATTAGCTCCAATTTGGATGCCATGATTCCGGGGTGCTCCGTTGCCGATGGGCTTGTTTTTGCTTCCCGAGAGTTGATGAAGGGTCAAACGTCGTCCGTTTGACTTGAAACTTGGCAGGGGGCCTTTTGGAGGTATTTTGAGACCATCCGTAGGCTTTGATCAAAGTTTTGAAGTCTTCGACACTGTCGCTGCCGGGAGCTCCTGTCTGTCTGTCGGAGGAGTGAAGTTAGGCCAAATGATGTTGAAATGGCCCGAAACTTCATGTGTACCCCTCTTTTGGCTGCTTTGAAGGATCTTGCAGTTTTGGTTTGATTCTGACAAGATCTGGTGCTTGAAGTGGCGCCTTCCTATTTATGGCAGGATGTGGCTCCATGTAGCTTTTGGTGTTGAAGGGACATAGTGACATTTTTGGTGTCAACAGTTTGTATCGCGTGTTTTATACATTTATGAATTCAAAGTGAACACCACAGAACTTGGACTGCCCTTTCAGTCTGATCCACTGTCTGGGGGTCCTTAAACATGTGTACTATCTGCAGATTAGTCGTGTATTTATTTCACATCGTGCGTGTCCGGTTCCGCGGCCGGAATCCCGTATTTGTGGGAATCGTGTCGTGTTATATTATGTATATTCGTGCTAGTCGTGCGTGCTTACTCTTTTCATTACAAATGATAGAGAAAGGATGGGCTCTTTGTGGATTTACGATTCATGATATATTATGTATTCATGCTAGTTTGTCATAAATTCTGAGATGTTCTTCAGTCAAGTATTCATTCTTGGTTTAATAAATTGTTTTATATGTTTCGATTAAACATTGATTTCCATGCTTTCACCTAAATTGATTTCTTGCCAAACTGTCGTGTTTGATACTTGTATTTTGGTGACCAGGTGCAGGAGGTTATCCCTTTGAGGAGGAGTGCCAGGAGGAGGCTGTTGAGCCTACCTTAACTCGCGAGTGGCAACCCGACGATGTCATTTAGACGTCGGGACGGGTCATGAGTTCCGATGTATCACCTTTTGGGGTTTTTATATACTTTTGGTATTGTATTGGCCTTTGTTGGCCTCTTATTTTGGGATTGTAACAACTTAACACACTTTGTTAACTTTGTAACTTGAACTATTATGGGAATGCCTTGTTATATTTCCTTTCGGATATTTTAGTCTCGATGACATTTATGTTCGTATTCTGTTATGATTTAATATGATGTGATTTGCTACACGCTTCCGCCTATTTGATCATGTGAGTTGGTTTCCCGTGTCATCGGAGCCCTCACCACGGGAACCTGTGGGAGATTTAATCATCTTACAATCATCAACCACCACCACATGTCGCGACGGGGCCCGGGTCTCGGTCCGGGGTCGCAACACTTCTACCTGTGCTCGCTGAGTGCAGAAACTGCACTTCTCAAAGATGGCTCTTAAGCCAAATTTTTCCCTCCTTCTTACACTTAGACCACCTGAAATCCCCTGAGCCTCCATGCTCTCCAAGGGGTCAAATTCACATTTCAATAACCTTCATTCCATTATCATGATCTTTCAAATCTCATTCTTATCATAACAAATCCAAATTTCAAAAGGGGTAAGGCCTAATTAAAATAATGAAATCTAAAAGTTTGGAAAGTTAACTAACATGCTTACCAATACTTGAGTAAAATCACAACATGGAAATCTAACAAAACATAACATTAATACCAAATGACAAATCAATCATATGGAACTTCAAGAAAATTAGTGAAATCCATAAACACACATGCACAATAAACCTATAGAGATTACTTGCCTTTGCCCAAATGCTAACAAAACTCTTCAAGTACTCCTACCCAAAAGCTAAGCCAAGAGCTACGAAAACCCCATGAAAACCATTCAAAAATTCACCCACAAAATGGAAACAAGAAACCCATTTCAAAATGGGTGTTGAAAGTTAGAAAAACAAGGTCCTTAAGAGTCAAAAGAACTTCATTGAAGAGGTGGGTTGGAGCTCTTACCTAGAGGTGTCCAAACAAGAAGTGAGGAAGAAAATGGAGAGCTTGCCCAACTAGAAATCCAAAGAAAATGGCATCAATAGAAAGCTTGAGATGAGAGAAAGAAGATGATGGTCTTGGAATTTCTTTTGGAGGTCTCTAGCTCAAGCATTCAAGAAGAGAACATGAAGAGAAAAGAGGTTTTCTCAGCCCTAGTCCAGATTGCAGAGATTGGGAGAAAATGGAGAAAGAGAGAAGGTAAAGGGGTTTAAGTGCTTGCAAGTGGGACCCATAAGAGAACATTCTTGTATCAAGGAAAACATGACCTTGCAGGCCTCGGATGAAGTCGACGAAGAAGGATAAATTGATCGTTGAAAAGTCTAGTTTCCAAAAAGTATATTTTTGACACGGTTTTGAGATCTCGAAAATTGTATCCAGATTTAAGTGTGAAAAGATAATTTTACCCCTTTGGCCCAAAACTTGAGTTTCTGGACTACAAACGCTGACGGGCTAAACACAAAAGTTGTAAATAATCATAAAACCATTCAAATGCAATAAAATTCATGATTAACACAAAACTAAACACGATCTTCCCATGCTTGCACGTACACCCAAGCCTTCCTGAGTGTGTCTAGTTAACATTAAACGTTCTCAAAACTTCCCAAAGCTATGATCAGGACTAAAGCTAATCATACTCTAACCCACGGTAACTAAACCCACTTAGGACTAAGCACACACTAAGAAAACACTATTGGATTAATCCTGAGTTGGGGTTTGACACTTTAGATGATGTGCATACTCTTTTCGGCATCCCAGTTACAGGACTTCCTGTCCATATATCTACTAGTATGGGATTTACTAAGCAAGTAGATCTGCTAGAGCGTGGACTAGGTGTGGATAGGGCATCTGCGGCAACAGAGTTGAACCTGGCATGGGGTGGGGTAGTGAGGATGGGATGGATCCGTCGGGTGTGCTGCGATATATCTCCTGCGTCGTCGGTTGAGGAGGTAGAGTGTGCTGCCAGAGGCTAACTTCTTTATTTGTTAGGCTGCACACTATTCACTGATAAGTCCGCCACTCGAGTCCCAGTCTACTACCTATCTTTGCTGATGGACCTGCCACGGGTCCGTCATTATGCATGGGGGGCTGCTGCACTGGCGTATCTATATCACGAGTTGGGAACTGCCACGAGGGCAGATGTGCGACAGATTGCTGGATATCTCACACTGCTCACGGTAAGGGCAATACAATTTATATATACATATACATGTTCCACAATAATTGATCTTTTAGATTGCATAATTACTAATTTTTTGTCAACTAACAGTCTTGGGCGTACGAGCACTTCCCATTCACCCGTCCTCCTGCACAATGGGGATACACTGCAAGGATGCCTCTCGCAAGCCGCTGGAATCCTGGTCAGGATTCCAGAAATGCGAGAGAAAACATACAGCTGCTGCGGGAGAGGTTGGATGCACTACATCCAAGCGAGGTGAGCACCCATTACATGAGAGTCCTTGACACATATATTACATTTGTTTTGCCAACTAACATGGAAAATTATATTAATGACTTGTTTCATTTATATGCGACAGGTCAATTGGGATCCGTACGCTAGTGCCAAGGCTCAGCATCCATTACAGCAGATTTCCTTCTTCTGTGGTTGATTGAGAGCCCTAGATGTCATTGAACCCTACCACCCACACAGGGTTCTTCGACAGTTTGGTTACGTACAGACCATCTCACCCGCACCGCTCGCCCCCATTCGTGCAACTCAGGGAACTACTGCTGGTAAATATAAGGTCTCCTACGCGTTTCTTGATCAGTATTGGGTTACCTGGGAGGACCATGTATTATCTCTGGCGCACTGTGGCCATCGAGCACAGCATGCATGGGAGTGTTCCCCGGACTACATCAAGTGGTACACTAGGATATCACACCCTCGTGTACAAAACCCTACCCACCATTCCCACTATGACCCTAATGAGGGTAGAGATGACCCGACTCCAAGAACGGTAAGGGCATTTTTAACTATCTTATTCCAAACATTGATGCATCTATTATTTCAAACTATCTTTGACACATTGTATTGTTTCTGATAGATCCTTCGAGCAAAGGACCATATTCATGCCATGCTTGCACGAACGAATGAGCCAGCTGATTTCGATATTCGGGCATTGCAGACTACCCTCGAGATTCTGGATGACTTGCCGATGACATACCACCGGCGTGCGCAACAATGATGATAGGAGTGTTTTGGATTGGTCACATTATTTTTTTGAATGAGATGTAAAAGAAATTTCATGAAGGAATATCTTTTTATTTGGTTCAAGTGTATTCCGAAAATTTATATGTACGACAAACTTTAATGTGTCAATTGAAGAAATTTGTCATTGTGCATGAACTTCTATGATTTTTAACTTCTTATATGAGTTGGTTGATGTCTTTGTTTTTTTTATGAAAAAAAATTAGTTCTTTCAAAATAGGAGACAAGTCCACCAACCATAACAGTCCTGCACGGCCATAACATGTCGTGCATATCTATTCTGCTCGGCCAACAATTACCATGCAAATACATTCTGCACGGCCAACAGGTGCTGAGCAAATACACAATGCTCGGTACCTGTTGGCTGTGTAGAATAGTGTTGCACAGTACTTGTGTGCCATGTAATATATTTTTATTGGTATCTGTGTGCCATGCAGAAAACATCCAATAGGGGTCTTAAGGAATAAACACACGACATAATAACATAAAAGTTTACTTCCGTTACAACAAAGAATATTAAATTTGTTTACATCACATTGAAAGTACAATAATTTTATCACTGTCAAGATTAACCGACTCCTGTGTTGCGACACTGTCTCCAATTATTTCTTTGAATGGCTCGATGCTCTGAGCATATGGTAGTTTCCATCCGTCTGCATTATGGTGGTGGTGTCTATGCCAATTTGTAGCAATGGAAGGCATAGGAGCCCCGGGTGTCATGAAAACCTGCACAAAATGGTTTCCATTGACGAAACCAATCACGATAACTTCGCGAGAGCAAGGTGGAATCGGGGATGATCTCAAAGGCAGGAAAGTAAGGCACTACTGCACTGAAAGGTGGACCAATACAACATTATAACATGAAGAGATCAGGTGACCCATGTCTGGCATTGTCATCCAACGATCAAATGAAGGATTGCTATTGTAACATCTCGTCTCTTAATCTTCTATTAATTATAATTAATTGATTGTTAGGTAATTAAGTGTGTTTAGAATCTTAGCGAGTCGAGTTTGATGTTTGAGTCACGCGTACGAAGTTTCGCGTGATTCCGAGCTCGTTTGAGTACGGTAGGGGTGTGTATCGCAATTTCCGGAAAGTTCCGAGGGCTTTTTCGTATTTTTTCACTTTTTGAGATATTAGTACCATTGGATAGATTTCTTAATTTCTTGGACTTTGTCCTTCTACCTCATTCCGATCCAAACCCTCAAAACCTCTCAAAAACCTGACTTGACCCAAACCCACTTAAGATTATTTTATTAATTCCCATCATACCCTTTTGCCCACTTTTTTTAATAATTCCTGTAAGTCAAAGCTCACCTCACCTCCACATGCATAGCCACCCCAATTTACTCTCCCTATCCCATCACACCTTACCTCTCACGTGGGTTAACCCACCTCCCGATTCCCCACTTCTATTTCTTTCTTTTATTTCTTTCTCTCTGTTACTCTCTTTCTCTCCGGGACTTCTTACTCACTCACTGTCTCTCCCTTGCTGCTTGCTCAGCTGAACCCCACCAAGCTAAGAGGATCACCCTCATCGTCCTCCCATGCTCCAACGACCTTGAGCATCCCTTTCTCCAAGCCATCCATTAATTCTCCTTCTCTAGGTAAACTCCCAAGCATGTAGAAATTATGGCCTTTTTTCCTCTTTGCTTAGAAATGGTTTAGGAAAACTATTTACTACCATTTGCATACATTCTTGTAGGTTGCTTTGGGTTTGAAAGGTTCTTCCCCAATTTGAGCTCAAATAGTGGGTTTTCTATTTTTCCCCTATTTTGGAGTGCACTCACCAAGGCAAGTAGATATTTATATTATGCTATGATATGTTGCTCCTCTTTATGATTCTAGTATCTAATTTCAATTCTATACACCCTTGTGCTCATTGTATATTAAATTAGAAATTAATTGCTAGATTATGTTATATTTTGAATAGGTATATTTTAAATAAAATTGTGATTGTCTAATGTATGGATGGAGAGGGTGTGGCCCATTTGCTATTTGATTGTAAGATGTATGGGTATAGGGAAGAGCTTCCCGTGTTTCTAATCTGACAAAACCCATGTTACAGAACCCACCCATGTTACAGAACACAGGTCACGGTTTGGTGAGGCCTCATGTAAATCATGAGTATGAATAAGAGAGGACTTTGGTTGAAAAAATTATTAAAGAAACCAAAAGCATGTTTTTTATTATTTCTTTATCCACTGTTTTGACAACTTTGTATTTTTTATTAATTTTTAAACATTTGTTTATTGTCAATTGTCTGTACATACTCATGCTTATTGAAGCCTCAATGTGACCTGGTGTTATAATAATTTTGGACATAACTGTGGTTGTATTTTTTTATATTGCGGATACCTTAGGACTTGTGGACTTAGGTGGGACCCTGGCTACCCTTTTTGGACTCATTTGACTATATGTGAGGATGTTTTGAGCCGATATTCTTCACTGTTATTCCGGTTGCATCGGGATTCAACCTATCTCAATCTTGAACAGTACGGGACAACGGGATACCCTTCTTTAAATCTATGCACGAAGATTGTTCGTCCGGGTATCATGAACCCTAATCCCCTTCGTTGACTGAGTAGGGATGTACAATGCTTCAGGATTAACATTGTACTTAGGATTGGATTGTCTATCGCTTATGATTCCAGATTGTACCATTTGGCACTCTCTACATGAAATGTCCATGTTCATTAGCTTCGTTTATTTTGATTTGTTTGGGATTATATGAAGAACTTAGATGATGAACTTAGGATCCCTTTTGATGTTTCGTTTATTTCGAAGTATGGTTAAAGTGTTGAGGCTAGACGGCTTTGATTGTAAAAACTGGTTGAGAACTACATATGATAATGATGTTTGAAGAAGTTTGATGATTTTGACATTAATTTGATGATGAAAAGGTAGTTTCTCTTTTAACTAATGAATCTTACTCACGTAGGAAAGTCTAGCCCCTCACTATCGTATGTTTAGGACTCTTGTGTCAGGCACCACTCAGCTGTTAACGCCCAACACATTTGGGGCACCATCTGTGTGAGGATTTTGGATTGAACGCCTGCGCAGTACGACTTTTTATATTTTAGATAGATGTACACCATCAGATACTCATTCTGAAAGAAGTATGATGTTTTGTTTATTTTGTTATGAAGGGTATCATCTGACTGCTTGCCAGGTTCTTATCCCGTGCCTACTGTTTACTCTACCACAACTCTCATGTTGAGCCGGGAGGGACAAGTGGAACTATCCCGTGGTGATTAGCTTATGTGGACTGCCTATTTGTTTAGATGTTTGTTAGTCTGTTCTATGATTTGAATTCTATGCATTTCTTACGATAAGAATGCTATGCATTTCATATGATCTTGTCTACTCGTTTACTCTTTAGTCTGCATATCTTTGGTGATTTATATATCTATCTTCTTGCCGACCTTCGTGTCTGATGATGCTACTCTTGGTGCATAGGTACCGAACCATTCTATCCGGAGGAGGAGGCGATGGAGAAGGTTAAGGCAGATCAGCCTGATGACTTCCTAGAGTACAGTACGGACGGCATTGTATAACCGTATCGACCCCGTACACGAGAGCCTTCATGCTATATCTAATTAGTTTCATCTTTTGGTTTTATTATCATTTTGATTAGGCCAGTTTTAGTGTGGCCTTCTTATTATAACTAATATTTTATTAACAGTCTCAAACTTGAACTCTAGATATGATATTAAGTATTTGCTCTTAAACTATACATCTCTAAGATACCACTTGAATTTATGAAGCTTCCGCTAATTGTTATATATATATTTGAGAAAATGTCTACACCTCACAGCAGTCTTCGATCCAAATGGGACATGATTAGGGGCAGGTTGCTTTTGATTAATGTTGAATTTTTTTTAATTGGCCCTAATCTCACGCATAACCCCGGTTTTACTTTCGGGGGCGTGACAGCTATTATAGTACGCCAAGGCATAATACAGTTCCCCTACCCTATCCTCTCATCCATATACCAATGAGTAATAGTGCTGATACCTCTGCAGTTCATTGCTCAAATCCAGTCTAACCTACATCCAACTATTCTCACCCATGCCCAAAAGACCAGCTATGACTCTGAATCCACAGTTACCATCGGCTTCAACATCCTTAACAGTCTTTATATAGGGTCCTAAAGACTTAAGAAGCAAATGCTCTAATGTGCATGATCGAGTGCGACGGACACTCAATTTCTCCTTCTTCTTCGTTTCATCTACATTGTTGGATCCAGCTGGAACGCTATCTTCCCTCGAGAGTGCATACTAGAAAGCAGATGGCACCCGATGCGTAGACCGAACCAACTTTTTCTTTTTCGAGGATGAACGACCTCGAGTATTCAATTTAACATCTGGCTCAATAAGAGAAGTAGACGAAGGACTCCCCAATTCTCTGAGTTTTTTCAATATTTGTATTTTACCAGCCTGATCGGTACTCTGAAATTTCCTATTGATCAACTCAAACTTGGAAGTTGTGGTCAACTCGGGGGCTTCATTCACTTTAGGGGAGTCTAAATTGAGCTTCCTCCAATACTGATGGACACAACTCAGTGGTATTCGAGTGCCTTCCCTTATGTATTCAGCAATTTCGTATGTACATGGTAACCCATGAGTCTGTCGAATTACGCACCCACATGCCAACGAATCTGGACCAATATCACTAGCTCTTATCGACTCATTCAGAACTATATCCATAACATTCCTTGATATAAATCCTCTCAACTCACGAAACAGTGCCAGTTTGAACTTATGTTGCACGATGTTCGTGCTCTTTTCAAAAGAAGACTTTATCTCCGTAAAGAGCAACTTGAGCAATGCATAGATAACATGCTAGGACGCATCAAAGCTACAGTTCGATGTGCCAAGATGTCTCTTCGATTTTGCATGTGCGCTCTCGACCCTGTTCATAGTCACATTCTCAAAGTGTATATGCCGATCCGTCCAAGCAGCCACAAATTGTTCCTTGTGGTTATTCAACTAAGTCTTCTTCACATAATCAACAGCGTGTGGATACTCATAAAAATTCCGGTCTAATGCACTTAGAAGTTGAATGTAGTCATTTTCAGTGGGAGAGACTACCAACATGTTCCAACAAGAGATAAACGCATCCCATCTCTCGTTGGTCTCAAAATACTTCTTACAATTTGCCAAGATGTTCCTGGAAATATGCCACCTGCATAATAAGTTTGCTGTATTAGGAAAAACAACGTTTATTGCATTGATCAGTGCTAACTCTCTGTCGGTAACAATCACACGGGGCATAATGCATCCATCCATTAATTCCTTAAGCCTCTCTAAAGCCCATCTGTAATTGGCCTCCTTCTCCGAATGAAGGTACACAAAAGCAACAGAAAAAGTCAGTTGAGTAAATGTGACACCAGCAATCTCAAGCAGGGGAAGTCGATATCTATTAGTCTTGTACGTGGAATCCATTATCAAAACTTCTGGAAATACACGTAACAACTGAATATTAGATGGATATGCCCAGAATAGGTCCATCATAGCATTTGTAGCGTTGTTGCTAGTGTGATACTGAATATAGTTGTTCTGCTCCAAATGCATCATGAGTTGCTGTATTTGTGATCGACCGGCCAACTCAGTCACCCTCCACTTCTGACGAGCATTGTAGATACTCTTCATCATAGTGGTGTTGTGCACGTCTCTTTCCTGCAACGTTCGAAGGATGTTCCTCGGCTTCATCAAACTCTTCGACATATCAATCAAAACATTGATTTCTTCCCTAGAAAGCCTCCCAGCAAATGAGTGCCCCTCGAGATGTTGTGTGTTTGGATGATTGTGCACCCCACAAACCACTGTTAACATCCAATCATCGTCATTTGCCAGCTTTCGGCCCTTCAAAGCAAATGAGCAACTACACTTCTTCGTTCCCATTGCCTTGTTAGGATTTCTCTTTTGGGAGACCTTCGATGGACTCTTATAACTTTCACTTCTCTCACAAGATAAAACTATTCTCGGCTTCCTACCATCTCCATCGGCATCTGAAGTTTTGATTACAATTACCAAGCCATGTTTCTTTCCAACTTCCATTGTCCATTGGATTAGGTCTTTTCGACTTCTCAATATCGTGTCAGTGGTGAAGACATTAGTAAAATCCAAAGAGCACTCATAGGCACTGGTTCACTGAATCTCCTGAAAATATGATTGCTAAATCTTAGTACATTAATGCACGAGACTAAATATCGTCATTTTGAAATATGTTCGGTTTACTATTGCTGTGCAATAAATTTTTGCTTGGCATAATTATGCCATGTAAATGTAATATGTTTGATGGTATTCCGCTATGCAATTTCATTTGCACGGCTCTGAGATACCGAGCACGACGCGTGAATATTAATTAAATGGCTGGAAACGAAGTGAAGATGTATATCTCCTCTTGGTAGATCATCGGTTGCTTGTTTATATTGAAAAGGCCTACTTCCAATAGACAATGTGGTGCAGGGAGATGAGTACCTCAGATATCTTTAAACAAATGGAGGAGACTTGAGGATACTTTTTAAGAGTTGGAGAGGATGATGAGGAAGAATATAAAGATTAATGAGAAAGAATGAGTGCAGATGAACAATATAGAAACAGTAGATAAAAGGGATGATGAAGAAGAAGAAGAGGAAGAAGAAGAAGAAGAAGAGGAGATGAGTAGAGAGGAGGGTAAGAAACACTGCAGGAGAACCAAAGGAAGAGGAGGGAGGAGGGAGGAGGGTGGAGGGTGATTTCGTCATTTCACCTGGGGCATATTTTGGTAATTAAATTTTTTTTAAAATGTGGGTGTATTCCTGAATATATGTGGTTGCGTATAGAATCAACCTTTTTTTTTTTATTATCGGTTAAAAAACCTATGATTTTCTCCGAAGATTGAAGAGAGAGAGAGAGCGAGACGATCCGGATGGAGGAGATGTCGGAGTCCGAAGCCGAATGCGACACGCTGCTGAAGGCGATTCTCGAACTCCTTGTATCCGCCGGTTACTCCCGCGCCCGAGAGTCTTCCGTATCGGCCTTCGATAAAGTTTCGGGCGGCCTTGCTTGGTGTATCGCCGCTACCAATTCTTCTGTTACCGATTTGGACGATGTCATCTCCAGCGATCAAACGCAAGTACTCCTTTCCATTGTTTCAATATGGTCTATAATCGGTTCTCACAGATTACTTTTGTGGGGTTTGTTTGGATTGGGAGAAACACTTTGAAGAAACTTTCCACGGATTCTTACCGTTGTTCTCCCCATCAAAACGGACCCTAACGTTTTATTTATTTTGTTCCGGTGGCATTACTGCAAATATCTTTTGTTCTTTGCCCAACGGTTCCATACCTTGCGTTGGATTTTCTGGTGTTTTCATTGAAATGTCGCGTTTGGATGTTTCCCTAAATTAGGGGGCAATTGTGTAAGTCTTTGAATGGAATCCACTGTCTACTTTTCCGTGGACGGTCATTGCGGGCATGTACTTTTCCCTAGTGTATATAAACGTTTTTAAATGGAATTGAAAGATCACAGGTTGCCTTTTTCTTTCCTCTCTGCATGTATTTATTTTACATGGACAACCAAAACGCAGGTAGTTAGGTGCGGCTTTTATCACTGGAAATAGTGCAAAAAAGTAAGCAACTTTTCTTCCTCATGTTGATGATTTAGGGCATGATTGGATTTGGAAGCAACCAGAATCCATGATTGGAAGCAACCACTTTTCTACCTATTTCATGAACATTTATTTTTTAATTGTAACTAGAATTCATTTAAGGGCACGTTTGAGTAGCCAATTTTCTTTAAAAAAGGTGAGGATTGTGGAAATGGTTTTCCATAATACAGTAAAAAAATCCATGTTTTGTGCAGCCGCTTTTCCTTTTAGATTTTTTTTTTTTTTTTTTTTTTTTTTTTTTTTTTTTGCAAAAATGGGCTAAATTTTTAGTCCTCAGAAGATAATTCCTATGGGGAGTTCAGAATTATTGATTGATTTATTTTATACGGAAGAGGGTAATTTCCACGGGGGCATGTACACAAACATGCCCCTAAAGAAGCTTTAACAATACAAGAGCTCTATACTGAAAAGCCATATAAAGGAGCCCAAATGAAAACAACATCCTCACCCAAATAAACAGAAAGAAAAAGATTACAATCAAAGAAAGGATGAGAACTTAAAACAAATTCCAAATTTTAGTGGCGGGCACCCTCTGCGACAAGAAAATCAGCCGCAAAATTAGCACCTCTCTGAACATTATGGAAATATGATGTAGGCCCTATAATTAGGGCTTGCATGGAAAAGTGTCGAAGTACAATATGAGGTCTCCATGGAGACTTCAACATGAGGACACACCTCAAAAAGGGATAAACCCACAAATTCTATTAATGAACTCTAAGAACTCCATCTCTACAATGCCATTTAAATAAGAAAGAAACTCAGTGGCTAAGACTTCTAATCAAACTAGGTAAACAAATAAAATTAGAAACTATCCTAATAACAACTCAATAAATAAAATTGGACAATAATGACAAATGATTAGTGAAATAAAATAAGCCCTAATCTATCTTAGGCCCTACATGTGGGCTGTAGGTCTATCTTGCATCAAGACGGTTATGCAGTAGTATATCAAGAGACTGTAACTTGTATGCAAACCAGATACACACCTTTTGCTCGTTCTTCCCTCTCTTCTTTTTCTTTGATCTTCATTCCTTGTTTTCCTCTCAGGTTGGGGGTTTTGGGCGAGTTTGAAAGGCACGGTAGGGAGTGGGTTTGGTTATGGTAAGGTTGATGGGGTTTTAGGGTTTTGAGAATTTTGGATAGAAGGAGATCCCTTGATGCAGGAGTCATTTATCTCCGGATCCTGTTGAAAAACACGTAAGATTTTATAAAATCAAATGATTTCTGAGAGGAACTAGGCAATAAGCTTATTCTTTATCAATTTACAACTATGACAAACATGGTATTCTTTTATTATGTCTTAGTGGCTTATATTTTGTTTTGGTGATGGTATAAGGCTAAGATGATTTTTATTATGATTCTCTTTGGAGGTGCAGCAAGCTTGGACAAGTTATTGAAGATGCTCTAAAATCTATCAAATGTCCGTATCCTATTCAGGCCCACCAGGTTCAGCTCCTTGACTACGAGGCTGTTTATCCTGTTGTACAATGGATAGTTTGTCATGTCTTGACAATCCAAGCATCTATTGGGAATGAGGTAGCTATATCTTTACCTTGTTTTTTGATAATCATGCTAGTTTGATTATTGAGATGAAGTATTTCTTTCCATTTCAATAAGAAAATGATGGAATACATCTTTGTACATTTTCGTTGCAAGAGTCTTTTTTTTTTTTTTTTTTTGGGCCACAAAATCTGCCCACATATTAGCTTCTCTTAGCACCTGACAAAAAAAAAAAAAAAAAAAAACTTCCAAAGCAGCAAAAAGAGCCTGATTCTCTAAGATGCTGATGCATCCTCCACGAGTAGGAAGGGTTGTTTTGATTATGGTAGTAGTGTAACAAATAAAGATGAGAAAATTAAAAAAATGGGGAACGGAGAAAGTGAGAAAAAGAATAAGAGAGAAGCTGAGAAAGATAGAGAAGCTCTTTGGGGAGATTTGGGGTTGGTTGTTATCATTGTGCTTGGCACCCATCCCATTGTATCTGTAAAAAAATTATAAGTTACAAAAAAGATATTGATGAAAATGTGCCCAACAGAAGTATGTCCAAGTCCTAGTGGAAGAGGATTGTGGTGGTGTGGGGCGGGGGGTGGTTTAAAATCTAAAGGTCCCAAGCACACTATTGAAACACTCTTATCAAAATTAACAATTTAAATATCAAAGACAAGTGCTTGAGCAATAAGAGTTCGATAGAGCAATATCAACAACAATGAATATAAAACTTGTCTAACAAATTAACTGCACAAGTAATGATAATCAATCTAAAAATCATACATTCTGCTCTTACATCCCATAGCATGTATATAGAATAGAAAAGCAATAAAGAGTTGTAGACACACGATTTTATAGTGGTTTGGTCCTCTGACCTATGTCCACTCTCAAGAGCACCACACCCAGTGGTCTCTTGGTTTCTACTATGTGACGTTTTCAATAGGCACACCTCAAACCCATACAACCTAGATTTTTTGATGCGGTGGTTCGATCACACAGGTTTACTCCACCAACCACAAATTTTTTGATACAGTGGTTTGATCACGAAGGTTTACTACTCTTTACAAGATACAATAATGAAATAAAAATAAATCAAATGCTAACAATAATAAATGTTACTGTGAAGATTGCGTTTGATGTCGAAATCTGGAATCTAGACTCGGGCTTTGACCTCCGAAGCAGACGATCCTTGACGCTGACTATCTGCCAATATTGCTCAACTAAATAGTTTGGAGAGGCTGTTGGATCTAGGGTTTAGGTATATAATCATATGAAAACTTAATCTAGATCACAATCTATTTCACAAAACCTGTCTTAATCGAGCCTTGAATTCTTTAAAGAATCTTCCTATGAAGTGTAGAGAGTTTGGAAGATGGTTTGAAGGCTTGAGGAATGAGTTTTACTGTTCTTCAAGAAATCTGTGTGAAAAAGACTTGAATGGTCGTATGTACAGATTTGGTTATGAAGGCACACATTTATAGATTTTGAGCTTTGGTCGTTTGGGGTATAAGCTTTGGTCGCCTAAGGTGCCAAAACAGGCAACACGACTCACGCACAATGGCTGCTTTGACTCAGATCCAGATCTGCTTTGGTCAACTGAGGGACAATTCGGTCCCATGAGTCCCTATGAGCCCAAAAACCATGCTTTCTGGAAAATAAACCGAAGGAAAGCTTCGGTCCTCCGAAGGGGTCTTTCGGTTGACCGACACCATTAACTTCGGGCCCCTGAGACCATCAGTGCTCCAAATTGAGTTATCTGGAAATTAGACCGAAGCAAGGTCTTGGGCCCTCGAAGGGATCCTTTGGTCCATCGAGCTAAAGAGCTCGGTTCCTTAAAGAACTGAAGAAGCCTTTATAAAAAGGCATTTTCTTGGTCACTTAAGACTGTACAAATTTTAATCATATAGGGCC
The DNA here is from genome assembly GCA_003546025.1 of Camphora micrantha. Taxonomy (NCBI): domain Eukaryota; kingdom Viridiplantae; phylum Streptophyta; class Magnoliopsida; order Laurales; family Lauraceae; genus Camphora; species Camphora micrantha. The sequence goes on along the minus strand of QPKB01000001.1, from coordinate 38,372,755 downwards.
TGTTTATGGTGTTTATCAAGGTTTATGGTGTTTATCAAGGGTCACTTTACCTGAAGGTTGGTACATATTGGGATGAACTTGATGTAGTAAGGCCTTCCATGACTTAGTCTTCTGGACTTGATAATTGATATTTATCTGACTGTCGTGGCTTTCTAGATACAATGTCGCGGGCTCGTCACGGAACTGACACGACTACATAAACTAGTCATGAAATTGACAACCCAAGGAAGTGACAATTTTAACTATGACACTAACTTGAAATTCTGGTTAATCAGTAATTACAAAACAATTGCTGCTTTAAATTTTTTTCATCAATTGTATCTATGTACCCAAGCCTTTTTGTACCAGCAATGGTCATCTTTGCCGAATATGATGACTCTGTTTAGTTTCTTTTATTAGAAAGTTTCCAGTAATCTTATTGTTGGGATTAACCACACTACAGAAATATGAGATGTTCTTAAGAAACTCTCTTCCTCAAAACCCATACAGGTGCAATCTATTCTATGAACTTCAACTATGCACTTACATTAAAGAGCCATGAAACAGAAGTTCCTGATACAATGTGATAAACTTCACAAACTTCGACAATGCACTCAAATTAAAAAAAACTAGGGTTCCTAGTACAATTGTAAAAACTCTCTCTTTGCATTTTGCAAGAAACCACCAAAAAACTGATACACACCGAAAGTCGTTTGAAAAACAGCACCTAATTTTCACATACCTGTGATTTGTCGAAAAGAAAACCCCACCATATGATGGTAATGTTAACATGTAATGGCTGATGTCAGCCCTAGAAATCCATTGGTTTGCTTGTCTGGCTCGGCCCCAGTAGGGCACTGTTTCTCCTCCTTTAGCTGGTCTATGCTTTAGAGATACTCTGGCATCAAGCTGGTTTGCTTACAAGAGAAGAATAATGAAGAAAGAGAAAAAAGAAGAACAAAAACGAAACGAGAAAGTAAGAAGAATAAGAGAGAAAAGTTAAGAAGAATAAGAGAGAAAAGTGAGAAGCACTTCGGGCATGGTTTAAGTTGGTAGTTCAACAGTATGCTGGGAAACCTGACTCTCATATTTATATTAATTGAATATTACAAATTTAAAAGAAATTTACTCTAAGTTCTGTCAAATTACAAACATTCTCTTGCCTAGAAATTACAAATTTGTATGAATCACAACAGTTTATTGTAGGGCCCATATAGTGAACAAAACATATTAAGAGCTCGTACTTTCTTACATGCGGAACATGTGAGAAGATCTGCGACAATTCTGTACAAGACCTTATGTTGTGTTTCACTCAGCCTAAAATTAGTTTTGGCTGCACAAATCACAACCATTTGATTGGGGGACTTTTGAGGCAAGGATATGTGAAGAAAAAACATTCAAACAGGCAAAGTTCCCTTGACTGTCCATTATTTTTTCTCTTAAGTTAAAAAGAATACGTCAGTTAGAGAGTTTGTATGTCCTGAATTCCCTAGAATGGTCCACCAGATGACTATTAAAGATCTTATACTTTTGTGGTGTTTGTTGTCAGGGTCACAGCTAACTTATTGATGTTAAGTGGGTCATGAACCATCAATGTCAAAGCCCACTTAAAGATAGTCAAAACCATCCAATCGTGTACAGCTATAAAACAGTGCGTAATTCCATAGTAGGAGATTCTCTAGGATTGTGATTGATGTAAATTAAGTAGATTGTAGCCACAATTGAGCATTGTAAATTCTATATAAAGGAAGAAGACCCTCAAACAGGATCATCCAAAATTTCACTCAAACTCTCTCTTGTTCAATCTCTAGATCTCTTTCGTTTATCCTTTGTCATGGTATCAGAGCTACTGTAAAAAAGAAGCTTCTGATTTCCCTTCCTTGGTTGTAATAGAGAGAAATCAATCTCTCTTGGAGAATAACAGATCAGGGCTCTGTTTCGAAGCATCCTTGCACCAGGCAGTTCGTACATCTACTGTAGATCATCTCTTATCTACAGTGGCCCACCTGTGAACAACCAGACCTCACTAGCAGCCACTACAGACAGGATCGACTGCTTCTTCTGATATTTATGAAGATTTTTTCAGGATTTTTAGACACTTGGAGGTTGGTTTTCTGATCACTCTTGTGATTTCAAATTTTTTCTGCACTGTTTTGATCTCAACTGTCCAGAAATTTGGATCTGAGGTCTGTTTCAAATCAGGCTCTACCACCAGAAGGCTAGGTGTTGTCTGAGATCAGGTCTGAACCCTGATCTTGAATCTGATCGCTCTGTGGGCCCCATGTTGTCCAACAGTCCCTCATTCAAGGTCGCCTGCACTGTTTTTTTCTTTGTTTTGGGGTTCCTCACGGAATACATCTCAGATCTCCTCTTTTAGATGTGATTTCTTCAAAATCATCTTCCTGGATAATTTTCCTGGATAATTTTTGCTGTATTTCTACTGTCTGCAATGGTTAAACACGAAATTGCTTTGATCAACTTTAGTGGGAAAAACTACACATCGTGGGCTTACCAATTCCAAGTATATTTAGAAGGGAAAGAACTGCTGGGTCATATTGTAGAAGATAACACGGCTGTAAGATAACAGGCCCTAGGCTCAGCCCAATAAGGCCCATGTACAGCCTCCCACACGTGGGATTTAGGCTAGATTGTATATAGCTGATTTCTCTCATCTTTATTCCTTGTATAGATTAGGAGATATTCTTTCTATTCTTTCTTTATTCTAATTTGGATTCTTAACATGTTTAGAGCCTTGATTAAGGCATATAGAGATTATAAATACAATAGTCGATCCTCAATGTTGGGACGACCTTCTCTCCAGTCTTCTTCTTCTTCTTCTTCTTCTTCCTCCTTCCATAAATGCTAACATGGAATCAGAGCCATAAAATCTTGGAGGTCTCATCTACATCATCAAAACATCTTGGAAGAAACACAGATCAAGAATCTGTGATTTTTGAAGCAAACCATGGGTGCCAACCTACTGATTTCTCATCGTGATCAATAGTGGCCCACTTGCAATCATCACAAAGTCCACAAGTCTCACTCCAGCCTTGGTCGACTATCTCTCCTGGTCTTTTTGGAGATTTTTTCAGCATTTTTCAGAGATCAGAGGTAGGCCTTTTGATGTCTTGTGATTATCCAACTTTTTGAAATATTTTTCATATCAGCCGCACATAATCCTGGATTCTGAATGGATCTTGATGAGACTTGTACTGCTGGAAAAGGAATTTGGTACTGGTTTCTAGCTTCTAATCTGATTCTCAATCAGATCTGTCGTGGGCTCCATGCAGGGATCGTACCTCCAAATTTCAGTTCTTCTAGGACTGGTTTTGGCCTAAACTGCACCTTCTTGTGCTGTTTTCTGTTGGAAGCTTCATCAACTAGTGTTACTGCTGCTTTCTGATCCGTGGACTTTTTTTCACCTTATTGTGCTGATAAGGGCTGTTTTCTTCTTAAACACCGGCTTTTTTTTTTTATTTTTGCTGCTGCTCTCTGTTGTCTTTCTTTCTATTGCATTCTGCAATGGACAAGTATGATGTTATCCCAATTAAATTTAATGGGCATAATTATATGTCTTGGTCCTTCCATTTAAAGAACTATGTAGAAGGAGAAGGGCTCTTTGGTTATCTTGATGGATCAACCACTAAGCCTCCGACTCCAAGTACCACTGACTTAAAAGTCTTAGCCACCTGGTCTAAGGAAAATGCTAAAGTTGTCATTTGGATCCTCAACTCTGTTGATCCCTCTCTTGCCGTTGCTCTTCAAGCCTACACTATAGCAGCTGATATGTGGGCACATCTCAAGAAAGTCTACCACCAAACCAATAAAGCACAGAAGTTTTACTTGGATAGTGAAATTGTTAAATATAATCAAGGGGATAAATCTGTGCAGGAATACTTTAATGGTTTCCTCACCTTATTTCCTCACCTTATGGATTGAAAGGGATTCAATGTTGATCCAAACAGTCTCTTCTGGATTTCTATATGAGGTTCTCAAATCACAAGAAGAATATGTTCAGAAATTGAATATGTTCGGTCTGCCCTCATGAATAGAGAAATTTTTGCGAATCTTGATGCTTGCTTTCAAGAAGTCCTTCGCGAAGAATTTTGTCTCACTTCACAGCGTGTTATTCTTAAAGAACCAAAAGCCTTCCTTGCGCCTCTTCCTGCTGCTTTGCTCTTATAGCAACCCCAAATCCGAAGCTGACTCAATATTATTAATGCAAAGGCTTCGGTCACATTGCCAAAAATTGTTGCAAGAAATTGGTTTGCCGATATTGGAAACGCTCTGGTCATCTTATTGATGATTGCCGCAGCCTACAGCGAAGGAATGAGAGACAGCCTAAGAAGCTTCCCTCCAATATTCCAAGACAGAATATTCTAACTGCATTTTAGGCTCAAGCACCCTTATTTGATACAGGAAGCATTTCCTCCGGGGCTATATCCATGACTCCTGCTCAAATTGAACAATTGATTCAAAACACAGTTATCTCAGCATATGCATCTATGGGCTTTACTGGTGGTCGGTATCAAATTCATTCTCCTATAGCTTTTCCTGCCTTTTATTCTTCTGCATCTCTTTCTTCTCCTTTCACCTCATCCACATGGTTTTTAGATTCAGAAGCTTCAAATCACATGACATCTATAGAACATAGCTTTACAGCTTCCCACCCTTGGTAAAGAAAAAATAACCACTGCTAATGGAGATCAACTACTCATTTCTGGAGTTGGTATCGTTACTTTATCTAGTGTGTGTGGCCAATCCATCACCCTTCTCCTTGTCTATTTTGTTCCAAAATTATCAGCCAATTTACTTTCTGTAGGACAACTTATTGACAATGGATATATTGTTTACTTTTCTTCCTCTGGTTGTGTTATACAGGGGCGACAAACTGGGAAGGTGATCGCGACGTGGAGTAAACATGGGCGTCTATTTTTGCTCGTCATTGGACATCATTCCTTCTTTGCTTCTTTTAATACTTTTAATAAATTGTGGTCTGTTTGGCATAAAAGTCTTGATCATGTGAACAATGCTCATTTAATTTCCTTGTTTGAGATTGGTTGTTTGGAATCTACTGTTGATAATAAAATGACGTCTTCTTTATTTCAATCTAAGTGTGAAACTTACTGCTTAAGTAAGAGTCACATTTTTCCTTATTCTATTCATAATTCTTGTGTTCGGCATCTTTTGACATTATTCACACTGATGTTTGGGGAAATGCTCCTACCTTAAGTAGGACGAGATTCAAGTACTATGTGACTATGTGACCTTTATTGATGATCATTCCCGTTATACTTGGATTTATTTCATGCGCTTGAAATTTGAAGTATTTTCTATTTTTCAAAGTTTTAATAACATGGGCCAAACCCAGTTTAAGAAAGCAATCAAGATTCTTAGATCCGATTCTGGTGGAGAATTCACATCTCATGAAATAAGGCATTCTTCACCAAAAATCTTGTCCGCATACTCCTCAACAAAATTGAATTGCGGAAAGAAAGAACATACACATTCTTGAAACTATTCGTACTCTTTTAATTACATCATTAGTTCCTCCCAATTTTTGATGTGATGCTGCACAAACTGCTGTGTATCTTATCAATCATCTTCCTAGTACTGTTCTAGGAAAGACTACTCCTTACGAATTCTCTTTGGTTGTACCCCTTCATACTCTCACTTGCGTGTTTTTGGTTGCTTGTGCTTTGTTTATCTGCCACCTACTGAGCGCACTAAGTTATCACCCTAGGCTGCCAAATGCATCTTTCTTGGCTACAGTAATGAACACAAAAGGGTTTTTGTGTTATTATCAATTCAAAAAACGCATGCGAATATCTCGTAATGTGATTTTTTTGGAACAGATTCTTTTCTTTTCGTAACGTTTGGACAGTCATCCTATCACTATGCCCTATCTGCCACAATTCCTGGAGTTTACTTCTCCATCCACTGTTCCAAAAGTCTATGTTCGGCGTAATACGGTCCCTCCTAGGGTGCCTCCATCTCCTGATCATCTCTCAGTGTTGCCTACTGAACCTTCAGGTAATAATGTTCTTCTGATAGCATCTCTTCTCTACGACGCTCTAGTCGTCTTTCCGTTGCTCCTAACCGTTGTAGATTTCCTGCTCTTTTTACTTCCTTGGATAGTGCTCCTAGCCTCCTATACCCACCTCATATTCACAGGCCTCGAAGATCGCTTACTGCCAGGATGCTATGAATGAGGAATTGCTCGCTCTTGAGCAAATCAAACATGGGAATTGATATCGGCCCCTGAAGGAGCATCTGTGATTGACAGTAAATAGATCTACTCAAAGTTCACTCTGATGGGAGTCTTGATTGCTACAAAGCTAGATTGGTAGTGCAGGGTTATAAGCAGGAATATAGAATTGACTATGAGGAGACATTTGCACCAGTGGCTAAAATGATCACCGCTTCTTTGTGTCGCGGCAGCCTGCAATTGGCCTTTATGACAAATGGATGTAAAAAATGCATTTCTTCATGGGGACTTGCGAGAGATTGTTTACTTAAAACCTCCTCCGGGATATACTTGTCCTCTAAAGCATGTTTGTAAGTTACGGAAATCTCTTTATGGACTTAAACAGGCTCCTAGGGCTTGGTTCGATAAGTTCCGTTCAACAATTCTTCAAGCTGGATTTCGTCAGAGTCATTATGATAGTTTCCTATTTTTGAGATGGACGCCGAAGGGCTACACATTCCTCTTAGTCTATGTGGATGATATGATTATCAGTGGCAATGATATTGCCGTCATTACGGATCTCAAATACCATCTTACTCGCCATTTTAGAATGAAGGATCTTGGTCCTCTCACCTACTTTTTGGGGCTTGAGTTTTTACGTAACAAATCCGGCATTAGGGTCCATCAGTGTAAATATGCTAGAGATTTGATCACTTTGGCAAGGCTTGATGATGCTCACACTTTTGATACACTTATGGAATTGAACAGCAAAATCAGTATGGATGATGGCCCTCTCCTAGATGATCCCTCAATTTTCCAACGGATAGTTGGTAGTTTGCTCTACTTAACTATGACTCGGCCATATATTTTTCATGCAGTTCATACGGTAAACCAGTTTGTTAGCAATCCCCACAAACCTCACCTTGTTGTTGCTTTGTGAATACTCCGCTATGTTAAAAGCACTCTTAACCATGGTCTCTTCTACTCTTCTGGTATTTCTCTGCGCTTATTAGCTTATGCGGATGCTGACTGGGTTGGTTGCCCAGATTCTTGGCGATCTACCACTGGCTGGTGTATGTTTCTTGGGGAATCTCTGATTTCGTGGAAGTGCAAGAAGCAAACCACCCTTTCAAAATCTTCTGCTGAGGCCGAATATCGAGCGATGCCATCTACTAGTGCTGAAATCATCTAGCTACGCTGTCTTCTCTGTGAATTTAGTGTCATTATTGGTAGTTCTACACCTCTTCATCGGGACAACACCAGTGCTACCAGAATTGCCAACAATCCAGTCTTTCATGAAAGGATGAAGCGCATTGAGATTGATTGTTACTTCATCCGTCAACATGTTACTCAGAAGATAACTTTGCCTCATGTCTTTACTCTTAACCAGTTCACGGGTATATTCACAAAAGCTCTTCCCAAAACGCGTTATCATGATCTCACTAGCAAATTGATGTTTTCTGCTTTACCACATCAATTTGAGGGGGAGTGTAGAAGATAACAAGGCTGTAAGATAATAGGCCCTACGCCCAGCCCAATAAGGCCCATGTACAACCTCTCACACGTGGGATTTAGGCTAGATTGTATATAGCTGATTTCTCTCATCCTTATTCCTTGTATAGATTATGATATATTCTTTCTATTCTTTTTTTATTCTAATTTGTATTCTTAACATGTCTAGAGCCTTGATTAAGGCATATAGAGGTTATAAATACAATAGTCGATCCTCAATGTTGGGATGACCTTCTCTCCAGTCTTCTTCTTCCTTCTTCTTCCATATATGCTAACATATATAACTGGTTTTGATCCAAAACCTAAAGAGGATGACAAGAAAATTCTAGCATGGTCCACAAGGATGCCAAAATCAGAACTTGGATCCTCGGATCTATAGAGCCAAATCTCATATTGAATTTGAAACCCCACAAAACAGCAAATGACATGTGGGATTATTTGAAGAAAGTCTATCATCGTGGTAATTCTGCTTGTCAGTATAAACTGGAACTGGAAATTGCACAATATAATCAAGGAAATTCTTCTATCTAGGATTATTACTCAGGATTTCTGACATTATGCGCTGAATATGATGGCTCTTTTAGAAATACAGGAACGTTAGGCCACTAGTCATCGCGACCAATTTCTGATGAAATTGCGCCCTGAATATGAATCTGTCCGGTCTAGTATTATGAGTCGAGTTCCCTCTCCATCATTAGATGAATATCTAAATGAACTCCGTGAAGAGACTAGTCAATTGACTCAGCTTACTTTGAAACAAGTCTCTGGTGGCCCTTTGTTAGTTGCATATCTCTCAATAGATTCTTCTTCTCAATCTGCCGGTCCAACCCTGATTGCATACGTTGCGAAAGGAAACCCTCAGGGATGTGGGACTTAACCGCTCAATCAGTCAAATGTGCGTTTCTTGGATATGCTTCTCACCAAAAAGGTTTCCTTTGTTATGATCCTAGTACTAATCGCATTCGCGTCTCTCGCAATGTTGTTTTTTTTTTTTAAACAATATATTTTTCCAAATCAAGAGAATTTCTCAACTTCTTTTTCCTTTTTACCGGACTTTGATCATGATTCTCCATTACCTATTCGAGTGTACGAAAGGCGTAAGAAGGATGTTTCTACACTTTCACCCCCTCAAGATCTACCTCCAGCACCTGATCCACCAACTGCCGCTGTCCAATCTCCAATTCCTCTTCGGTGCTCCACTTGTTCCTCTCGGCCTCCGGACAGATATGGTTTCACCCATACCTTGTTGGTTGCTGCCGTATCCTCTCTTGCCATACCTAATTCTTATTCGCAGGCCGTGAAGCATGATTGTTGGAAGAAAGCTATGCGGACGAATTAGGAGCACTTCAGGCAAATCATACATGGGATATTGTTCCATGCCCCTCTTCCGCAATGCCCATTGGATGCAAATGGGTTTTCTCAGTTAAACTTAAAGCAAATGGCTCATTAGATCGCTATAAAGCACGACTTGTTGCACTTGGCAACCGTCAAGAATATGGCATAGATTAGGACGAAACTTTTGGCCCAGTAGCAAAAATGACAACAGTTCGTACTGTTCTCACCATTGCCACTTCTTGTTCATGGCCTCTTTTCCAGTTTGATGTAAAGAATGCGTTTCTCTGGGGCGATCTTAAAGAAGAAGTATATGAGTCTTCCACAAGGCCTAATTAGTTCTTCCAATGGTGAGGTTGCCTGTTATGGCAATCCCTCTATGGTCTAAAGCATCACCGAGGGCTTGGTTTGATCTTGTTCTTTTCTTCCCTATTTTGCTTTGAGGCCTTTGGCCTCCTTGTAAAGCTCCCCTTCCTTTCGGGTGGTGGCTGTTTTTTGGGGATGTTACTCAGCTGCTTCTCAGTATAGTTCTTGTATACTGTAAAGCTTTTTTCAATACAAATTATCATTAAAAAAAAAAAAACCCTTCATTTTCAGCAAAGTGCATCTTATCCTTCCATGTTTCTGCATCATACTTCGAGAGGGATTACAGTGCTTCTGGTTTATGTTGATGACATAATCATATTTGGTACAGACTCTGTAATGATAAACCATCTCCAAAGTTCACTTCATGAGTCTTTTACATATGAAAGATTTAGGACCCCCCACCTATTTCTTGGGCCTTGAAGTACATCTGTACGATAAAGGTTTAGTCCTAGATCAACACAAATATACAATGGACCTAATCGAGATGGCGGGACTTCAGTACTCCACTTCCGTGGATACCCCTCTTGAGGTTAATGTCAAGATCAATCAAGATATAGGTAATCTTTTTCCTGATTCCACGTTATATAGGCGATTAGTTGGAAGTCTGGTCTATCTTACTGTCACTCGACCTAATATCTCATATGCGGTTAATTTGGTAAGCCAGTTCATGACAGCACCTTGACATCTTCATCTCGTTGCCGTTCGACGCATTATTTGTTATATACTTGGCACTCCATCTTGTGGGTTATTCTTTCCGGTTGGCAATTCTATTTCTTCAACAGCCTACTTAGATGCTGGCTGGGCTGGCTGTCTTGATACACGACGCTCTACTACTAGATGGTGCATGTATTTGGGCGACTCCTTGATTTCATGGAAGTGTAAAAAATAGGATAAGGTATCCAAGTCCTCAACGGAAGCAGAATATCGTGCCATGTCTGCAGCTTCCTCTGAAATAGTCTGGCTTCGTAGCCTCCTCTCCGAGCTTGGATTTCCACAATCAAATCCAACACCTCTTTATGCGGATAATACTAGTGCTATCCAGATTACTGCTAATCCCGTTTTTCATGAACGTATTGAGTATATTGAGGTTGCCTGTCATTATATACAGAACGAGTACCTGCGTAACACCATTAGTCTCCCTCATATTTATACAGGACTTCAGGTTGCCGATATATTTACAAAAGCGCTACCATGACCACGGCATTAGTTCTTGGTTAACAAATTGCTGTTGGTTGACTCCATAGCATCAATTTGAGGGGGGGTGTTAAAGTGGGTCATGAACCAGCAATGTCAAAGCCCATAAAGGCCCAGCCCACTTAAAGATAGTCAAAACCATCCAATCTTGTACATCTATAAAACAATGTGTAATTCCATATTAGGAGATTCTCTAGGATTGTGATTGATGTAACTTAAGTAGATTGCAGCCACAATCGAGCATTGTAAATTCTATATAAAGGAAGGAGACCCTCAAAGAGGATCATCCAAAATTTCACTTAAACTCTCTTGTTCAATCTTGTCTCTCGTTTATTCTTTGTCAATTGATAGCAAACTGACTGAAAGAAATGAGAAAGAGAAAAAAAAAAAAAAAAAAAAAAAAACACATGAGGATGAGAAAAGTGGCTTACGTCTAAGGTTTTTTCATGAATTTTTTCTTCATTCAAACTAAACATCAATGCTTCTCATCCTTGCTAGTTACGAGTATTCATTGTTTCTTGTGTATTGTTACTTAATTTCTTTGGATGTTTGATTTTATTCTATACCATGAGTGACATTGGCAGAATATTACAAGTTGGAGCCTAGGCACTATCTTTTGCTTTTTTTTTTTTTTTCATGCTTATTTTTTCTTTTCTTCTTTTGTTCTAAAAATAAAGGCTGCTTTTCTTGCACGTGAGACTGAAGAGGAGGAGAGTAATATGCAGAAGCTCAAGAACCTGTTAATTGATGAAGAAATTTCAGTAAAACTGCTCCATGAGAAGTTGGAAAAACAGGTTAGTGAAGTGATTTTCATCTTGCCATCATATGTTTAAGGATACCTTCTTGTTGACAACTTGATAATGCAGTCAAAATCCCAAGAGAAAGCCTTGTCGCATAGTAATCAGCTCGGGAGTCCGAGGTCAATCCACAGGGAATGGGAGAGTAGAAACACACTTTCCTAGCCTAAATACAATCTAAAACTAGCCTAATAAAAACCTATAAATTAAGCATTAATTACAACCTAAAAAAGCTAAAACTGAAAATAAACAAAACTTAAACTAAACTGATCCTAAATGAAACTGCTGAAAATTAAAATGCTGTAACTCCGCTGTCAACCGAAGAAAATTAAATTAAAAAAACCAATTGGATATAATTAAACTGAAATCAATTAAAAGAAAACGTCTAAGGATATGGATCCCCTTGTTCTAATAATTTGAAATACGCATAGCTTAGATCCTCTTCTCTAGAATCCAATCCAAGAGAAGAGCAAAGATCAAATTCCCAATTGAGTTGTTTATGGAAAAATCAGTTAAACCATTCAATGCTCAGTTTTGGATTCTCTTTATTATTAGAGGATTTCAAGCATTCCCTATATCTAGAATCGAAAATAGGAAATCAAAGAACATGAAAAATAAAGAAAAACCATCAACCAATTGAAGAATTTAAATCTTTTGATCATGTCTATCCATAGAACAAATAAAAGAAACAAGCTTCACCTTCTCCTTAGACTATGAACTTAGCCTTCCATCGAGTACATCTTCTTCTTCTTCTCTAAAAATATTACAATAATGCTCTTGAAAGAAGAGAGAAAAATAATGGAAAGAGGGGGAAGATGGAAGGAGAGAGGAGAGAGAGGAGTGGGGTGTGGAGAGGAGTGGGTGGACATCCAAGGTGTGGGACGTCCCCTCCCTTATGGGGAAGAGAGAGAGAGAGATTTGTGTGGGATAGATAAAAGGAGAGAAAAAAGGAAAAAAAAAAAGAAAAAAGAGAGAAGAATGGAAAAAAAAGGAGAGAAGATAGGAAAGGGAGAGAGAAATAGGAGAAAGAGAGAAAAAAATAAGAGAAATAGAGATTCCTTCTCAATTTTTATCTTTGTTGCACCTGAGCTTTCCTATTTCAACACATCTTCTCTCCTTTGCAAAATCTCTACGCAATCTCCACCGTTGATCTCATCTTTGATTGATTCTTCTCAAATTAGAAGTCTTGCATATTTAGGGAGTCTTCTCTCTTTTGGAGTTCTCCTCTTGCTAAAAAAAACTCTCCTTACTTTGAATGTCTCCAACTTGCAGCCAAAACTGGAATCGTGCTTGCATTGAAAGTCTAAGAGAGTCCTTCCTTGATTTAAAAATTCTCAATCATTGGAGAGTTTTTTTCTCTCAAACTGCTGTGGACCCCACCAAGGGACGTCCCTCGGATTCATGCCCAAGGGGGAAACTTCCTCCTGTGTGTATTTCTTCTCCTTCTTATTTTGACTTCTGACTTATCTCTGCTACTGAAGTTGGCTCCGCAAGTGAGTCCCTTTGTATAGTCCCTATGAAAGAAAATTGTTAAATTAAAAATAATAATTGAAATTATTAAGGACCACACGTAGAAAACTATCTTGCTTTGCATGAGACTCAAATCAACACGCATGAACTCATGCAAGTATACCATTTTGCTCAGAATTTCGTGTACTGATTGTGAAAAGAAATTTCATGGGTTTTCGTGTGAAAATGAAGATATTAGTGACGATAGTCCGATAATCCAAAAGGAATAATCCGATAAATATTCAAATTCCCACAATAAAACACAAATTCTTGTTAAACCCATTTTGAAAGCGATGATGCATATTTATATGTAATGTAGATTATTTGACCAGAAATAAGTCCGAAACCTCGATGAAATAATGACAATAATATGCAATATTTTAGATGTGTCACTTCTCATGCCACTAAATGACAAAAAACCCTCTCTTTTTTTTTTTTTTTTTAGCAAAAAAGTAAAAACGATTCCTTCTTATACCGCTAAATGACAAAAAGCAATGACAAGTTTTTTGTCATTTAGCACTTCCCTATCACATTCCCAACCCAGATTAGCACAAATATTAGTGTCTCGGGGCATGACGCTGCCACTGTGGGGTGAACAATATAAAGTTTTCCCATGCGGTGAAAATTCCCACAGGATTCCGCGATATGAGGCTTTGCCAAATTCCTCAAATCTTTAAAACATTCAACAAAAGCTTGTGCGAACAATTCAATATTAGCACATATTTAAAATAGTAAGGCATCACACATGGTAGCAAAGTACGGACAACATTCCTATAGCATTAAACATTTTAAAGTAAACGTTTACAAAAGTATCTTAATTACATTTCCACAATAAAAGGCCTACAAAAACGATGGCCAAGTGAACTGCAAAATATGAAACCCAAAAGACATCTCCTTAAAGATGATAACGAAAACTCCTGAGCCAGCGCGATGCTCTAGAGCACATTGTCTGCGTACTGTTCCCTCAAACCCTGCAGTTCCCGTAGTCAACTGCTCCGGGGTAGTGGATCTATTACCTGCAGCACCAAGTATAGCAAAATCAGGTTTATGATAACCTCACGTAGTCAATTTAGATAACATTCACTTGTTGCATCAATATGGAACTTAAAGACAGGAAATTAAAGAAGAGCAACTAGGCAAGATTGTGTAAGAATAATAATAACATTAAAGAATCATTCAAGACAAAGTAACATGGTTTTAAATTCTGGTGCTGGTTGGGACCGGGATGAGTCTGTACCGACCGTGCCAGATTGGTATGACCGCGCTAGTCCTAAAAGGTGTCAAAATTTTTAATTTTTTTATAAAAATAGAAATAATAGAAAACTAGGAAAAATATGTAAATTGATCTATTTAACAAGTATCCAATCTAAATATAGTGATGTTTAGTGTTGTTGAGCACTGAGTCGCTGAGAGTATAACTTATAATTACTAGTTTTGAGGAGGCAAAATTATTATTTTTTTGTCTTTTAACATAAGGGAGAAGTCATTTTCATTAAAGGTAAATTGGTCAAAAAAAAGGACTAACGGAGCATATAATTAGTATACTTTTTATGGATAAATGACATGCGTAAGTTTTGTTTAAGCTTACAAAGTTCACTAACTCAAGTTACTTTCAATGAGCGCCCCACCTAGATATAGACTAACATAGTATATTAGTTGAAGGCTTGGATATGCATTGGGAATATTCAAATGACAGTAGCCTTTAATTTTTTTATACTCCATGTTTAAGGTAAGAGGCAAAATTATATTTTTATCTCAAGGAATAAATCATTTGAGTTTCTTTTTAAGGATAAAGTGGTCAAAAATAAAAAAATTTGAGGGTCTCATTAAGTTTTGTTCAATGTGATTGTGTCGAGAGGTTTTAATAAAAACACAAAATACAGCAGCTATTTTTGAGAATATGTGAAAATAAAAGGTCCTATATGTGAATGTCTCTTTAGAAAAGAAAAATATTCATTTTAATTAAAACTAGTTTTCAAACCCATGCACTCCAAGCACAAAGAACCGCCACAACACTTCTACCAGTGAGCTACAGAGCACTGCAGAGCATTATTTGCAAATGCCATATATTTTATAAAATTTGACTTCTGGAATACCGGTACCCGACTTGTGTCGGAGCTGATTGGCACCGGGTTGACTCGGACGGTGCTGCCGGAATTTAAATCCATGCAAAGTAATAAGTAATAACATGACAGAACTTTAGGGGCACATTTGGTAAGCATCCTCAGTGAGGATTCCTCGCAGGTTTTCTGTGCTCCCGTGGAAAACCCACGTTTGGTAATGCAAGGAAACCTTCATCAAGGAATCTCTGCATCACCATTCCTGTGTATTTCCCATGTCAGACCCTTCCCCCTCTGAAAGACAGAATCAGTGAATGGGCAGAAAGGCATTGCTATAGTGCGCAATGTGGTAATATAGGGTTCATCGTTTTTTTCAAAATCTGACCTTTTCTTGGCCCCACAATTAAGATCTGAACCGATAGTATTGTTTAAAAGGCCAAAAATGGCAGGGACGTCAAATATCAGCCGTTGATTGTTCACGGATTTTGAGATATTTGCAAAAACGTCCAGACCGTTGGATGGCAATTTCTGAAATTCTGTGGGGCCCATTTGCGAAATCCAAACCGTCCAATCTCTTCAAAATGCGCTCTAGGTCCAAATTTGGCAGCCTGATTGCCAAAAAACTATTGACTATTGATTTCACACTAGGCAAAAAAGGGGATAAAAACAGTGTGCTTTTTTCAATTTTTTGGTTCCTGTGGGGCCATAATCATGATCTAAACCGTGAGTTATCTCTAAAAGGTCAAAAACGGCCAGTTGATCAAATTTCAGCCGTTGATCATGTCTAGATATCGAGATATTTGCAAAAACGTCCAGATTCTAAAATAATAATTTTTTATTTTTGTGGGGCCCCTTCGCACGATTCGAACCGTTCAAATACTCTAGATGGCCCAAATTGACTTTGAGTAAAAAGTTGATGTCCTGATTCGTCATAGATCTTAAGTTATTTTCAAAAAACTTACAACTATTGTATCACATATTCTACTAATGGTGGGAATCCTCTTTCAATGCTAAACCTAGAACTCTCTTTACAAATCCTATATGAGGATGGCTTGATTCCACTGGAGCAAAGGAATCCTCTAGAGCATAGAATCCCCTCCATACCATGGATGCTTACCAAACGTCCCCTAAAGAAAATGGCAAACTAGCAATTTGATACCACGTGGCTAAATTCTCCCGATAATCACTGTTGCAAGCGGCGTGACTGTGGCCAAAAGCGAGTGAGCAATCAAGCACTGTATCGCAAGACCCTGGGAGTCTTAAGTATGATCATCAAGTATCAGGTATGGTACTGAAGCTACCCTGGGCCACTTTAACGAGAACTACACTACAATGAGTATAGATAACAACAAAATCGACACACAGTTGAACCTCACTTCACACAAAACCCCCAAATTCTGCCAAAAAAGCTCCTAAAAAAAAAAAAACCGAAGAAGGGGATCGAATTAGGACTTGCATGTTGGAATCCACAAGTAAAATGGACTCCCAAACAATAATCTAGAAAATGGGGAAGCGACCTTACCTCTAGGTGCTCCAATGAGTGAGAAATCAACGAAAATAGGGGCTGTTGTGATGAGAATTGCGAGAGAATTTGGTAGATGATGACGATGTGGGTGCTTGATCAATTGGTGAAACTCAAACCCAAATTGGTGAAGTTGTTTGGTGAGAAATGAAGAATAAACATGGGAGAAATGAAGGGAAGAAGAAACCAGTTTGAAAGCTATGAAGGAGCAGAAGAAAATGGAGGGAAAGGTCGATGATGGCTTATGTAAGGAACAAATGGGGAAATGACTTCTGTCCCCCACTCAAAGGTATTCAAATCAGACAATTGAAATGACGCGACTTTCTAGACCTCGAAGGGGTATGGAGCCTTCACAAAAATTTCTCTAAGTAATGATGATGACATCACAGCTCCTCCGTTCAAAGTCTACCAACGGAAGAAGAAGAAATCACAAAGGCAGGCCTCTTTGTGGTTAGATGGTTATTTCTTGGTATTAGATCACATATCCGATGAAGATCCACTGTTGGATTGCAAATCAAATGCAGATCTACAGTTGGATTGCGAATCAAATGTAGATCCACCGTTGGATCTTGATCCTGATGAAGATCCACTGTTGGATCTGACTCGATTTTACATGTGACCCATGATCGGGATGAAGACCTCATGTGGTAGATATCTTGAAGGCCCCATGTCGGGATGCACCACATGGGAGGGACCAGTGACAAAAGAAGAACAAGATCGAGAGGGGCCCATTTTATGCTTTTCTTATGTGTTTGGTTTATTTTATTTATGAATTAGAGTTTTAGTCGGGGGCCCCTAGATTTTAAGTAGTTGTTTTAATCTCAGCCATTCGCATGTTACCTATGGTTGAGATCAAGTTCTAGGTTAGGGTTATCTGTTTAACCTTTGTAAAGATAGTTTTTGAAACCTAATGATAATGAATGATTTACTGGTTTGAGTGCCTATAATCGGCTCCTTATAGAAAGGATTTGGCGGAAGCCACTGGTGGAATCCGGTGAAATCAAGGTATTTTCTTCTCCTTCTCTCTTCCTTTTGATTAAGGTTTGTTGGTTTTCGTTTCACCATCATCATCATCTCTACCAGCCCCAAGATCCCATTCTTCCATTGCCTGTACAACCCAATATGCATTAAAATCAAGCCCTAAAGTCATTCCTCCATAGCCGCCAGCCATCGGCCTTTCACATGCATCAGCTGACACCCCTAGTGCTATAGATTCATAGCTGTCAGCCATTAACACCATCAAGCCACTTGGCCAACACTGCCACTCAACTGATGTGGCCTGTCATACTCTCCACTAGAAAAGCCTACATTAATCGAACCTCTCTTCATCAAGGAGCCAAGTGTCCCATTACTACTTTTGAGCAGATCTACTTTTCAGCCACATATACACCTGCAGAACCCACATCCAACCATATCACAGCCCATTTCCCAAGATTCTTCTATTAAACCTAACAAGAGACACAACCGTCAGTCCGTGTTCCCTTGTCCCCCAACCAGTACACAGCTATTACAAGGCCTGTCCGACTAGGAGAACACTGTCAGGCCATATCCAGCCCAGCAGAACCTAGATCCAGTCTTGTGCAAGGTTGGCCGAACCCAGTCCAGGTCCAGACAGGCCCAACCGAACCCAGCCCAGGTTCATTCTAAGCCCAGCTGAATCTGATTTTCAGGTTTTTATGGACCCATTTGTCAAAAAGGGAGTAAGTGAACCTACTTGAAATTAATTGATCCCTAGGCTAGTGGAAGGGATTCTCTTCCATTGAGATTCCCGATCCTAATTTGCTCATCTTGCGGGATTGTGATATGGCTTAGACTCACGACTCGATTTTTACTTGACATTTGATAACAGAGGTCAACTTTGAGTTTTAGTTATACAATTTAGCATTGCATTGTCTTGCATCAAATAATTCACTCTATCTAACGAACCCAACATCGAGAAACTTCTGAAATTGAAGTCAACCCCTCAACTTTTCCCAAAATTACAAATAGGCCCTCAAAGGCATTAAACTAGGTCTAAAACCTCTCAAAACTTCCCAAGCACTAATCTAACACCCAAAAATAGAAAGTTTATCTTATTTGATTTAGAGTTTATTTTAATTAGAATTGTTTCCAAAAATAGATTATGGTATGAGTCTATATAAAGGATTGTAATCCCTTTTTAGGGACAAGTTCTATTGATTAATAAAAATTTATCCGTAGAGTTTTCTCTCTGTTGTGTGTCGGGTGTGAGATCAAGACAGTTCGATCTTATGGATCCCTATCCCTAAGCCTTTGGCTCGAAGAATAACCTGTGGGTTATTCTTCCCCACCCTTGCTTCATCAACATGATGGAGTAATCACGAATTCTCCACACCATTGCTTACAAGGGTCCTTACACATTATTGCTCATAAAGAGATTTCACACATCATTGCCCCAAAAGAGGGTTGCACACACTATTGCACATTATTATCCATAAAGGGATTTCCACACATTATTGCACATTATTATCCATAAAGAGATTTCCACACATTATTAACACATCATTAGACATAGGGGATTCCCACACATTATCACCCATTATTACCCATAAAAGGGATTTCCACGCTGATGCAGCCCAGGAAAGAAGACCAAACCCGCAACAGGGATTTGGCCGAATCTAGATGGATTCAACAATCAAGAACTCACGCACAGAATAAACTAACCAAATCAATAACAGATCAGAACTTAATTTCAATTCAATAATAAGATGTGTCAATCCCTAAAGGGGATTTACATATTTATAGAGAAGATCAAAGAACCTTTCTAATCCTACTAAGATTCTATTACTAAACATAGAATTCCAATATTAAAGAAACCTACTAATTCTAAGATGCTAAACTGCTAAATAAGATAACTTCCCACAACAATTGGCTAATCCTCATTGGATTTATGGGCTTTTCCAATGGGTTGGATTTGATTGACCCGATAGCTCACGGGCTAGGCCTGGTGGACTTGGGCCTGGCTCGACTTGCATCAATTCTCCCCGCTTTAGAAAGACTTGACTTCGGCGAGTGTATAGCTTGATAACGCCATATAAGTTTGGGTTAAGGCGCTGGAAATCAGTAGCAGTGATCCATGATGTGTCTGAGATGGGGCGATTCTTCCACTAAACAAGAAACTTCTGAAAACCTCCGTGGCGTGTAGATATGAGTTGATCATCAAGTACATCCACAATTTGATAAGACGGAGGAAGAGTAGGCAGTAGAGATAAGATATGTTCTTTAATTCCTTCATCAGTGTGATGTCCACGGTAAAGAGTCAAGTCTTCTACATTAAAAGTGGAACTGATGCCTAATTCTGCGGGCAGTTCAAGAACATATGCATTGGAACTTATCTTTTTCAAGATTTTAAAAGGACCTGAATTTTGAGGATGTAGCTTCTTATTTTCTTTGGGAGGGAGGCGCTCGGGATGTATTCTGACCATAACCATATCACCTTCTGCAAACTCAACAAAACGACGATGTGCATCAGCATGCTGCTTGTAGTTGTCATTACTAGTGGCGATGTTATGTCGAACCTCATCATGTACATGCTCCATATGTCGGATAAAATCTCCAGCTTCTCCACTTGGTCGCCCTTCTATCGACAATGGAACCAAATCAGTAGGCAGGCGCGGTCGTATTCCAGTCACTGCTTGGAATGGTGACATTCTAGTAGATCTGTTGACTGAATTATTGTAAGAAAATTCAGCCATGGGTAAGACCAGATCCCAAGATGTAATGTGGTCTTGAACCAAGCATCTTAACAATTTGCCCAAACTGCAATTTACCACTTCTGCTTGACCATCAGCTTGCGGATGATAGGCATTGGAAAATTGTAACTTTGTCATAGTGGCCAGCTAGAGTGTCTTCCAAAAGTAGCTCATAAACTTCGTATCTCAATCGGATACAATTGTTTTAGGAAGTCCATGAAGGCGTACTACTTCTCAGAAGAATATTTGCACAACTTTGGATGCGTCAGAAGACTTGGAACATGGTATGAAATAAGCCATCTTAGAAATTCGATCTACCACAACAAATATAGAATCAACTTTCCGTGCTGTGTTTGGTACACCCAGAACAAAGTTCATGCTGATGTCTTCTCACGGAGCATGTGTGATGGGAAGGGGCTGGTAGAGTCCTGTATTCTTTTTGTTACCCTTCGAAAGTTGACAAACCTTGCATAAAGGAGATACCCATCCTCCTTTGTGACTCTTTTGCTGACTTTGGGGCTGCCATTGTGACGGATGAATAAATTCAGCAAGCGATAGGAATCACTCAGTTTGTGGTGGGATATGTCACCGCCGATCCAAGCGACAGGCTTGCCGGTCAATTCTTTGGCTACCAGATTGAAATTAATCCGACGGTTGTCCTCAATCGGGAGGTGTGCTCCTTCGACCCGATCAGTTTCTAGCACTTGACTTAGAAGATTAGGTGTTATTTCGAGTTCCTGTCCCCGAACAAATGTCTTGAACGAAGTGTTTGAAACTTCATGCATGTTAGAGTAGAACTCTCTGACCCAATTGACCACTATCTGGTAGCCAATATCATACAGTTTAAACCATCCTCTCTCACGCATCCACACAGCAAAATCAGTATCATCTAGCTCATTGTACATGACAATTCTTTCAGGCACAACTGAACGATGCTGGAACTTGTTCATGTAGGAAATTTGGCCATCCTCACTTAAAAACCGAGACCGATCATAAGAAGGGCGTTGACAAGTTCTTGTTTTTTAGGAGCCATACCAAGTAGCGGAACCTGCAAGAAAGCCCAGGTCTAGATCCTTAGTTAAGACAAGCCTAAAACGATCATGCAACTTTTTCCATGGGCTCTAAAAAATAAAACATAAAAAAAAAAAATTTACACATGAATCCACATGTTATCAGGTGCATAACAGATAAAGACTTGGGGTTCAGCAAATCCACGGATGGTCACATGTGCATCATCGTCAAAAGCGAGAATTGACTATATCGCATTTTTTTATGCATGGTATCCGCAGAAATTCTCCTTGTATAGCACTGGATTTTCACATATTCTTGGAAAAATTTGCACTCAGTCAGAACAGTTGCTACATAGACCTGTCCACTTGAAACCCTTACAGTTTTATGGGCATGCAACAACTGAACTTTGAAAAGGTTTTAGTCTAAAGTCAATTACCTAATAAATTTTAAATTAAGGGAATTGTCCCAGACCAATTTGTTTGTAGTGAGCATTGCAGAGTCATTGCATCAGAACTTTTGGAAGTCTGCGTGGATCAATACGATAGAATCCCTGTTAGCCTTTACAGCTGCACTGTATTCATGTATTCTTGTTGAATCCATGCACATGAAAGGGTGGTATAGGAAGAGGTTATGAGCTGGTGTAGCATTAAATTATGTTTGGCCGAGGGTTAAATGTTTGAGAAAATCAAGTGGCATAGTAAATTAGCCGTCTCTTAGGACCTGATAACAGTGCATGCAATTATTGTTCTAGACTATCTAAAATTGCTTCATGGTTGATCAACTAATCCAAACCTTATACATGAAAGTTTGCAAAAAAATCCTCCTAACAATACAAGATTACAAATTGCTATCATTATTCAAATGGATGATGAACAAAGAGTGAATGTGTACAAAATACTGGTTAAGACTGTTTGACACTGCAATGCATTTTTTGGGGCAAACTTGCTTCCACCTGTCTATGGATCGTGTTCCACCATGTCAGTTGTTGGAACCTTAATGCTCTTTCAGATGACTTTCGGATGTTTCTCGCAGTGAGGATCCATGTTTTGGTAGCTTGCAGATGTTATATTTCGGATAAAGTGTCTGAGCTATTCCTAAATCATGCTCTGCTCAGCAGGAAATCTTAAAAATGCACCCTTCTTCCATTTATTGCCCCTATAAAAGTCTGAAAAACTTGGTACTTGGTTCTTTGCTGTTGACCCATTAACTATGTTCAATTTTATTATTTTCTTGATTCATGTCTTGTTGGGCCTTCAACATCAGGTGCAGGTAGTCAAAATGTAATCAAGATATACATTATATGTACATGCTGAATTTACAGACAGCTATGAAGGGAAAGAACTAAAATAAAACCAACACTTCCCACATTTTTCTAACATTGTACCTGTTAGGTTTGGCATAACCCTGTCCAAAACATAAATATAAATTATAACAAAATAAGAAGAAGAAAGGAACCTTAGTTATGTAACTAAAGTCAAACTCATAGGCTAAAATATCTAAATGCCTCAAAAAAGAAGTAAAAGGGGACTGATAGAAGAAAGTTTCAATTTTTTCCTGACTAAATGGACTGATTCTTACAGTAAAGTTTCATACCAAGATCACCTTCCATGTCATAATCTCTTGAAGCTGTTATTTTTTGCAAATATACTCTTCCTCTTCATCCATTAGGTCAAATTGGTTTATTTACCCTTTAGAAAATATCAATTTAGCATAGAAGTGACTATTCTAGAAACTTTCAAGGAATGAAAAAAAAAAAAAAAAAAACCTAATGAAAAAAGGTTGAGCAGGAGACCAAACATGCAAACAGAGAGAAAGGGAATGAACAAGAGTAGGGAAGCCGGAAGAAAAATGATGGAATAGAAACAAACGTGCAATTGTAGATACCCTGTGTGAAGAACGAAAGCGACTCACCGTTAGCAGCAATGGAAGGAACTATGGGATAGAGGCAGATTTCCTATGGGAAGAGGGGCGGTGGCGGGTGCTGCTGAGACCTCAACGCCTGGACGTATGATGCTTGATGAGTCCTAGGGTTTGGATGGCAAGTTCTGTGATACTTTCACCAATAATAGTGATATGTATCCAGAAGGTTCGATCCATTGGACTCTCGTTCATTCTGGCCCATCACGAGTTGGCCAACAAAGGTTCAATCCATTGGACTGACAGGGTTCGAACCCCAGTCGTATCTGGAAAATGGGTCGAAATAGGTCTGGATTGGAGGTTCGAACCCTCAATGACATGGTTCGAACCATCAGTCTCTCTGGAACTTGGCTCAAAACATATGGACATTGAAGGTTCGAACCTTGATTTTATAATGAAATGCATTCACGATGTGTAAGACTTACGGGAACCTCAGATGATATTTTTTTAATCATGTCTTATGTTTACAGCTTCATTATCGTTACTTATAAATTCTAAGATGATGTTTGATCGGTGGCGAACAATTCCAGTGACCTTGCATCCTACACATGGTGTCCCCACATTCTTCATCGTCCATTGAGCCATAACAGCATATTTAAAAGAAGGCCTAATGCGGTAATTAATTACAACAGATGCATGAACATGATGGGAAAAACCATGCAAATCGAATAGGAAAACAAGTCAGGGGACAGCAACAGATATTCAGTCATCTTCTTTGATCTCTGCAGCAGATGTTGAAGTTGGGGCGATGACTGAAATGCACATGATTGAAACTTAACTAGGTGGAATTTGTTTTGGAGTTGAGATTGTAGATGTTCTCATCACCTGAGTGTCATCAACACAATGATATTATTTTCGTGGCGTTGAAATCAAATAGCAGTTTTGAAACAGTTTTAATCTGTTGTTTCTACTCAAGTGTTGCAAGTGGACCATTATTGTCGTCATCCTGTGTTGTTACTAACCATTGAAGTTGTGTTGTGTGAATTTGTGTTTTGTGATATTATTCTTTCTATTTGCCTTCCTTTTCTATGAGCTATATATATATATATATATATATATATGTGGTATTATTCTATTTGCCTTCATTTTCTATGAGCTAAATATATATATATATATATGTGTGTGTGTGTGTGTGTGTGCGTGCGTGCGTGTGCGTGTGTGTGCGCGCGTGCGTGTGGCCATGGATAGAGTCACTTCCTTTGTGATTTGTTCAATTGATCTGATGTGTGCTGAGAAAAACACTGAAAGATCTGAACCATTCAATTTTGTTAAATGTCTGTTCACAGTATGCTGTTATAGGGGTCGTTATCCGTCTTTTAGGGAGAACTCTTGGCCATATTCTATCCATTTGAGGCCTTTTGTAATTGTCTGATTACCACTTGTACTTTAAGAGACCTGATGATACTGTGCACTTCTATAGGATGTGAGATCATATTGGTGTGTCATGTGTGGAGTGGATTCATAGTGGCTTGGGCTTTATGATCTTCAATTTCGATCATATGCCAATAATGCTTTAGAGGAGTCGGTTCATTCTGAAAAACCTAGTTCAAGAATGAGTTGTTTGTCAACAAAAGAGTTTGGAGAGCAGTCAGGCAGCTGCATGAATACGAGTTTCCAACCCACCCTTGAGGTTCCACAGAAAATGCTGGACCATTCTAATTACTACAGAAAGAAATACCTGTAGATGTTCTCAGATCGGGAGTCTAATCGATAGTGCTATTGCAATATGCCTACCTAAAGTATTTGAAGGTAGTAGGTGGGACCAACATTGAAGGATTTAATTTACGAAGGTGATGGGTCGGATATCATTTCTCATCCAAGGATGAATTATTTTATGACCCGTTCAAATGAAGAGCACATTCTTCGATAACGATATCGTTACATTTAATATATATTTTCTTCATTTAATTTTGGTGACCAGCAAGAGAACTTCATTGACTTTTTATTGAGATGATAAAAGGTGATGGACTAAAGATTTGAAATTGTTCTTTGATGACGATATCGTTACCAGAATTTTTATTTTCTTCATTCAATTTTGGTGTCCAATCACAAATTCATGGTCAGTGTATATTGAGATGCACAAACAATGTGAAGGACTCACGTTTTTCGAATCTCAAGAAAAAGGAATTAACTATTTGATAAAGATATCGTAACCATAAATTTTATGTTATTCATCCAATTTTGGTGTACAACAACAAAACTATGGTGACTTTATATTGAGATGCTTAAAATATGAGAAGGACAAACGATTTAAGTCAATTTTGATTTCTGACAAATTTTTGATAACGGTATCGTTTCAGTAATTTATAGTTTATTCACCAAGCTTTTGCACCCTACAAGAAAACGATAATGACTATATAATGAGCTGCATAAACAATGGGAAAGACTTATAGAGTTCAAAAAGTTGTTTTTTTCATCATTCATAGGACAACTGGATCATCGATCACTATTTATAGGTAAGTATTAAATATCGTATGATCCTTTCCTCTTACCGTCTTTCTATAGCTCATACGTTATTCCAAAACCTTGGAATCTCACATGATATTCAAACATGAGTAGTTCATTTTCTATACGAATCTACAAATGATAATGTACTAGAAATGAAATTAGTAGATTCTTTGTAAATGTTGTAGATGACAAAAGTGATTAATTTGAGGGAAAAATGGCCTTCATGACGATGGGGAATAAGGTGGGCAAAACACGGTAAGATGCAAAATCCTGGGTTTTTAGCTCAGCTGGTGCAACAGCAGTGTGACGGCAATAGACGCATAGATGGAGTGAACGAAAAAAAGGAGACTCCCCAAACAGGAAGATGGCTCGGAGGGTGAATGTGCTTCAACTGAGGGGCAGATTGTCAAATATCAGCCTCTTATGAGCGAGGCAGCGAAAGCCATGCTTATGCAAATTCTTAAGAAGATTGAATCACCTCCCAGGTTGGAACCAAAAAACAATGCCAATAGTTTCTTGATAGATAATGTTTTCTCCCCAGATGGAGCACTGGACAGTGGAAATTCTAGTAGGATCTCAGGAGTAACACTTGCAGAGGCCCCTCATAGTTCATGGCTTTCATATATGTCCACCACCTCGGAGTTTCCTGCAATTCATACATCCGCAACCATATCTGAGATCGAATCATTTGCTGCTGTAACAGATGTAGCTGCCACTGCTCAATTGCCCGATGGAAGTGGTGCTGTCCGGAGTACAAGAGGCTATGACGCCTCCCTAAATAGAGATCTCCTCCGTCTATAGCATATTAGTTGTATGAAGGAGAATTTACGTGAATCTACTTCGAATGTGTTGGGTAGATGTATTGTTTTCTGGGTTTAAAGTCTATTGAGTAGCCAAGACCAGGTTTTGGTTCATGGGTATTTTGTTAGTTGTATTGGGATTACGTATATGATTTCCTCTATGTGTTCTTCTCTGGTTGATAGTAGGTTTTCCATTTCTACATGCTGAACAACAGAATGTGAGATCACAATGGGAAGAAGATGCCCTCAATATTAAAACTGGATGTTATCTAGATTATTTTTGTTTGTAAGTACATGATTTGAACCTGCAGCTTCATGTTCTCATGTTCTAGAAGTAAAAAACCAAACCCTAACTAGTTATGAAACCGTCTCTTCCGACGTGTCTTCTTACCTATGATGGTTTTAGAAGCCATATGATATTCTTTTCATATTATCTGATGGAATATGTTCCATGGCATTTTACCAGTTTTGCTCATGCAGAGATCATATTTCTTCTGCCCTTTGTTCATGCAAACAAAGAATCAAATAAACAACATCTTTATACATAAAAACAATTAATAAAGTCTTTCCATGTTCTCATTTTTCCACTGAAGACCCCAATAACAAAATGACCTAAAGAAAATGAAATACTCAACCAAACAGAACAAATGTAGGCATTACCATATACTCAAGGTAAAAGAAAATTCAACAAAACTGGGGAAAAACTCAGAGATCTCAACAATATGCATTGGACTTTTTCAGTTTCTATAACTGTTGTATCATATGGAAAAAATCACTCCAGCAGTTAAAAGATGGAAGATGGAAAATCACTCCAACGGTTATAGAAACTGAAGATGAAAAGAAAACAACAAAATAGACAATGTGTAAGAGAGAAGAACAAGGAAAATCACCTTCACTGAAATCTCAAATGGAAGACGACGTTGTTGGAGTCGTGGGAGTTCCGCCGGAGGATTTGGCCAGTTATTGCTTAGACAGCAGCGACCGGAGGGGAAAGCAGGAGCCGAGATGTCGGAGAGAGGGAAATAGAGAGCAACAGCGGAGAGGGAGAGGGAAATAGAGAGCAGGTACCGGCGAGGAGAACACAACGAGCGCAGAGGGAGAAGGAAGGAGAACGCAGCGAGTGGAGAGGGAGAGGGAGAGGGAAATAGAGAGAACCAAAGCCACAGGCAGGATGACGAAAAGAGAGAGGAGGGAGCAAAGGAGAAAGTGAGAAAAAGGCGAGAGAAAAGGCGGGAGAGGAGAAAGCTGGGGAAGACTAGCAGAACGAAATCGTTTGATTAAGGGGGATTTAGGTTATTTTTACATGACGATGTCATTCGCACAAGAGGGGGTAAAATCGTCCGAAAATGCTGTACGAACACCAATGCGGGCATTTTTGTGTGTGTGTTTAAAATGGGATAATACACATTTAAGGACACTTTTTTAGTAAAATTAACCCAAACAATACAAAAATAAAAATCCCAATCTAACAGTAACTTTTAACATAAATGTTTTTTTAAGTTTCTCATGGCTTCGTTTTCTATTTGTGTGTTTTTATGATTTGGCACCATTATTGTTGGAGTTATGTTCAAGAAATTTTATTAAAGACTATGATTGGTAGGCTGTACTAAAGACAGGTTTTGTAATAGATCCTTATAGCAAGAAAATTTATTTATTTTTCTAAGATGACTCCTACTCTTTTGTATGGTTTCTATTGGGCTATAGTGGATAAATTTAATTAAATTTGATGTAATAGATACTTATGTTTAGGAGGATCCATGCAATGGTTGCCGCAGAGCAACTTATTTATGAGTTAAAAAGGTGGATTTTATTGAAGTTTGTGAGTGTTCTCCCTTTTGAAATTTTAGATTCCTTTTAATTTGTAAAGGCTTCCTACCTTGAGAACATCCAATTGATCACCCAAAAGAAGTCCAATTTGGGTTTTCCTTTCCAATGTAGAAGTCCAATTGATCACCCAAAAGAAGTTCATCATATCATGGAATTATAATAGTCTTTGGGTTTTAGGTGAATCTGTTGATGTTGTCCTGTGACCAAAATTGAATATGTCTCTCATTAGCTATAGTTAAAGGGTTCCATTCATTGGGTTAAACATCTATTTCATTATTCAGCATTCTACTTGTTTAAAGGACCTGATATTGAAACCATAACTGTGGGGTTGCAATATATGAACTAACATGGAATATTGCAACTATTTTAAACTGTGCTCTTGTCCAATCACATGGATAGAATTACCCATCTCTCTTGGAGGTGAACACTAAGCTCCCACTATTGTTTAGTACTTCTGTAAGTTCATCTCAATAAACATTGAATCTGTCTCTATCTATCTAGATGAATTGGATCACCCTCGGGAAAGTGAAAGATAGGTAATGTATCTTCTCTATGGGGAAAAGTGAGACATGACTTGAGGTGAAAAGGGATAAACACTTTACATGAATTGGGAACTTATAGGAAAATGGATGATGGGCTAAAAATTGAACTTCTATTTTGGTTTATCCAGATACCAATATGTTATATATCGTTAAAAGATTTTCATGTCATAGAATGTCTTGACTAGTGGGAGAGATAGAGAGGAGAAAAAGAAGAATAAAGTTGGTTATCCAATTCATTTTTTTTCAAAATAAGCTAGCACTTAAGTTGTAAAATATGATCCCTTTGCGTAAAGAACAACATGGCTTCTTCTATCATTGTTGTGGGTTGTGGGTGTTATGCTACATATTACAATTCCAAAGCAATATGTTGTGATGGAAAACCCATCATTTCCACCCAGTGTAGTAAAGCAGTGGAAACAGGGGAGAGGGAACAATCCAAATGCACTGTGAGTAATTGATTATTTCTTCTGCCCTTTGTTCATGCAAACAAAGAATCAAATAAACAACATCTTTATACATAAAAACAATTAACAAAATTCTTTCTAAATTCTCATTTTTCCACTGAAGACCTCAATAACAACATGACCAAAAGAAAATAAAATACTCAACCAAATAGAACAAATGCAGGCATTACCATATACTCAAGGTAAAAGAAAATTCAACAAAACCGGGGAAAAACTTAGAGATCTTAACAATATGCATTGGACTTTTTCAGTTTCTATAATTGTTGTATAATGTGGAAAAAATCACTTCAACAGTTAAAAGATGGAAGATGGAAGATCACTCCAACGGTTATAGAACTGAAAATGAAAAGTAAACAACAAAAAAGACAATGTGGAAGAGAGAAGAACATGGAAAATCACCTTCACTGAAATCTCAAATGGAAGATGACGTTGCAGGAGTCGTGGGAGTTCCGCTGGAGGATCTGGCCAGTTATTGGTTAGACAGCAGCGACCGGAGGGGAGAGCAGGAGTTGGGACGTCGGAGAGAGAGAGAGAGAGCAACGGAGGAGAGGGAGAGTGAAATAGAGAGCAGGTATTGGCGAGGATAACGCAGCGAGCGGAGAGGGAGAAGGAAGGAGAACACAGTGAGCAGAGTGGGAGAGGGAAAGAGAGAACCAAAGCCACAGGCAGGATGAGGGAAAGAGAGATGAGGGAGCAGAGGATAAAGAGAGAAAAGGCGGGAGAGGAGAAATTTGGGGAAGACAAGCATAACGAAATCGTTTGATTGAGGGGGATTTAGGTTATATTTACATGACGATGTCGTTCGCACAAGAGGGGGTAAAATCGTCCAAAAACGCTGTACGAACACCAATACGGGCATTTTTGTGTATTTGTGTTTAAAATGGGATAATACACATTTAAGGACACTTTTTTAGTAAAATTCCCTAACATGTATGATAATCCACCATATGTTTCAAATCATTATTACTCAAATAAGAGGATCCTAAATAAAATTTTCCAAAGTTACAAAATAAAGAAAATAACTCCAACAGTCCATAGATATAGTAATAGTGATCGACCAGCCCTTATTTGTAATTTTGGAAAGTCAAGAACTAAAGCAATACTTAAAACAGTTTCAGATATAATAAGAAGGGAAAAACAGGTCCTTATTTGCAGTAGATACAAACTTAGAAAGCAAAGGAATAGAATACAACAGGTTCAGCTATGTAAAACAATAAACACCAAGCCCCAATTTACAGAATTCTGAAACTCAAGTGATTAGTGCATAATGTTCAGATTTAAAAAGAGTAAATATCAAGGGCTGATTTGCAATTTCCAAACACCTGTTAGAACTCAAAGAGAAGGGCTGCTGTGTAATTATTAAACCTATATGGTACATAGTTGTAAAACAAATAGAAGTCAACCCATAAGAGAGGTTTACAGAACGATGACACCATAGCATGGCTTCACGCGACTGATTTTCAAATCAGTTGGATGATGGGCTAGGTGGGTTCCAATACATATAAATTGGTCTGTCAGATGATCAGTTCAGATCATCCATCAAGTGGGACGTGTGGGTCCCGCAGCCAGTTTCGAAATTTCTGCACATTGAGGACCTTAATCAATGAAATCTTGATTTCAGCTTGGATTTTCACAGATCTTAGGTCGATTAGAGTTGGAATTGCAAACTAAGAACATTATCTACATGAAAAATCAATTGTTATGAGTTCTAGGGCCATTGATAGGGATTCAAATTTTCATATCCACAATTACATGTTGACAGTAAGGAGATGACACTGTAGCAGTAAACCCAAACTTGGAGAAATCCATTGGATTATGATTATCATCTATATTTAAGGTCTCATCATAAAAATCGAGAAATCAAGATATACAATAGCATACACCAGAATTTTAGAATTATACACGAGTAGATCAGTATTTCTACTCACCTTTGATCATGCTATGATGGCTCTCTATTAATGGGAGAAAATCTCTTCTACTGCCGGTTGTCTCTTCTTCTCCTAAGCTTCTCCTAGATTTCTCCTAAGCTTCTCCTAGATTTCCACTAATTATTTCTAGGGTTTGGGGAATAGGAAGGCTAGAGAAGAGAGGGAGGTCGTGTATTGGTTTCAAGGAGTCACCATTAATATATAACTTGGGTTTCCTTACCTTGTACAAGTCAACTTCCTATTAGTTTGAGAACTCTCTCTTTCTAATCATAAAACAGTCCTAAAGAGGACTTGGGTTCGAACACCATTACTTGCTAAAGGATCGGGTCCCATCTCTGACTAAATATCTTACAACAACGGATCTCTACAAAATAAAAAGGGATCCCACTATAATAATTTAATCATATTATTTATACTAATTATATGAAAGCATATAATATTATAAAATCGCTGAAATAAAACATAAATACATAATTAAATATTTCAGCCCCTACAATGGGGCTCAGGGTATTACAAGTGCACTCATGGGCCGACCCTACTTGTTCATTATGAGCTCGATTAGCTCTCAATCTGAATTGCTTTAGGTCTACATTAAATACAACAATTTTTATTTTCTAATTTGAAACCAAATTAAGGTCATTCCACTTTTGATTAGTGGAATTTGAAACCAAAATTAAGGTCTAAATTAAGGCCCTTATACTTGACTAGTTCCTAATTAAGATGGATCAAAAGCCATTTGATCCATCCAATTGATCTAGGGCTTGATCATACATGGGATCTAGGAAATCTGGACCATCATCTCCTGTGTTAGACTCCCCGCTTGAAAAAGACTCAACCTCGTGTCAACACTTGCATCTTGAGGTCTTCTCTTGTTTTGCTTTCTTTTCTTCCGCTTAGATTTCATCTCTGTTGATGGATCTTCTTAAAACTTTGGATCTTGATGAATTTGATCATGTGTCATTACTCATTAGATCATGAATTTCCTCAGGACATGTATCACTGTCATGATCTAGAATCTTCATCTCTATGAATTTCATTAACCGACTTTGAATTTGTCGTTGGATGGTATACTTACAAAAACCATGTATCTTATCCACCCAATTTGCCCAAAGTGATGTTCTATTGTGCAATCAAAGCTTGTATCAACTGCAATTACATTGTGGGATCTTGAAATCATCGGTTTCAGTGAGAATGTGATAGTCACACCCTTCTTCATGATTCTCATCTAGATGCGATTCATGTTTTAGTTGAACCTTCACTTTCTACAAGCAGATACTCATTAGAAACCGAAGTTTCTTTTTTATAATAATCTCGATCATCATCATTAGCATCATCATTATCATCAGCATAATCAAAGCCAACTACGTTGGGGTCTGCTACATGAATGTTATTTCTCCATTATGATCTATCCTGAGCCACATCCTTAGATAAGTTGCACTTCTTCAGATCTATTTTTACGACCTCCATCCACGTCCTCTTCAGGTTACCCCTTTCCCTTGGTGGGCCATCAACCTAATCCACATATTTTATCATCAACACCATGTCACAACCTGGAACTCGGGGCCCTTCGAATCCCGTGCCGTGACATATTTGTATCACATTTACCATAATCATAAATCAAATTAAATAAGCAACAATTATAATATATTAAAGTGAAGGGTTTTGGATTTGATTTTGGTTGGCAATTTTAATTTTGACTGGAAGTTACGTTACTTTTTTTTTTTTTTTTTCAAAATCTTACATGTTCTCTCTCCACTCCTATCTCATCCAACTATGTAATTTATTGCTTTATCAAAATCACTCATCTACTCTCCATTTTTCTTCTTCTTTTGCAAAGGCTCTATTTTTATCCAAGTTCTACCATCTCCTTTCTACTCCAATTCTCATTCCCTTTCTACTTTAATTCTCCTATTTCGTTTCTACGCCACTAGTATTTGAATTACATAAATAGGTACTCATAACCTCTTTTTTTTTTTTTTTTCGAAAAGCTATAATTTCTTTTAATGCATGAGTATTTAGATTGCAGTATTGGTCATATCCTTGCTGAGCACGGGTTAGTATGCCTGATTTTGACGAGGAGTTATATAACTAACCCACATTCCTCCCTCGACTTCCACATGTAACCACTCTACTTCTTCCCACTTTTCACTCTTTTCAACAAGTTCATTTCCATCCCAAATCTCATATTTACTTACTCTACGCATACTCCTTTTTTCTTTCCACCCAACTTGTCTTCCTATTGATTTTTATGTAGAGGGCTTCTAAATACACAACGATTTTTGCCTTTTACACAGAGTTTTTTAAAACTTTTTAATTTCATTTATTCCCCTATATGAAATTACCAAAAAGGACAATCACCTATCACACCTGAACCTCTAATTTTTCTTTGCACACAGTCCCATTTCACTTTCATCATTC
The DNA here is from genome assembly GCA_003546025.1 of Camphora micrantha. Lineage (NCBI taxonomy): Eukaryota > Viridiplantae > Streptophyta > Magnoliopsida > Laurales > Lauraceae > Camphora > Camphora micrantha. Next base: position 38,339,232 of record QPKB01000001.1, on the reverse strand, counting down.
CATTCCTATTACTCTCGTTCCTCCCATTCCACTGTCTCATTCATCCCTTCACTCTCATTCCCTTCTTCCTCCAATCTCATTCTTCCCTTCACATCACCATCTCTCCATTTATCACGTCACCATCTCTCCATTTATCACATATTACTTCTTAGTGAAACCTCACTCTCAATATCATTTTTTTGTCTAATGGATGAGCAAACTAATAAGCAAAATGTAGTTTCTGAATGTAACATCAGTAAGAAGATGAGTTGTTGTGTTGTTTATTTTGATTTCCGCCATTTCTCAAAGCTTGTAAAGCCTTTTTTAATTTCTGTTGCTGCGAAACGTTCGGACTTTTAGTGCAGAACAAACTACCAATGTTCAGCCTCTTATAGCTGAACATATCAATTTTTTACGGCTGAACAAAAAGTTTATGTTCAGCCACATAGGGCTGAACATATCGATTCTTTTCTCTCATTTTCCTTTACTTTGTAATCAACAACGAGTTTGCTGTGGGTTTTATCGTGGACTGGGTGTAAGTGCTAAAATCTAGATTAGACATGGCATATCATAGTCTATGATGACCCTATCTATGACGAAGCTCAAATACACATTCAGCGATGAACAACAAATGGACATTACTTGATTGAAAGGGGGCAAGAGAGAATGCTAATGATAGATGGATAGATGGCTGGAAAAATACATAGAGGAGAAGGAGATGAAGAAGATGATGATCTTTAGTACACTCACCATATGACATATATAGAGGAATAAGAAGAAAAGGAGGAGGGTTTTCACCGATTGGAAGGAAGGCTCCAAATGATGGTGGTAAGTTGTGTGTAGAGAGAAAGGGGATAGGGCTATTTTAGGTATGTTTTGAGCATGTGGAAAGCAAAACCAGAATTTTAAATTTTTTATGCGGAGTGTGGATAGAATTTGTGTGTAAAGGGCTAAAATTGTTGTGTATCATGCAACCACTCTACTTCTTCCCACTTGTCACTCTCTTTTCAACAACTTCATTTCCATCCCTAATCTCATATATACTTACTCTACGTATAATTCTTTTTTCTTTCCACCCAACTTGTCTTCCTATTGATTTTTATGTATGTTGTTGTAATTTTTATTGACAAATGTGCCCGTGCTTAGCACGGGTTATTGTGCTAGTAATATTTTAGGGCAATCCTAAATAATTCTTTGAATAATAATTTAAAGTCTGAATCAATTGGAAACAACTAAACAAGTCCACTAAAAACGAAATAAAAACTATAATCTGTAATGTCCAAATAAGATAACTTAATAAAAAGATATAATCCTCTTCAAGCTTCTAAGCGAATCTGTTGCTCAAGAACGCATGCCAAAGCCTATCTCTTGTTCATTATAATCTTCTTGCAAATCAACATTCTGATTACCTGGATTGGGGCAAATTCATAAATCAGTACAAACCGAGTGAATGGATTTACAATTGTTTTTAAGCACATGTATAGTATTTCACCATAAACAAACAGTCACATTGCATTTCACATAATTACATTGAATCTGAAGTTTTGTTTAGGTAAGGTCAAATTGGTCTTTTTCCATGCACACATCCTAACTGCTTAATAGCACAAGCCAACATGGTTCTTGCCCCAAAGGGTGCAAGACAATGCAAGGAGTACCATTCTAAAACTTTGTGCACACTGCAAGGTGACCATCAAGGGTCTGAATCTCAAGGCGGTACTGGAGATTTTCCTCCCAAAGCTGACTAATAGTTAGAACATCATAGGCCATGGTAGGTGGATGTCATCACCATACCATGTTGAGCAGTCTAGGGGTCCAAGGTACAAATACATCATCAAGGTCCTTCCAAATCCTCATATTATTCAAGGTCCTTCATCCATAAACCACATGCTCTCGATTGGTCCCCAACACATACAACAAGCTAGCCTGCAACTTGCCCCTACACATAAATCCAGATTTTTATTTATGCCCTGCTCCGATTCACCATTGGTATCTGGATGTGTAAGAGCATTGGCATAGCCAACCATTGTATGTTTGAGATTATTCTCATAACAAATACATCATGACAGCTAAATCCATAAACACCACTTAATTATCACCCACATTACATGCTTTGTGTATAAACAAGTATTAGTCACAAACTATGTTAAATCACAGCTCAGATTTATAACCATTAGTGCTATAAAGAAAACCCAAAAACTCAGATTTGATTACTTCGACAAGCCTTGATGATGCTCACACTTTTGATACTCCTATGGAATTGAACAACAAAATCAGTACGGATGATGGCCCTCCCCTAGATGATCCCTCTGTTTTCTGGAGGATAGTTGGTAGTTTGCTTTACTTAATTATGACTCGGCCGGATATTTCTCATACTGTTCATACGGTTAGCCAGTTTGTTAGCAATCTTCACAAACCTCATCTTGCTGCTGCTTTGCGCATACTCCGCTATGTTAAAGGCACCCTTCACCATGGTCTCTTCTGCCCTTCTGGTACTTCTCTGCACTTATTAGCTTATGCGGATGCCGACTAGGCTGGCTGCCCAGACTCTCGGCGATCTACCATTGGCTGGTGTATGTTTCTTGGGGAATCTCTGATTTTGTGGAAGTTCAAGATGCAAACCACCGTTTCAAAGTCTTCTGCTGAGGCAGAATATCGGACGATGTCATCCGCTAGTGCTGAAATCATCTGGCTACGCTGTCTTCTTTGTGAATTAGGTGTTTGTGTTGGTAATTCTACACCTTTACATGGGGACAATACCGGTGCTATTAGAATTGCCAACAATCCGATATTTCATGGACGGACAAAGCACATTGAGATTGACCGTCACTTCATACGTCAGCATGTTACTGAGAAGATAACTTTGTCTCATGTATCTTCTTTTAACCAATTGGCGGATATATTTACAAAAGCACTTCCCAAAACGCGTCATCATGATCTCACTAGCAAATTGATGTTTTCTGCCTTACCACATCAATTTGAGGGGGAGTGTAGAAAATAATAGGCTCTAGGCCCAGCCCAACAAGGCCCATGTATAATCCCACAAGTGGGATCTAGTCTAGATTATGTAGCTGATTCTCTGCATTGTATAACTGATTTCTCTCCCCTTAATTCCTTGTATAGACTAGGAGATATTCTTTCATTATTATCATTGTATTCTTAGCGTGTTTAGAGCCTTGATTAAGGCAAAATGAGATTATAAATATAGTCAGTCGATCCTCCATTGAGGCACGACCTTCTCTCCAATTCTTCTTCTTATTCTTCTTCTTCTTTTTCCATATATAAGTTTGTGTGTGTGTGGGTTTGGCACCAATCTGAATGGACTGGACCACTGGATCCGAGCACTCATTTTGGACAATGAAAACTTGTCAGCCATTGATCAAGGGTTAGTAACATCATCTGAGCCTTCGTCATTGTACACAGGTAGGTTTGACTGTCAACTGGTATAAGAAACGGCAAACAAGGTGAAGGTTTTCCAGTACAAAGTCACCAAAAGAATTATGCTAGCAATTGGTGATGGGAGATTGGCGACCACGTTTTCTTGAAGGTTTTGCAAACAGAAGTAGTTGTGAGATTTTGCAAGGGAAGCTTAGTTCGAGATATATTGGACTGTTTGAGATCATCGAACATGTCAGAAAAGTACCCTACCGAATTGCTTTGCCGCCTCAGTTGTCGGGAATTCACAATGTACATGTTAATGTTAAGAAAGTACGTGCATGATCCTTCGCACGTGATAAACCATAAGCTTGTTCCAATCAGAGATGACCTGACATTTATGGAGTTGATGTAAATTTATGGAGCGTTCCAATCGATCCTTTATGGGGCCATTGTCGTCGGTCTAGTGTGTCTGCACAAGGCAGCAACAATATACAAATAGAACTTGCATTAAAAAGAGAATGGGGGATATACATAGGCAGCAGGTTGCCGTCCCACAAAAGTGGTCCAAACCATATACAGGACCCCACTGATGCAGGCTGTAGAGTTAGGGTTTGTAGCAAAGTGTCAAAGCACAGTACGGTGCTGAAGCACGTACACTTGAACAAGTCTCTGCAGTGGCAATAACGAGGACGCACCTCGATGGGAAAACCCAATTCAACTAATCAAATCTGAAATTACGTTCTCTACAATGCCATATAAATAGGAAAAAGAAAACTTAGGCCAGAGGAAACCTAATTAAACTAGGAAACTAAGAAAAACTAGAATTCTATCCTAATTACACTTCTTTAAATAAAATTAGAAACTAGTGACATAATTAGTGAATAAAAATCCTAAGTCTACTTGGCCCCTACACATGCGGCTTGAGGTATATTTGCATTGTTCTCCCCGGCTTGGAAATAACTTGACCTCGAGTTCGGTAAAATCGAGAGACCGATCCATTCGTCGATTGTGGATCTGGGGCTGCATCACTCACTAACCAAATTCTTTTTTCCACCATGATTTCTTGTATTTTAGGTGAATCATAGGCTTATATTCAAATCTATGCCTTTTTGTGGCTGGGTTTCTACATCTTAATCCGATTTAAGGTCTAGAATTCAAATCCATGGTGTCAAAGAAATGGATCATGCTTATGAAGGAATGGTCTGCTCAAACAAATCGGGCATCAATCGAAGCAAAATTTTTTAGGTTATCTTCTTCTTCCTTCAGGCTTCTCCTTTCTTTGATCTCTTTATTATATTGCTGTTCCTTAGGTTTCTAGTTGAATGAGTAGTTGAAAGGAAAGAAAGAGGGAAAGAGAGCGGTCATGCAAGACTAGAAAAAGAGGGAGTTGATTGCTTTGGAGTTTGGGTGCAAGAAGAGAGAGAGAGAGGATTGAATGTTTGGCTGTTTGGGGTTTGTGTGCAAGATAGGAATAGGTTTTTTTGCAATGCAACAAAATGGGGTCCTACATAGGCCCCATGGAGCCCATGGACCCCATATAAGGTTACAGAATGTTTTCATAATTTTTGGCCAACCCATAACCTATATATCAACTAATAAATGTATTTATTGTTGAATTACATTAATTAGGACTAAATCATTATGACTGGCTTCCTTAATTTATTTATTATTCCCTGTTCTTATTTAATTCAGATCATTCCATTTTATTCCAAATAAATTTAATTATTTAGTTGAAAATCAGGAAACAGTTTAATAAAATTAATTATTCTATTTTCTCTAATTCCAGGGTTGGGTTCTTAGACACCTCACGGAAAAAGCCCAACTCAACAGGTCAAACTTGACCGTACAGGTGTTGACGTCAGTACTTCAGTTGTTGATGTCAACCTTCAACGTTGGATTGAATAAAAGGAAGAAAAACTAAAAATCATTTATTCTTTTACTGCTTAACTACTGCTGAACTTTTGAATGTTTAACTTATATCGAATCCCTTTTATCTTCGAAATCCCTGCGGTTTCAGATGTTTTGAATCCCTTTTATCTTCAAAATCCCTGCAGTTTCAGATGTTCTCTTGGTTCGCTCTGACGCAGCAGTGGCTTTAGTAAGTTGTCTTAGTCTCACACCACAGACGAGGAGAGAGAGGGAGAGAGAGAGAGAGAGAGAGAGAGAGAGAGAGAAGTCAATTCTATTAATCTGTACTCTTCTATTGAAAGGCATTGCAATCCTTATAAAGACTCCATACCAACTAATTTATGAAACAACTCAAGATAGACTCTAACATAAACTTTCTAATAATTATCACTAGATATTAGCTAATACTAAAAATCGGAAATCTAGGAAGATCAGGAAATCTGCAAAACTAGGGCAGATATCGTTGGAGATCCCTCTTTACTAGGCCCTCACCGTAAACCTTTAGGCGGGGCCCAATAGTCTTGCCTGCGTCACTATCTCTTAAGTTCCGCATTCACGCCATCTCTTGATTCATCCACCAACATTATATCATTTGCAAACAATATACACCAAGGCACCTCTTTTTGAATATGAGCAATATAATTAGTGCAAAGAGACAGATTAAAGCTGACTCTTGATGCAAACTTTTAGTCACTGGAAACTCACCTGTCTCTCCAAAAGTTGTTCAATGGAAACACTGCATAAATGGTTTTAAATAATTTTTGTTATGAGTGGATAATGGAAGGAATCCATTTGAAATATGTAAAACGAGCAGAATATGTAGGCTACAATATTCTGTAAGTTGTAAAGGGATTCTGGTTGATCTTGTCATTCTTAAATTTTAGTAAATAATGTATTGGTTTCTTTTCTTATCAGCACATGGACCATTATTAAGTAGCATAAATAACCTGTAGGCTGTATATATGCCTCTCTTCTTTTTAATACGCATTATCTTGTCACCTGATTATAAGGAAAAAAGCTTCTTAGATTTTGAAAGATTTACTTACAAGAAGTCTTTCAAAAGTTTGCAATTTCTTGAACTTTTTAAAATCATTTCTATTATGTGTCTTCCAATTTGATTACACTTTAATGGTTCAGCAAGTTAAATATTTACGTATAAATGTGTTCCGACTTTCATTTATCACTGCTCAGAATGGGATTAATCTCTGTTTTCTTAAATTTAATTAATTTTCCTACTTATATCTTGATAAAATGGTGGTTTTTATACACTGTTGTCCAGGAGCTTGCAGTCAAACTAAGAGCAAATGTATTGCTTAAGCGACGGTGTGATGATGTGCCTTCACAAACAGAACTAATACAGTAAGAAATTCTTCTCTTGACTGATACTTGTGCTTCTGGGACATTTACTTTCATTACCGATGCAGGTCGTGAGACAAAATTGACTTATCGAAGTCCCAAGAAGACTAGCATAGGCCTAGTCCATTAAAAGCGGCCCATAACTTAATTGATTAATTAATCATATGTTATATAAGGGCATTGTGGTCAGTCATATGTCAAATATTGTATTTTAGGAAGTTCTATCTTGAGACAATCAACTCTATTGCGAAATGCTTAAACTTAGAATGGTGTAAATCAACCTCTTTAGGAGCCTCGACTAGAAATTACCATCTCTATTTAAGAGTCAAAGATTCTTGACCATAATCAAAACATATAAACTCTAAATGAGAGCCAAGATTGTTGGCCACTACTCTATTTTAAAGGTCGTAAGGATTCTCCCAATAATTCAATGAATTTATTCTCTATTCCAATATTGATTGGAATAAACCTCTTAATGATGTGTGAAGGTTTTTTTTTTTTTTTTTTTTTTCTTTTTTTCACGTGTGGAGTAAAGGTGAGGTGGATGTCATATCATGGAAAAGGATAAGGTAAGGCATGTTAAATTAAAAGTAGAGGGGTGGTAAAACCCTTGTTTGGATATCATGAGATAAAGTATAGTGGAGAAACGGAGTGTAGATTAAAAACACTTTTTGTCATAAAATTTACTACACCACACTCCATCACACTCTTTGGTGGTAAAAAGAAAGAAGCTTGTGGAGTAAGGGTAAATGGTGTCACATCATAAGTCTACTTCTCCACTCCATTTTTCTCACCACATGGTCAAGTAAAAGTTGTTACATCACATCCCTGCTTTTGCTCCACCTTTACTACTACTTGTGCTAAACCGGTGCCCCCTAAAATGATAAATGTATTACAAATAAGTCCTGCTCTAATACTCATAACATCATGAAAGTAGTTAGGTACCAATTTGGGCCCGAAAATTTGATCGGAGTATTGTGACAGAAACTATATCATATCTTGATTCGAGTTTGTAATGTGGGTTGTCGAGAAATCTCTAGGTGGTATCCGGATGGCTTGGAAGTCTAGTGGGGGAATTTTTTGGGAGGTTTTCAGTTTTATTTTGGGACTAGCAGTTTGCTGTTTCTGTTGGACAATCTGCAAATACAGTGGGCTGATTCTCGTCCAATTTAGTAGATGGTGTAGGAGTGAGGATTTTGGAGGGCTGTTAAGGTTCGATATGGTCCCATCTAATGATGGTGTTGGCACAATAACAGAAATAGCAGCAGTGTACCAATCAAAAATAAAATAGCAACAAGATCTTGAATTGAATTGGAAGTAGAAACAGGAAACTAGTAGAATTCTTCTTTTTTAAAAAATCTGTCTTGATGGAATTTGAAGTGCAAACAGGAGACTAATAGAACTCTTTTTAAAAAAAGTTCAGATTTTTTTTATGATAAACTAAATGGAAATCGAAAGAAACTAACCAAGATAACTTTTGAAATCTGAAACAATTATGATTTAAGATGCCCTAAAAAACTCTCTAATTCCAAAATTGTGGTAGGTGGAAAGATGTGGCATCTTCACACACATCTTGAACCCATGCCAATGTAGTTTTCAGGCATTGGAGTTTCCTTAGGGTTTTTCAGACCTACTTGAACAAAACCCTATCTTTGGTGCCAGTGCATCTCCTCGATTGGAAGACAACCGAAAGAAGACATCTAAAAAAAAAAAAAAAAAAAAACAAAAAATTGAATGTCATAACCTAAACCGGGTCACTGTAGAGATATACGTCTTGGGGCGTGAGCTGGGATTGGTGTGATAATAATATTTCCTCCTTAGGATCCGCATGTGTGAAGATATAAAAATTCCGTCACTATCATGAGTAGTTAGTGGAAGCTTACATTGCTTTGCAACCTGTAGTCCAGAGCTCATTGGATTTTGTGTTGCAACGCCAATGTCTCATCATGAGTATGTTATCACAAAGGACATCATTAGACAGGTTTAAAACATGAATAAGAAATTAATAGAGCTTGACAAATAAATAGGATAGTTCATTCCCAACATTCAAGTTAATAAACACAAAAGATGCATTAATTACATTCCCCAAAAGTAAACAGCCAATAAAGGCCAGTACAAAAGATAACGAAACCTAATTATAAATCCCAAAATTAACATCTCCTGTGCAAGGTATGATGTCTACATGACATCCTCTGCACCTTCCTCTTCATGTCCTACGGCTCCTCAGCTGCTGTTTCAGTATCTAGTTCTTGGGCAAGGATAGTGGTATCAATACCTGAGACACCAAGTGTAGAGTCTGACAATAGCCGGCAAGTACTCAAATAAATATCATTGCATGATGCATCGATATAAAATAATGACAAGAAAATTAATTGAATGACAATAGGGTCTAAACCAGGCTGATCATGCTGGAACAATAATACTTACATAATCAAAACAACACACGACTAAACATTATATACTTTTAACCAATTGGCAATTACATGGCTAAATGATTCCTAGCCTCACGGTGGCGTCGGTGTGGCTGTGACAGGTAGGACATGCAAATGATGATCTCAACTACGTAGTAGCTATGTGGCGCGACCGTGATCAGGCATGCAAACAATGATTCCAATCACATGGTATCTTTGCGGTGTGGCCGTGGAAAGGCAGGCAAGCGACGATACCAATCACATGGTAGCTCTGCGGTGTGGCCGTTGAAAGGCAGGCGGGAAATGATTCGAGGCTCAATCACATTTCTCGGGGCATGATATGCAATATAATAGTCCCAACTGCATGGGCGCGACTGTGTGTCCTGAGAGGGTATCTATACCTCTATTGGAACGTTTTTTCCCTTCGTTTAACCATAGGCCTCCAAACTAAGAATCCTAATTTTATAGAATACCTCAACACAGGTGTCAACATCTCAATGCACCCTCCACTCCCCTCTCCTCTCTCCTCTCTCTCCACTATCCTCTCTCTAAAATAACCGAACAGTATAACTTTCTATTATACTCTTCAAGCAACTTCCTTATTATTTTCTGCATTCAATGTTTAATTGGATTGATTTTGTTATATCATCTAGATTGGATTTAGTTTCTAATCTTGATTTAGGGCTTTGGGTTTCAGATTTCTAAAATTGTTTAGATTTCTGGAATTTGGGGTTTTCAATTGGTCAACAGATAAGAAAGGAGGGATCGATGATTTTGGAGTTATTGGATGGGGCCCACATGTGATCAATTTTAATAAAACTTGACCACCTCCGAAAGGAGGGATTCATGATATTGGAGTTGTTGGCTGGGGCCCACTTGTGATCAATTGTAATAAAACTTGATCACTTCCGGGATTGGAGAATACTAAGGTTGTCTCAGTATGCAATTATTAAAATATATGAAGAAATGTATTTACTATACATATCTACTATACATAAACCACTGTAACATTCAAAATTGAAAATAACAGAAATACAAAAAATCTACAGTAGGCCAATTGGAGGATCTATATCTCAAACCAACAAACCAGTAATTTATATTTTGAAATTCTACCTTAATCAATTAATGGGTCCCATCCTACATCGTATGGTTTTACTGACGGTTAGAATAGAGATGCTGGACCCCATTCATCATGGTCCCACTTAAATAGGTTAGGTTTGGTCAATTTGTGAGGTCTATATGATCATTTGATCCTTTGATCTTTATCAATCAATTCATGGGTCCCAGCCCACATCATATGGTTTTATGGACGGTTAGAATCGAGATGGTGGACCCCATTCATCTGGGTACCACTTAAATATATTTGGTCAATTTGTTAGGTCTATGATCATTTGATCGTTTTATCTTTCCTAATCAATTAATGGGTCCCATCTCACATAATATGGTTTTATGGACGGTTAGAATAGAGATGGTGGACCCCATGCGTCTGGGGTGTTCCACTTAAATCTATATCTCTATTGGAATGTGCTTTGCCTTTGGTCAGTCCTCCAAACTACAAATCCTAATTTTAGAAAATATATCAAAACAGGTGTCAAAATCTCCATCCATGCCAAGTCTCCTCTCTCTCCCACTAACTGACCCTCACAAATTCCTCCAAAAAGAACCAACTTCCCAATTCGTAACTGCTCTCCTATCTACTACTACAATTATAGAGAATAATAAAAGTAAAAAGAAATCGTGTGACAACGGAGGAGAAGGAGAGAGATATAGAAGGGAGAAGAAAACATAAGGAGATCCCATCATTTCCAATTAGTGATTCTGTTTTGATGTCATGTTAGTATATCTCTCTCTCAACTTCATCTTTCTTTCATTTATCCCGATTTTGTTTCACGATCTGCTGCAACGCTGTAGCTTAGATGAATTTCTTATATCATTTGATGATTTAAGTCACCTTCACACATGCATGGTAATCCTCATCAGGAGCTCTCAATCTCATCCCAATTCCAAGTTTGGGTTGCTAGATGTGTATTGGGTCTAATTGCAAGCTTGTGATCAAGGATGAAAATAGCTACGAAGCGGGCGCTACGTAGTGGCGTAGCGGTGCGATTTGAAAAAATCGCCCAAAAAATATGAAAAAATTTCAAAAAATCTAGAAAATTGTAAAATGAAAGAAAATGTGTTTCTTTTGCAAAAGTAAGTAAGAAAAGGGGGTGTAGCGGTGCTCTCAATATATGAGGTCCTGTATCGCTGTATAAATAGAAAATAATAGTAATGATTAGTTTTTTCACATGTATTCATGTTTCTTAGTCATGCTAACTTATTTCTAATTAGAGTGAAATTTGATTGAGCTCTATTTTCAAGTATAATGAAATTTGGCTAAGGCATTGATTTTAATTAAGTAATATTTGGCTAAGACATGACTGTTTTATTTTTATATTTAGCCTCATTGTGGAGCCCACCAATGATTAAAGGAATCAAGTCCTTTAGCTTTTATTTTTTCTTAGAGGGTCATTTAATTTTTATTGATACCTTTCAAAGGGTCCATAAGTGCCCTAATGAAATAAAAGATGGGTCCATTTAATTTTTATTTATGCTTTAAAGGACCCATAAGTGCCCTCTAATGAAATAAAAGAGCGGTCCATTTAATTTTTATTCATAACTTTCATAGGGCCCATAAGTGCCCTCTAAAAAAGGGGTACATTTAATTTTTATTTATAACTTTCATTGGGCCCATAAGTTTCCTCTTAAAAGAGGGGGCACATTTAATTTTTATTTACAACTTTCATAGGCCCATAAGTGCACCATAATGAAATAATACAAATGAAATTAATTTTGGTGCATGAGTGCCCTCTAAAAGAGGGGATACATTTAAATTCTATTTACAACTTTCACAAACTTTCACAAAGGGCCATTAAGTACCCCACTAAATGAAATAAATTAAGGGCAGGGTTTCGTGCCCTATTCGTTTCCCAAAATGAAGTCAACGAAAATTGAGGAGCGGGAGAGGGGAGAGGAAAAGAAGAAGAAGAAGAAAGGAGCAACCGCTGCCGCTGCCGCTGCTCGCTACCTGCTTGCTGTCGCCTGCTGCTGCTGCTCACTGCCGCTGCCGTCTCTGCAGATGATGCTGCTGCTGCTGTTTCTACTTCACAGGTATGCTTTCTTCTTCCTCTAGTAAAACTCCTTTTGTCTGTTTTTTCTTCTTCTTTGTTCAGTCAAACCCCTGTATCTTTTTTTTTTCTTCCTCCAGTCAACTTGATGAGAGGGGAAGCCAGGTGGTTTTGTTTTGTTTTGTTTTTTTTCCATGTTTCATATCCTGTAGCAGCCGATACGTAACGTATCGGTGCGTATCGGCCGCTACGGGTAAATAGCGGCTGCTACGCACCGATATAGTTGTGATAGGCGCTTTTTTGTATTTAGCGTAGCCGCTACGGCCGATACGCTACGTATCGGCCGCTTTTTTTATCCTTGCTTGTGATGAATTAGAAAGCCAAGCCTGAGATTAGGCCCAGTAATTTATATTTTGAAATTGTTAATTTAATATATTTTTCCTTTGAAGGAAAAACACATTTTATTGAGCTATCTTCAAACAGAAGCTTCACTCGGGGAAAAAAAAAAAAAAAATAACAGAACTTTATTGACATATGGACCAGGGCATAGAGTACACGAATTTCAACTACAGTTGGGGGTTTAGGTAGATAATGCCGCGTTATCTTTTTTTTTTTTTTTTAATGATATAAGTGATGTTATAAAGCCTTTTAATTGTGGTATGTAACTCATTGACACTATTATCTGAGTATAATTTATATGTTTGTCGTACTTTTCTAAGTACGAATCTCTCTCATTGGGTGCCTGTATAGCACGGGGTTTCATAAGTATAATGACTAGATAAAAAGAAGACTCATCAACGAAAAAGAAAACAAAAAAAAATATAATTACCATATCCAGAAAACAAAAGAAATAAAATAAAAGGAGAAGAACCCAACTTAGGTCAAACAAAAATAATAATAATAAAAAAAAGATATATTACACAATATTGACAAAATGAACCTTAATGGCAATACTTGTAGCTGAAATATACTCTTAAAGAAAGGACAATGATATAAAATAACTAAAAAATGTTTGAGAAATTTTAAAAATACCCAAATACAAAAACAACGTTTAACAAAATAAAATCCTATGCTAACTGGCGAACAAATTAATTTTAAAGGATCAATGGATACAAATAGGTAGGATTACTTCTGCAATAAAAGCACAACCTATCTATCTAGTCTAATAAAAGGTTTGAAATTAAATATGTTCAGGATATTGTGAACCCCGTGTTATTCAAATTAAATCTACTTGCTTTATTCTTTTGTTTTATTGTGAATATGTCTTTTCTATTCTTTTTTTTTTTTTCTGCACGTGCCCGAGCTCATCAAACGCCATTTACACCTCACCAAAATTTTAAAACATCTGGAAAAAAACATAAAGATCAAATTAGCAACAAAAAGGACTCACAAGTTTACTAATTAATAAATTTATTAAAAATAATTCGTATTAGTCTGTGGATTTGTTGGTTCCGTGGTCCGTGCATAGCACGGGGTTTTGCTAGTACCTCTATTGGAATGTTTTTTCCCTTCGTTTAACCACAGTTAAGAATCCTAATTTTAGAGAATACCTCAACACAGGTGTCAACATCTCAATCCACCCTCCACTCCCCTCTCCTCTTTCTCCACTATCCTCTCTCTAAAATAACTGAACAATATAACTTCCTATTATACTTTTTCAAGCAACTCCCTTACTATTTTCTACATTCAATGTTTAATTGGATTGATTTTGTTATATCATCTAGATTGGATTTAGTTTCTAATCTTGATTTAGGGCTTTGGGTTTCAGATTTCTAAATTGTTTAGATTTCTGGAATTTGGGATTTTCAATTGGTCATAAGATAAGAAAGGAGGGATTGATGTTTTTGGATGGGGCCCACATGTGATAAATTTTAATGAAACTTGACCACCTCTCGAAAGAAGGGATTCATGATATTGGAGTTGTTAGCTAGGGCCCACATGTGATCAATTTTAATAAAACTTGATCAGTTCTGGGATTGGAGAATAATACTAAGGTTGTCTCGTTATGTAAGTATTAAAATATACTCCGAAATGTATTTACTATACATATCTACTATACAAAAATATATGCTCCTAAAAAAGGGGGGAAAAAAAAAAAAAAAAAAAAAACCACAGTGATGAACCATTTGCTTTCTCCGTGGGAGTAAATCAAATCTGTTAGGGCAAATAGAATAAAATCACAAACTCAAAACCACCGTAACATTCAAAATTAAAAATAACAGAAATACAAAAAAGCTACAGTAAGCCAATTGGTGGAACTCCTCGGCTTTTTGATTGCTCACCCCCAAGGCCGCCTCGAGGGCCTTCTTCTCTGCCTCCATCCTTTGGAGCTCGGCGTGGCGCTGATGGAACCTCTCCACCAAAAGTTGGCTTTTCTGCAGTATCTGCACGAGAAACAGGCGTCGGAAGACAAGAACCTTGATCAATTACTTGGTAAAATATGAGGAAAGCTAAAAAACTCACCGAGATGGTCGACTGCATCGACGACACCAACAACGTCACGTCGTCTGCCTCCTTGTGCCTCGCCGTGTCTCGCGGCAGGGCGCAAGCCTAGCTGAGCGCAGCAATGACCTGAGGATTCCATTGGACGCGATCCTCCACTGATAGCGGCTTGCCGGGCTCCAGCTGAAGGCTCGGTCTCCAGGGAATCAGCACGAGAGATTATGGAGCTATGATGGGACAAAGGTCTTGCTCAACCGGTCCCTCGGTCCTAGGCCTCTTCTCCACCCAAGTCCCCTCCTGCATGATTTCGGCAGGATCCTGCCGAACTTCCAAACTCGTAGTGGGAGCGTCGGCAGTCCCGAAGGTCGAAGGAGCCGATGGGGCTCTGCGACGTCGGCTTCCGAACGCCCGGGCCCTCAGGTCCTTCAGCACCACTGGAGGCTGACCCCGTTGCCTGTCTCTGTCCTCCGCCGGGCTAAGGGAAGGTCTCGAAGAAGAAGACGAGGAGCTAGAAGAGCGAACCACTTGGCGCGGTCTTCTCGGCCTTCTGGAGCTCTCGGGTCCTGCTACTGCGCTGGCCCCGGCAAACCCAGTAGCCTCAAACTCGGACCTAGAAATGGTGGCCTCGGCACCTGATGCGATTCGAAGCTCGGCGGTGATCGGACCCTCCTCCGACTCTGCCCTTTCCCCTTCTGCTCCGGCTTGATCACTCCCCTCTGCCTCGGGTTCTTCGGCCCTCCTCTTAATAAAGGACTGGTACCTAGGCTCGTAGTTGAGAAAGAACCAGGCGGCTCGGTTCGAGTGGCCCTGATAGCGGTACAGAGTCCTGAGCCAATCCTCGTTTCTTATCCAGCCAACTAGCTGGGCTTCCTTTCTTCTCTCGCGAACGTCTGAACGGCAGACAAAAGAGCGTCAACTCAGTTAGAACAAGAAAAAGGAAGTTACAAAGAGAAATTGAAAGAAGGCAGTATTTACTCGGAGGAGCCCCGAAGTGACATGGAACCCTATATGACCTCTCCACTCCGGTCTCGGCCTCCCCAAATTCCCAGTTGCCCGAGACCAAAATGCGATCGTCCCCGGCATATTTACTATTGTCTTCCAAGTCAAAAACAAAACTTCTCCGCTTCGGCTTAGTTTGGAGGTAATAGTTGTGATCACCCAGAGACTTGGCGAGGTCATAGACATCCTCAATGTCGTGCACACCGAGGTTAATGCCGAGGATCCTATTCAGCTCGGCGACACCCATTATGATCTTGAAGCCATTAGGCATCAACTGACAAGGGAGTAACCGCCACTTCTGAAGGCATGCCCTGAGAAGGGGATGAAGGGGGAATCTGACCCCGCCTTCGATCACGGTGGCCAGCAGAAACTGCATGCAGCCGTCACAGAAGATGCGACCGTCGAGGGGGTCCTCAGGGTTGTCTAACC
The DNA here is from genome assembly GCA_003546025.1 of Camphora micrantha. NCBI lineage: Eukaryota > Viridiplantae > Streptophyta > Magnoliopsida > Laurales > Lauraceae > Camphora > Camphora micrantha. The sequence continues at coordinate 38,323,226 of QPKB01000001.1, read as the reverse complement.
TAATCCCGACACTATCGGGTATTCCATACTTGGCCCCAAACTCGACCGTGGCTTGTGGGGTTTCCGGCCAGTGCCTGAAAATACCCATCCCTAGGGCAGAAGAAACTAGAAAATAGAAGAAGGAAAGGGAAGAAAGGAGAGAGCAGAAGAAACTAGAAGGAGAACTTACGAAATCAAAAACGGACCAAGAAGACTGGACTCGGATTTTAAAACTTGGAAGTCTCTGCTAAAAACCCCTTCTCTGCTAAAAATCCCCTCTTCTTCTCTGGTGTGCAAATATAAGAATGACAGAAGAGGCGCCTCTATTTATAATAGAGAAGGCACCCCTTTTTAAATTCAAGGGCACGCGAACGAAGCGTCACCTCGAGGATTGGGCGCGTCTCTTCGAAATGATGAGACTGCCCACCAGATGGTGACACGTGGAGCCGTCGGCCGGTTTTTTCGCACCAGCCTAGGTGCACCATTTATTACCTCGGGCAGACGAAATGACGTAATGATAAACATCAGATGTCAGCAACCGAGACGCAGCTCGGCAACAGTGCCAGTGCAGACACCTATACACCGTACCAAGATCGTGCTAGCTTCGGTAAAAATACCAGCTATGCATATCTTGGTCTCGGCAATAGTCCCAGTTTGGATATTTCCCCTTCACAACGCTTAGCTTCCGACCTCAAAGAGTTAGAGAACTTTAAGAAGTTAGAAGCTAGGGGGCAATTGTGTGGGGATCTTCCTAATAACTAGATTATCTTAGTTTTGGTAAAAGTACCAGCTAAGTATGTCTTGACTACAGGCATCTCGGCAACGGTGCCAGCATGCTTCCACAATAGTACCAGTTCAGCATCAGTACCAGCTCGGTATCAGTATCAGTTCGGTATTATACCAGCTCGGTAGCAGTACCAGCTCGGTTGGGTCGACCAAGATAAGTACTGACGGATTGGACAATCCTTGAATATAGATAAGGAGTTACCCTTATCTCACGCATACGATCCCTGTAGAAGCAGGATCTGCGCCATGGTATGTTTTGATGGGACAACACCCAGCTACCCCCACTAAGCCATCTGGGAAAAGTCGTTCGATGGGATCTCTGCCCCAAATCTGCGCCAGGGTAAGGCCATCTATCGGAACTTCTGCCCCCAGCTACCAGGGTAGGGTCCAGTAGGACCCTACCTCTAAAAAGCCAATTCTTGGCCTATATATACATGGAGCAAATCTAGAGAAGGTACGCTCATTCTCTTACACAGTCATATATACTCATCCTCAAAACTCCTTTCCTCTCTATCCTTTGTCTAGTGACTGCACTAACTCAGGCATCGGAGAGCCTTCGGCTAACAGTAGCCAGGGTCTCTGACCTTTGTTTCCTTTTCCCTTTTCAGGTTTCCAAGCATCCAATCTTCCCATACAAACTTCATAGTGATTCCATAATCCATCATCTTAAGTCCGTATTATTTTAGGCACTTACAGAAATAATAACAATTCGGGCCTGCACTTGTTTTGCAACTGGATTGAGATCACTTGTATCAAAGTGATATCATCCATGTATTAAAGTCATTTTTCTCATGCAGTAAAAGACATTCCTATCCAACAGTTACCTGAGTATATCCAAGTACTTTATTATTATTATTATTTTTTGCTAAGTTGTGCAAATGGTCAGGAGTGATTCTTTAAACTTGGGGACCTAGGGATCGTTCCCTGGGCATGTGATGATGCTAATTGCTAAGGTGCCTACACCACTCAACCATGTGTGTGTTGGCAACTACTTTAATATAATAATAATAATCATCATCATCATCATCACCATAATAATAATAATAATTGCAACAACATCAGTAGTAAAAAAGTTATTATTGTCTATTGTTATTATAATTATTTTTGGTAGAGCCTGGTGCTTTTCCAGTACCATAGAAGTGGGCTCCACAATGTAGATTATGTTTGCCAGGGAAGCACGGACACCTCTCCGGGGTCGTCGTGTCTGTGTCTGACACTCCCCAATGTAGATTATGTTTGTCAAGGAAGCACGGACACCTCTCCGGGGCTGTCGTGTCCGTGTCCGACAGGTGTCGGACATGGACACGCTTGGACACATGTCGGACACGCCAAAAATAGTATCCTATTTTTTTTATATATTTTATATTCCAGATACGATGGGGACACGCTGGGACACGTTACGGCCACTCACATATTTTTTTAGGCCTTGAGGTTCATCGGTCAGAGAAAGGTCTCATCCTCGATCAACACAAATATGCTATGGTTCTTATTGAGATGGCCGGTCTTCAACACTCAACTCCTGTCGATACACCTGTTGAGGTTAATATCAAGCTCTCACACGATACTGGTGATCTTCTTCCTGATGCCACGTTATATTGACGTTTAGTCGGCAGCTTGATCTACTTGACCATCACTCGGCCGGATATCTCATATGCAGTAAATCTGGTTAGTCAATTCATGACACAACCACGTCATCTCCACCTAGTTGCTGTTCGGCGCATTCTTCGATATGTTCTTGGTACACCATCCGTGGCCTATTCTTTCCTATGGGAAATTCAACTTCCCTCATTGCTTGCTTGGATTCTGATTTGGCTGGTTATCCTGATAGTCGACGGTCTACCACGGCTTGGTGCATGTTCTTAGGGGACTCATTGATTTCCTGGAAGTGTAAGAAACAAGATAAAGTTTCCAAATCATCCACAAAAGCAGAATATCGTGCTATATCCGCCGTAACCTCTGAAATTGTCTGGCTTTGTGGTCTCCTTTCTGAGCTTGGATTTCCACAATCTGGTTCTACCCCTCTATATGCAGATAATACTAGTGCCATACGAATTACTGAAAATCCTGTCCTCCATGAATGCACAAAGTATATTGAAGTGGTTTGTCATTACATACGTGATGAATTTGTGCGTGAAGCCATTACTCTTCCTCATATTCTTACGGGACTTCAAATTGCAGATATCTTTACCAAGGGGCTTCCTCGACTACGACATCAATTCTTAGTTGGCAAATTGATGCTGGTTGATTCAACCGCATCAATTTGAGAGGAAGGGGGGGGGGGGGGGGGTTCAGCCCAACTTCTGGGTCAAAACACCTCACGTGTGTACAGCTATGGAAATTTGTTCTTTGCCTTTTTAGGAGATATGATTAGATTAGAATGGCTGTAATCAAGATTATGGCTACAATCATGGTAACTTGTATAGCAACCGTACATCTATATAAAGGAGGATTGAGACCCTCAAAGGGATCATCGAATTCACAGCACAATTCCCTTTCTCCTTGCTGTCTTTGACAAGGGACACGCTGGCCTCTTTTAATTGGGAAAAAAAATTAAAATTAGAGTAAAAAAGAGAAGGAAAGGGGGTTGTTTGTAAAAAGTTATAACTTAAAGAGGAAAAGGGGGCTCTTTTTATTCGTCCATCCAACTCCAGCCCGAAACGAAAGAGAAAAAAAAACCCCATTTGTCCGTCCAGCCCTAAACAAAAGAGAAAAAACCCCATTCGTCTGTCCAGCCCTAACGGAAGAAGAAAAAGAAAAAGAAGAAGAAAGAAAAGGAAGAAGGAAAAAGAAGTCTGCCGTGGTACCGCTTCTGCTTCCTTTTTTCACTTGTGGTATTGCTTCTGAGGTACGCTGTTTTATTTTGCTGCTGCTCTTTTTTTCTTTCTCTACTGCTGCTGCCTTTTTTTTTGGGAGCTACTATTGGCACACCAAATTTAACTTTTCCCACACAAATTCTCTCTACACACATTCCTATAATTTAAAAATTACATTAGTTCTTTTTGCACAATAAAATTTCCTAAACTACCCATCCCTCTATTTCCCTCTTTCTTCCCACACACAAATCACCGGTCTCTCTGGCGTTCCCTTGTGACTCGGTCTCTCCGGCGTTCCTCCGACATTCCTCCGGCATTCCCAGTCCTCTCCACCATCTCCTCTTCCAAAAGTAAATGGATCCCTCCAACATTACCATTTATTCTTCTTCCCCATCTCTTCTTTACCATTTTTTCCATCTTGGATTACCTTTTTTTCCATGAAAACTTGTTATGGGGATAGATTCTCATTCAATGTAAGTTTTTACAAACAATGTTAGTGTTTTTTCATGCATTTGGGTGCGTTTTATCCATTGTCGCAAGGGTTTTTAACCAGAAATCGTGACTCTGTTCAGGTCCGAACATAGTACTTCGGTTCGAATACTCTAGTCCGAACATTTCAAATGGTGTTTTGTTCTGTGTACAAACAAACATAATTGGTCTATGCATGCATGCCTTTGGATCAATCATGTCACTGGAATGGAATTTGGGCCTGTTCCTTTAAAGGGTTGGAGCCTTTGATGTGGCTTTATTTGCTTACTCTAAAAACATAGTTTTATGTTATTCTTCAAAACCTTTATTTCTATATTTCAGATATGGATTGACCAAGCTCTTCTAGGGTGCGACCTACCGCTTCAAATAGGAGGCGACGCCATCGGGTGGAAGAGGTTGTAGAAGAACCAGATGTCTCTGAGGGGGATGTTGAAGAACAACCTGAGATGGAAGAGCAACCAGCTCTGGGGCCACAAGATAGGTCCTTATTGACCAGCTTTGATACACATATAACTGGGTACATTTGGATTCAACAGGTGTGTTTCACTTGTTTCATATCAAGTTTGATTTATTTGTAAATTTCTTCAATAATTTATCAAAATGGTTGAATGTAGGACCAAGGAGCACTGAAGTGTCTAAGTCATGGCTAGAAATTGCCATTGTGGCAACTGAATGAGTCTGATAGGTTTAGAGAGTTGGTACCGAGGTCCAGATTGGCTCCCTTAGTGCCTGCATCATTTCGCTCCGTCAATAAGATTATTGTATCGGGTTTTGTGGAAATGTGGCAACCTGAGACTTAACACCTTTCACATGCCATTTGGTGAAATGACCATCACCTTAGATGATGTTGCATCTATCCTAAGCATCCCAGTGATGGGGCGGACTGTATCTTATAATGAAAGATTGGCATATGAAGCAGCTTAGGCACTCCTTGTTGATGCACTAGGAGTAGAACCGGCAGAGGCACATGAAGAGTTGATGCAAGTACGGGGCCAATCTGTTAGATTGGAGTGGTTACGGGAAATGTTTGCCGGTGTATCTAATGATGATGGGGACGAGATGGTTGACTATGCAATAAGAGCTTATCTTTGTACTTATTGGGCTGTACGTTGTTCACAGACAAGAGTGGCACACAGGTGCAAATCATATTTCTTACTGTACTGGTGGATTTGGATGCCGTACGTTCGTATGCATGTGGTACTGCTGCGCTAGCATACTTATACATGCAGTTGGGGTTAGCAACCTGGCATGAAGTGAACAAGTAGCCGGTTACTTGACTCTACTAGAAGCTTGGGTGTACGAACACTTCGAATGTTTGGCTCCAACTCCGAACATATACTATCAGTTCGACCAGCCCCGGGTCCATCGATGGGTTCCTCGTAGAGAGTCTGCTCTTTTACAAGGATTACGAGAGAGACTTGATTCCATGAGCACTGACCTGCTAATTACGCAGACTTTTCATGTACAGATTGTATCACATTAAGTTATTATTCTGTATTATATATTTTCATATCTTATGCTTGGATTCACTATTTTCAAGTAACATGGGACCCATATCGTGATGTTAAGCAGTATCACCCTTTCAATGAGGTGGCATACTACTGTGGATGCATCAAGTGCATGGATGTTGTTGCGCCTTATCATCTGGACATGGTACTCAAACAGTTTGGGAGAGTTCAGACTATTCCTTCACCGCCATTAGCCCCTATTCGCGCTACATGAGGTCCGAGCGCCCGTGACTACCATATCTCGTATCAATACATCTATCAAGTTTGGGAAGGATGGCCTAATCACCTACTATCTGCATTAAACCGTAGTGAACCAATTAGGTGACCTGCAGATTGCATACCCGGGTACATGAATTGGTATGTACGAGTCTCGTGGAGGATATTACAGCACCCAAACTTTCACTTTAATTTTGCGCCCCGTTCCCAAGAAACACAGCCTAGCGGAATGGTAGACTATGAGCAGTGTAATTCGGATGCATCGATCATTCTTGATCAAGTGACAGAAAGGGGTGACGATCATTGGGTTGAAGACTCGCGGGGACTATATACCCACGTGATTCAGGTGAGCCATGTGTTACGGGGAGTTTCAATTGCCAATGCTCAACGAACCTTTCGACATCCACACATGAGTTCACAAAGCTACACTCGTACCAGGCCAAGGAGGGGAAGGGACAACTGAAGGAGTCTGAAGACATTTTGATTGACCAAAACTCTTAACCGTTGTTATCTTTATTGTTTTAAGACTTTGGAACCTCTAGTGGACTTTGTTTTTACTTTGAACTATGGTTGTTCTTGTTGATCATATTTTAGTTTAGACATGTTATCTTTGGACTATGCTTGAATTGTTACAGATGTATAGGTGAAATCTTCAAAGTGGAAATGAAAATCTTCCAAAGGGATACATAATCCCAAACTAAGACATCTGTTCGGAAACTCAGTACCGAACAGTATGAATACTGTCCGACATTGAATTTCCAAACAAAGTGATAATGTTCGGATACAGAGTGCCGAACAGTATTCATACTGTTCGATACTGAGTTTCCGAACACCGATAAAAGCTTGGATCTGTAATTCCAAACGCAATAAAAAACTGTAAAACACATCAAAACCATTACATCCGAACAATTTATAAACATGTACATATTTTAATATACACCCAAGCATTCATTAAATGCAATAAAAACCTGTAAAAAACATCAAAACTCCATTAAATGTTTAAAAAGACTTGTTACATTCAACATAAACTCGCTTGGATTCATTTTGTTACATTCATTACAAATCAATTGTCTCACATGTTGGTACGTCTGGAGTTACAAGCTCTTTGAATTGTGTAATCTGATCCCTGTATGGAGTCTCCCAACCATTCGCACAAGAATGATGAAATTGTCTCCACTTATTTGCAATAGGCGGAATTGGATGACGAGGTACTAAGAATTACTGAAGAAAATGATTTCAATTAACAAAACCTATTGTTCTCTCGTTCCGAGAAGGCGTCGGCACTGGCACAAACCGCAATGTGAGGAAAGTCAGACACTGTTCTCTGCTCAAGTGGTATAACACCAAATTATAACGAGACGCTATGAGATGCCCCATGTTAGGCATAGTCATCCAATAGTTCACCGATGGATTGCCATCATAGTATGATAATGTTTCAACCAATTCCTCAACTTTGTTCTCCACCGCATATAATTGTTTGTAGTGGTCTACATGTGCAAGCAGCTTCTGTAATAAATCTCTCCTAACTTGTCTCCATTCATCATCGGCTAGGCCAACCAATCAAGTGATGGCTCTGAAGCCACAGTTACCATCAGCTGCGACGTCCTTTACGTGTCGATTGTAAGGTCTCAACCCCACGGGAAATGAGATAACATAATTATTGATGCACTTTGACCTTGTATGAATCGCGTTAATCTTTTCTCCTCTTTGGTTTACATTCCAGCCGTCCTTTATCTTTAACTTCTGTCATTGCAACTTATTTAGGATAGTAGCTATCTTGTGCAGATAGTACCAACTCAAAAGCGTTTGGATCTCGTCGAGTTGAGGTGTCAACTTTCATACTTGGTCTACCTCTTGTTCTTGATATTACTTCGGGTTCTATCGAATGAATATTGTCTGGCTTAGATAGCTCTCTTATCTTCCTCAGAAGTTGCAGTTTTCTCGTGAAATTATACTCATTGAACAGTTTTTCAAGTAACTCTAAATCTGCCTTACAATCCAAGCCCATCGAATAACTTTTCGTTGGGGCAGTAGGTAACATATCAAGCTTACACCAATGCGGATGTATACAAATTAGAGGAATAGGCCGCCCTCGACTTATATATTCTGTAATCTCGTGCGCACAGGGTAATCCATATGTGCGTCGAATAACACAACCACTAACACTGGCGTCAATTCTAACTAGGTTGGCTCTCTTGGTTTCTATTAAGATTTTTTCAAGTGCATTTTTAGAGACATTACCACGAAGCTCTTTGTATTCGGCCGGCTTGAAATTATGTTGCACAATCGTCTTACTTTTCTTAAACGAAGCATTGATACCGGTATGTTGCAACTCAGGCAAACTGTGGATTTTAGTCCAAACCGCTTCAAAATTTCCTTGACTTGATCCAAGCTGCCTCTTAAGCTATGCATGTGAACTCTCAGCCCTGCATAGGATTGTTAAGAGGTGAGGCATATTAATTATTAGGCATAAATCGAATAATTAGTATTTTTTAAAAAGTACATGTTCGAAGTAGTATTCCCAAAATGGACACAATTGTTTGTCCATGCGGAGACAAATCTCTCATTGTAAGCATCCAACCAACTACTTTTCACGTAATTGAGTGCATCAGGATACGTACTGAATTCTTGATTTAGCTTAGAGAGTTCTTCACCAAACTCCTCATCTGTAGATGAAGACACCAACATATTCTAGCTCATAATAAACTTTTGCCATTTTTCTTTTATTTCAAACAACTTCTTGCATCTTGCACATACGTTTTTATTAATGTGCCATTTGCATAATAAATGAGTAGCACCAGGGAATACTTTGTTAATGACGTTCATGAATGACAATTCTCTATCCGTCACAATGACATCGGGAAGAATACCATCACCAATAATAGAATGCAATATACCCAGTGCCCATGCATAATTTTCTTCACGTTCCGCATGAAGGTATGCAAAGCATACAAAAAAAGCCGTGTCTGTAGATGTGACTCCAACAATCTCTAATAGAGGCATGCGATAATGATTGGTCTTGTAAGTACAGTCCATTATCAAAACATGTGGAAATGCACGCAACAAATCTAAATTGCTTGGGTGCGTCCAAATCAAGTCAGTTACAGTCTCGTTATCCCCACAATTCTTATGCCATTCAATGTGATTATGCTTTGCTAACTTCCCAAGTAGTTGCATCTGACTTCTTCCACCCCGCTCATTAACTTTATATCTGTAGTGTACATTGTATATTGTCTTCATTGTGGTTACGTTTAATTCATTTCTTTGTTTCAACGTAACCAAAATTTCTTTTGGTCTAACCATGCTCTTGGACATATCAACTAACAATTTTGTTTCCTCCTGTGATAATCTGCCTGCAAATGAATGCCCCTCTAGATGCTTCGCAGCCGAATGATTACACACTACATATGACCTCCAACATCCTATCATCATTTGTGTCTAACTTTTTGCCCTTTAATGCGAAAGGGCATCCAAATTTTTTTGAACCAGTTTGTTTGATCATTTTTCGCTTTTGGCCATCTTCATGCTTATATTGTCCACTTCTCTCACATGCAAGGAGTACTCTAGCTTTGACACCTACCCTAGCAGCATTTGAAACCTTTATCATAATGAGAAACCCGTTTTTCCTTCCTACACCACGAGCCCAACTGATCAATGAATCGCGACTATGAAATATCTACAATAAACAAATTTAATACGAATTTAGTAACAAATAATTGCATTTGAGCAATAAATTCACAGTGGTTCTTACTTCAGTTATAAACTCACTGGTATAATCCATGACAGAGTTCGATCCAATTTGACTTTCCTGCGTAGAGACCTGCATAATGTACAAATCAAATATCACCGTTCGATCTTTTAGGGCTGAACAAATTGCATATGTTCGGAACTACAGGTCTGAACAGATGCCTTATGTTCGGAACTATACATCCGAACATATGCCATCTGTTCGGTCCTGAAAGACCGTACATATCGGGAACCTGCAACTCGTTCTACGCGAGGAAAAAAATTTAAAAAACGAGGCATAAATACAAGAAACTGACCTTTCCACTGCTGCTTTGATAAGGCACCATTTGATTGTTGTTTTCTTCCTTCATTGTGCTAGAAAATGGAGGATTGTGAGTGAAGATGAGTTGCGCCGGAAGATGGTGGAAGTGGAGAGTGAGATGAGTTGCTCAGGAGAAGAGGATGGAGGAATGTGAGTGAAGATGAGTTGCCCAAGGAAGATGGACGAAGTGGAGAGTGAGTGGTGAGAAACACAAACAGCTGAAGAGAGAAGCAACTTTAGCCTTCCCTCCTTCCAATGAAACTCAGTAGCTTGTGTGTGAAAAGAAAATTGGTTTTGAGTTCTTGTGGGATATTGGATATTTTGGTCATTTCATGAAAGGGTAAGAATGTAATAAAAAAAGAGATAAATTCCTTGTATGGGAAAAGTTAAATTTGGTGGGCCAATAGCAGCTCCCTTTTTTTTTTTTTTTTTTTTTTTTGCTCATGCTGCTTTGTTTTTTTTTGGCTCATCAAATCTGTTTGTTGTTTCTGTACTATTTTTTTTTGTAATCTGCTACTGTTTTTCTGATCATTTAGATGTTCTGTTTTTGTTGTTTTCTTCTTTGATGTGTTGTTGTTGCAAACCTCCTTGATGCTGCGTTTTTTTTTTTCACTGCGATTATGCAAATCTGCAAATGTCCTTGCTGCTGATGGTCTATATTTTTTCCTCTTGCTCTTTATATCAAATAATTTTTTTTTATTTATCAGTTGCTTTTTCACCTCTGGAATTTAGGAATATGAGTTCCATTCCTGGCTCTAGCTCACACCCCTCCAATGAAGAAGATATAAATAAGTCTCCGTGGAAATATGTAACCAAGTCTGAGAAACTTAATGAAGGAGGGGGAAATATTACAGTGGTACACTGGTACTTGGAATTTTATTTATTTGATTGCTAAATTGATTACAAAGTTAAAATGATATTATCTTTTAGTATATGATTAGATTTATTATTATTATTATTATTGTTAAATATTAACGTGTCCCCGACTTGTTCGTGTCCTACTTTTTGAGAAATGCCGTGTCGGCGTGTCCGTGTCATGTCGTGTCTGTGTCCGTGCTTCTTAGTAATTGCTAGTAGCACTACTTAGGTGTTGTTACTTATTTTCTATAATATTTACAATGGCAGTTGTAAGATCTGATCTGTACGTAAATGCAGACTAAATTATCAATTTGGGTTTGCAGGATCTAATTTATGTGTCTTATCTAATAATCAGGTACGAACATCGTTTCTCAGAATTATATGTTCAGATTCAGGTACAAAAGATTTTATGTGAGGTTTGCATCATAATTTGTAGTGTTTTTTTTCCTTTGCTTTGTGATTCAGTACGTGAGATTCACACTATTTATCTAAATTGTGCACTGTCTACACTATCTCTAGGAAAAGCTTCGCCAAACTCGTAAATACTATGCTACTTATAATGCTCTTATGGAGATTAAAGAACTAATGCTGAAGGAAGTATCTTTGTTAGACTCAATAAGCTCACAGGTTTGTATTTAGACAGAATTTTAGTATCTGCTTCATCTTTGATTTTGCGGGAAGATGGTGTCCTCATTTCATTCCTTTCGGCACTTTCTAGATTCTATTCAGAAAATGAGTCTGTCATAGTTGGAATTTTGTAAAATCAGTATGATGTTCTTTGCTTTTGTATGTTCTTTGCTTTTGTTTATTTTGTTATGTCTCCTAGTTTTCCTGAATGAGAAAAATAAAGCCCTGAAAGCATACGTGTCACTTTGATCTTTATACACCTCAAACTCATAGAACCTAAATTTTTTGATGTGGTGGTTTGATCACACAGGTTTACTCCACCAACCACTGATTTCTTGATACAGTGGTTCGATCACGAATGTCTATTCCACCTTACTTTCTTTTATAGTGGTTCGATCATGAAGGTCTAATCCACTTTACAGATATTGACAAAAATGAAAAGAAAATCAAATGCTAAAATAATAAATGTTACTCATGGCGTGTGATGCCGAGATCTGGAATCTAGACTCGAGCTTTGGCCTCCACAATAGATGATCCTTGGTGATGATGATCTCCCAATTTTGCTCAACCAAATAGATCATAGAGGCTGTCGGATCTAGGATTTTAGTAGATAATCCCACGAAGAACTTAACCTAGATCACAATCTATTCCACAAAACCTTTCTTAATTGAGCCTTGATGAATGCTCTAAAGAATCTTTCTATGAAATATAGAGAGGGTGGAAGATGGTTTGAAGGCTTGAGGAATAGGTTTTACTATTATGCAAGAAATCTCTTTCAAAAAAAGCCTTGAATGGTCATGTGTACAAATCAGAATTTGAAGACATATTTATAGATTTTGAGCTTCGGTCAACTGAGGAATAAGGCAACACAACTCGCACAATGGCTCGTTTGACTCAGATCCAGATCTTCTTTGGTCAACCCAGGAACACTTCAATTAATTGAGATCCTACGACCCCCAAAAATATGTTCTCTAGAAAATAAACCAAAGGAAACCTTTGGTTCGAAGGGGTCTTTTGGTCGAATGACTTCATTAGCTTCGGGCCCTGAGACATTGAAGTGCTCAAAATTTAGCTCTTAGGAAATTAGACCAAAGCAAGGTCTCGGGCTCCCGAGGGTTCCTTCGGTCCACTGAGCTAAAGAGCTGGGTCCCCCAAAGAACTGAAAAAACCCTATAATAAACAGGCATTCTCTGCATTCTCTTGGTTGCTTAAGACTAAACAATTATAACTAAATTCACTTTGGGTCTTAAGGCCTGTTTCTTGGTATATTATAAAGGTCAATTTACCTATAGGTTGTCACATAGTGGGACATGACTTGATGTAGCAAGGCCTTCCATGACTTGTTCTTCTATACTTGATCTTGATATGATTTGAATCTTCTCTAGAGGCAACTTCATGGACTAGTCATGGAATTAACAACCCAAGGAAAGTGACAAATTTAACTATGACATTAACACAAGATCCTTATGCCAAATTGAACAGTCATTATATTTAAGGGAGTAAAGAAACCAAAGAAAGGTTTGTTCCGAGGCGGTGTTTTAATATGAAGAGGAAAAAGCCTCCAGCACTTAGGGCCCTTCCCTATCATATTCCTTGATGCTTGATCCTACACAATACAACCAGAAGAAGAAAATGAGATTTTGCAGTTGTTTTTAACTAAACATTATGGGGTTTAATGGGCCATTAAAAATATGAGTGGTTTGGATAATATTTGGGGCCAACGGGAATTGCAAAAAAAAAAAAGATGATGGGGTTTGAAACCGTGACCTATGGTGCTCTTCTAAATTCTAACCAGACAGGTGTGTAACACTTTCACACCTCTTCTGGTGCGTGAATGTTTAAAATGTAACTGGCCTCTTTTACACCATTTTCAAACGTCATGTATGGATGTGATGTGTTATGCATTTGCATCACTTACATATGTAACTGGGTGCAAACAAACGACCTCTAAGATATCTCAAAATAAAAAAGGCTTTTGTTGTGGACCTTCCAAGCATAAACCCGAGCTTATTTTTTTGAAGAATTAGTGTCGTGACCCCGGACCGAAATTCCCGGCCCGGCGCTGCAAGCTCGGTTTCCCCAGGTTCCGCGGTGAGAATCCCGAAAATGGAGATTAACTCACACGATCATGGTTGCGGAAGCATGTAGCAAATCATGTCTAGACAAAACATAATAAATTCGAGATGCATAAATAAAATCATTCAAGACATAATTTCAGAGGGGAAAATATAAACACAGCATTTCCCAAATTAAATTCAAGTTTCAAAGTTAGCAAAAGTAAGTTGATTAAGTTTACAACCCAGATAAGAGACCAATAAAGGCCATGCATTCCCAAAATTAAAAGATGAAACCCTTAGCAAAGTGTATCGCATCTCAAGATCCCATCCGACGTTGTCGGGTTGCCACTCTCGGGCTGGGGGTGGCTCATCAGCCTCCTCCGGACGCTCCTCTTCAAAGGCAACGTCGCCTGCACCTGGGTACCAAAACAAATAAGGATCAAACATGACGGTTTGGCAGGTGATCAATTTAGGCATGAGCATGAAACGAATAAAGTTTGAAAAAACAATGTTAAAACAATTTACTGGGTTTAAAACAATTATATGACTAAGATATATTTCAAATATACGAAAGTCCATGATCGAAATATGAAACAAATCTAGTATGAGTACATATGATATCATGAATAGTAAATTCACATTGAGCTCATCATTTCTCTATCATACATGATGACAAGAGTAAGTAGAACAGAGCAAGACAGAACATAACAGAATCCTGTGCCACACGAAGTGGGCGGGGGTCCGGCCGCGGAACCGGAAACAGAGTAGAGATGTATATATAAATTTATGACTAATCTGCAAATAGTCTAAGTGTTTAAGGACCCCCAGACAGTGGATCAGACTGAAGGGGCAGTCCAAGCTCAGTGGTATTAACCTGTAGTCATGAATGCACAAAACGAAGCAAAACATATACGTAACAGATCAAACACAGGGAAGATTCACTTTTCGAAACAAAACTAAGCACGTCAAAGCCGAATAGCATGAGCTACAGGCATATTGAAATAGAAGAAGTAATCCCCTTTTTGGTTCTTGAACAATCTGAAACAGAGCTGATATTTGCAAATCAAAACAGATGAAATACTATATTCATAGTATCAAAACTGAAGTTCAAAAACAAGGTTCTCAAGCATATGCTAAGACCTTTCATTGACCCTTGTGTATTTGAAACCCAAATGTTGGAAATAAAAATGGATTGGTGTCCCCGAAGTTAGAATACATTTCAGATTTCAAATGCACAATATCAAAATAAAACCCTTAACATAGTCTGGATTTTATTCCCCAAGACCTTAAAAAATAGAACCAGTTATTCTATCACACAACCAACTCTGAAAACAACACAGGTCTGCTCGAGTTGCCATCCATCCGCTCGAGTGGACTGGCACAAAGGCTTGCTCGCTCGAGCAGACCCAATGCTCTCTCGAGCGGGCAGGTCTCTGGCCTGCTCCGCGCCAGGCAGTGGCTTGGTCGCACCAGCGGGCAGGTCTCTGGCCTACTACGCGCCAGGCAGTGGCCTGGTCGCTCGACCGGACCCAATGGTCGCTCAAAAAGACGGATCTCTGCCTTGGCTCGATGAACGCAGAAAAATGCATCCTTTTGCAATGTTTTTCTGATCCCTTCTCTCTTCTTCTCTTTTATGAACCAACCTACAATTCCCTCAGCCTCCATGCTCTCCAAGGGATCATTTCCAACAAAACTCTAATTTTAATCAAATCACATTCCCAAACTCCTCCATTCTCCAAAAATCAAAGATCATCAACCAACCCATACAAAGCAAGTAACATTGAACAAAAACATAATTCAACTTAGCTAAATAGAGGATTTTCAAAGTAATACAAGAACTTATGCATGCAAGCTAAAAACAGAATTCAAAACCATTCAACCATGTTGATATCAAATCAATTTCAAAACTAGCATGAGAAATTAAACCATTTATAACCTAAGTAATATGCGAACATAGCATGCACTTAGTAAAGCTAAAGAGATCACTTGCCTTGATCCAAAATGCAAATCAAAGACCTTCACAAAGATCCCACTGAAGAGCTGAACCAAAATCTACAAAAGGCCCCAAGAAAAGAACCTCAAAACCCACAATTTTTTACAACCAAAACCCCATTTCGAAAAAATGGGTTTGCATGTTGGGAAAACAGATTCTTTAGTAGCAAATAGGGCTCCATTGAAGAGATGAAGAAGAGCCCTTACCTGAAGCTTGCCAAACAAGAAACAAGGAAGAAGAAGAAGAAATTGTCTAGCTGGAATCCCCGAACAACTGGGTGCAATGGTGAGCTAGGAAGGAGAGGAAGAAGAATAGGAGATCAGATTTTCATTTGAAGGTCAGGAGATGAGCCATGCAAGTGGAAAAAGATTGAGAAGAAAGAGTTCTTACAAGGATCCACGCACCGTGAGACATATTGGGGTCGTCCTTAGGTTAGGTGGACGCTTATTATCTTCAATCGCTACATCTTCTCTCATCCAGCATATCCCCTGCTGCACTCGTTTCATCTGCATCACCCTTTGCCCTTTGGCACTCTCATTTAGGCCATTTATCTTTAAATAAAATGAAGTTTTATTTACTAGTGGTGTATTTGGAAACATTTTTGTATCAGACATCTCTACTTATTTTGGTTGCTAATTTGGTAAACAACATGCTTTCCCTTATAATAAAAGCACTTCTGTTACTAATGCTCCTTTCGCCTTGGTGCATTTGGATGTCTGGGGACCTGCCTCCAACCAACGAAGAGTGGTTTCATTTATTATGTGTTGTTTATTGATGATTTCACTAGATATACATGGTTGTATTTAATGAAAAACCGTTCTGAGTTATATACTATCTGCACTACTTTGTCCACCATTCCACTCAATTTGACACGAGGATTAAAATATTCAGGTATGACTCCAGGGGAGAATACATATCTCACAAATTTCGTTCTTACCTGACCAATCACGGGACTCTAGGTCAATTATCTTGTCCTACCACACTACAACAGAATGGTGTAGCAGAACGAAAACACAGACATATCCTAGAGACTGCTAGATCCTTAATTTATTCCTCTCATGTTCCTTTGCAATTCTAGGGGGAAGCAATCCTGACTGCAATGTATCCGATTAACAGAAAACCATCTTTTGTATTATCTAGCACATCTCCCCATGAAAAATTATTTTCCTGTAAACCTGACTTGTCCTATCTCCAAGTTTTTGACTGCACCTGTTTTGTTACGTTGCATGATAATGAGAGAACCACACTTTCCCCAAAATCGACTGTTCGTGTCTTTTTAAGGTATGGCATTGAACAAAAAGGCTATCGATACTATGATCCTAAAACCAATAGGTTACGAGTCTCTCGTAATGTCACCTTCTTGGAACATATACCTTTTTATACATTACCTACACAATCCCCTTCTCCTAAGCAACCTACGGTCTATCCTCTTGATTCCTTTCCAGACCTGTTTCCCTTCGATACCTCTTCCCCTCCACCGTTGTAGGTATATCATCGTTGGCCTAAACCTCCGTCTGCTCCTCCGGAATCTGCAGCCCCACCTTCTACTTCTGACCATAGGCCTATCTCCTCTGCTCCGGATGTGCAGGATCCTCCTCAAACACGATGGTACCCCTTGCGCACCAGAATTCCTCCATCCCATTTTGGCTTTGTTTGTACTGATCATTTTTCTCCATTATATAAGTCCGTCCTGGAAGCAATTCATACTTTGGCAGAACCACAATCCTATAAGGAGGCCATTACTCATCCGAACTTGAGATCAACCATTGCCGAAGAACTTGCAGCTCTAAAGATTACTCACATGTGACCGTGTTCCTCTTCCCTCCGGGAAACAGGCTATCTGTTGCAAATGGATTTTTAAAATCAAGACCAATTTGATGGTTCTGTTGATCGTTACAAGGCTTGCTTGGTTTCAAAAGGCTACACACAAGAATATGGGGTAGATTATGAGGAGACTTTCGCTCCAGTTGCTAAGATGGCAACAGTTCGTACTTTTATCTCTGTTGCCGCTGTTAGACATTGGCCCCTCTATCAGCTTGATATCAAGAATGCATTTTTGAATGGATTCCTTCACGAAGAAATCTGTATGCATCCTCCTCCAGGCGTTGTGAGACCTCCTCATTTTGTGTGTTGTCTCAAACGTGTTTTATATGGACTCAAACAAGCCCCTCGTGTTTGGTTTGAACGGTTTAGCACCAGCATTATCAACATTGGTTTTTCTCAGAGTGCTCACGACTCCGCTCTCTTCACTCACTATTCGCTATTTGTATGTGTTTTCATGTCACTCTTTGTCGATGATATGATGAAGCTCCGAGCTACTGATGGAGATCTACTTTCTGATCCAACTCGATATCGTGAGGTGGTTGGCAGCTTGGTTTATCTTACGATTACCAGACCAGATATTGCCTTTGCGGTACATGTGGTAAGCCAATTTGTTGCGCAACCAGCTCATATTCACTGGGCTGTTGGATTGCGCATACTGAGATACTTACAAGGAAGTTCCAACCGTGCCCTCCTTCTTTCCTCCAGTCAAAATCTTACCCTGCATGGCTATTCTGATTCCGACTGGGCAGGAGATGTCAATGATAGGCGCTCTATAACAGGCTTCTCCATTTTTCTTGGCTCCTCTCATCTCTTGGAAGAGCATGAAACAAGAAGTTTTCTCACAATCTTCCACTGAAGTTGAATATCGTGCTGTATCTCACACCACTACTGGAATTATTTGGCTTCGTTGGTTACTTCGAGATTTAGGAGTTCTAGTTTCTAAATCTACTCCTCTTTACGGACAGTGAAAGTGCACGGAAACTGGCAACAAATGATGTCTTCTATGAGCGATCTAAACATCTCGAAGTTGACTGTCATTTCATTCGTCAACATGTTTAGAGTGGTACTATAAAGCTCTTTCAGATTTCATCAGCTGCTCAGATAGCAGATTTTTTCACCAAGAGCCACTCCACTTCTCGTTTTTCGGAGCTAGTTATTAAGCTCTCAATGGTCACATTCTCCCATCCAAAGCTTGAGACGGGGTGTAAAGAAATAGGCCAACAGGTCAGGTCGACTTAATGGGTCAGCAACCCATGTATTGGGTCAACCCATGTATGAGTTGTCAATAGATTAGATAGTTAAGCTTGTAATTATGTAATCAGATCTCTAATGAGATCCACTAATCTAGGCTACAGTGTATAAATGTATCCTTCGTCAATACAATGAATACAAAAAATCTCTTGCAACTTCTCTCTCTCTTGTATGCTTCTATAATCCATCTAGTATGCTTCTGGCTTGGTTCAAGCATCTTTTACAATGGAGACTCTTCAAGAGTTCACATTCAACATGCACCCTGATGAGTTGACGTGCCTGATTTTTAGCTAGGTCATCTGGATGGTGGGGTCATTCTATTGCATGGACTTGATGCATTAGTGGCCAAATGTGTAGCTGCCTGCAGAATAGAGAGCTGTGCCTATTACTTAGAAAATAACCATCCTTTCATTTATATTTTACTAACTCCAGGGGGTTGGCCGAGTGGTCAGGATCATGGTTCGTCCTTCTTCTGGAGCTAGAGGTCTTGGTATCGACCCCGTTTCCCCCTTCTTCTGGAATCGAAAGTTGAGTCCACTAGTGCTACCACCTTGAGGCCACAGGGGTGTTTACCCGGCTTCCCTCTGGGCCCAGAGGGATTAGTCCAGCCCAAAGGGTTGGGAACCCTCCGATAGCGAAAATATATATATATATATATTTTACTTTCGACTTATTTGTGTTTTACCTAATGAATGGAACCAATACCAATGTATTGCTCTATCTATTGTGGTGCTTCTATGAGACCCTATTAGAGATTTGGGCAAATATGACTTTCCGTTTGGCATCGAGTATTATGTATAAGATTTTCTGTTTTTGAACCATTTGTGATTCATTTGATTTCAATAATTGTCAGTTTAAAGATGCAATGACTAGCACAAGCGGTCGAGTTAAGCTTATTGATTCCATGGAAAGAATTGTGGGAGGGACAAAACAGGTAACTGAAAACTTTCTACTTTTCAATTCATTAATAGAATGAAACCTTGAATACATTTCTTGCATAGAGCTAAATTTGTGTTTATCCTACATTAAGTACAACTGCATGCCCCATTATCACAAATATCAGCAATATTGTGAAGTATCATGATATTTTTTTAGGGAAAATGCTGGAACAAGGTATTCCTGATATTATTTTAATATCTTCTAAATATGTCCAGAAGTTATATTTTCACAATGTTTTTGATGGAGACATCCACTCTAATTCCCTCCAATTCTTTCAATATCTACCAACGTTGGAGGCATAGGGTTGCATATCGAGCTACTCTATGGATGGATGACGCGTATCCTGACTTTGATCACCGAGATGTTGAGAATCCATTGTTGGATTATCATGCTCATAATAACCAACGGTTGGATCTCCTTGGATCGAGCATTTGATTGGTAGAGGTCCCCATGTTTGCAATCACATTGAAGTCCCCACACCGGGAAGTGTCACATGGGAGGAAATAAAAGAGTTATGTGAAGTCAAGAGGGCCCCAAAGAAATTTAAAAGAAAACTACAAGACAAGGGGCCCATTATTAAACTAAATAAGAGGAAAGGGACCCATGTCTTAAAGACATAAGAGGCTGAGTTTTTTCTTTACCTGTTGGCTGGGGATTGGGAGTCTGTTAAAACTTATAACAGATGGGCCCCTCCTAGATTTTTTTTTGGGCACTGCATACTATAGACCTCTACTCGGCCGAGTCAACTCTGACTCAGCAGCCATGGGCAAGTCGGGTCCTGAATTCGTCTTTTTAGTCCTTGATTTAACTTATTCAAAGGTGTAATTATTATAGAATGATTTGGCACAAATACTTCTCTAAATCTAATGCCTTCAAAAAAATGAACGGTCAATCAGCCCAAGATATGCACCTAATACTGGTAAAAAAAGCCAACGACAACATTGGAGGTTCCACTGACAAAAAAAAGGGATACATCAATAACGATAAATTCCGTTGTCTTAGCGTTTTTATTTTACATTCAGTGCCTACTGTTTAGGGGACGATATAATAGATCCCTGACCCTTTAACAAGTGAAATGCAGGTTTACAATTGTGAAAATCCCATAAACTATTTCATACTAGCTGTCATTACATCGATCTAAAAAATTGATCGTTTTGTTGACGCAACTAGTTCATTCCCTTCAATACAGTCATCGACCTCTATGGTTCTGCAATTGTTGTATGTAGCAACTGTAATAATAAAGAAATTTATATCATTAGACAGTGAAAGTTAAATAGGAAACTGTGTTAAGAAGAGTACGAAAAATGTACATTGGATAACATGCAACTTGTATTCAGCTCACAACAGGCCTGAAACCCTCGATTTTGCGTGCTTTCCCCTGCAAATATGCACCCACGAGATTTAATATTTTCTAGTAAGTAGAGCATATATTGCTTAAAATGATCTCAGTATTAGTTCAACCGCATCTTCTCTTACTTCACTCAGCTTTGGCTGGGATAGGTGAAAGCATACCTGATTCTGTAGTATCCACCGAAGTAGCTAATATGGTGTCTCTGAGTTTCTGATGTTGTTTTATCAAAGGAAAATACTTTGGCATAATCAGACTATTAACATATACTGCGTACACATCCAGGATCATATCTTATTGTTGTACGATTTCTGCTACATTTTCAAACATAGGCTTCATGGGTTTAACCTGGAACAAAATTTATCTATTTTTTCGGCATTCGGTAGCAGTCCCATACAAAAGCGCGACAGATGCATCTCATAATCAAAACAAGCCCATGAATAGAAATTACATATTAAAAATTAAGTGCTGGATAAACTGTGATAGTCCACATAAAACACATAATAGCTTCAATGAAAATAACAAATCTAATTAGCTTGTCCACATGATCACTTGGGCCCTCCTGTGGCCCATGATGAGTATAGTGAACTGGAACCGCTGGCTGAACGGATTCATGAGTGTCCCCTCCGTAGCTCTGGAGACTCTCCATTGCATCTTCTATATTGGAGTATCCCTTATAAAGTGCATTGGGGAACTCATGCACCTGTGCTTTACATTCAGCCCATGAATTGTATTATCCAGAGCGACGTCCTCGGTATACAACATAATAATGGAGTCTTGGCATTCTTTGATACAGCCGACAAAAGCTGTAAGTCAATTTATAAGGAAAATTTTTTTGGTTAGACAAACAAAATAGAAGTTTTCTAGTGAATATAGCGTTGAATTTGGTTAGACAAACAAAATGCAAATGTGGGATGAACCAAATATTAGGAAAGCAGTACTTGTGGCACTGCCTTGGATCATTATAAAATTACCCTTTTAAATTCAACCCTAGATAGTGTGAATGGTGTGGTTTATGTTTCAAATTTTAATTATTAATTCCTAAACAAAGATCAATTTCCATATTAGGCTAGAATTCTTAGTTGTCCTGCATCAGTTTTTATGAAATTTATGAGATATTTATTTTTTAAATTTATTTATTGTAGCAATTTTACTACATTTTCTTTTTAATTATATTTTTTTATGAGTTCTGGTAATATCAGAGAGAGAGAGAGAGAGAGTGAGAGATGCCGACAAGTTTTGTGCCAATGAATTGCATATGCATGGTTCAAGATTTATTACTTTTAATAATCACTGCAAACTTTGTTAAGAAGTGGAAATGTATACCTTTTTCCCTAATTTCACTTTATGAACTCAAACATTAGTAAGATGGGTCAAATCATTGAAGTGGAATTTACCAACCCCCACCACCAGCGCCCCCCCCCCCCTCCCTCTTCCCATCCATTTCTTTATATGATAGGCAGAGTATAAACTAAATGCCTCACTTAAGATTAAATAATTAAACTTACAAAATCTAAGTCTAAAAATAGACTAAACAAATTAAATCAAATAAATCTAAGTTTAAATCCAGATAATCTTTAAATTGCTTTCCCCAAAATGAATCAATAAATCTAAACTAAACTAGATTAGCGAATCCTGAAGCCATATGAGCATAGTTTCACTCTTTCGCCCCTTGAGGTACTCCATCCTCAATCATTTGCATTTTCTATTGGTTTGCGGTGATTTACAGATAGTAAGTAAATCAAGCTATACTAACAAGCATACAATCATGCAAAGGAATCCAATCTGAATCATAGACTTCATGATTAATAGTTTGACGAGGTCAAGCATAGTGAATAAGGTTAACAATAGCATGTAGAGTAATTGCCTTAATATCAAGGTCTACACAAGAGTGACTTCATAAAACAAGATCATATACTTGGTTCATAACTTCAAATCAAACAATCATGCAAACTTCAAAATATGGCAGACCTTCATAGCCTCCATTAATAGTAGTTATACCCCCACCATCCACGGCCTCCGCTCTAGTGGTATTCCCTAATAGAAAGGGCCTCCAACCTAGTTCCAGTGGCACTGTCGAACCCAAAGCACTAGGTGACCATAATAAATCAATTCCTTACAACAGGCAACAAGTTCTAGTCGTGGTTCTTAAATATACGGCACATGGACAACTCCTTCATGTCCAAAATGTCCCCACCACAGTCTAGGCGTCCTTACTATGTTGGACTTACTGTTAGGTGGTGTCAGCACATCAAAATTCGAAGGCTCAAGTCACAATTCGCAAACAAGTCATAACATTGGAATACTCAAATTTGATGCTAATTAAAACTCAATCAAGATTTCTCCAATCCAAGCGACACTTGGTCATAAAGCCACGCATATCAAAGAGAAATCCCCTCAAATTTCAGATTGACTTATGAATTTTTTAAGCTTCCATCCATAGTTAGGAAACAATGCAAAACTTCTGAGTTTAGACATACTCACTGTCAAAATTTTCATGAATTAACTTTAACCCAGATTGACTCAAAAATTATACAGCAGATATTAGACCCATAGGGAGTTACCCCTGAATTTTGTGCATTTAATTTCCATCAATAACCTCTTGAAATCTGTGTCTAAATTCAGATTTTATGTGGTGGGATTATAATCTAGCAGAACCAGAAATTTGTGATGGAGTCACTGTCCGAGTTTTCATAATTTTTCCAGAGAACATATTGGTCCAAAACTTTTACCTAGGGTTCTGGACTGAAAAATAAAGCTTCTGTAATTTTTTTAAATCTTTAATTATTTTGCAAAATACTATAAAACAACACAAGTTAATAGGAAAACATAATTTGCAGAAAAATATTTTGACCTGGATCATGAAAAGTTCATAACTTTAAAACAATCATTTTAACAGAAGTCCACTTGGGCCTTAAAATAAGCTCGATGCTCTAAAATTTTGCGGAAGACTTTAAAACCCAATTTTCAATGGATTTGTACAGAAGTTTATCTTAAGGCGGGGCATGGGTTTTGCCTCAGGCAGTTTGCACATGTTTTAGCCAACTACAAGGTCTCAATCATTAGCCATCAAATGGCGTAATGGCGTAAGGCCAAAACTAATGACAACCATCTAACCACCTAGTAGCTCAGACCCAACGAACTCTTGCACCTCGAGGGTACAAGACAGAAACAAAACAGTACCTTTAAATACTTTATGCACATTACAGAATGACCAACAAGGGTCCAAAAACAAAATTGGCCTCAAGTGTCCAAGATCATTGGATATGAACCTTAGAGTCAGGCTCTGCGAAAGCTGACCTAAAGTCGGTAAATCTCACAAATTTGGCCATTGTACAGGGACTTCTCCCCTCACACTGCTAGCTGTCTAGGGGTGTTTGAATGTTTCCTCCAAACAAAGTAAGTCACTCCAATTTTTATCTTATTGGTCGGATACATAAACTACCAATTCAAATTAAACTTTCCATCATTCTTATTACCTACAATGGGTTGGTTCAGCAACCAGCCCCTCATAGACGCTCCAGACTTTAGTTTTGCCCCTAACCGAATCAGTATTGGTATCCAGTTGTGTAAGGTTAGTCCCAAAACCAGCCACTTATAGGTTAAGATAACCACAACTCAAATAATGAATCACATAATTATCATAATGAATATCATAATTAACGGACAATGGATCAATTGTACGAAACTACTTCATAGGCCAGGTATTGGATATGTGGGATCAATTAAACTTAAAAGACATCATTCACATATGAAACATGTAGTAGGTCACTATTTTAACATACAATAGAAAGGATTTCATCATGTAACTAAGCATCGGAGAGAGAGAGACCATGGTTGAAACCTACAATTGGAGTTCAACCATGCCCCAGAACCCTAATTCTAGGGTTCGACCAACCCAAAACCCTAAATCTAGGGTTCAGCCAACCTGAAATCCCTAACTTGTTGGGGATCGGCCAAGACCAAACAAACCTAGCACCAATTCAGAGGTATCAATTGTGACACAAATGTCTCATCATTGTGAATTTGAATAATGGTTCATCACTAATTACAATGTAGCAACAATGAATTAAGCCATATAAGCGCAAAAAGGAGGGTTTAAGTGAATTTCACCAAGGCCAACCCCTGTATAGGGGTCTTGACCATTGCCAATCTCCAACGTTGGGGTTCAGATGAGACCAAAAGCCCATCATTGTGGCTCAGTCCAAGGTCTTGCTCCATAATTGGAGTTAGGTCATGTATTTGGTCTCTTTACCAGGTTTTCTCAACAAATCCTACTTCATCCTCGTATTCCATGTTGTAGCCATAGATCTAATTATATTAGGGTTCCTAATGGGACAAAATTAAAGTAAACACAACTAGATTTGCATATTCAATCACCTGGAATAGGAGATTGTCTCCCAGTAAACCTAAGGGTGAATATAGGTCATCAACTAAGCCTGAAATCCGTTGATTCTTTATTTCTCCTCCTTGTTTTTCTTGATTTCCTTCTAGTTCTTGTTAAGTTATTGTCTAAGTATTAGGATTAGGGATTCTAAAGAGTAGGGAGCCAAGAGAATGGGAGAGAGAAGTCATTGAGATGGATTAAGAACAAACAAAGGCTCCTAATGCTTAAATAGTGTTAATAAGGCCCAAACTCATAGGCCCATTTAGGCCCAGTCATTGTAATTTAGTCAAAGAACACATGTACATACTTAGTTTGTTAGCTAATTTGTAGGATCTGAGATATGATTAGATATTCTTAATTGCATGTAATTAGGGCATTCAGCCCCTACATATACAAGTAACAGTCGACCCTCAAAGGGCAGACGATTCAGCACATTATGGTTTCTGTTTTCATCTCTCACATTGACATGGTATCAGAACGGGACGACAACTAGTTACTCTTTTCTTCAAGATCCATTGATTTGTGGATATTCCTAGTCATCTTCCAAGATCTAGAAGCCATTCAGAGAGCATTCTTCAGATTGATCGCCTGTGATCATCCCTGATCAACTCCGATCAGACATGGCCCACTTGCGATCATCACCATATCAGCGGACTCAGTCCATCTTGTTCACCTAGTTCTCTACTTATTTATGAAGAATTTTTCAAGATTTATGGCTCATCAGAGGTAGACCTTCTACTATTTTTTGTGGAAAATCAGTTTTGTCTACTTATTTTTATCTCAGCCGTCCAAAATTTTGGATTTAGATGTGTTTGGTCTGGGACCACTGCCAATAGCCTTCCATCCCCACTCTTTGATCTGACCATTGATCATCTGCTGGGGCCCACGTGTGCATTCTTCCTCCATTGACGTCTAGGACGTTTTTTTGCACTATTTGTGTTTCCTTTTGGCTTCGACTCCTTTCTGCTATCTATTGCTGCCTACTGGCTTCCTAACTAGTTGCATGCATCTGCTATTAGCCCATCCTCATCCTCCGATCTGTCCTCTGATTACTTGGTGGGGCCCACATGCAAAGCTACACAGTGACGACAGGGTTGTCTGTGTCATTCTGTTTATGCACTGTTTATTCTGTGCTTCTAGAAAGTATTCTGGGCATCTTCAAACGCAGATCTTAGCTTGATTAGCGGATTTCTTGTTGTGTGATTGGTCTGTTCATCATTCTATTGGTTCATCTGCATCGTTGTTACATATGGAGAAATCTGAAATCAATTTGATCAAGTTTAATGGCAAAAATTATCCATCTTGGGCTTTTCAATTTGAACTTTACCTAGAGGGTAAAGAATTATGGGGTCATATCTCTGGAACTGATCCAAAACCGACAGAAGATGAGAAGAAAATCTTGTCATGGAACACAAAAGATGCTAAGATCAAATCTTGGATTCTCGGGTCCATGGAACCACAATTTTTCATGAACCTGAAACCATACAAAACTGCCAAAGATATGTGGGACTATCTAAAAAAAGTGTATCATCAAGAGAATTCTGCCTGACAATATCAATTGGAATTTGAAATTGCTAATTATATGCAAGGGACTTCTTCCATTCAAGAATATTATTCTGGTTTCTAGAATTTATGGACAGAATTAGATGAAATCAAATATGCAAATATCTCTGCACAAGCTCTTCCCGAATTGCAAATAGTTTTAGCAACTAGTCATCGGGATCAATTTCTTATGAAATTAAGGCCTCAGTATGAATCGGTCAGATCCAATCTCATGAGTAGGGTACCTTCACCATCACTAGATGAGTGTCTCAATGAATTACTGCGGGAGGAACAACGACAATTGACTCAATTTGGTGTGCTACAACAAGCTACTCCTGGTGCTATTGATGTTGCCTATAGTGTACCCACTCCCTCACCAGTACCTATTGCTTATTTTACCAAAGGAAAGCAACCAAGCAGAGATATTAGTCAAGTACAGTGCTTCAAGTGTCAGAATTTCGGGCATTATGCAAATCAGTGCAAGCAGCGGATCTGCAATTATTGCAAAGCATCTGGACACTCCATCAATGAATGTCGCAGACGCCCTCAGAACTGAAATCCAAAAGTTTACCAGGCGGTTAGTGCTACTTCTGGCACTGTTGATTCATCTTCCATGTCTTCTTCTGCCCTTGCTTCTGCTGCTCCAGTTACCCCTGACATGATCCAACAGATGATCCTCCAAGCCTTTTCCACTCTTGGTATCTCTGGTAAAAATCACTCTCTCTCATTGGTATTTTGATTCTGGTGCCTCCAATCATATGACATCATCATCAAAACACTTCTCCACAATTAAACCATATGATGGACGGATTCAAGTCCATGCTGCTAATGGTACCACAATACCAATTACTTCTATTGGTGATATTTCTCATTCTCTACCCTTACACGATGTTTTATGTTCACCAACTCTTTCTACCAATTTAATCTCTGTCGGTCAATTGGTTGATGGTAACTGCAATGTTTCTTTTTCTTCCTCTGGTTGTGTGGTGCAGGATCAGGAGACGGGGAAGGTGATAGCAAAGGGGCCTAAGTATGGGCGTTTGTTTCCTCTTCACATAGTATCATTGAATCCAGCTATACCTTTGTTTGCTTTATCAGTTGTCTCTAAGAATAATGTGCAGTTGTGGCACAATAGATTAGGACATCCCAATTCAGCCGTTTTATTATCTTTGTTAAATTCTGGTCATATTAATAAAATGAAGTTTTTATCATCAGATGTTACTGTTGATTGCACCACTTGTAAGCTGGGAAAGAGTAAAACTTTGCCTTTTCCATTACATGTTTCTTCTGCTACCAAATGTTTTGATTAAGTCCATAGCGATGTCTGGGGTGTTGCACCAATTGTTTCTCATTCACAGTATAAGTATTTTGTGACTTTCATTGATAATTATAGCCGTTTTACATGGGTTTATTTTCTACATGCCAAATCTGAAGTCTTTGATGTGTTTAAAAAATTCTTGAATTATGTTCAAAATCAATCTTCAACATGAATTAAGGTTCTTCGTACAGACTCGGGGTGGGAATATGTGTCTGCACAATTTCAGGCATTTTTACAAGACAAAGGGATTTTATCCCAACGGACTTGTCCGTACACTCCCCAACTGAATGGTGTTGCAGAACGGAAAAATCGTCATCTTCTAGACATGGTCAGGTGTTTATTATTAGAATCCTCAGTTCCATCTAGATTTTGGCCAGAAGCTTTAACCACTGCTATTCATATCATCAACCGCCTTCCTTCTCCGAAACTTCAAAACACATCTCCACATTTCCGTCTTTTCAAAACTGATCCACAATACACGCATTTACATACATTTGGCTGTGTTTGTTTTGTTCATCTTCCTACACATGAACGTTCCAAATTATCCGCACAATCTGTAAAATGTGCTTTTCTTGGTTATGCTTCCTAACAAAAAGGTTCTATTTGTTATGACCCCATCTCCAAGCGCATCCGGATTTCTAGAAATGTTGTCTTCTTTGAACACCAGTACCTATTTCAGTCTTATCCTGATTCATCTCCAGAAATCTCTTTTTCTAAAGTACCATCCTTTGATGATTAATGCCTTCCTTCACCTCTGCAATTTCATCCGGACAAGGTGTATGCTCGTCGACAAGGACCAAATGCCACTACTTTGCGTCTTCTGCAAGAACCGGCCCCGAATCCTGCTCCAGCATTAGATTCACCTCAACTTTCTCTTCGTCGATCTTCTCGTATCTCTCGGCCACCAGATCGATACGGATTTTCTCATTCTTCATATCTCGCTACGTTATCATCTGTTTCCATTCCTACTTCTTATTCCCAAGCAGCAAAGCAGGAATGCTGGAGACAAGCTATGGAAGAAGAACTTAATGCTCTACAGCAGAACCAAACATGGGATGTCGTTTCATGCCCAGCCTCAGTTAAACCTATTGGGAGTAAATGGGTTTACTCTATCAAATTGAAGGCAGATGGTACTTTGGATAGATACAAGGCAAGGCTTGTGGCCCTTGGCAACAGACAGGAATATGGCATTGACTACGAGGAAACTTTTGCGCCTGTCACAAAAATGACCACAGTTCGCACCATTCTTGCCATCGTTGCATCTCAATCTTGGCCACTTTTCCAATTTGATATGAAAAACGCCTTCCTTCATGGTGATCTTAAAGAGGAAGTTTACATGCGACTCCCTCTAGGTTTCCCAACACCATCAGAAGGACAAGTTGCTCTTTTGAAACGGTCATTGTATGGGCTAAAACAGGCACCAAGAGCATGGTTTGACAAGTTCAAGGATGCTCTACTCACGCTGCGGTTTCAACAGAGTCCTTATGATCCATCATTGTTTCTGCATAAGAAATCTACCGGAATCACCATTCTTCTAGTCTATGTCGATGATATCATCACTGGCACAGACGCAGCCATGATTCAAGATCTCCAATTTTCTCTGCATCAATCTTTTCAAATGAAGGATCTGGGTCCCCTATAATACTTTTTGGGATTGGAAGTTCATCACTCTGAGAAGGGGTTGATTTTGCATCAACATAAGTATACTATGGATTTAATTGACTCTGCAGGCCTGTCAAATTCCACACCAATGGATACCCCTCTGGAACTGAATCTTAAACTCCATAGTGACAGTGGTGATCCTCTTCCTGGTCCGACATATGATCGACAGCTAGTCGGTAGTCTTATATATTTGACTACCACTCGGCCTGACATCAGTTATGCAGTCAACTTGATGAGTCAGTATATGACAAAGCCTCATCATCTCCATCTAGCAGCTGTCCGACTAATTATTCGTTATCTTCTTGGCACTTCTCACAGAGGCTTGTTTTTTCCTGTTGGCTCTCTAATGACATTGACTGCCTATTCTGATGCTGATTGGGCAGGCTGCCTTGATACTCGTCGGTCCACAACGGGCTGGTGCATGTTCTTAGGTGATGCTCTTATTTCATGGACAGTGAAAAAACAGGACAAAGTTTCTAAATCATCAACTGAGGCAGAATACCGTGCCATGTCTGTTGCATGCGCAGAAATTATATGGCTTCGTGGACTTCTTGAGGAACTTGGCTTCTTACAAACATCTCCCACACCATTACATGCAGATAACACCAGTGTCATTCGAATTACTGAAAATCCTGTATTTCATGAGAGAACTAAACACATCGAGGTTGCTTGCCATTTCATCAGAGATGAATATCTACGCAATGTTATTTCTCTCCCGTACATCTCCTCCAGCCTCCAAGTTGCTGATATTTTTACCAAAGCACTTCCTCGACCACGTCATCAATTCTTGATAGACAAATTGATGCTGGTTGATTCATCGGCATCAATTTGAGGGGGGTGTTAATAAGGCCCAAGCTCATAGGCCCATTTAGGCCCAGTCATTTTAATTTAGTCAAAAAACACATGTACATACTTAGTTTGTTAGCTAATTTGTAGGATCTGAGATATGATTAGATATTCTTAATTGCATGTAATTAGGCATTTAGCCCCTACATATACAAGTAACAGTCGACCCTCAAAGGGCAAACGATTCAGCACATTATGGTTTCTGTTTTCATCTCTCACAATGACAAATAGGTCAGGCGACACACTTGAAATCCCATTGGGATTCATGCACAAAACCCAAGGAGACCTCAGAATGTGTGCACACTCCAAATCCCATCGAGATTTGGGCGCAAACCTCTTTCCTCCTCCTTAATGTGAAACATGGGTCCCAGCCCATCTCTCATGTATGGGACTAAATTCTATTAGCTCTAATCCCCCTACTAATTTCTTTTAACCCCCTTTTAATAACCCAAAACCTAATTTACATTACTCCCAATAATTCGAAAAATAATCTCATAAAAGAATTAATGATCACAAATATATATATATATATAGAGAGAGAGAGAGAGAGAGAGTTAGAATCTATTATTCGAAAATTCATGAAACAAGAAAAATATAATAAAAATAAATGGGAACTATAATTTAATCATATTTAGCCTTAAATACTATTAATGATGCTTAAACATTAGTATTAATTATTTATATTATGATACCAATAATTGTAAGATTATTAATAATCATCATAAATAATTGATATAAATGCTATCAAAACTATAATTAATTAATTTTACAATAAAATAATAAGAAAATATGTAAACTAAGATGACCTGATGCACTTTAACAGTTTAACTAAATTTTTTAGTATTTACACTTCAATATGCCTGACAATGCATATGCACTAGGCATCTATATTCATTTAATTTTCTTTACTGTTGATGTGTGTGGATGAACGCTCAACAAATACTACACAGTGGAAAATGGAATGCCATCTACAATTATAACCAATGGATGAAATCCACAAAATGATTTTTTAGTTTAGCTACGTTTGTTCTGATGAGATCTATTAACCAGAAAGGATGAATTAAGTCCAGTTTCCTGATAACTGAAGTAAATGACAGTTTTGGCTTGCCTGGAAACTCAGATTCAACATTCATTTCCCTAAGGTGGTATATTAATCTATCATCATCATCATCGTTGTTGTTGTTATTTTATCTCTGAATTATCCCAGACACTGTCATGATGAGTGTGACAGAAACTCATGCACCACAACCACATTGCAGTGGAGCTGAGTGAAAGTCCTAGATGGCAGACAGGACAGAGGCCAGGTCAGAGAATGATATGAAATGACTTTTATTGCCAATTCCTGGACAAGAGGTTATCATATATGACCGAATATAAAAGATATGATAGAAATCTATCAAAAAGATCTAAGCAGTGCATGACAACTGTCAGACAAGGATTTCATGCTGAATTATGAAGGGTTGAAAAAGAAATCCCTGACATTTTGTTGGAGAGCACCAAACAAGGACCCTCTATGTTATTATTCTCATGGTATTTGCCTTTGCTACAAATCATTAAGATCTGAGGTTTAGACATCAAGTAGACAGTTGCATGATTGTTCTTTATTCAATTTTTTTTTTTTGGGTAAAAACCTACACTCATGTTTGAGCATACTCTATTAGGTTCCTATTTGCAAAAAGTTTCCTTTTTTTTATTGGTAACAATGAATATATATTAAGGGAAGAAGAAAGATTACAAAGAAGCCCCAGCCAACAAAGCAAAAGGGACACTATGGTATAACAGCATTTTACCACTAAAGCAGGTTTCATAGTGAAAGCTACAAAATTAGAAGACCTATCAACCTCTTGCTTAGCAAAAGAGTCAGCAAAACCATTTGTTGTATGCCCAACATGATGAAAAAATTAGCAGTTGTCTTCGTTTTAATAAATTCTTTTCTGTTCCTGAAAAATAATAAAAATAAAAAAGCAGCTTGCAGTTTGAGGGTTCACAGCTTGTGATGCCAGATAATGTATGCAGGTGGTAAACCTCACATTAGGCCACTATTGATCCTTCATTTTTCCCTAAGAACAATTCTGCAAGTTGTAGGTATCCTTCGATTATTGTAAGAGGTGGTCAACCATTTTAGAAGTGTCTGGGTATCCTAAGTCACCATGCTTTATTGAAGGAAATCTGTTGGAAAACTTTTATTGTAAATGGACATGTGTTAGATTTTAGTATAGTATGTCCTTTTTTTATTTATTTGATGATTTCTACAGTAAGTTGTGCAAAATGCAATGGGATCTTTTGAGGAGGTTTGTGTTTGATGTAGTAATCAGTACACATGCACACACACAGACACACAGACCTGTGATCTGTTGAGCCCCATTGCCCTAAGAGGGCCCCAACCTGTCTCATCCATCCTTTACATGCTGCTCCCCTCTGCATTTCCACCATACCAATTTGACTCTCATCTTGAGCATATTCATCATTGGATTTTACATATGCAGATTTTGAGCATTTTCTCACTGTTGATCTGGAGGCCTTAATAATTAGGTTGTCGGAAGGTGAATCAGGCTGATTTTTGGCCCAGCCTCTATCCACAGAGCCCGTGAACATTTAGGGTGAATACTAGCAGAATTGTGTACACAGAAATATTCAAATGAGAACAGCTCACATGGTTCTTCTGTGTGTTACACCCTGTCTTCTGGGCCACCTGGCCCACTTATGATCAAGTTATCCTTCTCGCACGCTACTACTCCTTCGATTGCCACAGGCCAAACTACTCATAGGATTGAAATTCAAATGGATGATGCCTTATAAAATATTAAACTTGAGGGCCTTAGATCAAGTGTTACGATGATCTAATGGGTCTGATAGTTTACTTATCTTTACTATGTTTCACTGACATCTTTCCATCCCCGTACTCCTCCATGATGACATGGCCCCAGGTGGGCCCCATTGATGAGTTGACAGGGTACTATATGCAGACGGTTTGGACAGGATAAAACTAAATATGGTCTTCTATAGAGTGCCCATATGTTTTTATCTAAAAAAAGACGCCCCTTTGAGTGGGGTCCACCTAGTTATTGAGAAACAAGGGAGATAGAGAGGTTAGGACCTAGATGAGAGGAATATCTGATATCAATTTGATCAAATGATCCTAACCCTTTGTTTTGATTCCTAAAAGAGTAATGGCTATACACCATGCAATTTTGTTGGGATAAAATCATATGCTGAATAATGCTTGGACCTGTAATTCAAACACACACAACACCAACCCCCAACCCAACACCCCGTGTGCTCCCACTCCACATGCGCGCACGCACCTACAAAAAAGTCTCTCCGCCAGATCTCCTCAGTGAATTTACTTGAGCTGAGACTGAGAGCCACCATGGGCTACCTGCAAGGAGTGGTGGAAGAGATGGAAACTGTTACGCTTGCATAAGGGGCCCAACAAATCTCAATCCTTTTGAGACTGGACCACCAAAAAATGAATGACAAAAACATTGGATGTTAAGTCCAACAGTTATCATGGTCTAGATGGGTGTCGAATAGATTCTGATGGATCTCTATTAGGCTCTGTTTTTTACTTTTGCAAAGACTATATAACAAGGGTGTTTAAAGCATTTACTTTATCCCTTTTACAGAAGCTCGAAAAGGTGCAATTTGGGCTTCAATCAGAGAAGAGAAAATATGACACACTGATGGAGACATATGCTGCAAAAATTGCTGAACAACGGCGCCGATCTTCCCTTTTAATGGCTTTCCAGGTTAGAATCATGGTTGTGCAGATGTACTTTATGGTGAGAAAAACCAAAAGAGGTGCTTGTTCGGCATTGTTTTCGGGCTTACCATTTTTTTATTTATTTTTATTTATTTGTTGGCTCCTCTAACTATGCTTACTGTAGGATTTCTTTTATACTAAGAAGAGCTCACATCATTCCGGTCACCAAATCTTTGAGGATCAACTAAAATTTAACCCCGTTTGTTTGCATGGAATTGAATTCCTTGGATAACAAAGAAATTGTTCATTGGGAGCCCATTTTACCATGAATTCATAGGAATTCAGTTCCCTGCAAACAGAATTATCTTCATGCAGAATTGTTTGACCTTTCAAAACAGGACCATTTCTGTAGTAGAAATCACTGTATTTCTTGGACTTACAAATGGTTGTACATTTGGAACTGATGCACTCAAAGGGAGGCCCCATCAGTTTTCAGTTTCCATTATCAACTAACAACCTTTTGCTGTTGTTGGGAACAGTCAGCATCTATCAATAACCCAATTCAAAGAAGTCTTCAATTAATAGACTTTGTTGTCCCGGTACTTCTACTTGATTTGTCTTCTTGAGCATAGATACCTGTTTGTATGATTGTCTGTCTTTTGCTAAGCACACATCACACATCTTTTACTTCACCGATTCAGTACCTTATGGGTATGATTGGAAGTGCCTCAAATCCCAAAAGGCTTGGCAATTACTAGAATGATTAAATGTGCTTAAGGATCTGAAAGGTTGTGCCCTGCAGAAAATTTATTGTTACCTGCCCCCTTTCTGTTTCATGTAAGCAGTATCCATTATTTGATGATCCAGGCTGTTATGGTGGACCCTTTGTAGAGGAGATGTCCAGAAAACCTCAAAGATTGGTTATCTTATCCATCCATGTTTTAGCCTTTTTGGGCTATTGCTTTTCTTCCATCAGTAACCATCATTGTAGAGCCAGCACCAATTGAAGAGTTTGGTGAGGTATATGCCACCCCGAAATAGGAGTGGCTTCTGCCACCCACAGTGAGTGCAATCACACCCATGGTCAGGGATTACAATAAATGGGTAACACTTAACATGTAAGAGATGGTGAACTGGCCATTTGCTGCGAGTCGGCCCCATTATTTCTTTGTAACGGTGGTTGCCACAACTGTTGCTTCAGTTAGCCTTCTGTGCTCTGTACCATTTCACTGCTTTATCTAAAGATTGGTGTCATGTCCATTCATAGCCTTTTTTCTAATGATAACTAATAATTTCCAGGAGGAATGTGCGAGAAGCGAGAAACTTCAGAGCCTGATTGCCATGTAGAACAACTTTGTATGTTTGGTGCCCATGCCTTCTATCTTCAATCATTGCTGCATTACTTTAAACTCAATGTAACCGTTTGGCTGGGCAGAAACTTATTAAAGTGTGTTTATAATTAAATAAAGCAAGATCATGATCATTATTAAACCTAATGACCCCTTCCTCGTTCTTTCAATATATTTAAATATTTGCATGGTGGAATCTACACAAAACCACCGCTTGATTATAGAGATTGACGTCCAACTAGACACAGTAATCGGAACTTTAGGGGGAGAGCCAGAGTTCTTGACCAAAATGAAGCAGTGAAAGATCAGATAGATCACATGAAAAATGGGTCTAGAGGTCATTATTGAAACAAGTGGGTAGTTCATGGTTTGTCTCTTGAGACCGGTTTGTTTGTATGGAGTTGTAGTCCCAGGACTTTTAAGAAATGTATTTTTAAAAGTGGTTAAAATTGAAGTGACAAAGGTGAAGATCTGTAAATGGCCATCAAATAATCTCCCCTCTAAAGAAAAATGAATTAACAAAATGTGGTAATTGAATACTCAATCATCACCCTAGTAATCCAATCTACGTCTAAACCTCAAATCCTTCATCTGACCTCCTGTAATCTTATGGTGGAATTCATTTTACCATGAATTCTTATGTGTTCAGTTCCATGCAAACAAATGGGCTCATAAGGAATTTTTATGATTTTTGTTTTGTGAAATTATTTTAAATGCTTTTGTAAGGGAATATTTTCAAAATTGGTAACTTTGTATTTGCTTTGTTGGCTCTGATAACTTCTTGGTTTGTAGGGATTTAATTTCTAATGAGGCCTTTTGATGTGTCTACAGATTTTTTTTCTCAAATCTCAAATTTAAAAATTAATTTAAGTGGGGTTAGGTTTTAGGTAGCCATAATTGCATAAATTGATTTGAACTGATTTTTTTTTTTTTTTTGTTGAAATTGTACCTTAAATTCGTTTTAGTGGTTATAAAATAAAAATCAATTGATATTAGTTGTAATAAATTGAAAAAGAAAATGAAAGAGTTATTAAGATTGTAGCGAAAGAAGTGACAATAAAAAAGGAAGAGTGCCCTATTATTCCATTGCATTTTTCTGCAACGCAATTGGGCAATGGACGATTGAATTACGACGATGTCCTTCGTTACAATCATGTAAACATGAAAACAAAGTATGCGGGGTAAAGGGTATCTATCTCTCACCCCTTGCACTCACCGATAGAGCATAGACATCTCAATATGAGGCACGGAGCACGGTAATGCCAAATCTAAGTGCCAAGGATCGACCCCTCACACTCACTGATAGAGCATAGACATGGAAATATGAGACACGGAGCACAGTAATGCCAAAAAAAAAAAAAAAAAAAAAAACCCTGAAGTATGCAAAATCGATTCAATACCATTCTATAATTCCTTTATAATGGGAGCATGGATGTCAAACATGCTGAGCTTGGCTTGTTCAGCAATTGAAAACTATCCATGCTATGACAAATAATTATATTCTTTCTTAAAATGCATATATTACTTTAATATACATAGGTGCCTGCTTATCCTAAGCAGATGCGCAAGTTCACAAGTTATATGTTAATCCTTGAAATTCAGCCCCAATTTACTATGTTTTCTTCTTTTGCAAATGTGCATTAACCCAGAGTGGATCCTGAAACTAACAGTCTGTTCCATTAATATCTGTAAAGACTTAAATTCCAATGTGCCCATCATGCTTGGGAAGTTTTACTAGGAATGACTTCAACCCAAGAATTCTATAGCTAAATGCTAGAAGTGGGACAGAGAGAATTCATTAACGGACTCACCACTCACACACATATGTAATAGCTGGCTTGGTGGATCTTAGCAAACAAGTCGGTCGAGTAAAAATGAATCGGGTTCACTAGAGGTGAAGCTCCACATGTATTTGAACCGTTTTTAAATCGGGTCAGTGACCTCAGGTTCACCTGATGAAGGTCAGTCTGACCCGGTCAGAAGTGATTTGTACAAGAGGAGTAGTAGACGAGGAAAGGGAAAAAAAATGTTCGCATTTTGGCCTCTCTTCTATTTCGTTCTCATTCTGCTTTTTCCCCTAAACTCTTCTTTTCAATTTCAATCGTTTTATGACAGAGTGTTCATCCCTTCTTCTAATTGAATTTGGAAGCCCATCTCTTCTATTTGAATTTGCGTCAGACGGGTAATGCTGGTCAATCCTAATCTAAGCTGACCTAACCCGTGACCAACCCCGTAAAGCTAGTCAGCAATTTAGTTGTAGGGGCGGAACCAGGGGTGGGCAATCATAGAGACATTCTATTCGAGAAATTATAAGCTTGTGCCTATACCTTGTGACTTCAATCATAGAAACTGCTTTAGCACCCAAGTCTTTGCTCTAAAACATCTACTTAGATATTGTTTCAGGGCCATCATTTGACTTTAACAATTTCCAATAATAGAAAGAAGAGAGAGAGAGAGAGAGAGAGAGAGAAAGCACACAGTGGAATGGATAATATGTAGCATGGTGGTTCAAAATTTTAGTGAAGTTATCAAGGGAGATTTCCACTAAGTACTTTGCCGGTTTTTACTCTAGGGACCAAATCTGGATAAAGGAGGAGGATAACTAGGTTGACAACCAGCTTTAAATTTTATCACAATTAAATATAATTTTAAAATTAAAGAAATAAAATTCACGTAACTGACGTCTTATAATTTAGATAAGATTTTAATGATGATATAACCAAATAGAGATTTGCCCAAAAACCAGACACATTGAGTTAGTCAAATTTGTACTCTGCCTTTATTTGAGTGAGAGAACAAACTGTCATACGAAGTGACCCATCACTATTGGAGTACTTTTGTGGAGAGAGAACCAAAGGAAAAGAAATGAACGAATATTTGTGATGCTCAGTGGCTTCAGAGTTCAGACTCATTACACATGGAGTAGTCACCAAAATGGAAGTAGTTCTCCCCTCTACTAAATAAATTAGACGGTTCTTCAGTTCTCTAGATAAACCATCAAAAACTCAGGTAACTATGTTTTATGCTTTGTTCATCTGTTTTAATTTTTAATTCTTGAGACAGCATCTCCTATCATCGCAACAGCTGTACCTATCATCACACTGGCGGACCAGAATTTTCATGTGGGTGGGACATATAGGGATGGGTGTCGAAAATCGGCGGTAGTATGCAAAAGCTTGATCGGCGAAGTGGATCTTTTCAGATTGCATATATTAAAGTATAGAAAAATTAAGGTGGTCCAAGACTCTACACAGCACAACTCACAATAATTTTTATAAAACAAACCGCTTAATTTCTATTAATACAATCTATATAAAGGACACTGGCATATATGTTGCATTACAAAGGGCATGTCACACTACATGCCAAACGAGTCAAGACACTCATGTATTATCATTACACTATTAGATGCTGTCTACACCACACACTCACATGACATTATAAGTCTTTTTTTTTTTTTTTTTTTTTTTTTTTTTTTTTTTTTTTTTTTTTTTGGTAAAAAATATTACAAGTCTATATTGCACTCACTCACCACATGATCTCAAGGCTGAGGATCTTCTCCTTGAATTGAATTGGAGGGGGAGAACTTGGTCTGGGAGTGGGAGGGTTTCATATGAGATTCTGGTGGGTTTATGGATCGGTTTGATGATGATGGTTGTGGTGGTGATGATGATGGGGTTACGGGGGTTGGCATTGAGAGAGAAGAGTTGGGAGAGAGACCGAGAGAATTGAGAGGTGGCATGGTGTGGGTTGCTTGTATTTCGTGAGAAAGCCATCTATTCACCACTTACCAAATTGTACTTATTTCCACTTATGTGTATTGACGAGGGATCAAATATTTGATTATTATTATTTTCTCCATACAAGAATATCATCATCAATTCCTTTGTTCTTCACCAATCTTCTGTCCTAGCCAGTTCAAGAGAAATATCTTCGTTGAACATTAAGTGGCCCATACCTCATGTAGGGCTATTCAAGATCTCCCCTTACTGGTAGTGTTCAGAAATTTTTTCTTGGATGACTATCCTATTTATATTCAATAGGACAAATAATCCACAACCTACACCAACCTGAAATTGGTAGCAACCAATATGGAATAAAGGAGGAAGGAGGAGGAGACAAAAGAAAGAGAGGGGGAGAAAGGAGGAGAGATTGAGTGGTTTGAGATTGAGCGGTTTTCTTCTCTATTGCC
This sequence comes from Camphora micrantha, assembly GCA_003546025.1. Taxonomy (NCBI): domain Eukaryota; kingdom Viridiplantae; phylum Streptophyta; class Magnoliopsida; order Laurales; family Lauraceae; genus Camphora; species Camphora micrantha. The sequence goes on along the minus strand of QPKB01000001.1, from coordinate 38,283,491 downwards.
TCTGTCACTGGTGGAGCTTCTTTGAGAGAGAGAGAGAGAGAGGGAGATATGGGTTTTCTGATTTGGAGTTAGGGATGAAACTTTTCTATTTGTAAATATCCCCCCTGCATTATCTTATTTTTGCACAAAGGAAAGCAAGTGGAAGAGTGCCCTCCCTCACATAAAAGTGACAGGTGGTGTTCTTTAATTTGCCCACTACTATATCACAGGGTTAATAGAGAATAGAGACTAGCATTTTTCTTTCTGGGAGTCCTTTTACACTAGTGACGTGGGTCGATCTTTGACATACATGGGGCAACCTGTCCGACTGCATAGCCTAGGGCCCAACTCGACTACATGTAGAATACTGGATTTGATCTGGGGCGACCACTCATTCTAATGTGGATCCGCCGCTGTAATAATCATCGAAATAGCCGTACCAACTTACCTTTCTCTTCAGCAGTGAAATGAAGAGATATCTTTTCTTCTTATGCTACAACAATTTTAGGAGACTTGACTTTCACACAGTTTATTCACCAAATGGAGCCTTAACATGTTAATAAACATCAATAATCTGACTCACCATTGACAATATTATAATTAGGCAAAAACTGCGTGACCCTCTTAGAGGGAGGACCCTAGTGAGTACGAAGGACAATTAAATAAATATTCTCATAAGGGTGTTTTTTTTTTTTTTTGGTAAATTCTCCGAAAGAGTTTAAAGAGAGGATTTATACGTGGGTAATTTAGGAACAACAGATTTATAAGTAATTATCTAAAGGGACTCAGGTTTGTAGAGATATGGTGGTGTACTGGAACTGTTATTCTCTTCACAACCATTCATTGCCCCTCCAAATAACCAAAGGAAAGGAAAGAAAATGGTCTACCCAGGCACAGGAAGAGATAACAAATTAACAGCTGATTACTAAGCTACAAATACCAGAAATCAAACAACTTAAGGCATACAACCCATACTTCGATAGCAATGTCCTTGGGATTGGAGTACCCATTGAACCAAAACACTATGAGATTTGGATCCTCGTAAAAGAAAATCAAGCAACTTTAACATAAATCATTGAGTCAAAATGGTTTTAAAGCCTATGCCTGTGTTAGCTGATACTATGGGGGAGTTCTGTTCATTTGTCCTTGAAATGACCTCTGCTCCTTGAAAAGTATGTTTGGATGCAAGAAACTGATTAGCGGCACCTATCTGGGGAGGAAAGAATCATCAAGAAATTTGTCCAATTTCACATCAAAGAAGGATATGGGAATTTCTTGCGACTTTCTGATGAGACCGAATTTTCATCCGGAGATCATCAAAATTTTAGGCAAAAGTAATGATAATCAACAACAAATCTGATGGTACATATCTTGTCTCAAGCCACTTAGTGAATGCCGACATTAGCAAAACATATGCTAATGGAACCTCAAAACTAGACCATCATTTCTAAGGGCTCATTCGGATGCAGGGGGGAAAAACAAATTAGAGGAAACAAGTGGAGAGAATTGTCATTGTAGAAACTTGAATGGTAGACAGTTCTCTCGGCCTCCATCTCTCTACCTTTCTCCACATCCAAACAGACCCTAACTTGCCCCTATTAGCAATCTATGAAGAGTTAAAATGAACATTAGTGCGAAAGATTTTAGATAAGAAAGAAAAAAGAAGATAGATTTCCTCCTGGAATTTTTGATTTTTTGGTATCCTAGCTTGAGGGGGATGGCCCCCCTAGCCCTTTGTTGAGGGGGCCCTTGGGTGAGGGGAGTAAACCTCGGGTGAGGTGGGGGCCCCTCCGTTGAAGAAAGTAGTCATCTGGTGAGGTATTACAGTTCGAGCGACGAAAGGTGCCTACCCGGGTTTTAACCCAAGATATGCGGGTAAGAACAGGCACCTCTTACCACTAGGGTAATAGGTTGTTCTTATTCTTCTCCTTCGGTTGATCATTGGTAAAATCCTGAATACACAACACCACCCACTAGTATTGTCAAACTTCCTTATTATATATGTAAATGATAGAAATACCATTATCAAACTACAACTGTAATAATCTAAACACAAGGTATGTGAAATAGATCCTGTACCACTCTACACTATTAATACATTTTTAATTCTCATTATTGTTGAAATTTAATTAGTACTCTTTGCTTTTAACAATCAAAATTCTCTTAGGGCCCTGCTAATTGGTATTGAATTCCGTAAAATTCAATATAACAAGGGGTTTTTTAGCGAAATAATATATTAAAAAGTGAGAAGGATCTGACATGGAGATGTATAGATGGGACCATTACTTTCCTATATTTTCATCATTAAGTTATAGCCCTTGATAGAATTCACTGCTTTGAAATCCTAATAATTCAACACCCGGAACAAATGGGCCTTTATCTTTCCTAAAAGTTCATTGTTTTTATGTGATTCGAGGTACGTTAAAGATTGTCCTTATCCTAAATGTATCTAGAGTTTCTCCCCACACTTTTAGCTTGTTACTTGTTTACAAAAGCAAAATATATACATGACCACTTATTTCTGTGATTAAACTAGGAATCCATGGACTAGTACTGGAGTGCCTAGACTGTTGTAGCAGCTTGGGCTTGTCTTTGGCTTTGGTTTCTTTAATACGTAGCTTGTTTCTGTCATGTAAACAGTGCAACATTGGATTAGTCATACATACATCAACATGACCCGACTTGGGTGCGAAACCTTTTTGAACATTGACATTTTTCAAAGGTTTTCATTTCCCTAAGCTGTAGCTTACCAACCTCAAGAGATGGAAGGGATATGAAAAAACAAAGCAGCCTTAAAAGGCAGTAAATCACTTCACATGATTTTCTCTGCGGCAAACCGGCAAAAACACCTTTGATTAGCCGGGGTCCTGCCGCATAGAAGTGACTCACGCCGGCATCACCGGCACAACTGGGGCGACCTTGTCGTTACGAAAGGACCAAAACCTCCCAGATGAATGTCAACAAAAGAGAAGGAATCCGTCCAGAAACTACAAAAACATACACTTCATGCAGAGACCACACACAGACACTAGTTACCATCAGCTTCTGTTGGGCTGATGGGGACTTGTCTTGTCTTTTTAGGTGGTGGATCTCATGGGTCTCATGGCTGAGGAGGGGTTTTGTGAGATCGGTGATATAGCCTGTTTTATCTCTAGCATTGTCTTTTACTTTGGGAGGCATCCTTCATATCCGGGGCAATAAGTTGTCGGTTTATGTGTCTTTTTGCTGAATATTCAAATAAGAATCCTCTTTATCTTTTTATATACAAGACAAGTAAGAGAACAGCAGCTGTTTGTTTGCATCCATGTACATGTACATGATTTGATATAACTTATCTGCTTGGGCCTTGCTCTTGGGAACTAACCAAATTCTCTCCTTGTTTTCTTCCCACATCCATCCAAGAAATCACATGGAGAGAGAGGCCCACATACTAGCAGCTAACGTCGAATTTATCCTGATCACTGGTGTTAATGGATCAGTTTACCAGTGGGTTCAGGCGGATAAAAGCGAGCGCATTGTTGAAGTGTTTAGCCTTGATGATGAGATACTCAGCCAATGATACAGCGCGATAGAGACGGGGACGGTCTGGGGTGAGAAGCTGTGGAGATGGGGAGATTTCGATGTGGGCAGGAGGGCCCCACAGGTAGGCGACAGAGAGGCGTTGCTGAGTCCGGTTCACGACCGCCCGGTGGAGAACGCTGTGGAAGCGAGCATTGGAGAGGATGTGGAGGAGATCGCCTACATTGACAACGAGCGACCCAGAGAGTGGGGCCACTGTTATCCACCTTTGGCCCCTCTCTCTGAAGACTTGGAGGCCACTGGTACTGCTTTGATGGAGAATGGTGATGAGGGGAGAGTCTGTGTGCTCGGCTAGACCCATGGCGCGGGTTGGGTCCGGGCACGCTGGGTACCAGTTCAGTTGTATTGCAGCACAAGTGTCCTCAAATTTGCCGGCTGGGCCTGCCCACTTCACATCCTCTTTCTTTAAGCCCAGTGATTCTAGGATCAAAAGCATCAGCCTCCCAGACAGCTTCTTCATCTCTTTCTCATACTCCTCCATTACATTACTGCGCCAAAAGACATTATAACATTCATCAGTCAAAATCTTCTTGTACTTGGATACTGCTTCTCTAGGACTAGTTCTTGTGGCATCTTTTTTTCCAGGCATAAAGTATAATAGATCATTATTAGTATGGATCAATGTTAGAAAATCCAAAACAGAAAAGCATTAGTAAAGGGTATGAGTCTGAGAGAGCTGGTAGGAACTTCTATAGGAAATTTACCAGAACTGGATGTAGTCGCAGGGCCAAAGTTGGCGTGCATGTTCTAATGGGGAGCCCACGATAGTGAAGCCCTCAGACCACATAAGCTTGGAGAAAAAAGAGGATATGCGAACAAGGCCATAGCCTGCGACACCATCAGGATGACGTGCAGCCTTAAGCTTCTGCTGAGTTGGGAGTGAGAAGAGGTGGCGGCCCTGGGACTCGACGTCGCTGAGGAGCTGCTTGGAGATGCCATGGTTAGTGATGTGGAACACACCCCACGTCTCGCATGCATGACCAATGTGGCTTACGACATTCGGGTCACCTAGGTCGATAACAGGCACAGATTCAACATCGAATTTGTCCCCGGAGAGGTGTTCATCAAGCGGGGGCCATGCATGCGTGTCGGGCACCTCTTTCACCGAGCCAAAGTCGAGATGGGAGTGGTGGAGGTGGACAGGGTGGGCTCTGAAGGCCTCTGAAAGTGAAGGCATCCTCAGTGGAAAATGATCAGTATTGTGCTTGTGCGATGGTTAGAATTTAATCTCGAAAGAAAACAAGTGAGCAGCTAGCAGAAGAAATAGTAGCACTAAGTAGATATAATAGAGTAGAAGAAAGGAGAAGATAAGAAGGAAAGAGCAAGTGCAAGGGGATATATAGAGCAGATTGGGGTTGATAGAGGTGGAGATGGTGACAAAGTGGTGAAGGTGGCTGTTGGAGGGAGTGGTGTCCTAGAGTGGTGTTGGGAGGAGTGTGACAAGAAAGAGACAATGAATCAAAAGGAAGCTTTGGACAAGAGAAAGAACAAAAGAATTCCCTCTTTCCCTACAGGCCAAGGTATGAGCAAGTGAGGGCATCTCATCCATCTTCCAAAGGAAAAATGGCTCTATTACCCTTCCCATGTGCTCTTGTCTTGTCCTCGAGCAGAAAAACATCCATATCATGCCCTCCAGATATCATGCTGTTTTTATCTTATCTTAAACCAAATACCTCCCTTCTACCTTTGGAGAATGACCCAATTGCCCTACTTTTTATTTTATTTTATTTTATTTATTTATTTATTTTGACTCTCCATTTTCCCTTTGGAATTGGTGATGCTTATGTAGAATCCACCTTGCCTGCTTTAAGAAGGATGTAGAATCCTCTTAAGTAAGAAGACATTGACTCTTTTAGGATCATTATCCTATGTATGAGGGCATCCTTGTCATCTATAAAACGGAAGTGGTTTTGGTGCTCTTGTGCCTTTTCCTTGTGTTTTGGGTCATTTCCACTAAATGTGGTAAAGTTTCTTTTGCTGTTTTGCAGATTGATTTTGGCCCCTGCCCCACTTTTCTTCAGTGGGATATCAACATACTCCTTTTTTGAACCGTTTTCTACCGTATACGCTCAGTCTCTTGTATCTGTTACGAATTACGATTCATGATATATATATATATATATATATAAGATGCTCCTATGAGAGCATCTCTCACCTTATTATGAGAGATATGGTAGGGGCCTTCACATCTATATCCAATGCCAACAACTTAAATGTGAGGGTCCCCACCCATGTCTCTCATAGTAAGATGAGAGATGCTCTCATAGGAGCATCTCCCTCTCTCTCTCTCTCTCTATATATATATATATATATATATATATATAGGGAATTCTAAAAAAAGCCCCACTTTATAAATGACACTTTTTTCCGCCTCTCTTTTTTTTTTCTTTTGTCACGGGGCTTATGTTGAGTCAATTTAGTTTTTTTCACACAAACTACCCCACCATGAATAGTCACCAGTCAAAGTTTGACACTCATTCAACTTTTCATCACCGTTGGATTGAAATCACGATTAAATGATACCTCTAAACCATTAAATTTTATGGTCAAGAAATTTTAGGGTAAATGATCAAAAGGTTAGGATGATCTTATGGATTCAAGATTTTGCATATAGGTAGGCCTTATATGGATACTTCCGTCCAATGGGCTTCCTTAATCATCATGCATTCCAGTGGGCCCGACTAGGAGGGATGTTTTCTCCTAGAAAATGGCCTGGGCTGTGTAGCGCTTCCCCATATATATATATATATATATATATAGGCAATGCTCTCTTAAGTTCGAGTTTAGGATAAAATTCCGTAAGCTTATGCTTGTGGGGCCCACCCTTGGTCCATTCAAATTGACCAAACACATAACCCCCCTGAAGTGCACATGTTTACCAACTTTCGATCAGATCCGAATTTATTGGACCATTGGATCGATAATGTACCGATCCGAAAAGACTGTTGACAATTAAAATTTAGAGGCTCAAATGGAGATGATAGAAATCACAATTTGGGCTAATTTTTTACATAGAAGATGGTCACAGGAAGTCCTTGAAATTCTCTCATCCCTATCCCCATGTGGGCCCTACCACATACTTGAGCTTACCCAGTGGTGGACATAGTATTTTTGTTTAAGGGGGGCTGACGATAGTCAACTAAAAATGTCAATCATTATTTTATTATACCTTTTTCACATTATCAATGGCAAAAAAGAAATCCAGTCAATTGTATTTATGTATATTCCTATGATACGAGAGTTATTTTGTGGGAATCTAAAACTCGTTTAGCAGCGAAAAAAAAAAAAAAAAAAAGGAAGAAGTGGAAAATCCCTTCTAATTAAAAGCAAGACAAGCTTAGAGGTTGAAAATTCTTAGATAATGAAACCTCATTTGTTAATTAACTCATGTTGAGCATCTGCTTCAGGATAAAATGATATTCAATACTTTTTTTCTTTCTGAGTCAAATTATATGTGTAGCAATTCTATTATAAGATGTGCCAAAGTATAGCTTTACGTCTATTCTCTTCATTTTTTTAATCAAGTGTCTAATTTGTCATGTAGAAAAATTGGAGATTGTGCACTTCGAAAAGTCCTTTTTTTTTTATGGAACTTTAAAAAGTTTGTTAAAACAAATCCATGTAGTCTGTTGAAAAGAATAACTAACAAAAGATTTCATGGATTTGGCCTTTGCCTTTTTGGCACTGTCATTGGAAACATCCTTTGATCTTCGTTCATTTGTTTTTTCAAATCAAAACTAAAAATAGTTTCTAAAACCTAATCTAAAACTCCTTCCTAAAATCGACACAAATCACAACCACAAACAACCAAATATTGCATCAAAATTAAATAAAATTAGCCAACAATTAGTAACATGCATCATTATCTAAAAAACATTAATGACAGATTGGATGCATCTCTCATCCCCATCTCTAATTTGAATATTTTCTTAATTTGTTCTTGAAATCAAATCCGACTTCATCAAGAGAACCCATTTCAATAATGGGGATTTTTCTCCACTTGTCAAAATCTTTTATAAATCAAGAGAATCCATTTTAAAATTGGGGATTTTCATAAGATGGGAGATTTTTAGAAATTCCCCATTTCTAATGTCATTATTTCTAAAAATGTTTTTAAGACAAAGCACCTAACAAAACAGCCACCCTGTAACACTTAAAAATTGTTTAAAACCAATACGTAGAGGAGGAAAGAAAAACTGCGATGAGTGATAGAGCCAGAGGTGATTATCTGTCACTGATTTGAGAGAGAGATTTTTTATGGGTGCTAATAGGTCCTGTTCCATGGGGGTTTGGCCAGCCAGCCCATATAGCTATGGGCTTTTTTAAAGTTTGTGGGGGGCTGAAGTGTTGGATTGTATGGGCTCAATCCATTAGATGATGTAATAATTTGATTAATTTCTTTATTTATCAATAATATCATGCTTTCCTTTCATGAGATGAATGGTATTTTTTATTACTTAATGCACATGACCAATACATATGATATGATGGTTTATAAGTTGAACCGGGTCCCAATAGTATATTAGATGTGATATATGTGTATGGATGAGATCCACACACAGGAGACATGTGTCACAAATCTTATACTTAAATATCTTCACAACCGGTGATGAGACTGTGCATCTCATCTGATAAGGTTGCAACATTTTGATCACTATGAGATAGTGTGATTTGTCTCGATCATCAGAATATACGATTTTGGATCATGGTGCTGGTATATTGGATGTATTGAAAGACCATGAGAAGCACTTTATGGAATACTGTCTCAAGTTTAAGGTTTGCTCTCATAATTCCCTAGCAATAGGCTCTCAATCACAAGACATTGATGAACTCAAGTTTCTATTTTTCATTTGCTTTGAGTCACCAATGAGTGAGACCAATTGTTGGTCAACACCTCGGTGTCTTGGCTAGGTGGTAGTAAGACTGTGGGAACATTCAATGGTCAAGATGAAATCTATCTATATTATCCCCTTGTGCCAATTAATGGATTTGTCATTAGTCAGTGCGCACCATCTCAATTAAGAGTTAATTTGATGGTACTGATGATCATTGTGATTAATTGGGTCTCAAGGATAGTAAGATGTGGATTTAAATTGGTGGGACGGTTTTAGTCCAATTAATCCATGGATATTGATAGAGGGGACTACTTGTGGTAATCGGGAAGTTTAGGGTCTTCATTGTAATTTATTCCTAAAATTGGAGTGTAATTGCATTTATATAGTGGTATTATTTACAATTAACTGTGGGTCCGGATTGCACATGAGATGTGGGGTCGCAGTGTTCCAATTTGAGCAAGCTTTCTATGGAATCCCTAGTGGTCCCCACGCTAGCCCAAGTTATTAAGATACTAATCCTACTTGAACTTTAAGAGGAATGAATTAGAAAGTTACTATTTTTATTTGAAGTAGGACTTCTAATAGTGGTAATACTTAACTTACTAATTGTTGTGAAAGTGAGACTTCTATAGCAATTAGAATGGAGAAAGTTGCTGATTATTATGGAAGTAGAACTTCTAGTTTATTAATAAGAGGAGTTGCTTAAGGCTATAAATAAGGGGAAATAAGGGGCTGGACGTCCACCATAAGGATTCACGCCCAGCCCCTTTTTGTATGCAAGAGTTGCACATCTCTCTCTCCTCTCTTTCTCTTCTAGTTCCTTGAAGAATCTAGTTGGGTTTTCTCTTGAAGTTTCCACCAATCTTCTTGAAATAAGAGATCTGATAGCGAGTTATAGCATGGAAGACAACAAGGTCTTAGAGATCTCAAATTTCTTCAAGAAGAGTTCTTGATCAAGTTGTTTTTCTTCTTCTCCATTAGAGCACTACCGGGCTTTAAAGGTATAACTGCTTCTCTACTTATTGTGGATTATTTTGTTGCAAGGTGCTGCTAGTTTTCTATCTTTTAGATAGGTTATATTGCTGTACATGATTGATGAAACTGAGGGATTGCATCTTGGATATAGTTTATGGCCTTATGGGTACTTGACCCCTAAGTCAAGTGGGTCAAAAGTTTTGAAAATCTGTCAACGAGGCCCACCTACTTCCAACATGAAGCCCCCAAGACACCATACATAGGTCCGCCCTAAGCTTACATTATCCTAATCTTGAGCTTAAGAGAGCCTTCACACCCCCCCCCCCCCCCCCCCCCCAAAATGCATGCATGCAAGCACACGCGCGCCCGCCCCCCCCCCCCCCCCCCGCACACACACACACACACACACATATATATATATATATATATATATATAAAGAACACATGACCCCCCTGTGTTGCACATGTCCACGAACTTTCGGACAAATCCAAATTTATTAGACCGTTGGATCGACTGTGTACCAATCCAAATGAACTGTTGACCATTAAACTTTTAGGGCTCAGGTTGAAGATGATAAAAATCATGGTTGTGGCTAATTTTTTGCTGAGAGGATGGTTCCAGGAAATCCTTGAAATCCCCATATCTACATTCCCATGTGGGTCCCCAGGTGGGCTCCACCACATACTTGAACTTACCTTATTCTAAGCTAGAGCTTAGGAGAGCGTTGTCATATATATATATATATATATATATATATAATTGGTCCTAATTTTAAGATTCATACGTGCCCCCAAGAAACCTCTTTGTATTTAAGTGGGTTTCGGGTGGATCCAATGTTGGACCTTAACAGTATATCAAATAAAATAGAAATAAAAACAGTACTATAAACATGCACATGAGTGCACATGCATTAAAATTGGCATGTTAGCTGCATACACAGCCACAACCCTCTATGCTTAAGAAAACAGGGGGAGGCGGCAAAAGAACGGACAGTAGAAAGCACTAAAAACGATGCCAATTTAAGCACAATAGTAGATTAATCCTAGCAAATTAAGCATCTATAGGATTAAATCCTATAGTATCTTATAAATGGGGATTGTTCTCCCTAGGAACAGACTGGATGCTTCTCATATGAAGTATAAAGATTCGACTTATAAGTTGGGGTAGGTTATATGGAAACGTCTCACAGAAAAAAAAATTCAGTCATACCAAATCATCATAGCCCTTAATTCAATGACCATAAGATTTAGCAGTATTTAACCAAGGATTTCTTTGAGATCAATCCAACAACGATGGATAAAGGTTTGACACGAGTGAAATTGTGCATCGTCCCAGGTCATATGGGGGGATGAGAGTGTGAAAGATCCTGCACTGATCAAATTAAGGTGGCTTGGGCTTAGACTATCGCTCCTAGAGAAAAGCGTCCTCACATATATAATTTTTTTTTTATCCCACACGTATCACAAAGATTGTTTTTATAAGTGTGCTGGTTATAAGAGTTCTCTTATAATTAAATTAAGATTTCAGTCATAGTTTAAAAAAAAAACACCCAAGGATAAAATAGACAAGCGTATTGATAAAATAATAAATAAAAACAAAAACCTTGGGTGCAAATAAAGTGAGACTTCATATATAAATATGCCAGCTAAGAATTTCCCTCATTTTTATTGTATAGAAACCTTTTTCAAAAAGTCATCGATTATACTCGAAGAGCATCGTAGAAGCAACAAGACACAATAATTTTGTTGAAAACGATGATTATTATTATTATTATTATTATTATTATTTTGCCATATGGAGGACTTAAATCCACAGTAGAGATGGTAAAGACAGGTTTGTCTAAATAGAGTCATGGCATGTTGATGGCACCCCACTGACCACCTGTTTAGAAGGAAGCCTAGCCATAGACTAGCTAGGAAAGCCGTGACGGATATTAAGAAGGAAAATTTTCAAATAAATTCTTAAGTTTTTACCTTAATTCAAAAAAAAATAAACAAGTTTTAAAATTTTTTAAATTAGTCCCTATGTTTTCCAAGAAGTTTTCAATTAAGGACATTCATCCATTTAAACTTATTTTTCGGAAACTGTTTTTCCTCAATTTTTTAAATTACCCAAATTAACCTTCATTGAAATAAAACCGCCATTCACTTCCTTTATATTCTCTTCTTTTTTTCCATTGGCAGCCTCACAGTGACCAAGAAAATATAGCATTTCCACTGGTAGCCTCACAGTGACCAAGGAAATCTAGCATTTCCACCGAGATCGGCTAAATGTAGTGGCTGTTGGAACTTTATAATGGCTTTAAATGAAGGGTGGGTGTTTTAAAAGATTAAGAAAAACACCATAAAAAATACTATTAAATGACTAGATGTCCTTAATTGAAAATGTATTGGAAAAAATTAGGGATTAATTTAAGAAGTTTTAAAACTTGTGTCCTTTTTTGAAATAAGACAAAAACTTAAGGCCTTATTTGAAATTCTCCCCATTAAGAATTATGAATTGTTCACTTTTATAATTTAGACTTTACTGCTAATCCTTTTACACGTAATGGGCCTCCGAAATGCTACCTTTTTTACCAAGCTATCCTAATGTATTTTTTCGCCCATGTGGTTACACCCCCCATCCTTTACAGCCGCTGGGGAGTAAGAGGGCATTTGCTTTGCATAGAAATAAATAAATAAAAAAAAAAAGTGAAGAAAAGCTAAAACTAGAAGAACAGTAAGTAAAGCTAATGGGCCCTTTATTTTTTTTATTTTTTTTACGACTATGGATGGGAACACTACATTGAAACCTACATGCCTAGGGATCGATGCCTATGAGGTGAGACTCTTCTTTGCCAATGGGTTCATTTTTCAATTGGCCTTTCGTTTGGTGGGTGTTGAACTCTTAGGATTTGTAACCAAATGATTCTTCTAACAAGGGCCTAATTATACTATATTAAAATCGAAGATTTTAAAGTTAATTTTGATTCTACAACTAACTCACTTTCTTCTCCAACTTCCAACATTTAATTGTAATCATTCAAATTTTTTTCTCATTTTTCACCCATGGTAACAACTTCATTTTGATTCCAAATCTATTTTTGCTCTTTTCTTTCTACTCCACTTCTTATAGGACATTTCTACTTTACCAGACTCTTGGATTGAGAAAGGACATACTCTCATAATCTTCTTTGTTTTTTATTTGCTCTTTAAAATTTTATACTTTATTTAAATCAAGTCATTGCCATCAAGTGTTTGAGTATTATTTTGCATGTTTTAGATATTTTTTAATGGACTATAATATATTTTACAGTTGTTGTGAATATGCCCGTGCTTAGCACCAGATATTGTGTTAAATATGAATGAAGGTGAAAATCCAGAAAAGGCCATCAAACAGGCTCCATTTTGTTGGAAATGATTACCATTTTGTCAAATCTTACATGTCTCATCTACAGACGATTTATAGTCTGTCAAATGTTATGTGTCTCATCTGCAGAAGCTATTGAGTTCCTAAGGATCAAAAGATATCACAAAAACTTACCCTAAAACTAAGATAGAAAGAATAAAAGCCTAGCAGTGGAAGAGAAAACCGATTTTATTAACCTTTCATATGAGCTCCCAACATCTTCCCACACTTCCCGACCACACCATTACCTCTCTGTTGGAATCAAATCCATTTCAAAAGGATTATGAATTAAATCAAGACCAGACAAAAGGCTAAGCCTCTGTGGAATCCACTAGACTATGATGAAAGACATGAAAACTCTTTTATAATTCACACTCATCTAATTTCCAACTTTTATCACTCACATATCACAAAAGAAATTGATGGGCTTTGCACTGATTATAGCAACATGGAGTACCAGCTTATATACCGTTTGGGTGCATCCATCCCAGCCAGTGTCTGTCTCAATTGGGGTGCATCCATCCTAGCCCAGACAACAGCATCTGACCCATTAATTCCTCCCCCTTAAAATAAGTATTGGTGATCTGTTTAGGACCTTTCTTTTATGCTCTCTTGCAATGTGGAGTCCCACTTAACTTTCTTCTAAAGAAGGGCTGTAAAAATCTCATGGCATCTTTTTATTCTTTTTTGCTTCTTTTACCTATTAGGGTGTAAGGTGATATAAAGAAAATTAATGACCAAAATTGTAATGTAGGAGATGCAACAATCTTGGGACTAACGAGACTCTTTATCTTTCTGTCAGACAAAAAAGGCAATAAATCTGAAAGTATCTTTCCCTTTTGTTTCTCTTTCTTTATCCACTACTGTTGGTGGATGAGACAAAAGGCGGGCTTTGAGATTTGAAGGATCAATGTGACGGTATGTTTGGATCCTCCAAATTTTTAAATCTTGTTTAACAAATAAAAATAGGGAGCTGCTATATGCACCTCTCTTGTTACTCTTTGCACATTTATTCATTAGACCCCTTTAGGATATTGCAAAACACCCTTCTCCCCTCTCCTTTTCTTTCTCCCTCTACCTGCGACAACTTTCTCGGCTCCCACCTCCGCCCGCCCGCCCTCTTCGTCTCTCTCCCTCTCCCTCCTTTTCTTTCTCTCTCCTTCTCATGTCTTTCTCTCTCTTCCTCTCCTTCTCCCTGCTCGCCAGCTAATTGTTAGATTGTATGGACTCAATCCATCATATGATGTAATAAACTGATTAATTTCTTTATTTATCAATAATATCATGTTTTCCTTTCATGAGATGAATGGTATTTTACTACTTAATGCACATGACCAATACAAATGACATAAATGGTTCATGAGATGAACCGGGTCCCATTAGTATATTAGATGTGATATATGTGTATAGATGAGATCCACACACAGGAGACATTTGTCACAAATCTTATACTTAAACATCTTTACAACCGGTGATAAGACTGGGCATCTCATCTGATAAGGTTGCAGCGCTTTGATCACTATAAGATAGTGTGATTTGTCTCGATCATCAGAATGTAAGATTCTAGATCACGGTGCTGGTACATTGGATGTATTGAAGGATCATGAAAAGCACCTTATGAAATACTGTCTCGAGTTTAAGGTTTGCTCTCATAATTCTCTGGCAATAGGCTCTCAATCCTGAGACATTGATGAACTCAAGTTTCTATCTATTCATTTGCTTTGAGTCACCAATGAGTGAGGCCAACTGTAGGTCAACACCTCGGTGTCTTGGGTATGTGGTAATAGGACTGTGGGAACATCCAATGGTCAAGATGGAATTAATCTATATTATCCCCTTGTGCCAATTAATGGATTTATCATTAGTAAGTGCGCACCCATCTCAATTAAAAGTTAATTGGATGGTACTGATGATCACTGTGATTAATTGGGGCTCAAGGATAATAAGATGTGGATCTAAATTGGTGGGACAGTTTTTAGTCCAATTAATCCATGGATATTGATAGAGGGGCTTAATTGTGGTAATCGGGAAGTTTAGGGTCTTCATTGTAATTTATTCCTAAGACTGGAGTGCAATTGCATTTATATAGTGGTGTTATTTGCAATTAACTGTGGGCCCGGATTGCACATGAGATGTGGGGTCACGTGTCCCAGTTGGAGCCAGCATTCTATGGAATCCCTAGTGGTCCCCACGCTAGCCCAAGTTATTGGAAAGATACTAATCCTACTAGAACTCTAAGATGAAGGAATTAGGAAGTTACTATTTCTATTTGAAGTGGGACTTCTAATAGTGGTAATAGTAAGGTTACTATTTTGTGTAGAAGTAAGACTTCTATTTCAATTAGTACAAGAGAAGGAGGTTGCATAATGCTATAAAAGGAGTAACAAGGGGCTGGGATTTCTATCCTTGGTATTCACGCCCAAAACCCCTTTGTGCAAGAGTTGCACATACTACTCTTCTCCTTCTAGTTCTCTTCTAGTTTCCTTTAGAGCTTCTAGTTGTTTTCTTTAGGAGATCCCACCCATCTCCTTTAGAGAAGAGATCTGATACGGGCCATAGCGTGGAAGGCTAAGAGGTCTTGGAGATCTAAAGTTGTTTTCTTCTCCATCAAAGTACAACCGGACAGCAAAGGTATAATCTGCTTCGCTAATCTTTTGTAGATTATTTTTGCATGGTGTTGCTTGTAATATTGCTGTATATGGTTTACGAGTATGAGGGATTGCATCCTGGATATGGTTGATGGCCTTATGGACGTTTGATCACTGAGTAAAGTGGGTCAAAAGTTTTGATATCACATCCACGAGGCCCACCTATTTCCAACACTAACTCCGCCTGGCGCCCACCTCCGCCATCTCTTCTCTCCCTCGCTTCTTCTCCCTTTCCCTCCCGGTTGATAATCTCAAAGTGTCTGATGACGAACCCATGATTTTAACGGCAAATCCATGATGTTGTCAAAGATTGACGGATTTTGTGCCCCAAAAATTAGATTTTCAGAGAATCACAGAGGCCAGATAGCTCAAAGAAGAGAAAAGTACCCAAGAATGGGTTTTGCCGAAATCTGGGAGCCCAAATTTCTAGGGTCGCCGACGACCATGGGGCTTTTTCGCCCCTTTGGTCGCCTTTTCGGCCTTTTTTTGATTTGCTCCAATTTTTTCTTTTTAACATCTTTTTGTTGGTACTTTTGTACTATTTTTCCCCACAGGAAACTTGACAAGAAGCCTTGCAAAATGAAGGGCAAAGTTTTTTATTTTCCGGGAAAGCCGAAGACTTTGTTGCGTATGGGTGCCGATATGTCGCTAGAAGCCAAAACTGAGTCAAATGATGTTAAAATGATCCAAAATTTGAGGTAAAGCTTCATGGGCAAGAAATAGGACCAGCCATAGACTTTTGTTTTGATCTTGAAGCCGTTAGGAGTCATGCCGCCAGTAGACTTGATTTTATCGTGAGGAAGATGCCGCGCTTTGATGTGTGGTCAAACGATATTCGATTGATCTGAAATTTGATAGAAAGCCTCGTGGGACCATTTTATGATGATCTATCAGCTCTGATTTGTAAATCATGATCCCGAGAGGCGCCATCACTAGGAGACCTGTTTTAGCTTCCAAGGGGTTCAAAGTTGGGTCAAACGATGCGGAAATGATCTGAAACTTGACATGTAGCCCCTTGGAAGCATTTTGAGGCCATCAATGTGCTTTGTTTGATGATTGATGGCCTAGAGGCTTTGTTTTACTGCTTAAGGGTTGATGTTAGGTCAAATGTTGTCGGATTGACCTGAAATTTGACATAGAGCCTCTTGGAAGTATTTTAACACCATCCATAGGCTCTGATTGAAGAGTTGATGTTTTCGGTGTTATTGTCACTGGAAGGGCCCACTTTGCTACGTGGAAAATGCGACCTTTTCATTTTGGGCCAAACGATGTCGGAATGGCCCGAAATTTAATGTGGAGCATTCTAGTGACATCTTCTGTTTACTCCGTTTTATAAATCAAGGTCCCAGCTTCATTGCCACCGGGAGCTCCTGTTTAGCTGCTAAAAGAGTGAAGTCAGGCCAAATGATGTTTAAATGGCCCAAAACTTGTGCACCCTTCTTATAACTGTTTTGAAGGATCTTGAAGTTTTCAAATAGTCCCGACAAGATCTTAAACTTGAAATAGCATTGCCCATTGTGGCCTGATTCAGCTTTATGTGACTTCTTTAATGTTGAAGAGGCAAAGTGACATTTTTGGTGTCAACATTGGAAGGCCCTGGCTTACAGATGTAAGGAGCCTATTTCATAGAGATCAACTGTAGATATATGCAAAACCAATTTCAAGCCAGAGATCAAGCATATGGTAATCAGCGTTAAAATTAAAGCTCTGTCCAAGCTAATGGAATCAATCATTGACGCAGAAGAGTGTCAAAAAGAGCTTGAGCAAAAGAATCGGTCTAGAAGAATGCAAGCTTCCACTTCTTCCACCTCCGAAGGAAAGAAGAAAGAAGAGGTATTCAACATCCAGACCTCAAAGACTCTTCGAAAAATACAAACTCCCAAAGATGATACAACTAGAAAAGATGAATATGACAGGAGAAAAAAATACCAAATACTCCTTTGATGGAGATATCGAAGACATCTTCAAAACCTTGCTTGAACATGGTGAATTGGAGTTACCTCCTTCCAAGAGGCTGAATTAAGAAGGAAGGACAGAAGATCCAAATTACTATCCTTATCATTGGATGATATCCCATCATCTTAAATAATGCATCGTTTTGAAGGAGAAAATCAATGACATGTTGACCAAGGGAGCTATACAGCTTGATAAAAAGCATGACTCTGCTTCAGTCAATATGGTGGCGGTTGGATCATTCAAGCCAATCAATATTGAGCCCCTCGCTCCTAAAACTGTGGAATTTCTCTAATCAATAAAATTGAGAATAAAGATGGGCTCGTTCTTATCACCATATCGTCTGGGGAAGAGATCTAGGTTCACCCAGATTTAATTAATGATGATGATTGGAAAACGGTTAAGCCGAAATCCATTGCTCGAGAATGAAGGAATACCAAAATGTTTCTCCGTAATTCGTAGCCAACTGTCAAGAGGTAGCATATATAAGAAGATGGGCAAGAAGCCGAAATTGTGCAAAAGCCAATTACGTCTTAAGAACCATATGAATCCATTTGGAAACCAATCACCTTGGCAGACTTTCTTCTCCCGATCAATAAAGATGAGGAAGAACCTCAAGTATCAAGTTGTAATCAAGTGTCTTGGGCGGGACGATCTTATCTCTCTTTTTTAGAGGATTCTGATGATGAAAATAGAATCCCTCCCCTAATATCGTCACCTATGGATGATGAAGGTTAAGAGCCTGACGATGAAGAATATCTCTTGGATGAGATATTAAATGAGAATGATTTCATCATTGATCCTTTTTTCTATCAAGAAGTCATTCCTGAGATAAAGTTAGGATTTATGACCCAAGAGCCCCAGAACCTAGTGAATGGCTGGTGGATCCCCATACATTCCCTCTTCCACCAGAAATCCATCTTGACCCACTACCTATAGTTGGTGATGAAGGACCCAACTACCGAGCACCTTCTAGTCTGGCTACACCGTCTGACGTTCCAAGGCTTGCTTGATCTGCTCCTCCTCCTTTCGACGTGGTGCAAGAAAATAGACAAGAAAGCAGTCCGAAAGAGAATGCCCTAACAACCCCTATTGTTACTGCTAGATTGTATGGACTCAATCCATCATATGATGTAATAAACTGATTAATTTCTTTATTTATCAATAATATCATGCTTTCCTTTCATGAGATGAATGGTGTTTTACTACTTAATGCACATGACCAATACAAATGACATAAATGGTTCATGAGATGAACCGGGTCCCATTAGTATATTAGATGTGATATATGTGTATGGATGAGATCCACACACAGGAGACATTTGTCACAAATCTTATACTTAAACATCTTCACAACCGGTGATGAGACTGGGCATCTCATCTGATAAGGTTGTAGCGCTTTGATCACTATAAGATAGTGTGATTTGTCTCGATCATCAGAATGTAAGATTCTGGATCACGATGCTGGTACATTGGATATATTGAAGGACCATGAGAAGCACCTTATGGAATACTGTCCCGAGTTTAAGGTTTGCTCTCATAATTCCCTAACAATAGGCTCTCAATCCTGAGACATTGATGAACTCAAGTTTCCATCTATTCATTTGCTTTGAGTCACCAATGAGTGAGGCCAACTGTAGGTCAACACCTCGGTGTCTTGGGTATGTGGTAGTAGGACTGTGGGAACATCCAATGGTCAAGATGGAATCTATCTATATTATCCCCTTGTGCCAATTAATGGATTTATCATTAGTAAGTGCGCACCCATCTCGATTAAGAGTTAATTGGATGGTACTGATGATCACTGTGATTAATTGGGGCTCAAGGATAATAAGATGTGGATTTAAATTGGCGGGACATTATTAGTCCAGTTAATCCATGGATATTGATAGAGGGGCTTAATTGTGATAATCGGGAAGTTTAGGGTCTTCATTGTAATTTATTCCTAAGACTGGAGTGCAATTGCATTTATATAGTGGTGTTATTTGCAATTAACTGTGGGCCCGGATTACACATGAGATGTGGGGTCACGTGTCCCAGTTGGAGCCAGCTTTCTATGGAATCCCTAGTGGTCCCCATGCTAGCCCAAGTTATTGGAAAGATACTTATCATACTAGAACTCTAAGATGAAGGAATTAGGAAGTTACTATTTCTATTTGAAGTGGGACTTCTAATAGTGGTAATAGTAAGGTTACTATTTTGTGTAGAAGTAAGACTTCTATTTCAATTAGTACAAGAGAAGGAGGTTGCTTAATGCTATAAAAGGAGAAACAAAGGGCTGGGTTTTCTATCCTTGGAATTCACGCCCAAAACCCCTTTGTGCAAGAGTTGCACATACTTCTCTTCTCCTTCTAGTTCTGTTCTAGTTTCCTTTAGAGCCTCTAGTTGTTTTCTTTAGGAGATCCCACCCATCTCCTTTAGAGAAGAGATCTGATACGGGCCATAGCGTGGAAGGCTAAGAGGTCTTGGAGATCTAAAGTTGTTTTCTTCTCCATCAAAGTACAACCGGACAGCAAAGGTATAATCTGCTTCTCTAATCTTTTGTAGATTATTTTGCATGGTGCTGCTTGTAATATTGCTGTATATGGTATGTGAGTATGAGGGATTGCATCCTGGATATGGTTGATGGCCTTATGGACGTTTGATCCCTGAGTCAAGAGGGTCAAAAGTTTTGAAATCACATCCACGAGGCCCACCTATTTCCAACAGTTACGGTGTAAGAAGATAAAGAAGATGATACTTCTGATAAAACCTCAGCTCCTTTTATGCAAGAAGGTGAAAGGCGGTGCCTCTATGCCAATGACCTCTACACCAGAGTTAGAAAGTGATCAAGTAGACAACCATTACTCACCCAAAGATTCTGGTTATCACAATCAGTGATGCATCCTCAGGGTCCAGTGGAGATCATTGGGTTGAATTTGAGGAAGCCCCAGAGATCATATCGATCAGTACCTCCTCAGACTCGGGCATTATAAGTTCACCAGAAATTGTCACCATTGATAGCCAACCAACATACTCAGAAAGTGATCCCGAGGTGACCTCATGTCATGTGGCAGCTAGTGCAGATGAAAATGTTACCACATCCTCGCAGATGGTCTCAATCTAGTGGATGATGTAATAAATTAATTTATTTCAATATAATGATGTTTACTTTTCATGAGATGAATGTTTTTGTTCCCTGTTTGTACATAACCAATACGAATGATATATGATTCATGAGGTGAACCGGAGTCCGTAAGTATATTAGATGTAATACATGTGCGTGGAAAAGATCTACATATGGGAGACATGTGTCACAAATCTTATACTTATAGTTTAACAACCAGTGATGAGATTGGACATTTCATCTAACAAGGTTGATCACTATGAGATAGTATGGTTTGTCTCAATCATCAGAGTGTAGGACTCTGGATCATCATGCTGGTACATTATATGTATTGAACGACCATGAGAAGTAACTTATGAAACATTGTCTTTACTTTAAGGTCTAATCTCATAATTCCCTAGCAATAGGCTCATAATCCTGAGACATTAATGAACTTAAGTTTCTGTCTATTCATTTGCTTTGAGTCACTAATGGGTGAGGCCAATTGTAGGTCAATACCTCGGTGTCTTGGATACGTGATAGTAGGACCGTTGAAACATTCAATGGTCAAGATGGAATCTATCCTCATTATCCCCTTGTGCCAATTAATGGATTTATCATTAGTAAGTGCGCACCCATCCCAATTGAGAGTTAATTGGATAGGTATTGATGATCACTATAATTAATTGGGTCTCAAGGATAATAAGATATAGATTTAAATTGGTTGGACATGTTTAATCGAATTGATCCATGGATATAGAGGGATGGGTGTGAGACCCCGACCCGAGAGGCCACGATTAGTGTTGTTGAGTTGTGTTTTAGCTCTAAGTATGTTTAGTGGATTGTGGTTAAGTTGGGATTAGAATAGCTTTGTTATAGCTTTGGGAAATTTTGAGTGCCTATGTGACTAGTGGGGCCCTTTGAGGGTTCCTTTTCATGACTTGCGTGTACTTAGGGGTTTACTTGAGATTCTTTTGATTTGGTGTTTTATTCCGATTTACTTATTTTGTTAATCCCTTCAACTTTCATGTTGATCCCGTTCCCGTCCCGAATACCGAAACTTGACTTTTCTAGCTTCTTGGGCAAAACAGTCTTTTTACACTAAATCTGTACCCAATACTTGATATTCCCGAAACTCGCGAAACATATACTTTTGGAAACTAGAAATTTCGACGATCATTTCTTCCTTCTTCATCGATTTCATCCGAGGTCCCGAAAACCATGATTTTGACCCCACCAAGTTTTCAAGTGGTGGAGCCCACTCCCATTGCTTATATAAGGGAACCCATCTCCTTCCCCTTCTTCATTTTCCAGCACAACAGAACCTAGGGTTCTTTCTTCATTTCCTCTCTTCTTCTTCTTGCTACTCCTTCATCAATCTCCACCAAACTTTACTCTCTTGAGAAATGAGGACCATCACTCTCTTCCTCTCATTGAGAGCTTGCCATTGATAGCATTTGTGTAAGAAACCACCATCTCCAAAGATCTTCATTGAGCTAGTTCTTGCCATTAAAGGATTTTCCAAGTAAGCTCTTTTCCTAATCTCTTACATATGTGTTTTTCTAGTCTTAGAGAAGCTACTTTTCCATTATTGAAAGTTTTCTCTTCTTATTGCCTGGTTTGACCCATTTTAGGGTTTGTTTTGGGGGTTTTTGTAGAGATTGTGATCTTGACTTGCAAGTGTGGTTAGGAGCTTGTTTTCCATTGACTAGAGACCCAAGGCAAGTGGATGATTTGATATGTTTAGCTTTGAATGAGTTTTATGAAATGCATTTATGTTTTCACTATACATTTTGTGATATTAATGACTTGTTTAGGTTTGAAATAAATGCACAATAATGACTCTTGTTAGCTTGTTTTATCCATGATTTAGATTGCTAATCAGATTTAAAAGAATGAAGAAAAAGGAAGGAAAAAGGAATGACCCACTTCACTGCAGAAAATAGAACCTGGGTTTTGTTTCGCAGCTCACACGGTCGACCGGCCAGGGAGCTCGGTCGACCGGCCACACGGGGTTAGGACCTCTGATGAACGACCCATTGCATTGCAGAAAACAGAATCTGGGTTCTGTTACGCAGTTCACGGGGTCGACCGGCTAGGGAGCTCGGTCGGCCGGCCACACGGGAGTCAGGTTCTCTGAAACCTGACCAAAACACTATTCACTCCTTTTTATTTACAGCTGTCGGTCGACCTGCCAACGGCTCGGTCGACCGGGCGTTCATGATAGGGGTCGACCTGACCTCCTCAGGTCGACCGGGGCTGCAGTGTTCTCGGCTGACCGGCCAAGGGCAGGGTCGATCGGGCCAACTGCGAATCTCTCCTGGGAAGTGATTTTCACTCTTTTCTTAAATGGACTTAGGTGGAACTTGGTTAGCCTTTTTATTGGACTCACTTGACCTATCAAGAGATTGTTCGACCCGACATTTCTTGAGGTTAATCTGGTTGTATCGGAACTTAACCTAATTCAATCTTGAACGGTACGGGACAATGGGATACCCCCTTTATAACTATGCACGAGGTTTGTACGTTTGGGTATCGCGAATCCTATCCCCTTCGGTGACTGAGTAGGTTGTACGATACTTCAGGGTTAACATTGTACTTAGGATCTCTTTTGAGGTTCCATTTGTTTTGAAGTTTATTTAAAAGTTTGAAAATCCCTAAGGTGTATAAAAAAACCCGGAATGTCTCCAAACTCAAGGAGTACCAAGTTATTATTACAATGGACATACAGGGTCCTTACTCACTTGATTTATCTTGAATCTCGACACTTGTCTCGAATTTCTCGAATTATGATTTATCTTGAATCTCGACACTTGTCCCGAATTTCTCGAATTATAATTTATCTTGAATCTCGACACTTGTCCCGAATTTCTCGAATTATGATTTATCATTCCCGAAAGTATTAAAAGTGTATTTTAGCATTTTGCTAGCCCGTTTATACATGCCCGAATAAAATGATACTTATGCCTTTGAGCATCCCGTCCCGTCCGTTTACATACATGCACTTGATATGTTTTATACATGATTTGATTTGTCATTTGACCTATGAGTCGGCACCACTAAGCTTGGCTTTCCTTGCCAGTATGATCCACCTACTTGGAGACCCCTTCCCGTCCTGCCAGCTGCAGTTTGGATCCCGCTACCCGGTTATTACCGTGGTCTTGTCCCGATGCCGCTGACCAGTTATTACCGGTTATTACCGTGGACTTGGAGACCCCTTGCTGCAACTGTGGTTCCTGATGCCCGGTTCGCTACCGTGGTCATGTCCCATATTATATTATGTATATGTATATGTATATGTTACTTATGTTGCATCTCCTCACTTTGGTGACTGAGACAACATCCCGATATGCTCATGTCACTTCGGTGATAGAGGACGTAGCTTCGTGTGGTTGCCATCTTGCTTGTTTCCCGTTCTCCTTGGATACCTTACATGTTTTATATTGCATATGTATTTGAATAAATGATTCTCTCCTTTTATAAAAGTCATTGTTTTGACAGGTTTTAATGTTTCCAAGGTAATTTCTTATATTGATATGTCTTTTCACCTGCTTGCCAAACCGTCGTGTTTGACCCACTATTTTGGTACTCAGGTTCAGTTTCCCGGCCCCGAGCTGAGAGTTTTGTTGGCTGTGGAGCCTTGAGTTTGCAGGTTGTTTTGTCGGCTATGTCATGTAGACATTGTGCTTGACATCGAAGTTACGTCACATTTGAGTAGTGGATATTAGTTTGTTATTGTACGGCTTTTATTAGCCCTTTCTTGGGATTGTAATTAATACATATTGATACTTGTAACTTGAACATATATGAGAATGTAATATCCTGTTACTGTCAACTTTGTACTTTATTGTGTTGATTTATTCCAGTCAGATATGGTTCCTGATATGATAGCTTTATGCTAGAGCTTGTATGCGACACGGAATCCGATGATGTCCACGGACTCCGGGTCGCATTGCCACGAAAGCTTCCACAAAATATTCAGAGAGTGTTGTGATTTGTGATCCTCACACATGCGGATCTTGGGAGAAATATAATCATTACTTACCTCCCCAATTCCTGTCCCCGAGGTCGGACCGCTGTCAGGATCTGGGTTCGGGGGCGTGACAATGGGCCTACTTGTAGTGATAGGAAAGTTATAGTCTTTATGTAATTTATTCTTAAGACTCGAGTTCAGTTGCATTTATATAGTGGAGTTATTTGCAATTAATTATGGGCTTGGATTGCACATGAGATGTGGGGTCAGTGTGTTCCAGTTGGAGCCAACTTTTTATGAAATCCCTAGTGGTCCCCACGCTAGCCTAATTATTAGATATTTACTAATTCTGCTTGAACTCAAAAGGAAAGGAATTAGAAAGTTACTAATTCTATTCGAAGTAAGACTTCTAACCGTGGTAAAGGAAAGAAGAGAAGTTTACTAATTATTATGGAAGTGGGACTTCTAATAATAAACCAAGAGGAGGTGGCTTTATGCTATATATAAAGGAGCACCCTTGGACGTCCAACATATGCTTATTCCATCCCTTGGAATTCATGCCCAAGCCCTAGTGCAAGAGTTGCATGCCCCTCTCTCCTCCCTCTTCTAGTTTCTCTTTCGGTTTCCCTTAGAGCTTTTAGTTTGTTTCTTTTGGAGAACCCATCATTCTCCTGGACAATAAAGATCTCCTTGACAATAAAGATTTGATACGGGTTATAGTGTGGAAGTCTACGAGGTCTTGGAGATCCTAATTTGCTACAAAGAAAAGTTTCTTCATCAAGCAAGTTGTCAACTTCTCCATTAGAGCACTACCAAGCTCCCAAGGTAAGATCTACTTCCTTGCATGTTGTAGATTTCGTGGTTGCTTGTTTTCTGCTATTTACTGTCATAGAGATAGTGTTCTACTTGTGAGATTGTATGGACTCAATCCATCAACAGATGTAATAAATTGATTAATTTCTTTATTCATCAATAAAATTATGCTTTCTTTTCATGAGATGAATGGTGTTTTATTACTTAATGCACATGACCAATACATATGACATGATGGTTTATGAGATGAACCGGGTCCCATTAGTATATTAGAAGTGATATATGTGTATGGATGAGATCCATATACAGGAGACATGTGTCACAAATCTTATACTTAAATAGCTTCACAACCAGTGATGAGACTGGGCATCTCATCTGATAAAGGTTGCATCACTTTGATCACTATGAGATAGTGTGATTTGTCTCGATCATCAGAATGTAAGATTTTGGATCATGGTGCTGGTACAATGGATGTATTGAAGGACCATGAGAGGCACCTTATGGAACACTGTCTCGATTTTAAGGTCTGCTCTCATAATTCCCTAGCAATAGGCTCTCAATCCTTAGACATTCAATGGTCAAGATGGAATCTATCCTCATTTCTATCTATTCATTTACTTTGAGTCACCAATGAGTGAGGCAACACCTCGGTGTCTTGGGTACATGGTAGTAGGACTGTGGGAACATTGAATGGTCAAGATGAAATCTATCTATATTATCCCCTTGTGCCAATTAATGGATATGTCATTAGTAAGTGTGCACCCATCTCGATTAAGAGTTAATTGGATGATACTGATGATCATTGTGATTAATTAGGGCTCAAGGATAATAAGATGTGGATCTAAGATTGGAAGAGTGTTTGATCCAATTGATCCATGATACTGATGATCACTGTGATTAATTGGGGCTCAAGGACAAGAAGTGGATCTAATTGATCCATGATTCAGAGCATATAGCAGAACGTCCTGACTTCCGCATTGTTGATGGAGTTTTGTACTACCGTGACTGTTTGTGTGTGCCTAAAGTTGAAGATTTGAGAAATGACATAATGACAGAAGCTCACAGTACAAGGTATTCCATGCATCCAGGCAGTACAAAGATGTATCAGAACTTGAAGGAAAGATTTTGGTGGAACAATATGAAGAGAAATAGCAGCGTTTGTCTCCCGGTGTATGACTTGTCAGTTGATTAAGGCAGTACATCATAAGCCTCCAGGGCTATTACAACCGTTAGAGATTCTGGAATGGAAATGGGAGCACATTACCATGGATTTCATTTCGGGACTACCGAGGACCAGCAGAGGCAATGATGCAATCTGGGTCATTGTGGACCGTCACACCAATGAGGACAGGAAAGAAGATGCACATGCTACCTTTGGCGAATTGTTTGTTAATGAGATTGTCGCAGACATGGTCAGCCGGTTTCCATCACATCTGACAGAGACAGCAGATTCGTCTCAAGATTTTGGAAGACATTGCATGAATCTATAGGTACGAGGCTACATGTCGCGACCCCAGACCGAGACCCGGGCCCACGACGATGATTACGGTAATATAATTTCCCACAGGTTCCCGTGGTGAGGATTCCGAGACACGGAGATCTAACCGCGGTGAGGATTCCGAGACACGAAGATCTAACTCACATGATCAAGTATGCGAAAGCGTGTAGCAAATCACATTACTACAAGTCATGAATAACAATTTATTCAAGTGCATGAGTAGAATAGCATCAAGACCAAGATATCATAAGTAAGAAATATAACCTACCATTCCCATTGTAATTTAAGTTACAAGATTAACCAAAAGTATGTTAAGTTTATTACATCCCAAAATAAGAGGCCAACAAAGGCCAATACAATACCAAAAATATACACGAAACCCAAAACATGTTAAATCGAGACTCAAGATCCCGCCCGACGTCTAGATGACATCGTCGGGCTGCCACTCACGAACTAGGGTTGATTGAACAGCCTCCTCGGCACTTCTCCTCAAAGGCAATGCCGCCTCCACCTGGGCACCAAAATAACAAGTATCAAACACGACGGTTTGGCAGGTAATCAATTTAGGCATGAGCATGGAACAATAGATGTTTTAAAGAACTCATACTAAACAAATCTTGCTGAATTTTTGAAACAATTACTTAACTGAGGCACATTTCAAAATTATGAAACAAAGCTAGCATGAATACATAAATATATCATGAATAGTAAATCCACAAAGAGCACATCCTTTCTCTATCATATGTAATGAAAAGAGCAAGCACGCACGACGAGAATGATATACATAATATAAACAAGACAAGATTCCCACAAATACGGGATTCCAGCCGTGGAACCGGACACCCACGATGTGTAATAAAATACACGACTAATCTACAGATAGTCCACATGTTTAAGGACCCCCGGACAGTGGATCAGACTAAAGGGGCAGTCCAAGCTCAGTGGTGTTCACTTGAATTCATGAATGCACAAAACACGATCTAAACACGCCGAAATAAAAGGGGAAGTCACTTATCAAAACAAGACAAGGCACGACTAGGAAAATGCATAATATATATGCACACAACTTAAGAAGTGATCCCCATTAGGTACTTGAAACAAATCTTCAAACAAGCTTAAACTTGAATTTCAAAATGAGTACACGATGTTACTTATTGTATCAAACCGAAGTTCAAACACTAAATTTCATCAAGCATATGTTAAAGCCATTCATCGACCTTTGTGTAATTGAGACTCGAATGTTGAAATAAAAGAATTGGTGTCCCTGAAGTTGAATTATATATCGAAGTTCCATTTACACAATGTCAAGTTAAAGTCCTTAACATAGTCTAGTTTTCAATCTTCAAAAAATATACAAATGGGATAAATTTTCGAAACTGAGAATTGGCAGTTCGCTCGAGTGGTCTTGACAGTTCGCTTTATGCCTTAGAAATTTCGTTAGCTAGTGTTTCATGGGGTTATGGAGGCGCTTTCTTTATATTTTTTATTGTACTAACAAAAGGTTTTGCAGCACTATGCCTCCCCGAAAAGACCCAGTAAATGCAAACCCTTCTGGCCGTAACAGTGGCAGTGGAATGGATACCACTATGTCCAATCAGTTTCCACAACTTATGCAAATGATGGTAGACCAACAACAGAAAGATAATGAAAATCAAACTAGATTTCAAGAACAACAAGCCAGATTGCAAGAACAGATGGCTAAGAAGGATGAAGAACTAACACAAGTTCAGAGGCAACTATTAGAAGTTTTGGGAAGACGGTTGGACCTTGTGCAACCTCGAAATGTGGGAGCTCAAATTGTTATTCAAAATAGGGAACTTGACCCTAATGTTTTATTTGAGAGGTTCGAAAGAGAGGCCCAAAGGAATTTACAAGGCTCAAAGACCCTTTAGCAGCTGATGACTAGCTATCACATACAGAGAATATATTTGATCTCTTTAGATGCACAGGCAGACAACAGGTTCACTTGGCAGCTTCTATGTTTACGGGATTGGCAGACATATGATGGAAGACTGTTAAGGATGGCTATCAGAATATTGAAAATGAGGGTGCTTGGATCACCTTCAAGCAGCAATTCACTGAGAAGTATGTAACTCCTCACATCAAGAGGCAGAAGGCAATAGAGTTTCAGCTACTCAAGCAGCAGGACATGACAGTCCTTGAATATCTTACAAAATTTGAGAGGCTGTCCTGGTACGCACTAGAACTCATGGACACCGAGCAAAAGAAGATCACTAAGTTCCTGGAGGGACTTAATCCTATTATTTTGAGGGATGCTTCTGGTGTAGTACCCCTTGCTACTTTCTAGGAAGCCATCATGAGTGCTTATAAATTTGAAGATTTCAATAATCAAATTGTTAAAGATGCCCAAAGGAAGAGACAACAGCACCAAGGCCATAAATCTAATCAGGGCAAGAGGTCAAGACAACAACAGAACAATCAAGGACAAGCTACATGTGACCACTATGGCAAGAATCACCCTTCCATTCAATGCTACAAAGTCACCGAAGTGTTCTTCAAATGTGGTGCTCTTGACCACCAGGTAAAGGATTGCCCAAACATCAGAAATCAAGGCAACATGCCTCCTCAGCAACCAAGCCAAGCACCCCAGCAAAATCAACAAGCAGTACAGAATCAAGTTAGAGCACCTCAGCAGCAGCAACAACAATAAGCAAGACAACCACCTCAAAATCAAAATGCCCGTCCACAGTAGCAAAATAGGAATGCATAGCAAGGGAGACAGAATCAGAACCAGAACAGACAACAGCAACAAGGCCGTCTAAATCATCTGAATCAAGTGGACATAGATGCAGCGTGCAACATTGTGGAATGTAAACTCTTTGTTTGTGGAGTACAAGAAAAAATATTGTTTGATCCTGGATCCACTCATTCTTTCATATCTCCTATGTTTGCTAAACTGATTGATGTGCCTGCTAGCGAACTTGAATTTATTTTGACTGTCACAACACCAGTAGGGAAACAAGTTGTTTGTAGCATTTATCACCCTAGTTTCACAGTTAAGATAGGAGATGTCACTTTACCAGCAGATCTTATTATTTGAATATGCATGACTTTGATGTCATATTAGGCATGGATTGGTTAGCGGGACATCATGCCACTATGGATTGTTTTACCAAGACCATTTCTTTTCAATTGGATGGAACACTCTTCGGAGTAGAATTTCAGGGAGAGAAGAGAATCTCACCAGCTAGACTTATTTCTGCATTGTCAGTAGCTAAACTATTGAGAAGTGGATGTGAGGGATTTATAGCGTTTATCACGGAGGATAAACAATCCTAAAGGGTGGAGGAAATCCCTGTGGTGTGTGAATTTCCAGATGTTTTTCTGGAAGAAATTCCAGGTTTGCCACCAATAAGGGAGATTGAATTCACGATTGAGCTCATGCCAGGGACCGCTTCAATCTCCATTGCTCCATAC
Organism: Camphora micrantha; assembly: GCA_003546025.1. Classification (NCBI taxonomy): domain Eukaryota; kingdom Viridiplantae; phylum Streptophyta; class Magnoliopsida; order Laurales; family Lauraceae; genus Camphora; species Camphora micrantha. The sequence continues at coordinate 38,253,327 of QPKB01000001.1, read as the reverse complement.
AAGAATGGCTCCGGCAGAATTAGGTGAATTAAAATTACAGTTACAAGAATTGTTGAAGAAAGGTTTCATTAGACCAAGTATCTCACCTTGGGGTGCCCCAGTGTTATTTGTCAAGAAGAAATATGGAAGCTTGAGAATATGCTTAGATTATAGAAGATTGAACCAAGTGACTATCAAAAATAAATATCGATTGCCAAGGATAGATGAGTTGTTTGATTAGTTATAAGGAGTAGAGTATTTTTTGAAGATAGACTTGAGGTCTAGATATCATCAGTTGAGAGTCAGAGAATCAGACGTACCGAATACAACATTTCGGACTAGATATGGGCACTATGAATTTTTGGTGATGCCCTTTAGACTGACGAATGCGCCAGCGGTGTTTATGGCACTCATGAACAAAATCTTTGCACCTCACTTAGATCAGTTCACAGTCATCTTCATTGATGACATATTGGTGTATTCCAAGTCTAGAGAAGATCATAAGCAACATCTGAGGACGTCATTGTAGCTTTTGAGGGACAATCAGTTGTATGCTAAGCTTGGAAAGTGTGAATTTTGGCTTAAACAAGTTGCTTTTCTAAGCCATATCATCTCCAAGGAAGGTTTGACGGTCAATCCGGCAAAGATAGAGGCAGTTATCAGTTGGGAAAGACCGAAAAATGTGACCGAAATCAGAAGTTTTTTGAGTTTAGTAGGCTACTACAGAAGGTTTGTGTAGGAATTTTCATCTATTGCAGCACCTTTGACCAAACTAGCCTGGAAAAATGTGCCATTTGTGTGGTCAGAATAGTGTGAATCTAGCTTTGAAGAGTTGAAAAGGAGGTTAACCACAACACCTATTCTCACTTTACCTTCGGGTAGAGGTAGTTTCGTTATGTATACCAATGCTTCGAATGTGGGATTAGGTTGTGTGTTGATGCAAGATGGCAAAGTCATAGCGTATGGCTCGAGACAATTGAAAGAACACGAGAAAAATTATGCAACGCATGACTTAGAGTTGGCAGCTGTCGTCTTTGCATTGAAGATGTGGAGACACTATTTTCATGGAGAAAAATTTGAAGTACATTCAGACCACCGTAGTCTCCAATATTTATTTTCTCAGAAGGAATTGAACATGAGACAGAGGAGATGGATGGAGTATATCAAAGATTATGATTTTCCAATCAAGTACCATCTGGGAAAAACGAATGTGGTTGCAGATGCTTTGAGCAGGAAATCAGTGAGTGTGGCTAGTTTGCAAGGAACTAACATATTTCAGCAGTTTGAAGACTTGGGAGTGGAATTCCAGCCATTGAGCAAGGGTGTTATGTTGGCAGATATGTCGGTGTCTGAACCTGTTTTCATTCAAAAAATCAAGGAGAATCAGTTACAAGATCCAGATTTGGCAAAAATTATAGAGCACATCTCAAAACGTCCGAATTTTTGGGTTGTGGATGGAGTATTGTACTTCCGTGACTGACTATGTATTCCTAATATTGTTAATTTAAGGAATGAGATTATGGTTGAAGCTCACAACACAAAGTATTCTATGCACCTGGGGAGCACGAAGATGTATCATAATTTGAAGAACAGATTTTGGTGGAACAATATGAAGAGGGAAATTGCAGCTTTCGTGTCTCGGTGCATTACTTTTCAATTAATCAAGGCAGAACATCAGAAGCCACCAGGTCTTTTGCAACCATTGGAGATTCCGCAGTGGAAGTGGGAACATCTCACCATGGATTTCTATAAGCCCCCGACCCGAGTGACCTCAATTAGTGATTGATTAAGTTGTGTGTTAGTGCTAAGTGTGTTTAGTGTGTTTTGGTTTAGATTGAGTTTAGAATAGGTTTGATATAGCTTTGGAAAATTTTGAGTGCCTTTGTGATTAGTGGGGCCCTTTGGGAGTTCCTTTTTATGACTTTGCGTGTACTTGGGGGATTAATTGAGATTCTTTGGATTTGTGTTTTCATCCGGTTTTATTAATCTGGTTGATCTCTACAACTTTCATGTTGATCCCGTTCCCGTCCCGAATCCCGAAACCCGACTTTCATTGCATCGAGAGCAAAACAATCTTTTTACACTAAATCTGGACCAAATATTTGATATTCCCAAAACCCGCGAAACATATACTGTTTGGAAACTAGAAATTTCGACGATCACTTCTTCCTTCTTCGTCGATTTCATCCGAGGTCCCAAAAACTACAATTTCAGTCTTTCAAGTTTTCTAAGGGGTGGAGCCCACTTGCAAATGCTATATAAGCACCCATCTCCTTCCTTTCTCTTTTTCCAGCAACTTTCGTCTTGTCTAGGGTTTTCTCCTCATTCTTCTTCTTCCTCTTGCTCTCTTCATCTCAATCCCTCACCAAGCTTGCACCAACATCGTAATGAAGATCACCATTCTCTTCCTCTTCTTCAAGGCTTCCCATTGATACAATTTGAGAAGAAAACTACCATCTCCAAGGCTTGCTTTAAACTAAACCTTGCCATTAGAGGACCTTCCAAGTAAACTCTCTCACTAATCTCTTAGATTTGAGTTCTTATGATCTTAGAGGAGATCCACTTCCATTATTGAGAGCTCTCTCTTCCTATTTCTTTGTTCGACCCATTTTAGGGTTTGTTTTTGTGGTTTTTGTAGAGATTGTGGATTTTGTGCTTGAGAGGGTGTTTAGAGGATCTCTTGCTTAGCTTTGGACTTGAGGTAAGTTGATGAATAGTTATTTCCAGCTTTTAATGATTTTGATAAAATGCATTGATGATTTCCTACTACTATTGATTTGCATTGATTGAAATAAATGTGCATTAATGACTCCTATTAGTTCATTTAATGGTTTTGGAAATGTGGTTGGTAGATTTCATTTATTACTTGATTATGGTTTAAATGACTCCTTGTGATTGGGATTTTCTTTCCCCTTTTGTGGCTGAATGAGATGGAGGAAAATGAAGTGTTTTGATTGATGATTATAGAAGTGTTTATGTGGAGTTTGAAGGATGTTAGAAAGGAGTATTGGGCCTCCCTTGTGGAGTGGAAATTGTGGCTAAGGGAGTTGTGAGGAGTGTAAATCAAATGGGAGCAGAACTGTCCCGGAACTCATTTTTGGGCAAGCGAACCTGGTGGTCGCTCGAGCGAAGTGCCCAGAACAGGTTACGAACCATTCCAGTAGACAGTTTGCTCGAGCGAACCCCTTATTCGTTCGAGCGAACCCTCCCAGAACTGTATCAGGCTCGTCACAGAACCTCGTTAGTTCGAACGAACTAATTGTTCGCTTGAGCCAACAGGTTTGCTCGAGCGAACCCATTACTTGCTCGAGCGAACTCCCCCAGAAGGTTTGTTAGAGCGTCACAGAACCTTGTTAGTTCGAGTGAACTATTTATTCGCTCGAGCAAACCCGTTATCCGCTCGAACGAACCTCCCAGAAAGTCATTCCAGAGAGCTCATCGCTTGAGCGAACTCCCTGTCCGCTCGAGCGACCAGCACTATTCAGCTGGGACTAATCTGTGAGAAAAATTGAAGTGTTTATCTGATTAAGAGGCGTTTGTTGAGAATCCCATTGTGATGGGAAAACTAGTAACCATTGTGAAACACCATTTGAAAAGAGAAATCAAATCACAAGTTTTCATTTAAGTTTTGAAAATCCTAAGTGTATAAAGAGCTCGGGATGTCTCCAAACTTAAGGAGTGCCAATTCTTATTGTATATGATGTACGGGATCTTTATTCACTTTGATCGAATTTCTAAGCCCGATATTTGTCCTGAACCTCTTGAATTTTGATTTACCATCTCCGAAAATACTGAATTTGCAACTGTAGCACTTTTTGCTAATCCCGATATGCATTTCCTGTTTTGAATGATATTTATGCCTTTGAGCATCCCGTCTCGCTCGTTTATATAAGTGCATCACATGAATTTTGTACATGTCTTGATTTATGATATTTGACCTATGAGTCGGCACTACTAAGCTTGGATAACCTTGCCAGCTTGGAAATCCCCCTCCCATCCTGCCAGTTGCAGTTTGGATCCCGCTACCCGGTTATTACCATGGTATTGTCCCGATGCCGCAGATTGCTACTGTGGTTCTCGATGCCCGGTTCGCTACTGTGGTCATGTCCCGTATTTATTATATATATGTATATGTTATTTATGTTGTATCTCCTCACTTCGGTGACTGAGATCAACATCCCGATATACTCATGTCACTTCAGTGATAGAGGACTTAGCTCCGTGTGGTTGCCATCTTGTTGTTTCCCGTATACCTTGGACACCTTGGATACCTTACATGTTTTATATTGCATTTATGTTTAAATAAATGATCATCCTGTTTTATGAGATTTATTGTTTGAACAGGTTTAAATGTTTTCCAAGGTAATTTAAATTGTTGTCATATCTTTTCACTCATTTGCCAAACCGTTGTGTTTGACCCTTGTTTTGGTACTCAGGTCCCGTTGTCGGCTTTCCTGAGGAGGAGCTTGAGGAGGCGATCGGAGAACCGCAACGTCTAGTTGAGTGGCACACCGATGATGTCGTTTAGACACTCGGGTGCTCGAGCTCCGTAACATTTTGGGATAGAAATTAACCATCCTTTTGGAGTATAGATACTTTGTTATATTGGCCTTTGTTGGCCTCTAATTTTGGGGAAAATGTAATTAAATGATTTTCGTATAAACCTTAACTTACTTTTGGGAATTTGTCATTGACCATTGCTCATTTTGATACTGGTATGGAACATGTTTAATCTTGTTATCTTAGACATGAATGTATGAATTAGATTTGCTACACGCTTCCGCACATTAAAAGAAATATTCATGTTGATCATCCTCATCGCGGACACCTGTGGGAAATCGTGTATACGAGTGGCATCCTTGATGGACTCGTACACGTTTTGATTAAATTAATTCATAATGTTGACAAGGATCGTATCATTCATCATACCCATATTTCTACATTATCCTTCATCAGCGTCCCGATCCTGGATCAGGCTCGTGCTTGGGTGGGACCCGGTCCGGGGTCGCGACAATTTCGTCTCGGGATTACCCTCTACTAGCAGAGGAAATAATGCCATCTGGGTTATAATTGACCGTCTCACAAAGTCTGCACATTTTATTCTGATGAAGATGGGAAGGAAGATGCACATGCTACCACTTACCGAGGCATTCATTAATGAAATTGTCAGTCGTCATGGCCAAGGCCAACCAGTTTCCATTACTTCAAATAGAGATAGTAGATTCGTCTCGAGGTTTTGGAAAACTTAGCATGAATCCATGGGTACGAAGCTTCAGTTTAGTACAACGTATCACCCGCAGACAGATGGCTAGTCAGAACGGACCATCAGACATTGGAAGACATGCTTAGGGCTTGTGTACTTGATTTCAAGACTCAGTGGGCTGAGAGTTTACCTCTCTGTGAATTTGCTTATAATAATAACTACCACTCGAGCATAGGAATGACTCCTTTTGAAGCATTATATGGTAGGAGATGCAGAACTCCGTGTGTAGGGAAGAAATCGGCGAACGCAGCTTTCATGGACCGAAATTGATTGGCAAGACAAGTGATAAGGTCAAACTCATTCATGAACGTTTGAAGATTGTTAGAAGCCGACAAAAAAACTATGCAGATGTTCGAAGGAAGGATCTTCAATTGCAAGAAGGTGATAAAGTGTTTTTGAAAGTGTCACCAGTTAGAGGAACTTTGAGGTTTGGTCGGAAAGGTAAACTGTCAAAGCGATTCATTGGACCGTACGAGATTTTGAGTCGCATTGGTGACGTAGCATATAGACTAGCCTTGCCACCGGAACTTTCAGGTGTGCACAATGTCTTTCACGTCTCGATGCTAAAGAAATATGTTTTGGACTCGTCTCACGTGTTACATCATGAACTGTTGGAGGTTAGAGAAGATGTCACCTATGTTGAGAAGCCGGTCAGGGTTATCGATACAAAAGAGCAAGAATTGAGGAACCGAACGATTCATTGGGTAAAAGTGCTATGGGAAAATCATGGACTGGAAGAAGCTACTTGGGAATTGCTTGATCAAGTTCAGAAAAAGTACCGTCACTTGCTACCAGAGGTTAGTGTTCATATGGAGGACCAAATGCTCTAAGGGGTGGAGGATGTCAGACCCCGACCCAGGTTTAGTATTTTAATTACTGTTTTAGTTGTAATTAGTCTTTAAGTGGGATTAGGAGATGATTAGCTTGATTTTTAGCTTAGATTTTAGTTTGGTTAGATTTCCATAGCTTTGGGAAATTTTTAAGAGTTGTTGAGTTGGGTTTGACCCGGCCCGGGGTGGCCCGTGTGATTTGTGCTCGTGTGGGAATTTGTGTTTCATTTCAAAAAATTCTGATTTATACACATTTCGATTCGTTTCGTTACCTCAACAACTTTTATTGTTTCTCCGTCCGAATTTGAAACTCAGAAATCGCATTTTTCGAGAAAAAAGGGGCTAAACAGACTTTTCACACCAAATCTGTGCATGAATTTCGAAATTTGCAAATAATGAGGAAAATATACTTTTTGGAAACTTGATTTTTTTACGATCAATTTTGCCTCTTTCGTCGATCTCATCCGGGACCCATAGATGGTAGTTCCAGCCATTAGAAGAATTGGGGCCATTGGGGCCTACAACTACTTGACTAAAGCTAAGAACCCATGTTGGTTCTCCTTCCCCACTCTTTCATTTCAGATTTTTGCTGTGTCAAGAGAGTCTCATTCTCTTCTTCTTTCAGCCACTCTCTCTCATCTTGCATGTCAAAGAAATCAGCTCAAAAAGGAATTTTTGATCTCATTTTCCTCTTCCTCTCCCATTAAACTTTCTAGCCATACTATTTGTGAAAGAATTCTGCTGGATTCTTCTTCCTCACCAAGCTCTTCTTGTGGATTTTTACTCTTTCAGGTGAGACCTGATCTTCTCCTTCTAGCAATGGGTTCTCTAGACCCTAGAGAAGCTTTTTAACATGCATGCAAAGTGGTTCTTGAAGAGTACATTTTATTTAAAAAATCTGGGTTTCTTTTGAGATGGTTTTTCCATGGGTTTTTGTAGCTTGGAGTTGTGCCGAGAGAGGAGATTTCTGGGACCTGTTTGGAGTAGAGGCAAGTGAATGAAATGCTTGGAATGCATGTGTTTGAATTCTACTTATGTTTATATAGTTTTGATTTGAAAAATGTGTTTTCATTTGAATGATCTACTTAGTTGTTTAAAGCTTAATTTTCTAGAAGATTTGTAGTGTTTCATTTCTGCTAAACTTTGGACATGATTTTTGTTTAGATTAGTATGGAAAATTCTGTTTTGTTAAGGACTTCTTCATGTGAAATTTCAGCTTAGATTTTGCATCTTCTTATGATTGATTTCTGATTTTTCCATGTCAAATCTGTAAATGGAATTTGATAATTTAATTTAGTGTTGAATGGAAATTGTTGGGACATGAAATTATTTGATTTTTTTTTTTTTAATGTTGAAGAGTTGTTGGATGTGAAGGAGGAAAGAAAAGAATTCGAAAGGAGTGGAAAAGAAAAAAAGACCAACATAATGCAAATTTGCATTCCCAGCGCCCAGGCCAGAAAGAAGGCTCGCTAGAGCGAGCCTACTCTCTAGGAGGATCCTCTCGAAGGACCCAGGCCTGCTTGAGCCGGCCCAGTCACTGCCCAATTAAAATTCTAGGCCTTTTTTTATTGATTTTCTTGAATAGTTTGGGCTTGGTTGATGTCCTATTGATTGGTTGGATTGTTTGCTGTGCTATTTGATTTGGATGGGCTGAATACTCTTTTTCTCACTAATGGATGTATCATCAAATCCAAAACTTACTTGAAAGGGGGAATGAGAAAATTGAAAACACATTTGGTTATGGAAATTAAGGATGAAACAAGGGGAGATTGCTATTGAATTTCTATGGATATATTTTGAAACTACTAGAGTCCCAATGTTCATTCAAGGTTTCCAAATGCCGGACAACTTCGGAGGCATCAAACTTACGATTATAATCCGACACTTGGGCCTTGAATATTCATTGAAACGGACTTAGTAGGCCGTTCCAACGTATAAATTATCTCATTCCAGAATTTTGTAATTCTTATATGTTTTCGTATAAATCAACCTTTCAGGTATACCTTGTGTGGTTTGTTTGTCATAAAACCTTTGGTAAGCCTATGGTTTGTTTGTCTCAAATTCTCGATAAGACTACTCATTCATTTCGTCTTCGTGTGTATATTTATGAATTATGCAGAGTAGTTCTTTTATCGATTTGAGTTATGTTCGTTTGCTTCGAATTATGTTTTATTCGGGTTTTGTTTCGTCGGCACCACTCAGCTTGGGTTACTTTGTCGGGTTGATTACCCGGCTTAGGATCCTCAAAACTTCACCAACCTGCAGCTTGGATACTTTGTGTGTGTGATATCCGTTCCACGACAGATCTTTGTGTGCTGCCCACCTTTGTTGGGCCATTTGTTGAGACCCTTCCATTTTTATATGGTAACGGTCGATTGTGAGTGTTCTCATTACTTCGGTAATCAGAGAATCTAGCTAAATGTGGTTTGTCAATATTTTATTCGAATGTCAGTGAATTTTGAGTATGATTACTAACCATTTGTTTTCAAGATTTAATTTCTTTAACTTCATCATTATGTTCATCTATTTTCCAAATATATCATTTATAGTCTTTAAATCTGATTTGAGATAAACTTGTGTACCTTATCTTTTGTTTGCTTGCCAGACCGTCGTGTCTGATATTCATTTGTTTTATGCCAGATTTCGACTCCGTTGCCCTTGAGGTGGAGCGAGCGGAGGAGATCCTCCTGTTGGACGTGAGCGGCAGCCCGGCGATGTCCTTTAGACATCGGGTTGGGTTATGAGATTCGTAACACATTTTGGGGGTTAAATATGATCATCTTTTAGGAACTTGATACTTTAGCCTTGTTGGCTTTGTTTTATGGGAATTGTAAACTTTAACTTATCTTTGGTGTTTGTGAACTTAAATCTTTAGGTTTGGGATTTGCTTATGAATGTTTCTCCTTCGACATGAGTCTTGTACATGATTATTATGTTTTGGATCTTTATTTATATTTGCTACACGCTTCCGCATATCTATTCTTTCACATGTGATTTTATTGATACGGATCTTGTGAACCCTCACCGTAGAAACCTATGGAAAACTAGCGCGTGCGGGCGAAATTTTCTGGCTCGTCGCCCCACGGCCCTGGATTAGGGACTTGTTTGGCTCGGTCTTGTTTTGGGGGGCGTGACAGTTTGTCTCCTATAGATTCATTATGTACCAAGGAAAAGCTGTGACTTTGGACTGCTTTGTGCATTTGATTTGATGATGTTGAAGGTGCTTAAATTGGTTACGCAGGTCAGCCTTGTTTGGATTGTATTTGAGTGAAATTGAGAAACAAATGAGGGAGATCCCTCCCCTATTAGGTAATGACTCTAAAACTTCATGTTTGGTTAATTATTCCATTCATATATTTCTGAATGATATCTCAAAACTATTCTGACACTTCTTGCATGTTTGTTATTTTAGATGTTGCACTTGTAGTCAAGACAGAAAGGAGCACAAAGAATGTAAGTTAACAACGAACAAAGCAGATAGAATAAGAATTTTAATTCCATAGATGGGGAACTCTTGTTTTCCTCACTAACGAATCCATTTTTTGTTAGTTAAGTTGCAAAAGCCTCTTGTTCTCATGACTTACTCTAAGGTTGCCTCCTGGGGACGCTAAAAAGAACATGTGCAGGTAAGCTTGCATAAACAGTTGCCATGAGTAGTAGTTTGCATGCATTTGTGCTTGTTGAACTACCTGTAGCTTCAAATAAGATTGTAAGTCTTCCTCTTGTAAATTCAATGGGTTGGATTGCATCCAAATGAGACTATCTAATCATTATCATGATTCATGAGTAATGATATTCGAAAAGAGATTCATTGTTGAGAAGTGTATAGCATGGCATTGAAAGTTCTTTTATTCATTTGTAATCCAAAATCAGATTCCTGTCCAATTGAATTTATCATTTCAGCTTTCTCTTTTATACAACCAGCTGCCTACTTTGTACCATCACCTAGCTTGCATTTCATTGGTCATACCCAAACTGGATGAGTAAAATGAAAAAAAGAAAAAAAAAGAAAAGAAAAGAAGCAATGAGTTAACTCTTTCTATGAGGTCACAAAACATGCTTGTATTTGGTTTTCTTTTTGGTGTTTTTGCATCAAGAACACTTGTGTTAAAATAAAAAATAAAAAAATCACATGATGGAAGATAGATGTATTCTATGAATATGCTTGTACTTTGGGTTTCTTCATGGAGTTCTTCTATCAGATACAGTTAGCTGATTAAGATCTATGATATCCAGTGGGTATGATATTAATTGGTGTTCGTCCAAGTGAAATTGCCGAAAGAATTTGCTGGCTGTATGGATTCTGTAAGTGCCTAAAATAATACGGACTTAAGATGATGGATTATGGAATCACTATGAAGTTTCTTTGGGAAGATTGGATGCCTGAAAACCTGAAAGGGAAAAGGAAACAAAGGTCAGAGACCCTGGCTACTGTTAGCTGAAGGCTCTCCGATGCCTTAGTTAGTGCAGTCACTAGACAAAGGATAGAGAGGAAAGGAGTTTTGAATATGAGTATATATGACTGTGTGTAGGAGAATGAGCCTACCTTCTCTGGACTTGCTCCTTGTATATATTGGCCAAGAATTGGCTTTTAGAGGTAGGGTCCAGCTGGGGGCGGGAGTTCCAATGGATGGCTTTACCCTGGTGCAGATTTGGGCAGAGATCCCATCAGACGACTTTTCCCAGATAGCTCAGTGGGGGTAGCTGGGTGTTGTCCCATCGAAACATACCCTGGCGCGGGTCCTGCTCCTACAGGGATTGTATGCATGGGATAAGGGTAACTCCTTATCTACATTTGAGGATTGTCCAATCCGTCAGTACTTATCTCGGTCGACCCAACCGTGCTGGGACTCCTACCGAGTTGGTATAATAACGAATTGATACTGACACCGAGCTGGTACTTATTGTGGAAGCGCGTTGGCACCGTTGTCGAGATGCCTGTAGTCAAGACATACTTAGCTGGTACTTTTACCAAAACTAAGATAATCTAGTTATTAAAGATCCCCACACATTCGCCCCCTAGCTTCTGACTTCTTAAAGTTCTCTTCTCTAACTCTTTGAGGTTGGAAGCTAAGCGTTGTGAAGGAAAAATATCCGAACTGAGACTATTGCCAAAACCAAGATATGCGTATCTTGTACTTTTACCTAAGCCAGCACGATCCTGGTATGGTGTATAGATGTCCGCACTGGCACTGTTGCCGAGACGCCTCTTGCCGAGACCAAGATATGCCTAGCTGGTACCTTTACCGAAGCTAGCTCGATCCTGGTACGGTGTACAAATGTCTGCACTGGTACTGTTGCCGAGGTGCGTCTTGGTTGCTAACGTCTGATGTTTATCATTACGCCGCTTCACCTGCCCGAGGTAATAAATGGTGCACCTTGGCTGGTGCGGAAAAACTGGCTAACGGCTCCACGTGTCACTGCCTGGTGGGTTGTCTCATCGCTTCAAAGAGATGCTCCCAATCCTCAAGGTGACGCTTCATACGTGTGCCCTCGAATTTAAAAAGGGGCGCCTTTTCTATTATAAATAGAGGCGCCTCTCTGTCATTCTTCTATTTGCATACTAGAGAAGAAGAGGGGGTTTTAGCAGAAAAGGGGTTTTTAGCAGAGAAGGGTCTTCCATGTTTGAAATCTGAGTCCAGTCTTCTTGGTCCGTTTCTGATTATGTAAGTTCTTCTTCTTCTAGTTTCTTCTGCTCTCCCTTTTTTCCCTTTCCTTCTTCTAGTTTCCCCTGCCCTAGGGGTGGGTATTTTCAGGCACTGGCTGGAAACCCCACAGGCTACGGCCGAGTTTAGGGCCAAGTATGGAATACCCGATAGTGTCTAGATTAGGTTAGACAACCCTGAGGATCCCTCGACGGTCGCATCTTCTGTGATGGCTGGATGCCATTTCTGCTGGCCACCATGATTGGAGGCATGGTTAGATTCCCCCTTCATCCCCTTCTTAGGGCATGCCTTCAGAAGTGGCGCATGTTCCCCTGTCAATTGATGCCTAATGGGTTCAAGATCATAATGGGTGTCGCTGAGCTGAATAGAATCCTCGGCATTAACCTCGATGTGCATGACATCGAGGATGTCTATGATCTCGCCAAGTCTCCGGGTGATCATAACTATTACCTCCGAACTAAACCGAAGCGGAGAAGTTTTGTTTTTGACTTGGAAGACAACAGGAAAAATGCCGGGGACGATCACATTTTGGTCTTTGGCAACTGGAAATTTGGGGAGGCCGAGACTGGTGTAGAGATGTCGCGACCCCGGACCGAGGCCGCGACTGATGAGATGAAAGATTATTTGAAAGATGATTAAACCTCCCACAGGTTCCCGCGGCGAGGGTTCCGAAAATCACAAACAAGGAACAACCAACTCACACGATCAAGTATGCGGAAGCGCGTGGCAAATCACATCTTATTAAATCATGACAGAATATGGACATAATGTCATCAAGACTAAAATATAAGAAGGAAGACATAACAAGGCATTCCCATAATAATTCAAGTTACAAAGTTAACAAAGTATGTTAAGTTATTACAATCCCAAAATAAGAGGCCAACATAGGCCAATACAATACCAAAAGTATATAAAAACCCAAAAAGTGATCCATCGGAACTCATGACCTGTCCCAACGTCTAGATGACGTCGTCGGGTTGCCACTCACGGGCTAAGGTAGGCTCAACAGCCTCCTCCTGGCACTCCTCCTCAAGGGGATAGCCTCCTGCACCTGGTCACCAAAATACAAGCATCAAACACGACGGTTTGGCAAGAAATCATTTTAAGTGAAAACATGGAAAACAATGTTTAATCGAGAACATAAAGAAATACCTTACTGAACGTAAAACAAATACTTACGGAACACTTTTCTAAAATCAGAGACGAACTAGCATGAATGCATAACATATATATATATCATGAATCGTAAATCCACAAAGAGCCCATCCTTTCTCTATCATTTATAATGAAAAGAGTAAGCACGCACGACCAGCACGAATATACATAATATAACACGACACGATTCCCACAAATACGGGATTCCGGCCGCGGAACCGGACATGCACGATGTGTAATAAATACACGACTAATCTGCAGTTAGTTCACATGTTTAAGGACCCCCAGACAGTGGATCAGACTGAAAGGGCAGTCCAAGCTCTGTGGTGTTCACTTGTGAGACCCCGACCCGAGAGGCCCAGATTAGTGTTTGAGCTGTGTTTAGCTCTAAGTGTGTTTTGTGGTTAAGTTGGGATTAGAATAGCTTTGTTATAGCTTTGGGGATTTTTTTGAGTGTCTTGGTTTTAGTGTGGGGCCCTTTGGGGGTTCCCTGTTTATGGCTTTTCGTGTATTTGAGGTTTTATCTTGGTTTTCTCGATTTGTATTTTATCCCATTTTGTTTATCTCGTTATTGTCTTCAACTTTCATGTTGATCCCGTTCCCGTTCGAAACCCCGAAACTTGACTTTCTAGCTTCAAGGGCAAAACAGTACTTTTACTCCAAATCTGTACCAAATTAGTGTTAATCCCGAAACCCGCGAAACATAAACTTTTTAGAAACTAGATATTTCGACGATCATTTCTTCCTTCTTCGTCGATTTCATCCGGAGCCTCGAAAACCACTATTTCAGCCCAACTAGGTTACTAGAAGGTGGAGCCCACTTGTGTAGCTTATAAAAGAGAACCCATCTCCTTCATTCTCTCTTTTCCAGCAACTTTTACTTGAGCCTAGGGTTTCCTTTCTTCTCCTAGCTTCTCCATCATCAAGCATCACCAAACTTGCACCATCATCTCAAAAGATTTCATGATCTTCTTCTCCACTTCAAGGGCTCTCCATTGACACCATTTTTGAAGAAATCCCATCTCTCCAAGACCTTCTTCTAGCTTGCATTGCTCATTTGGAGAACCTATTGGTAAGATCTTTTCCTAATCTTCTAGATTAGTGTTCTTCTAGCCTTAGAGGAGCTACATTTTCAATATTGAAAGCTCTCTCTTCTCCCTCATTGTTTTGACCCATTTTAGGGTTTGTTTTAGGGGTTTTTGGTAGAGCTTGTTTCCTTGACTTGCAAGTTGCTTAGGAGCTGTTTTTCCTTTGATTCAAGACTTGA
>QPKB01000001.1:38112097-38239067 GCA_003546025.1 Camphora micrantha | reverse complement strand
ACAGCTCAGTTCGTCGAAGCGCAAAGCTCAAGAAGAATCAAAGCAGAGTTCTGTAAAAGCACTAATCCCTGCCATGATAGCTCAGTTCGGCAAAGCGTCAAGCGCAGAGATCGTTCAAGCACTGGCGAAGCGTTGAGCTCTGTCACGACCCCAAACCGGGGGTCGTGAGGGAGGGGTGATTAAATTTATTTTTTTATTTCTCCCAAGATCCGCGTGTGTGAGGATCCACAATCACATCACTCTCTGAATATTTCTGCGGAAGCTTTCGTGGCAATGCGACCCGGAGTCCGTGGACATCATCGGATTCCGCGTCGCATAGGGCCCTTTAGCATAAAGCTATCATTTTATAAATCATATCAGACTGGAATACACCCACATATAAATTACAGAGCTGACGGTAACAGGATATTACATTTCCATACATATTCAAGTTACAATTATCAATGTGTATTAATTACAATCCCAAGAAGGGCTAATAAAAGCCGGACAATACAACTAATATCCACTACCCATTTGTGACGTAACTCCGATGTCAAGCACAATGTCTACAGGACATAGCCGACAAGACAACCTGCAACTCGTGGCTCCACAGCCAACCAAACTCTCAGCTCGGGGCGGGAATCTGAACCTGAGTACCAACATAGTGGGTCAAACACGACGGTTTGGCAAGAGAATGAAAAGATACCACAATATACAATAGATGAAATACCTTGAAAAGCATAGAAATCTGTTTAAACAAGAACTCTAATAAAACCGATAAATCATTTGCTGTAAAACAAGTAAACAAGATAAGACATATGAGGTAACCAAGGAATCGGGAATAACAAGGTGGCGACCACAAGAAGCTAAGTCCTCTATCACTAAAGCGATAGAGCAATAACTAGGCCCTGATCTCAGTCACTCGAGGTGAGGAGAAACAGGGGATCTCATATAGATACATATACATATACAATACTATACATGACCACGGTAGCGAGCCGGGCATCGGGGACCACAGTAGCAATCTGCGGCATCGGGACAAGACCACGGTAATGACCGGGTAGCGGGATCCAAACTGCAGCTGGCGGGACAAGAGGGGGATCTCCAAGTCGGTTGATCAGACCAACAGGGTTATCCAAGCTTAGTGGTGCCGACTCATAGGTCAAATACAATCGAGACAATGCAAGCAAATCAAGTACGAATACATAATCAAACGGGCAAGACGGGGGTGCTCAAGAGCACACTGACATATCATGTGGTGCAATGCACTTCAGGTCAAGTAACTGTTTCAAGTGTACAATAATACTTTCGGGAAAACCATTCATGTAATGCAAGGCTTGGAAATAGAGAAATATTATGAACTATGCTAAATCAGGAAAGACAATGATTTTAAGATCTATTTGAGTGAATAGGGGTCCCGTATGTCGATCATAGATATGAATTGGTACTCCTTGAGTTTGAAGACATTCCGGGCTCCTTATGCACTTTTACGCTTTTCAAAACTTAAAATGAGCTTATGGTTATAACTAGATGTTATGATAAGGAAATCAAGACTATAAATGGTCCATCCTAAGTATGATGTTAATTCGGAGACATCGAGCAACCTACTCAGTCATCGAAAGGAATAGAATTCGCGATAACCAAGGAAAAAGTCTTGTATTTAGATATAAAGGAGATATCGCGTCATTCCGTCCCGTTCAAGATTGAAATGAAGTGAACATCGATGTCACCCAACCAACCGTGAGGAGCATCGGCTCAAGACGTCCTCACGCATGGTCAAATGAGTCCAAAGAGGGTAGCCAAGGTCCCACCTAAAACCAAGAAAAGAAAAAGAAATTATAAAAATCTCAAATCCGCTGGACTCAATCTGCACAGGGTCCGATCGATCGGCCAAAATTCCCACACAGGGCCCGATCGATCGGCCCAAAAACCCTTACAGTTAAAGACAGTCCGATCGATCGGTCTGCACGTCCGATCGATCGGACCTGGGCGTGCAGCAGTTCCGGGAACTTGATTTCTTTTTCTCCCTTTTTCCTTTCCTTCCAACACATGATTAACCAAGGAAAACTATGAACAAGATGACTTAATTACATGCTTCCAAGACATTAAATGAGGCTATCAAGAGGTATAAAGATCATTTATTGCAACCATGGAAAAATCAATAAAGGAAATCAATGAAAGCATAAAAATCCATAAATGCTACCAAACCATTTGAAACTTAAAAACATCCAACATTCACTTGCCTCAAGTCTTCAATTAATGATATTAAGCTCTAACAAGTCCTCCAAGAAAATGGTCCAAGCTACAAGGCAAAATCCCCAAATAAAACCCTAAAATGGGTCAAACAATGAAGAAGAAGAGAGAGCTCCTAATAATGAAAATGGAGCTTCTCAAGGACCAAAGGAACATGAATCTAGAAGCTTAGGAAGAGATCTTACCAAATGGTGTTCCAAAGAAGCAATGCAAGCTAGAAGAAGGTCTTGTGGAGGTGGGATTTCTTCAAAAATGGTACCAATAGGAAGCCTTCAAGGTGAGGAAGAGAATGGTGATCTCTATCTTGATGTTGGTGCAAGACTTGGTTGTGTTTGATGATGGCAAAGCAAGAAGAAGAAGAAGAGGAACCAAGCAAAACCCTAGGCTCAGTTATGTGCTGGAAAATGGAGAAGGAAGAAGAGAAATGGGTTCTCTTATAACCAATGAGAGTGGGCTCCACCACTTAAGAACCTAAAAAGGCTGAAATAGCGGTTTTCGGGACTTCGGATGAAATCGACGAAGAAGGAAGAAATGATCGTCGAAATATCTAGTTTCCAAAAAGTATATGTTTCACGGGTTTCGGGAATAACAATAATCCGGTACAGATTTGGTGTGAAAAGACTGTTTTGTCCTCAAAGCTAGAAAAGTCAAGTTTCGGGGTTCGGGACGGGAACGGGATCAACATGAAAGTTGAAGCTATCAACAAAACAAGTAAATCGGGATGAAATACAAATCAAGAACAAAACGACTAAATCGGGAAAAATACAAATCAAGAACAAACAAGTAAATCGGGATAGAATACAAATCAAGAAAACCAAGATAAAATCCCAAGTACACGTCAAGTCATAAACAAGGGACCCCCAAAGGGCCCCATTAATACCCAAGGCACTCCAAATATCCCAAAGCTATAACAAAGCTATTTTAAACCCAACTCAACCAAAAATCCACAAAACACACTTAGAGCTAAACACAGCTCAAAGACACTAATCTGGGCCTCTCGGGTCGGGGTCTCACATCCTCCCCCCCTTAGAACATTTGGTCCTCCAAATGAACTAAACAAAACCAAAAACAAAAGGGGATATAATCCCGCACAACGAAAACAAAATCTCAAACTGCTGCTCCCAACGGTCATCTCGAAAGCATCTGGACTAACTGGGTCATCTCCGCTGTAGAACTCTTCGGTCAACTACCAGCAGCTGTCATACATTCTCCCTCTGGCTCGAATCTGTTACTGCCCTGCCAATCTGACTGTTCAAGAATTCTGCCAACTCTGACTCCTCAAGAATCCTGCCAACTCTGACTCCTCAAGAACCCTGCCAACTCTGACTCCTCCTAGGTTCCACCAAGTCTCTCACTTCTAGCCACCTTCAAACAGAAAATTTCTGGAACAATTCTCTCAACTTCATCATGACTGTCGAATCTAGGTCTCATATCAAATGCACCATCTTCAAAGTGAACTTCCTGTTAGCTCTAACTTGCGCATTACTCTCGATCTCTGCACCACAATTTGTCTTTGACGATAACATGCTTGTCCCTTCACTATTCTTCAGCACTAGAGGCTCTGCACTTACTATTGCAACTGTCTGCCAAGTCTGTTTTCCCAAACAAATCCCAAAATAATTGACTTCCTACTCCGAGCATCTGCCAACTGAAAATTACCTCTGACATTGATAATCTGTCCTGCTCCTGCACAACTGCACTACCTCCAGTCAAACACGAGGGTGAGATGAGTCTGTAGTCAAGGTCTCTGCTTCGGTTGAAGATCTCCAACTGTCCAAACTCTAATTCAGCAACTAGCTCTTCTGACACCATCAACATTCGAAGAATCCTTCCGTCAAACCCCTGACACCCATCAAATGTTCTAACAACACTTCTAATATGCTGCCTGTCTTGCCTATCCATGTCGGTCAAAGTAACTGAAAGTTCTGGCTCATCCGATGTATTGTAATTCCTTCAATGTCTTATCTGTTCAATCTTCTGCCTCTATCTCTGGTTCACCATCTTCAAGTCATGCATGTGTGCCATTCTTCTCTGAATCTTCCGACTAGCCTCGTCCACAGGTTATGGTTCTCCAGCCTGTATCTGCACAGTGTCCAAATTGATATCCCAAAAGTCTGTAAAGTCTGCAAGATCTCCTCTATCATATGACCAGGTAACAATCCATTCTGCATACGGCTCTCTATATCGCAGCTGAAAACTTACTCCCCATCATTATAACCACACACTGATGTACCCCTCTGAGTCGACTTCACCATCCTTCTGGAATTACTGAAAATCCTCTAACACTTACCTGACAAAAGCTCGTCCATACTCGAGAAGTTCCCAACTTCTAGCATCCACTTGAAGCTCTATCAACTGAAAATCACTTCAAACTTCCTGAAATCTGTCATTCTCTGGTTTCTGGAGTCTTTTGACTTAGGGAATGTTCCAAGTTTATCCAAAAATCCACACTTACTTGCCTGACGAATCCTCTGACGATACACGATCAACTGTAATTGGGTCTTGGTATGCTGCTAACATTCCTTGCTGACTAGCAACTGCTCAAAAATTCCTTTGCTAACTCTGTCTGTGACATCAAAAAGCTGCAAATTCTGCCAAAGTCCTTCGAGATCCACATGCTAAGTCCACAAAACTCTGATTCTCTGGCGCGAAAACAACAAAAGGAGCTAAACGTGGGTGCGGAGACATTAAATTCTCCCCCACTAGAAAAGAATTTGGTCCCCCAAATTCTCTAACAAGAACAAAAGGAAAAGAGACAAGGAGAGTCTCCCCCACTAGAAAGAAAACAAACCCAAATCTGACAAAACGACATCGAGCAAAAATCCGGATCTCACTACACGTCTTAAGGTTTGTAGAGTGTTTTATGTCCTAGAAACCTGCCCGCTCTGATACCAGTCTGTCACGACCCCAAACCGGGGGTCGTGAGGGAGGGGTGATTAAATTTTTTTTTTTATTTCTCCCAAGATCCGCGTGTGTGAGGATCCACAATCACATCACTCTCTGAATATTTCTGCGGAAGCTTTCGTGGCAATGCGACCCGGAGTCCGTGGACATCATCGGATTCCGCGTCGCATAGGGCCCTTAGCATAAAGCTATCATTTTATAAATCATATCAGACTGGAATACACCCACATATAAATTACAGAGCTGACGGTAACAGGATATTACATTTCCATACATATTCAAGTTACAATTATCAATGTGTATTAATTACAATCCCAAGAAGGGCTAATAAAAGCCGGACAATACAACTAATATCCACTACCCATTTGTGACGTAACTCCGATGTCAAGCACAATGTCTACAGGACATAGCCGACAAGACAACCTGCAACTCGTGGCTCCACAGCCAACCAAACTCTCAGCTCGGGGCGGGAATCTGAACCTGAGTACCAACATAGTGGGTCAAACACGACGGTTTGGCAAGAGAATGAAAAGATACCACGAATATACAATAGATGAAATACCTTGAAAAGCATAGAAATCTGTTTAAACAAGAACTCTAATAAAACCGATAAATCATTTGCTGTAAAACAAGTAAACAAGATAAGACATATGAGGTAACCAAGGAATCGGGAATAACAAGGTGGCAACCACAAGAAGCTAAGTCCTCTATCACTAAAGCGATAGAGCAATAACTAGGCCCTGATCTCAGTCACTCGAGGTGAGGAGAAACAGGGGATCTCATATAGATACATATACATATACAATACTATACATGACCACGGTAGCGAGCCGGGCATCGGGGACCACAGTAGCAATCTGCGGCATCGGGACAAGACCACGGTAATGACCGGGTAGCGGGATCCAAACTGCAGCTGGCGGGACAAGAGGGGGATCTCCAAGTCGGTTGATCAGACCAACAGGGTTATCCAAGCTTAGTGGTGCCGACTCATAGGTCAAATACAATCGAGACAATGCAAGCAAATCAAGTACGAATACATAATCAAACGGGCAAGACGGGGGTGCTCAAGAGCACACTGACATATCATGTGGTGCAATGCACTTCAGGTCAAGTAACTGTTTCAAGTGTACAATAATACTTTCGGGAAAACCATTCATGTAATGCAAGGCTTGGAAATAGAGAAATATTATGAACTATGCTAAATCAGGAAAGACAATGATTTTAAGATCTATTTGAGTGAATAGGGGTCCCGTATGTCGATCATAGATATGAATTGGTACTCCTTGAGTTTGAAGACATTCCGGGCTCCTTATGCACTTTTACGCTTTTCAAAACTTAAAATGAGCTTATGGTTATAACTAGATGTTATGATAAGGAAATCAAGACTATAAATGGTCCATCCTAAGTATGATGTTAATTCGGAGACATCGAGCAACCTACTCAGTCATCGAAAGGAATAGAATTCGCGATAACCAAGGAAAAAGTCTTGTATTTAGATATAAAGGAGATATCGCGTCATTCCGTCCCGTTCAAGATTGAAATGAAGTGAACATCGATGTCACCCAACCAACCGTGAGGAGCATCGGCTCAAGACGTCCTCACGCATGGTCAAATGAGTCCAAAGAGGGTAGCCAAGGTCCCACCTAAAACCAAGAAAAGAAAAAGAAATTATAAAAATCTCAAATCCGCTGGACTCAATCTGCACAGGGTCCGATCGATCGGCCAAAATTCCCACACAGGGCCCGATCGATCGGCCCAAAAACCCTTACAGTTAAAGACAGTCCGATCGATCGGTCTGCACGTCCGATCGATCGGACCTGGGCGTGCAGCAGTTCCGGGAACTTGATTTCTTTTTCTCCCTTTTTCCTTTCCTTCCAACACATGATTAACCAAGGAAAACTATGAACAAGATGACTTAATTACATGCTTCCAAGACATTAAATGAGGCTATCAAGAGGTATAAAGATCATTTATTGCAACCATGGAAAATCAATAAAGGAAATCAATGAAAGCATAAAAATCCATAAATGCTACTAAACCCATTTGAAACTTAAAAACATCCAACATTCACTTGCCTCAAGTCTTCAATTAATGATATTAAGCTCTAACAAGTCCTCCAAGAAAATGGTCCAAGCTACAAGGCAAAATCCCCAAATAAAACCCTAAAATGGGTCAAACAATGAAGAAGAAGAGAGAGCTCCTAATAATGAAAATGGAGCTTCTCAAGGACCAAAGGAACATGAATCTAGAAGCTTAGGAAGAGATCTTACCAAATGGTGTTCCAAAGAAGCAATGCAAGCTAGAAGAGAAGGTCTTGTGGAGGTGGGATTTCTTCAAAAATGGTACCAATAGGAAGCCTTCAAGGTGAGGAAGAGAATGGTGATCTCTATCTTGATGTTGGTGCAAGACTTGGTTGTGTTTGATGATGGCAAAGCAAGAAGAAGAAGAAGAGGAACCAAGCAAAACCCTAGGCTCAGTTATGTGCTGGAAAATGGAGAAGGAAGAAGAGAAATGGGTTCTCTTATAACCAATGAGAGTGGGCTCCACCACTTAAGAACCTAAAAAGGCTGAAATAGCGGTTTTCGGGACTTCGGATGAAATCGACGAAGAAGGAAGAAATGATCGTCGAAATATCTAGTTTCCAAAAAGTATATGTTTCACGGGTTTCGGGAATAACAATAATCCGGTACAGATTTGGTGTGAAAAGACTGTTTTGCCCTCAAAGCTAGAAAAGTCAAGTTTCGGGGTTCGGGACGGGAACGGGATCAACATGAAAGTTGAAGCTATCAACAAAACAAGTAAATCGGGATGAAATACAAATCAAGAACAAAACGACTAAATCGGGAAAAATACAAATCAAGAACAAACAAGTAAATCGGGATAGAATACAAATCAAGAAAACCAAGATAAAATCCCAAGTACACGTCAAGTCATAAACAAGGGACCCCCAAAGGGCCCCATTAATACCCAAGGCACTCCAAATATCCCAAAGCTATAACAAAGCTATTTTAAACCCAACTCAACCAAAAATCCACAAAAACACACTCAAGCTCAAAGACACTAATCAACATCCTCCCCCCCTTAGAACATTTGGTCCTCCAATCCACAAAAACACTTAGAGCTAAACACAGCTCAAAGACAACTAATTGTAAACGGGAGTTGGCTGGTCTTTAGATCAGTGGGTGCTATCTGAATCAGGGGTGGGTGCCCTTTGGTGAAGTTGTAAGCTTCAGAATGGGTAATCAAGTAAGACTAGCCTCGGATTGGTGTCCGGGTAGTCGTTGCACCGTGGACATAGCCTTTGGGTTAACTACGTTAAAACCTTGTGTTCCTGTGGTTGCTTGACTATTGCTTTGATTATTTGGACTTATTAGTATTCAAGTAAAAGTATTGAGACGTCACTGATTCACTCCCCCCCCCCCCTTCCCCTCTCAGTGATCGTGTGATTCTAACAATATATGCAAAGCCCATTCATTGACCCTTGTGTAATTGGGACTCTGTTGTTAAAATAAGAGAATTGGTGTCCCCGAAGTTGAATCGTATCTTAGACTTCCATTTACACAATGTCAATTTAAAGTCCTTAACATAGCCTAGTTCTCAATCTTTAAAAGGTATACAAATGGGATAAAATTCTAAAACTGGGATTTGACAGGTCGCTCTAGCGGTCTGGACAGTTCACTCAAGCGAGACAGTTCACCTCCAGCGAAACATCAGGTCGCTCAGGCAACCAAGGTTCTGTCTTGAAACTGGCCAGACAGTGGACAGTTCGCTTGAGCGAACCAATGGTCGCTCGAGCGGAGAGCCCTCTGTCTGCGCCCGGACCAGGCAGTGGCTTGGTCGCTCGAGCGAACCCAGAGGTCGCTCGAGCGAACAGGCTTCTGCCTGTGCTCGCTGAGTGCAGAAATTGCACTTCTCATAGATGGCTCCTAAGCCATTTCTTCCCTCCATTTTACACTTAGACCACCTGAAATCCCCTGAGCCTCCATGCTCTCCAAGGGGTCAAATTTACATTCCAATACCATTCATTCCATAATCTTAAGCATTCAAATCCCATTTCTTATCAAAACCAGCCCAAATTTCTAAAGGGGTAAGGCTTACATACAAATAGAAAATCTGAAAATTTGGAAAGTTACTTAACCTCAACACATATACTTGAGTAAGAATCACAAGATAGGAGTCACAAGTCAAGACGATCTGCTATCTGCTCTGAAATCTTGGCCAACTCTGGATCTTGCAACTAACTATCTTTAATCCTCTGAATGAAAGAAGGTTCTGACACTGACATGTTAGCTAACAAAACACCCTTCTCTAGTGGCTGCAAGTCTATTCTCAACTCCTCAAATTGCTCAAAGATACATGTGTCACTGAGGTTTGCCATGCCCACTGATTTCCTGCTCAAAGCATCAGCAACTACATTTGCTTTCCCTGGATGATATTTGATTGGAAAATCATAATCCTTGATATACTCCATCCATCTTCTCTACCTCATGTTCAATTCCTTCCGTGAGAACAAGTACTGTAAGCTGCGGTGATCGGAGTGAACCTCAAATTTCTCTCCATAGAGATAATGTCTCCACATCTTCAATGCGAAAACAACCACTGCTAACTCAAGATCATGTGTTGCATAGTTCTTCTCATGATCTTTTAACTGACGGGATCCATAAGCTATAACTTTCCCTTCCTGCATCAACACGCACCCAAGTCCAATGTTTGAAGCATCGGTAAAGATAGTGAAACCGCCGCTTCCGAATGGTAAAGTAAGGACTGGTGCTGTGGTTAATCTCTTCTTAAGCTCTTGGAAGCTAACTTCACACTTGTCTGACCACACATATGGCACATTCTTCCTTGTCAACTTCGTCAAAGATGACGCGATCGACGAAAATCCCTGTACAAACCTCCAATAATAGCCTGCCAATCCTAGAAAACTCCTGATTTCTGACACATTCTTCGGTCTTTCCCACTGTACTACTGCCTCAATCTTGGATGGATCTACTGACAAGCCTTCTCTGGAGATAATGTGCCCCAAAAATGCTAATTGTTCCAGCCAAAATTCACACTTATTGGGTTTTGCATACAGCTGGTTCTCCCTCAGAAGCTGCATAGCTATTCTCAAGTGCTCTTCATGCTCTTCTTTGGTCTTGGAGTACACCAAAATGTCATCAATGAACACCACTATGATCTGATCTAGGTACTCTACGAATATCTTGTCCATCAATGCCATGAACATTGCTGGTGCAATTGTCAATCCAAATGGCATCACCAAAAACTCATAGTGTCCATATCTAGTCCGGAAAGCTGTCTTCAATACATCTGACTCTCTGACTCTAAGCTAGTGGTAACCAGATCTCAAATCAATCTTCGAAAAGTAAGAAGCACCCTGTAACTGATCAAACAGTTCATCTATCCTTGGCAAGGGATACTTGTTCTTGATGGTCACTTGGTTCAATCTCTGGTAATCTATGCACATTCTCATGGAACCATCATTCTTCTTGACGAACAATACTGGAGCTCCCCATGGCAAAACACTAGGTCTTACAAAACCTTTGTCCAACAATTCTTGCAATTGTGTTTTCAATTCTCCCAATTCCGCTGGAGCCATTCTATAAGGTGCAATGGATATCGGAGCAGTCCCTGGTAATAGCTCGATAGTGAAATCAATCTCTCGAATGGGTGGTAAACCTGGAATCTCCTCCGGAAAAACATCTGGGAATTCCCAAACAATTGGGATATCCTCCACCCGTTGGGACCGTTTATCCTCCGTGATAAATGCCAAATAGGCCTCACATCCACCTTTCAGAAGTCTATCAGCCTTCAACGCTGAAATAAACCCTATACTAGGATTACTCCTGTCTCCTCGAAACAGTACTCCTACTAGTGTCTCTTCTAATTTGAAGGTGAGGGTCTTATGGAAACAATCCATTGTAGCATGGTACCCTGCTAAACAATCCATCCCTAGGATGACATCAAAATCGAACATGTAAGACCCCAACCCGAGCGACCTCGATTAGTGCTTAGTTAGTTGCGTGTTAGTCTTGTTTTGTTTTGTGGATTTTGGTTTAATTGGTTTAGAATAGCTTTGGAATAGCTTTGGGGATTTTGAGTGCCTTTGGTATTAGTGGGGCCCTTTGGGGGTTCCTTGTTTGTGACTTTACGTGTACTTGAGGTTTTATCTTGGTTTTCTTGATTTGTATTTTATTCCGTTTTGTTTATCTCGTTATTGCCTTCAACTTTCATGTTGATCCCGTTCCTGTTCGAAACCCTGAAACTTGACTTTCTAGCTTCAAGGGCAAAACAGTACTTTTACACCAAATCTGTACCCAATTAGTAATATTCTCGAAACCCGCGAAACATATACTTTTTAGAAATTAGATATTTCGACGATCATTTCTTCCTTCTTCGTCGATTTCATCTGAAGTCCCGAAAACCACTATTTCAGCCCAACAAGGTTACTAGATGTGGAGCCCACTTGTGTAGCTTATAAAAGAGAGCTCATCCCCCTCTTTTCTTCTTTTTCCAGCACAACAACTGAACCTAGGGTTTGTTTGGCTCTTTTCTCCTTCTTCTTGTTTTTCCATCACCAAGCTTGCACCATCATCTAATAGGGTTTCACCATCTTCTTCACAACTTCAAGAGCTTCCTATTGGTACCATTTTTGAAGGAATCCCATCTCTCCAAGATCTTCTTCTAGCTTGTCTTGCTCATTTGGAGAACCTATTGGTAAGATCTCTTCCTAATCTTCTAGATTAGTGTTCTTCTAGTCTTAGAGAAGCTACATTTCCATTATTGAAAGCTTTCTCTTCTCCTTCATTGTTTTGACCCATTTTAGGGTTTGTTTTGGGGGTTTTTGTAGAGCTTGTGTTCTTGACTTGCAAGAGTGCTAGGAGCTGTTTTTCCTTTGATTAAAGACTTAAGGCAAGTGGATGATTTGATGCTTTTACCTTTGAATGAGTTTTGATGAAATGCATTTATGTTTTCACCTAATATTTTGAGGTATTAATGACTTGTTTAGACTTGAAATAAATGCTCATTTTAGTTATTGATAGCTTGTTTTATTCATGTATGAGATGGCTAATCAAATTTGAAAGAATGTAGAAAGGAATGGAGGAAATGGAAAAGACCACTGAACTGCTGTAACAGAACCTGGGTTCTGTTACGCAGTTCATGCGGTCGACCGGCCAAGGGGCGCGGTCGACCGAGAACACTGGAACAGGTCCCCCAGTTAGAAGACCTGCTGCACTACGGGATCCTCTGTTCCGCAGTTCACGCGGTCGACCGGACAAGGGCGCGGTCGACCGGCCACACAGAGGTCAGGCTCTCTGGAGCCTGACCAAGATACTATTCACCATTTTAAGTTACAACTCGCGGTCGACCTGGCCCATGGCCGGTCGACCGAGCCCCCTGTGTACGCGGTCGACTAGCCATGGGCCAGGTCGACTGGCCCAACTGGAAAACCTGCTGAAAAGTAGACTTTTGCCCTATGATTAGATGGACTTTAAATGAAACTTAGTGACCCTTTTGTGGACCCGTTTGACTTCTTTTGAGGATGGTTGAACCGACATTTCCTCATGGTTAATTCGGTTGTATCGGTACTTAACCTAATTCAATCTTGAACGGTACGGAACGACGGGATATCCTTTCATTTATCTAAACGCGAAATTGGTTTGTTTGGGTATCGCGAATCCGTTTTCCCTTCGATGACTGAGTAGGTTGTAAGGTACTACTAGATTAACATTGTGCTTAGGATCCCATTCTTATTATGTTTTGTTTATTTAAAATTCGATTAGGGTTTGAATCCCTAAGGTGCATAAGAACCCGGAATGTCTTTAAACTCAAGGAGTACCAAGTGATCATCACAATCGACATACGGGGTCCTTATTCACTTGATTTATGTCGAATCCCGATACTCGTCCCGAATTTCAAGAAATGTGATTTATCATTCCCGAAAACATCGAATTTGAAACTAGAGCTTTTGCTAGCCCCGACATGCACTTCCCGTTTGAAAATGAAATTAGTGCTTTTGAGCACCCCGTCCCGCCCGTTTATTTAAGGGCATTACATATGATTTGTACGTGTCTTGTTTTACATGATTTGACCTATGAGTCGGCACCACTAAGCTTGGCTTTCCTTGCCGGTTTGATCTACCGACTTGGAGACCCTTTCCCGTCCCGCCAGCTGCAGTTTGGATCCCGCTACCCGGTTGTTGCCGTGGTCTTGTCCCGATGCCCGGTTCGCTACCGTGGTCCCGTCCCGTATTGTATTATATTATGTATATGTTACTTATGTTGCATCTCTTCACTTCGATGACCGAGACAACATCCCGATATGCTCATGTCACTTCGGTGATAGAGGACTTAGCTATGTGTGGTTGCCATCTTGTCTGTTTCCCGTCTCCTTGGATACCTTACATGTTTTATCTTGCATATGTATTTGAACAAATGTTTCTCTTGTTTTATTAAATTATTGCTTTGACAGGTTTAAATGTTTTACAAGGTAATTTCTTTATTGTTATGTCTTTTCACCCGTTTGCCAAACCGTCGTGTTTGACCCCTGTTTTGGTACTCAGGTCCCGTTGTTGGTCTCCCCGAGGAGGAGCACGAGGAGGCGGTCGGAGAACCGCAATGTCTAGTTGAGTGGCATGCCGATGATGTCGTCTAGACATTCGGGTGCTTGAGCTGCGTAACATTTTGGGGAATAGAACTAACCATTCTTTTGGGAAACTTGATATTTTATTCATTGGCCTTTGTTGGCCTCTATTTTTGGGAACAATGTAATTAAAATATATTGTTGTAAACCTTAACTTTCTTTTGGGGTTATAGCTTTAATGATCATTGCTCATTTTGATACTAATATGAAATATGCGTTAATCTTGTATCTTGGACATGAATGTATGAAATAGATTTGCTACACGCTTCCGCACATAAAAGAAATATTCATGCTGATGTGATATCCTCACCGCGGACACCTGTGGGAAATCGCGTATACTAGTGGTACTCTTTAGTAGACTCGTATACGTTTTGTTTTAGATTTAAATTAATTCATGCACAATCAATAATACATACACAATATTAGTGTCCCGATCCCGGATCAGGGCCCGTCTCGTCTTGGGGGACCCGGTCCGGGGTCGCGACAGAACATCTCCAATAAAATGAGATTCGCTGGTAACTCTAACCCTCCTATCATGATTGAACAACTAGGGTAAAAAGTCCTACATATAACTTCTTTACCTATGGGGGTAGCCACAGTCAAAATGAAATCCATATCTCTAGCATGCATATCAATCATCTTTGCAAATCTGGGAGAGATAAAAGAGTGTGTAGAGACAGGGTCAAACAAAACCCTAGCTTGGAATCCACAAACAAGAAGTGTACCTTCCACTACATCTCCAGCTGCCTCTGCATCAGTTCTGTTGACAGCATATATTTGTCCCCTCTGTTGTGGCCTAATCTGAGCCTGCTGTGGCCTGCCTGCATTCCTATTCTGTTGTGGAGGACGCTGATTCTGATTCTGCCCTTGCTGACGGGCTTACTGCTGCTGCTGTGGTCTGTACTGCTGCTGTGGTGCTTGTTGCTGAAGAGGTCTAACTTGGTTTTGCACAACCATGGCATTCTGAGGTTGTGCTGGACGCTGTGCCCCTTGCAGCTGCTGATTCTGCCTATTCTGCCTTGGATAGTCTCTCATCTGATGAGCCATGGAACCACATCTGAAGCATGCTCCTGTGATGGTACGACACTGGGCACTCTCGTGGTTCTTCCCACAATGTGTACACACCAAAGGATTCTGCACATTCTGCTCTTGCCTCTGCCTCTTGTGCTGATGATTCCTCTGTTGATTGTTCTGTTGCTGCTGCTGCTGCCCTTTACCCTGAAGTCTGAGAATCTTATGGTGGAAATTCTCAAATTTGTAAGCCCTCTTGACTGCCTCTTCGAAGGTTGTAGGCGGTACAACCCCGGTAGCATCCCGCTCAATGATGGGATTCGGTCCTTCAAGGAACTTAGCTATCTTCATTTCCACTGTATCCACTAGTTCAGGAGCATATCTTGACAATCTCTCGAACTTTGTGAGGTATTCGAGGACTGACATATTGCCTTGGACAAGCTGCTGAAATTCCGCTGCCTTCTGCCTCCTGATATGAGTGGGCACATACTTGTCCCCAAACTGCCTCTTGAAACTAGCTCATGCCACTGCATCTGCCATGTGCCTGTATTCTTCCCTCACTGTCTTCCACCAGATATCTGCTGAACCGGTGAAAAGAGATGTTGCAAGCTGGACCCGTTCTCTTCCTGTGCACTGGAAGATCTCAAAGATGTTCTCCGTGTGCTCTAGCCAATCATCTGCAGCTAAGGGATCCTCTGTCCCGAAGAATTCTTTCGGGCCTCTCTTCCTGAACTTGTCAAACAAGGCATTTGGGTCATGCTCCGTCTGATTGATAACTATGGCTGGTTGGGCTTGCACGGGTTCTGGCCTCCTCTGTAATACTTCTAAGAGTTGCCTCTGCATGTTTGCCAATTCCCTGGCATGATCCTCATCTTTCTTAAGCATTTGCTCCTGCAGTCTGGCCTGATTCTCATTGGCCTGTCTTTGTTGATCCAAAATAGCCCGCATCATTTCTTGAAATTGATTTTGCATGGTATCGTCGGGAATGTCTTCTTGGACTGGCCCTATATGCTCGCTGTTACTTGCTGTGGGATTGCCGTTTACTGGCCTTTTGCGAGGTGGCATAATGCTGCAAAACAAATTGTTAGCATATAATAATACAATAAGGGTCACACAATGCTCACCCGATACTAACTAACGAAAACTCTAACGAATCCTCGCCATGTCCTTAAGATTTCCAGTTTCTTTTAATTGCTTGAAACACATCTCGCTCTGATACCAGTCTGTCGCGACCTCGGACTGGGTCCCCAAGATAACGCGGGCCTAATTCGGGATCAGGACTAATATGTTGTTTGATGTATGTATGATTGTGCACGAATTAATTTAAAACCCAAAACGTATACGAGTCTACTGAAGAGTACTACTCGTACACGCGATTTCCCACAGGTGTCCGCGGTGAGGATATCACATCATCATGAATATCTCTTTTATGTGCGGAAGCGTGTAGCAAATCTATTTCATACATTCATGTCCAATATAACAAGATTAACGCATGTTTAACACTAGTATCAAAATGAGCAATGATCATCAAAGCTATAACCCCAAAAGAAAGTTAAGGTTTACAACAATATGGTTTAATTACATTGTTCCCAAAAATAGAGGCCAACAAAGGCCAATATGAATAAAATAACAAGTTCCCAAAAGAATGGTTAGACACTAACCCCAAAATGTTACGCAGCTCAAGCACCCGAATGTCTAGACGACATCATCGGCGTGCCACTCAACTAGTCGATGCGGTTCTCCGACCGCCTCCTCAAGCTCCTCCTCGGGGAGACCGACAACGGGACCTGAGTACCAAAGCAAAGGGTCAAACACGACGGTTTGGCAAACGGGTGAAAAGATATAACAATAAAGAAATTACCTTGGAAAACATTTGAACCTGTCAAAGCAATAGTTTCATAAAACAAGAGATTCATTTATGCGAATACATATGCAATATAAAACATGCAAGGTATCCAAGGAAACGGGAACAGACAAGATGGCAACCACACATAGCTAAGTCCTCTATCACCGAAGTGACATGAGCATATCGGGATGTTGTCTCAGTCACCGAAGTGAGGAGATGCAACATAGTAACATATACATATACATAATATAATACGGGACGGGACCACGGTAGCGAACCGGGTATCGGGACAAGACCACGGTAATAACCGGGTAGCGGGATCCAAACTGCAGCTGGCGGGACGGGAAAGGGTCTCCATGTCGATGGATCAAACCGGCAAGGAAAGCCAAGCTTAGTGGTACCGACTCATAGGTCAAATCATGTAAAACAAGACATGTACAAATCATATGTAATGCACTTAAATAAACGGGCGGGACGGGGTGCTCAAAAGCACTAATTTCATTTTCAAACGGGAAGTGCATATCGGGGCTAGCAAAAGCTCTAGTTGCAAATTCAATGTTTTCGAGAATGATAAATCACATTTCTTGAAATTCGGGACAAGTATCGGGATTCGATATAAACCAAGTTAATAAGGACCCCGTATGTCGATTGTAATGATCACTTGGTACTCCTTGAGTTTGGAGACATTCCGGGCTCTTTATACACCTTAGTGATTTTCAAACTTTTAAATGAAAGCTTGTGGCTTGGTTTCTTTCTCCAATAGGCTTCGTATATTGCCTCATAAACCTCCTAAATACCAAGGGATTCCATTAAAAACCTTTCCCGAGCCCCAAAAGTGGTCCATACTCAGGAGGGGGTGCGCTTGAGCGAACCAAGGTGCGCTCGAGCGGACCTAGGCTGCGCGGAAAACGCGTGGATAGAGCGTCTGTGCGCTCGAGCGGCCAATCTTGCGCTCGAGTGGCCATTCGCGCGCTCGAGCGGGCAGGCAATCTGCTGTCCGAGCTGCAATCAGAATGACCGCGCGCTCGAGCGGCCTGATGTCCGCTCGAGCGGGCAGTCATTTTTGCTATCCGAGCTGCAGTCAGAATGACTGCGCGCTCGAACGGCCTGATGTCCGCTTGAGCGGGCAGTCATATTTGCTGCCCGAAAATGGCCATCATGGCCTTCTTCTCTTCTTTCCCCTAAACATTTTTCCTGCAACAAAGTCCTCCTTGCCTCCCAATAACAATCATTAATTTTCTTTCAAATACCTCAACCTTATTCTCTACTCCCCATTACATCCAAATCAAACTCCTCCATTCATTCATATTTGATCCCCAAAGAAGGAGAAACCAACACCCATAAGATTCATCTACACTTTAATAACATAAAGATACATTTATCAAGATGCATAATAGAAAAATCAACTCATAATTATGCATTTCAAAAGTAATAGAAATCAAGGCAAGGAAGACTATGAAAACACATGTAAAAAAATTATTAGGAATAATTAATGCAAAAATAAGAGATTTCCATGAAACATGTAAATGTTCAAAAATTATCCATTCATCCACTTGCCTCAAGTCCAAAGCTAAGCAAAAGGTCCTCTAACACCCTCTCAAGCACAAAATCCACAATCTCTACAAAAACCCCAAAACAAACCCTAAAATGGGTTAAACAAGGAAATAGGAAGAGGGAGCTTCCAATAATGGAAATGGAGTTCCTCTAAGATCATAAGGACACAAATCTAAGAGATTAGTAAGAGAGCTTACTTCGAAGATCCTTTAATGGCAAGTCTTCGCTCAAAACGAGTCTTGGAATGGGAGGTTTCCTTCAACAATGATATCAATAGAGAGCCTCGAAGGAGAGGAAGAAGATGGTGATCTCCATAATGATGTGGGTGCAAGCTTGGTGAGGGATTGGGATGAAGAGAGCAAGAGAAAGAAGAATAATGAGGAAGAAGAAACCCTAGACAAGAAAGTTGCTAGAAATGAAAAGGAAGAAAAGTTGGGTTCTATATATAGCATTTGTAAGTGGGCTCCACCACTTTGAAATTTTGAAAGGCTGAAATAGTAGTTTTCGGGATCTCGGATGAAATCGACGAAGAAGGAAGAAATGATCGTCGAAATTTCTACTTTCCAAAAAGTATATGTTTCGCGGGTTTTGGGAATATCAAGTTTTGGGTACAGATTTAGTGTAAAAAGACTGTTTTGGCCTCAAGCAATGGAAATCGGGTTTCGGGATTCGGGACGGAAATGGGATAAACATGAAAGTTGAAGGGGTTAACAAAATAAGTAAATCGGGATAAAACACCAAATCAAGAGAATCTCGAGTAAACCCCCAAGTATACGCAAGTCATAAAAAGGAACCCCCAAAGGGCCCCACTAATTCCAAAGGCACTCAAAATTCCCCAAAGGTATGACAAAACTATTATAAACCAACTAAACAAAAATCCACTAAACCAAATCAAGACTAACACGCAACTTAATCAACACTAATCGAGGTCACTCGGGTCGGGGTCTTACAGCTCTTACCTAGAGGTGCCCAAACAAGAAATAAGGAAGGAAATGGAGAGCTTGCCCAACTAAAAATCCAAGGAAAATGGCATCAATAGAAAGCTTAGGATGAGAGGAAGAAGATGGTAATCTTGGAATTTCTTTTGGAGGTCTCAAGCTCATGCATTCAAGAGGAGAAAGTGAAGAGGAAAAAGGGTTTTCAGCCCTAGGTCATGAAAGTTGCAGAGATTTGGTAATAGAGAGGGAGAGAAGGGGAAAGTAGCTTAAGTACTTTGCAAGTGGGACCCCCTTAGAGCTAATTCTTGCATGTGTGAAAACATGAACTTGCGGGCCTCAAATGAAGTTGACGAAGAAGGATAAAATGATCCTTGAAATATCTAGTTTCTGAAAAGTATATTTTTGACATGGTATTGAGATTTCAAAAAGTGTGTCCAGATTTAGGTGCGAAAAGACAAGTTTACCCTTTGGCTAAAAACTTGAGTTTCCAGGCTCTAAACGCAGACGAGTTAAACACAAAAGTTGTAAATAATGACAAAACCATTCAAATGAAATGAAAATCATGATTAACACCAAACTCAACACAATCTTCCCATGCTTGCACGTACACCCAGGCATTCCTGAGTGTGTGTAACTAACATTAAACGTTCTCAAAATTCCCTAAAGCTATGTTTAGGACTAAGACTAATCAAATTCTAACCCACGGTAACTAAACCCACTTAGGACTAAGCATACACTAAGAAAACACTATCGGGTTAATCCTGGGTTGGGGTTTGACAACGGGCAACGTAGTTGAAGGTATGCTTTTTGTTTGTGGAATAAAAGCTAAAGTGTTGTTTGATCCTGGATCTACTCATTCATTTCTATCTCCCATGTTTGCTAAATTGATTGATGTGCCTGTTAGCGAACTAGACTTTATTCTAACTGTCACAACACCAGTAGGGAAACAAGTTGTTTGTAGCACATATTACCCTAGTTACACAGTTAAGATAGGTGATGTTACATTCCCAGCAGACCTTATCCTGTTAGACATGCATGACTTCGATGTCATTTTGGGGATGGATTGGTTGTCTGGACACCATGCCAGTATGGATTGTTTTAACAAAATTATTTCCTTCAAGTTAGATGGAGCATCATCAGGGGTGGAATTTCATGGAGAGAAAAGGGTTTCACAAGCGGGTGTTATTTCAGCATTATCAGCAGTTAAACTATTGAGAAGCGGATGCGAGGGATTCATAGCATTTATTACAGAGGACAAACAATCCCAAGGGGTCGAGCAAATCCCCGTAGTGTGTGAATTTCCAGATGTATTTCCGGAAGAAATTCCAAGATTTCCACCAGTCAGGGAAGTGGAATTTACCATAGAGCTTGTGCCAGGAGCAGCTCCAATTTCTATCGCACCGTATAGAATGGCTCTGACAGAGTTGGGTGAATTAAAATTAGACCAAGCATATCACCGTGGGGAGCTCCGGTGTTGTTTGTTAAGAAGAAAGACAGAAGCTTGAGAATGTGCATAAATTACAGAAGGCTGAATCAAGTGACCATTAAGAACAAGTATCCATTGCCAATAATAGATGAACTATTTGATCAACTGCAGGGAGCAAAGTATTTTTCAAAGATAGACTTGAGGTTCGGGTATTATCAGCTGAGGGTAAGAGAATTAGATGTACCGAAAATAGCCTTCAGGACAAGATATGGGCACTATGAATTTCTAGTAATGCCCTTTGGATTGACGAATGCTCCAGCATTGTTAATGCCTCTAATGAACAAGATCTTTGCACCTTACTTAGATCAGTTCACTGTTGTCTTCATTGATGATATACTAGTATACTCCAAGTCTAGAGAAGAGCATGAGCAGCACCTGAGGACATCACTGCAATTGTTAAGGGATAACCAGCTGTATGCAAAGCTCGAGAAGTGTGATTTTTGCTTGACACAAGTTTCTTTCCTTGGTCATATTATTTCTAAAGAAGGTTTGGCAGTTGATCCGGCAAAGATAGAAGCAGTCATCAGTTGGGAGATGCTAAAGAATGTACCTGAAATCGGGAGTTTTCTGGGTTTAGCGGGCTACTATAGAAAGGTTTGTGCAGGGATTTTCATCTATTGGAGCACCTATAACCAAATTAACCTGAAAAAACGTGACATTCGTATGGACAGAGCAATGTGAAGCAAGTTTTGAAGAGTCGAAAAAAAGATTAACCACGTCTCCAGTTCTCACCTTACTTCAGGCAGTGGAAATTTTGTAGTCTACATGGATGCTTCGACCGTGGGACTTGGATGTGCACTAATGCAGGATGGCAAAGTCATAGCGTATGGCTCAAGGCAGTTGAAGGAGCACGAGAAGAATTATGCGACGCATGACTTAGAATTTGCAGCAGTTGTATTTGCATTAAAGATGTGGAGACACTATTTATATAGAGAAAATTTTGAAGTTCACTTGGATCACCGTAGTCTACAGTATTTGTTCTCTCAGAAAGAATTGAACATGAGACAGAGAAGATGGATGGAGTTTATTAAGGACTACGATTTTTCAATCAAATACCATCCAGGGAAAGTAAATGTCGTGGCAGACACATTGAGCAAAAAGTCTGGGAGCATGGCTAGTTTGCGAGGAATGGGTAGACTCCAACAGTTTGAAGAATTGGAAGTTGAGTTCCAACCATTGAGATAAGGTGTTATGCTAGCAAACATGACCGTGTCCGAACCTCCCTTTATTCAGAAAATCAAGGAGACTCAGCTACAGGATCCAGACTTAGCAAAAATTGTGGAGCACATTTCAGATCGCTTAGATTTTAGAATCGTGGATGGAGTATTGTACTTCCGCGACCGATTGTGTGTTCCAAATATTGGTGACTTGAGAAATGAAATCATGGCTGAAGCCCATAACACCAAGTATTCTATGTACCCAGGTGTTGACACCAAAAATGTCACTATGTCCCTTCAACACCAAAAGCTACATGGAGCCACATCCTGCCATAAATAGGAAGGCGCCACTTCAAGCACCAGATCTTGTCAGAATCAAACAAAAACTGCAAGATCCTTCAAAGCAGCCAAAAGAAGGGTACACATGAAGTTTCGGGCCATTTCAACATCATTTGGCCTAACTTCACTCCTCTGACAGCCAGGCAGGAGCTCCCGGCAGCGACAGTGTTGAAGACTTCTGTAAGACCCCGACCCGAGTGAACCCGATTAGTACTAATTAGGTTGCGTGTTAGTGCTAAGCTTGTTTGGTGATTTTTGATTAAGTTGGGTTTGGAATAGTTTTGATCCTAGTTTTGGGCTTTTGAATGCTTTGGTAGCTTGTGGGGCCCTTTGGGGGTTCCCTTTTTGGCGTTGCATTTTCTTGATGGATTTTCCCGATTTGTTGTGTATGGTGTTTTTGGCCCGTTGCATTCATCTTGTGGATTCTTACAACTTTCATGTTGATCCCGTGTCCATTCGAGGCCCCGAAACCCGAATTCTTGGCCTTGAGGGTAAAACAGTCATTGCACACCAAATCTGTACCCAAAACTTGATATTCCCGAAACCCGCGAAACATAGACTTTTTAGAAACTAGATATTTCGACGATCATTTCTTTCCTTCTTCGTCGAATTCATCCGAGGTACCGAAAGAGATGATATCAGCCACCCAAGTGCATTAAGTTGTGGGACCCAACCTCCCCTTTGTTAACAAAGAGGAACTCACCCTCCATTGCCTTCCATTCCCCATGTTCCAGCCATTTGAGTCTAGGGTTTTTCTCTAGCAAGTTCCTCTTCTTCTCCTTGCTTCTTCATCTCTAATCCTCACCAATCTTGCACCAAACTCAAAGTGGAGACCACCAATCTCTTCCTTTCCTTGCAAGCTTCACCTTGATACTATTCTTGGAGAAATCTCCCCATATTGAGACCTTCTTTGAACTAGTTCTTCTCACTTGAAGGTCATCCAAGTAAGTGATCCCTCTCATCTTCTAGATTTATAATCTTCTAGCCTTAGGGAAGCTACATTTGCATTATTGAAAGGTTTCTTTGTCATTTCATTGTTTGACCCATGTAAGGGTTTATTTGGGGATTTTGCCTTGTAGCTTGGACCATTTTCTTGGAGGACTTGTTAGAGCTTAATATCATTAATTGAAGACTTGAGGCAAGTGAATGTTGGATGTTTTTAAGTTTCAAATGGTTTGGTAGCATTTATGGATTTTTATGCTTTCATTAATTTCCTTTATTGATTTTTCCATGGTTGCAATAAATGATCTTTATACCTCTTGATAGCCTCATTTAATGTCTTGGAAGCATGTAATTAAGTCATCTTGTTCATAGTTTTCCTTGGTTAATCATGTGTTGGAAGGAAAGGAAAAAGGGAGAAAAAGAAACCAAGTTCCCGGAACTGCTGCACGCCCAGGTCCGATCGATCGGACGTGCAGACCGATCGATCGGACTGTCTTTAACTGTAAGGGCTTTTGGGCCGATCGATCGGGCCCTGTGTAGAAATTTCGGCCGATTGATCGGACCCTGTTCAGAAGATTTCAGATTGAGTCCAGTGGATTTTGAGATTTTTTTTATATTTTTTTCTTTCTTTTCTTGGTTTTAGGTGGGACCTTGGCTACCCTCTTTGGACTCATTTGACCATGCGTGAGGACGTCTTGAGCCGATGCTCCTCACGGTTGGTTGGGTGACATCGATGTTCACTTCATTTCAATCTTGAACGGGACGGAATGACGCGATATCTCCTTTATATCTAAATACAAGACTTTTTCCTTGGTTATCGCGAATTCTATTCCTTTCGATGACTGAGTAGGTTGCTCGATGTCTCCGAATTAACATCATACTTAGGATGGACCATTTATAGTCTTGATTTCCTTATCATAACATCTAGTTATAACCATAAGCTCATTTTAAGTTTTGAAAAGCGTAAAAGTGCATAAGGAGCCCGGAATGTCTTCAAACTCAAGGAGTACCAATTCATATCTATGATCGACATACGGGACCCCTATTCACTCAAATAGATCTTAAAATCATTGTCTTTCCTGATTTAGCATAGTTCATAATATTTCTCTATTTCCAAGCCTTGCATTACATGAATGGTTTTCCCGAAAGTATTATTGTACACTTGAAACAGTTACTTGACCTGAAGTGCATTGCACCACATGATATGTCAGTGTGCCCTTGAGCACCCCCGTCTTGCTATTTGATTATGTATTCGTACTTGATTTGCTTGCATTGTCTCGATTGTATTTGACCTATGAGTCGGCACCACTAAGCTTGGATAACCCTGTTGGTCTGATCAACCGACTTGGAGATCCCCCTCTTGTCCCGCCAGCTGCAGTTTGGATCCCGCTACCCGGTCATTACCGTGGTCTTGTCCCGATGCCGCAGATTGCTACTGTGGTCCCCGATGCCCGGCTCGCTACCGTGGTCATGTATAGTATTGTATATGTATATGTATCTATATGAGATCCCCTGTTTCTCCTCACCTCGAGTGACTGAGATCAGGGCCTAGTTATTGCTCTATCGCTTTAGTGATAGAGGATTTAGCTTCTTGTGGTTGCCACCTTGTTATTCCCGATTCCTTGGTTACCTCATATGTTTTATCTTGTTTACTTATTTTACAGCAAATGATTTATCTGTTTTATTAGAGTTCTTGTTTAAACAGATTTCTATGCTTTTCAAGGTATTTCATCTATTGTATATTGTTGTATCTTTTCATTCTCTTGCCAGACCGTCGTGTCTGATCCTTTGCTTTGGTACTCAGGTCCCGTTGCCGGCTTCCTTGAGGAGGAGCCAGAGGAGGCGGTAGGTGAGCCGCAGCCTCTAGTCGAGTGGCGTGCTGACGATGTCATGTAGACATCTGACTGCTTGG
Source organism: Camphora micrantha (assembly GCA_003546025.1). NCBI lineage: Eukaryota > Viridiplantae > Streptophyta > Magnoliopsida > Laurales > Lauraceae > Camphora > Camphora micrantha. The sequence goes on along the minus strand of QPKB01000001.1, from coordinate 38,214,103 downwards.
AGATGCGTAACATTTTGAGGGGAACTCTTTGACCATTCTTTTGGGAGTTATTCTTTTGTTATATTGGCCTTTGTTGGCCTCTATTTTTGGGATTGGAATTAACTGATCTTTTGTTTAACTTTAACAACTTGGGAAACTTGCTATATATATCATTGCTCATTCTGATACAGTATTTATACTTGTGGTTATTGTCTTCATGACTAATGATAGTTGGACTATTTGATTTGCTACACGCTTCCGCACGAAAAAAGAAATGTTAATTGATGATTGTGATATCCTCACCGCGGACACCTGTGGGAAATTAAAATAAAAATGTATATGTTGTTGGTTCATGACACACTAAACAAATGGTCCCGATCCCGAATCAGTCCTTCGGGGGCCCGGTCCGGGGTCGCGACAACTTCAAAACTTCGATCAGAGCCTACGGATGGTCTCAGAATACCTCCAAAAGGCCCCATGCCAAATTTCAAGCCAAACGGACGACGTTTGACCCTTCATCAACTCTCAAGAAGCAAAAACAGGCCTACCGACGACGGAGCACCCCGGAATCATGGCATTCAAATTGGAGCTAATGGATCATATCAAAATGACTCCAATAGGTTCCCTGTCAAGTTTTAGGTCAAACAGACATCGTTTGGCCTAGTTTCAAAGTTCGGCATTTTCCTCGAGGTGAAATCAAGGCGAGCATTTGCGGGACCCCAAAAGGCTTCAAAACGCAAACCAAAGCCCATGGTTGGTCTTACTTACTACTCAGGAAGCTCCCTGTCAAATTTCAGGTCAATCGGACATCGGTTGACCATAAGTCAAAGCTCGGCATTTCTCACATGGCGAAATTAAGGCAAGCATTTGCGGGACCCCGAACGGCTTCAAAACTCAGACCAAAGCCTATGGTTGGTCCTATCTACTGCTCAAGAAGCTCCACGTCAAATTTCAGGTCATTCCGACATCGTTTGGCCTAGTTTCAATGCTTGACAAAAAAATCGGCAAAACCGCACAACAAAGTCTTCGGCTTTCAAAAAAATAGGAAACTTTGTGCTCCGATTTGCATGGCTTCTCGTCGGGTTTTCTTCAAGAGAATCAGGCCAATAAATGAGGGGAAATGTCAGGAAAAATACAGAAGAAAAAAGAATGAAAAAAGATCGAAAAACGGCGAAGAAACGGCGACCGAACGGCGGCCAAAAAATGGGCCCAAGGCCCAGGGTCGCCGGCCCATGGTCGCCGGTGACCATGGGTGCATGGTCGCCGGTGACCATGGAATTCCGGCGACCCAAAAAATCGCCGGAAGACCTTTTTCCGGGTCCTTTTCGCGTTTCGAGTTGATTGGCCCCTGTGATTTTTTCAAAATCTGATTTTTCGTGCATGAAATCCATCGATCTTCGTCAACATCATGGATTCGCCGCCGAAATCATTGGATGATCATTAGATGCCTCGAAATCGCCAACCGGCCGACAAAGAAAGCACACTTTCTGCCCGCCCGATCATGAAATCGACAGGACAGATGTTGCCGGCACGTTGACATTAATCAATGTCTGAAATTGCATCGCCATCCGACATCAAACAACATGTGGATCCACCGGCGGTCATCGCAAGAAGAATTCCAAAAGACGCGGCGCGGCCCGCGACTCTTCGAGCGACTTGGCGACCAATTAATGAGGTTAAATGACCCGTTTTATGACAAGTTAATGCGGTCATTAACTCATTATTTTGGACGGCCCAATCAAAAGCAAGCAAATGGGAGTTACAAGTCAAAGGATTTATGGCATTAAAGCCATGAAACTCCTCCCATGATGGGATTAAAGGCAATTAAAAGCTCATTATTCTCCATCGGCCAATCAGATTCAAGGAAAAAGGAGTTACAAAACAAGTAATTTAAAAACTTGTAACTCCTCCCATTATGAGTATTAATGCATTCAATGCTCATAAACCCTCCTAAATGGCTACCAAAGGCCTATAAATAGGAGGGCATTCCAAAGGGAAAGGATCTAGCTCTCGCTCTCCCCCCGACAAAGACAAAAAAAAATCCAGAGAATTGCCTAGAAAATCCAGAGCCCCTGCAACTCTGCTGCAAAGACCACCAAAAGGTGATTGAAGCACCCTTGGGGGGCCACCCCCCAAGGACCTCCCTTCTTCTACCAACATGGCTAAAACGTGGCTTTTCAGCCCGTTTCTTAGCTTTTTATCGGATATAAGACCTTCTCTTGGTCTTTGTCCTTTAAAAATCTGAGGTTAAAAAGCCAAGCCAAGAATCCAAGCATCGTGTTCTCATCTGCATGGACGATGGAGGAGCCCATACATGACTCGCGACCGTCGATCTGAACGTGTCCCCACAATCGAATGAGAAGTCAGATTCCTTTTCTTGATTTCTATTGTACTTTATTTTTCTTTTAGAGACAAAAATCACAATTCTTGTCTTTTATAATGGGTAAGACTTGTAAATCGCCTTTTACGGCAAAATCGCCTTTCACGGTAACAAATGAAATCGCCTTTCACGGCATTCAAAAAAACCCTTTTGTCTCTTTTCTTAAAATATGCGTGCAATAGAAACTAGAAAAAGTTTCATTTCCCCTTTCTATTTGTGAAGGTGAATCTTCGGATCACCATTCCTAAATTCCAAGAAGAAAAGTGAAATTGGCATACCCGTACAAAAAAAAGAAAGATGTTGATACCCTTTATCTTTTCTTCTCCTCCCCTCCGCCGTACCCCGAAAGACCCGGGGCGGAGGCAGCGGGAGAGAGGGAAGAATCGGGTCCATCACCAGGAAGTACAAAGATGTACCAAAATTTGAAGAGCAGATTCTGGTGGAACAATATGAAGAGAGAAATTGCAGCATTTGTGTCCCGATGCATGACTTGTCAATTGATTAAGGCAGAACATCAAAAACCAGTAGGTCTTTTGCAGCCATTAGAGATTCCACAGTGGAAATGGGAACATCTTACAATGGATTTTGTCTCGGGTTTACCGACGACTAGCAAAGGGAACAATGCCATATGGGTTATAGTTGACTGATTGACGAAGTCTGCACATTTCATTCCATTGAAGACAGGAAAGAAGATGCAAATGTTGTCACTAGCACAAACGTTTGTTAATGAGATCGTCAACCAACATGCTCAACCAGTCTCTATTACATCAGACAGAGATAGCAGATTTGTCTCGAGGTTCTAGAAGGCTCTGCATAAATCCATGGATACAAAGCTCCAATTCAGTACAGCGTACCACCCATAGACAGATGGACAGTCAGAAAGGACCATCCAAACGTTGGAAGACATGCTTAGGGCTTGTGTGCTCGACTTCAAAACTCAGTGGGATGAAAGTCTACCTCTTTGCGAATTCGCATATAATAACAGTTACCACTCGAGTATAGGAATGACACATTTCGAAGCACTATTTGGAAGGAGATGCAGAACTCCAATGTGTTGGGAAGAGGTCAAAGAACGCAGCTTTCATGGACCAACATTGATTGGTGAGACCAATGAGAAAGTCAAACTCATTCATGAGCGTTTGAAGACTGCGAGAAGCCGACATAAAAGTTATGCAGATGTTCGGAGGAAAGACCTACAGTTTCAAGTAGGAGATAAAGTATTTTTGAAAGTGTCACCCACTAGAGGAACCTTAAGGTTTGGTTAGAAGAGTAAACTGTCAAGAAGATTCATTGGACCGTATGAGATCGTGAGTCGTGTTGGCGAAGTGGCTTACAAACTGGCCTTACCGCCGGAACTTTCGGGTGTGCACAATGTGTTTCATGTCTCAATGTTGAAGAAATATGTTTCGGACCCCTCACATGTGCTAAGACATGAGCCTGAGATTCGAGAAGTTACCACTTATGTTGAGAAACCGGTCAGAATCATTGATACGAAAGAGAAAGAATTGAGGAACCGGACAATTCACTGGGTAAAAGTGCTTTGGGAGAATCACGAACCAGAAGAACTACTTGGGAATTACGTGATCAAGTTCAGAAGAAGTACTCGCACTTGCTACCGGAGGTTAGTGTTCATTTGGAGGACCAAATGTCTCTGAGTGGTGGAGGATGTCAAGCCCCGACCCAGGTTTAGTATAATTTACTATAATTTTAACTGTGATTAGTCACTAAGAGGGATTAGAAAATGATTAGCTTGAGTTTCTAGTTAGATTAGAATTTTGAATAGCTTTGGGGAATTTTAAGAGCATTGTGTTTGGTTCGACTGGGCCCGGGGTGGCCCGTGTGACGCGTGTTAGTGAGGGGATTTGATTTATTGGATTTATTTGATTTTTGAAAAATATGGATTTTGATATTTTTTGAATTGTCATTTTGATCCCAGCAACTTTCATGTTTGTTCTGTTTGCATTTTAAATCCAGAAATCACGTTTTTCGAGAAAAAGGGGCAAATTCGTCTTTTTACACCAAATTTGTGCATGAATTTCAACATTTGAAAACCATGAGGAAAACACAATTTTTGAAAATTCGATTTTTCAACGATCATTTTTCTCTTCTTCGTCAACTTCATTCGGGACCCACAATTGATAGTTCCAGCCATGTGTAGATTTATGGGCCAATGGGGCCCACAGCCCATTTGACTTAAACCAAAACCCACGTTGGCTTCTTCTTTTCATCCCCATTCTTCCTGCAATAGCTACTCTAAGAGAGAGAGCTCTTCCTTCTTCTCCTCTTCCAGCCATTTTCTCCTTGCAAGTCTTGCTTTTGATGCCCTAGTGAAGAACAAACTACACCATTGTTCTCCCCATCTCTCAAGCTTTCCACCCATACTATTTTTAAGGAGTTACAGCTAGGTTCATCATCTTCTCCAAGCTTTTCTTCTTGGTTGAGCCACCTAAAGGTTAGCAATGGCTTCCATTTCGAATTTCGAATTTTTAATGGAACATTTAGTACCCTTCTTTCATTCATGCAAGGGTTTTCATGGAGAGCTCCCTTGTTTTTCCAGATTTTTGTAGATTTTTGAAATGGGTTCTCCCATGGGTTTTGGTGTAGGCTTTCAGTTAGTTGTGCCTACACAGCCATTTCAGCTTGAGGCAAGTGAATAATTAGATAAGAGATGCATGCAATTTAATCTCTTGACTTCTCATAAATTATAGAAATTTGAACTTACCTATTATTACAATGCATTTCCTCTACAATCAGTTAGATTACCTGCTGGAATATCTTGTTGTGATCCCTACTTATATTCTATTATGAATTATGAAAATCATATGGACTTTTCTTTTGATAATAAGTGATCTTTAGGATTTTTGATTTAATGGAAGTTTGTTTATACCAGATTTTTACATTTGGAATGAATGATCACACTATGGTTGAATGGAGGTTTTGTTTGGAAGGAGATGTTTAGAATAGTATAAGGAAAATGGAAATGAAAGGAGGAGAGATAGTTTCAGAAATGCAGAAATTCTGCACTGGGTCAAACAGCCAGTGAGCTGTCCGCTTGAACGAACCTAGTGGTCGCTCGAGCGAACAGGCCACTGTCTGATAAAAACATTGCAGAAACCTATCCGCTCGAGTGAACGTAGTGTCAACTTGAGCGAATGAGTTTCTGGAATGGCTCGCTCGAGCGAGCATATGTCAGTTCGAGCAAACCTATTACTGTCTGACGAAATTTGAAACAGAAGCTCATCCGCTCGAGCGAACGTTTTGGTGGCTCGAGCGAAGGAAGTTCTGGGAGGGTCCGCTCGAGCAAACCTTCATCCGCTCGAGCGAACCTGGGCACAGTTCAGGGTATTTTTCCTGTGCCCTATTGGTAACCAATTATAGAGAATTGTTTCCGTAGGGCTTCATGGAGGCGAATAAGACATTTGAACCATGTTATCTCATAATATTCAGATGAGAAATATAGATAAGTCTCACTATGCACTTTGTGTCTCAAACATCGGAGATCTTCAGAGGCACCAAACTATGTTTTATAACCGGTGCTGTGACATTAAATGTACAATGAGAAAATCCTCGGGAGATCAATCAACCACTATGTATCACCTCATTCCATATTAACGAACTTATTATAAATTTTCCTTATGATTCGTTCTGAAACAGAATTGATTGGTTTGTTACTTTTGAAATTATTGGTAAGACTACTCATTTGAATTGTTTAATTCTGTCTGTTTGTATTTGTTCGCAGTAGTTCATCTTAACGATTTTGAAATGTATTATTATGATTTGATTTATTTCAATCCAAGTTTTGGAATGGCACCACTAAGCTTAGGTCACCTAGTTGGGCTGATCACCTGGCTTGGGATCTTTAAAATTATTCACCAACTGCAGTTTGGATTCTGTTTGTTTGCTCCGGCCATTGCAACGGTTATGTTTTCCAGTCCCACGATTAGTGGCAACGGTTTCTATCTGTTCGCTCCAGCCATCTCATATGGCAACGGTTATCTGTTCCGGCCATTCTACATGGCAACGGTTTCTGTCTGTGTGCTCTTATTACTTCGATAATAAGAGAATTTAGCTAAATGTGGATTGCCGATATTTTGATTATTTGTCAGTTAGTTTGAAATATTTAAATCATGAAATCCTTTTATTTGTACAGAAATGACTCATTTGATTTACTCTCAATTGCATTTCTATGATTTTAGCATGGTATTTATAAAACTTGTGTATCTTGTCTGTATCATTCATTTGCCAGACCATCGTGTCTGATACTATTTTGTTTGGTGTCAGATGTCGGACCCGCAGCCCTTGAGGCGGAGTGTGCGGAGGAGGCAGTAGGGCCTCCGGTGGAGCACGAGTGGCAGCCAAATGATGTCACGTAGACGTCATGTTGGGTCTGGAGCTTCGATAACATCTTTTGGGGAGTGACTTTATTTTGGGAACTTAGTTTATGGCCTCTGTTGGCCTTGTTGGGTTGTACAACTTAAATTACTTTCCGATCCTCACAACTTTAATCTTAACTTTGGCTATGCTCTTATGTATATATTCCTCTTTTCATACTAAACTTGTGAATTTATCATATGTTATATGTGATTTTTATTTTGCTACATGCTTCCGCATATTATCATTTGATGTGAAATTGATTTATTGGTTGTGATGGATCGACTGAAATCCTCACTGCGGAATCCTGTGGGAAAATAATTAGCGCGTGCGGCCGAAACTTCCTGGCCCGTCATGCCACGTTCCCTGGATTAAAGACTTTATTATCAAGGCCTCGGTCCGGGGGCGTGAAACGAACTTTCCCAGAATCCTCCCAAAACTTCACAGAACCTTGTTAGTTCGAGCGAACTATTTGTTCGCTTGGGCCAACATGTTCGCTCTAACGAACCTATCTTCGCTCGAGCGAACCTTCCCAGAAAACCATTCCAGAGAGCTTGTCGCTCGAGCGAACTTCTTATCTGCTCGAGCGATTAACATTGTTCACCTGGGGCTATTCTGTGAGCAAAAATAAATTGTTTAAATGATTTAGAGAGGTTTGTGGGGAAACCCTATTGTGATGGGAAGACTTATGAGCATTGTTTGAACCCATTTGAAAAGAGAAATTAAATCACAAACTTTCATTTGAAGTCTTGAAAATCCCTAAAGTGTATAAAGAGCCCGGAATATTTCCAAACTCAAGGAGTACCAATTTATAATGAAATTGACATACAGGACCCTTATTAACCTTGATCAAATTTTGAATCCCGATATTTGTCCCGAAATTCGTAATTTATGATTTATTATTTCGGAAAACACTGAATTTGCAACTGTAGCATTTTGCTTGTCCCAATATGCACTTCCCGTTTGAAATGATATTTGTGCCTTCGAGCACCCCGTCCTGCCCGTTTATATAAGTACATCATATGAATTTTGTACATGCCTTATTTTATGTCATTTGACCTATGAGTCGGCACCACTAAGCTTAGATTACCTTGCCGGTCTGATCCACCGACTTGGAGAGCCCCCATCCCCCCCCAGCGTCCCGCCAACTGCAGTTTGTATCCCGCTACCCGGTTATTACCGTGGTCTTGTCCCGATGCCGCAGATTGCTACTGTGGTTCCCGATGCCCGGTTCGCTACCGTGGTCATATCCCGTATTATTATGTATATGTATATGTTACTTATGTTGCATCTCCTCACTTCGGTGACTGAGGTCAACATCCTGATATGCTCATGTCACTTAGGTGATAGAGGACTTAGCTTTGTGTGGTTGTCATATTGCTTGTTTCCCGACTTCTTTGGATACCTTACATGCTTTACATTGTATTTATACTTTGAATAAATGATTCCTGTTTTATGAAATTTATCGTTTAACGGATGTAAATGTTTTCCAAGGAAATTTCTGTTATTGTCTTATTACTAAATCTTTTCACCCACCTGCCAGACCATCGTGTCTGATCCTTTGCTTTGGTACTCAGGTCCCGTTGTCTGTTTCCCTGAGGAGGAGCTTGAGGAGGCGGTCGGTGAACCGCAGCGTCTAGTTTAGTCGCATGCCGATGATGTCGTTTAGACATTCAGGTACCCGAGTTGCGAAACATTTTCGGTTTATGTTTAACCATTCTTTTGGGAGTTGATACTTTTGTTTATATTGGCCTTTGTTGGCCTCTATTGTTGGGAAATGTAATTAAATGATCTTGATGTAAACTTTAACTTACTTTTGGGAATAGCTAATGATTATTGCTCATTTTGATACTGGTAATAAATATGTTATCAATTGTGCTATCTTGGACATGAATGTATGAATTTGATTTGCTACACGCTTCCGCATTTAAAAAAAATATTTATGTTGTTGTGATATCCTCACCGCGGACACCTGTATGAAATCGAGTATACGAGTAATATCTTTTTATCGACTCGCATACGTTTTGATTTAAATAAATTCATAGTATGGACTAACATCCATTAAATATATTATTTAGAATCCCGATCCCGGATTAGGCCCTTGACCCAGTCCGGGGTCGCGACATAATTAGAACTCTCACTTCAAATATGATTAGTAAGTTTCTACTTCCTTTCCTTTTAGAGTTCAAGTAGAATTGGTAACTTTCTAATAACTTAGGCTAGCATGGGGACCAGTAGGGATTCCACAAAAATGTGGCTCCAACTGGGACAACGCGACCCCACATGTCATGTGCAATCCAGGCCCACAGTTAATTACAAATAACTCCATTATATAAATGTGTCGCGACCCCGGACCGGGTCAACGGGCCTAATCCGGGATCGGGACTAAGTGTTATATGTATGATGATGGGTTGGTGTGCATATGATTTAATTAATTAAATCCCAAAACTCAACAACACGTATACGAGTCCATCAAGAAGGATGCCACTCTTACACGCGATTTCCCACAGGTGTCCGTGGTGAAGATATCACATCAACATGAATATTTCTTTTATGTGCGGAAGCGTGTAGCAAATCTATTTCATACATTCATGTCCAAGATACAAGATTAAAGCATATTTCATACAAGTATCAAAATGAGCAATGATCATTAAAGTTATAACCCCAAAATAAAGTTAAGGTTTACAACAAAGTAGTTTAATTACATTGTTCCCAAAAATAGAGGCCAACAAAGGCCAATGAATAAAATATCAAGTTTCTCCAAAAGAATGGTTAGACACAACCCAAAATGTTACGTCACTCGGCACCCGAATGTCTAAATGACATCATCAGCGTGCCACTTGTCGCGACCCCAAACCGGGGGTCGTGAGGGAGGGGTGATTAAATTTATTTTTATTTCTCCCAAGATCCGCGTGTGTGAGGATCCACAATCACATCACTCTCTGAATATTTCTGCGGAAGCTTTCGTGGCAATGCGACCCGGAGTCCGTGGACATCATCGGATTCCGCGTCGCATAGGGCCCTTTAGCATAAAGCTATCATTTTATAAATCATACCAGACTGGAATACACCCACATATAAATTACAGAGCTGACGGTAACAGGATATTACATTTCCATACATATTCAAGTTACAATTATCAATGTGTATTAATTACAATCCCAAGAAGGGCTAATAAAAGCCGGACAATACAACTAATATCCACTACCCATTTGTGACGTAACTCCGATGTCAAGCACAATGTCTACAGGACATAGCCGACAAGACAACCTGCAACTCGTGGCTCCACAGCCAACCAAACTCTCAGCTCGGGGCGGGAATCTGAACCTGAGTACCAACATAGTGGGTCAAACACGACGGTTTGGCAAGAGAATGAAGAGATACCACAATATACAATAGATGAAATACCTTGAAAAGCATAGAAATCTGTTTAAACAAGAACTCTAATAAAACCGATAAATCATTTGCTGTAAAACAAGTAAACAAGATAAGACATATGAGGTAACCAAGGAATCGGGAATAACAAGGTGGCAACCACAGGAAGCTAAGTCCTCTATCACTAAAGCGATAGAGCAATAACTAGGCCCTGATCTCAGTCACTCGAGGTGAGGAGAAACAGGGGATCTCATATAGATACATATACATATACAATACTATGCATGACCACGGTAGCGAGCCGGGCATCGGGGACCACAGTAGCAATCTGCGGCATCGGGACAAGACCACGGTAATGACCGGGTAGCGGGATCCAAACTGCAGCTGGCGGGACAAGAGGGGGATCTCCAAGTCGGTTGATCAGACCAACAGGGTTATCCAAGCTTAGTGGTGCCGACTCATAGGTCAAATACAATCGAGACAATGCAAGCAAATCAAGTACGAATACATAATCAAACGGGCAAGACGGGGGTGCTCAAGAGCACACTGACATATCATGTGGTGCAATGCACTTCAGGTCAAGTAACTGTTCCAAGTGTACAATAATACTTTCGGGAAAACTATTCATGTAATGCAAGGCTTGGAAATAGAGAAATATTATGAACTATGCTAAATCAGGAAAGACAATGATTTTAAGATCTATTTGAGTGAATAGGGGTCCCGTATGTCGATCATAGATATGAATTGGTACTCCTTGAGTTTGAAGACATTCCGGGCTCCTTATGCACTTTTACGCTTTTCAAAACTTGACATGAGCTTATGGTTGTAACTAGATGTTATGGTAAGGAAATCAAGACTATAAATGGTCCATCCTAAGTACGATGTTAATTCGGAGACATCGAGCAACCTACTCAGTCATCGAAAGGAATAGAATTCGCGATAACCAAGGAAAAAGTCTTGTATTTAGATATAAGGAAGATATCGCGTCATTCCGTCCCGTTCAAGATTGAAAGGAAGTGAACATCGATGTCACCCAACCAACCGTGAGGAGCATCGGCTCAAGACGTCCTCACGCGTGGTCAAATGAGTCCAAAGAGGGTAGCCAAGGTCCCACCTAAAACCAAGAAAAGAAAAAGAAAATATAACAATCTCAAATCCACTGAACTCAATCTGCACAGGGTCCGATCGATCGGCCAAAATACCCACACAGGGCCCGATCGATCGGCCCAAAAACCCTTACAGTTAAAGACAGTCCGATCGATCGGTCTGCATGTCCGATCGATCGGACCTGGGCGTACAGCAGTTCCGGGAACCTGATTTCTTTCTCCCCTTTTTCCTTTCCTTCCAACACAAAATTAACCAAGGGAAACTATGAACAAGATGACTTAATTACATGCTTCCAAGACATTAAATGAGGCTATCAAGAGGTATAAAGATCATTTATTGCAACCATGGAAAATCAATAAAAGAAATCAATGAAAGCATAAAAATCCATAAATGCTACCAAACCATTTGAAACTTAAAAACATCCAACATTCACTTGCCTCAAGCCTTCAATTAGTGATAAAACCAGCTCTAATCACACTTGCAAGCCAAGAACAAGATCTCTACAAAAAACCCCCAAAACAAACCCTAAAATGGGTCAAAACAAGAAATAAGAAGAGAGAGCTTTCAAGAATGAAAATGGGGCTTCTCAAGGATCATAAGAACATGATTCTAGAAGATTAGGGAGAGATCTTACCAATAGGTTCTCCAAATGGACAAAGCAAGCTAAATGAAGACCTTGGAGAGAAGAGATTCCTCCACAAATGGTACCAATAGGAAGCTCTTGAGGTGGGGAAGAAGATGATGTAACCTCTTGAGATGATGGTGCAAGATTTGGTTGTGTTTGATGATGGCAAAGCAAGAAGAAGAAGAAAGGGTGCAAGGAAGAACCCTAGGTTCAGTTGTTGCTGGAAAATGAAGAAGGGAATGAGGAATGGGTTCTCTTATAACATATGAAAGTGGGCTCCACCACTTAAGAACCTAAAAAGGCCAAAATAGTGGTTTTCGGGACTTCGGATGAAATCGACGAAGAAGGAAGAAATGATCGTCGAAATATCTAGTTTCTAAAAAGTATATGTTTCACGGGTTTCGGGAATAACAATAATCCGGTACAGATTTGGTGTGAAAAGACTGTTTTGCCCTCAAAGCTAGAAAAGTCAAGTTTCGGGGTTCGGGACGGGAAACGGGATCAACATGAAAGTTGAAGCTATCAACAAAACAAGTAAATCGGGATGAAATACAAATCAAGAACAAAACGACTAAATCGGGAAAAATACAAATCAAGAAAACCAAGATAAAATCCCAAGTACACGTCAAGTCATAAACAAGGAACCCCCAAAGGGCCCCACTAAAACCAAGACACTCAAAATATCCCAAAGCTATAACAAAGCTGTTTTAATCCCAAATCAACCAAAAAAACACAAAACACACTTAGAGCTAAACACAGCTCAAAGACACTAATCTGGGCCTCTCGGGTCGGGGTCTCACACCACTCAACTAATCGTTGCGGTTCGCCGACCGCCTCCTCAAGCTCCTCCTCGGGGGAGACCAACAACGTGACCTGAGTACCAAAGCAAAGGGTCAAACACAACGGTTTGGCAAACGGGTGAAAAGACATAATAATAAGGAAAATACCTTGAAAACATTTAAACATGTCAAAGCAATAATTTAATAAAACAAGAGAAACATTTGTTCAAATACATATGCAAGATAAAACATGTAAGGTATCCAAGGAAACGGGAAACAAGCAAGATGGCAACCACACATAGCTAAGTCCTCTATCACCGGAGTGACAAGAGCATATCGGGATGTTGTCTCAGTCACCGAAGTGAGGAGATGCAACATAAGTAACATATACATAATATAATACAATACGGGACGGGACCACGGTAGCGAACCGGGTATCGGGACAAGACCACGGTAATAACCGGGTAGCGGGATCCAAGACTGCAGCTGGCGGGACGGGAAAGGGTCTCCAAGTCGGTAGATCAAACCGGCAAGGAAAGCCAAGCTTAGTGGTGCCGACTCATAGGTCAAATCGTGTAAAACAAGACATGTACAAATCATGTATAATGCACTTAAATAAACGGGCGGGACGGGGTGCTCAAAAGCACTAATTTCATTTTCAAATGGGAAGTGCATGTCGGGGCTAGCAAAAGCTCTAGTTTCAAATCCAATGTTTTCGGGAATGATAAATCACATTTCTTGAAATTCGGGACAAGTATCGGGATTCGATGTAAATCAAGTGAATAAGGACCCCGTATGTCTATCGTGATGATCACTTGGTACTCCTTGAGTTTAGAGACATTCCGGACTCTTTATGCACCTTAGGGATTCAAACCCTAATCGGTTTTTAAATAAACGAAACATAATAGGGATGGGATCCTAGGCCCAATGTTAATCTAGTAGTACCTTACAACTTACTCATTCATCGAAAGGAAAACGGATTCGCGATATCCAAACAAACCAATTTCGCGTTTAGATAAAAGAGAGAATATCCCGTCGTTCCGTACCGTTCAAGATTGAACTAAGTTAAGTACCGATACAACCGGATTAACCGTGAAGAAATGTCGGTTCAACCATCTTCAAAAGAAGTCAAACGTGTCCACAAAAGGGTCACTAAGTTACATTTAAGGTCCACCTAAACATAGGGCAAAAGTCCATTTTTCTGCCGGGTTTCCAGTTGGGCCGGTCGACCGCGTACACAGGGGCTCGGTCGACCGGCCAGGGCCAGGTCGACCGGGAGTTGTAACTTTAAATGCAGGAACAGTATTTTGGTCAGGCTCCAGAGAGCCTGACCTCTGTGTCGCCGGTCGACCGTGCCCTTGGCCAGTCGACCGCGCTAACTACGCAACAGCAGTCCCCGCAGTTCTGCAGGTTGCCCAACAAGGGGGCCTGTTCCAGTGTCCCCGGTCGACCGCGCCACTTGGCCGGTCGACCGCGTGAACTGCGTAACAAAACCCAGGTTCTGTTACAGCAGTTCAGGGGTTTTTCCACTTTTTCCTATCTTTTCTCCAATCTTTCCAAACATGATTAGCAATCTCATATGCGATTAAAACAAGCTTTCAAGAACTAAAATGAGCATTTATTACCAATCTAAACAAGTCATTAATATCTCAAAATGTTAGGTAAAAACATAAATGCATTTCATCAAAACTCATTCAAATGTAAAAGAGTCAAAACATCCACTTGCCTTAAGTCTCAAATCAATGGAAAAACAGCTCCTAGCACTCTTGCAAGTCAAGGAAACACGCTCTACCAAAAACCCCTAAAACAAGCCCTAAAATGGGTCAAAACAATGAAGGAGAAGAGAGAGCTTTCAATATTGAAAATATAGCTTCTCTAAGACCAAAAGAACACTAATCTAGAAGATTAGGAAGAGAGCTTACCAAATGGTGTTCCAAAAGAGCAAGGCAAGCTAGAAGAAGATCTTGGAGAGATGGGATTCCTTCAAAAATGGTGTCAATAGGAAGCTCTTGAAGTTGTGAAGAGGATGATGGAGTCCAAATAGATGTTGGTGCAAGTTTGATGATGCTTGAGCAAGGAAAAGCAAGGAGAAGAAAAGGGAAACCCTAGGCTCAAGTAAAAGTTGCTGGAAAAGAGAGAATGAAGGAGATGGGTTCTCTTTTATAAGCTACACAAGTGGGCTCCACCATCTAGTAACCTAGTTGGGCTGAAATAGTGGTTTTCGGGACTCCGGATGAAATCGACGAAGAAGGAAGAAATGATCGTCGAAATATCTAGTTTCTAAAAAGTATATGTTTCGCAGGTTTCGGGATTAACAATAATTTGGTATAGATTTGGTGTAAAAGTATTGTTTTGCCCTTGAAGCTAGAAAAGTCAAGTTTCGGGGTTTCGAACGGGAACGGGATCAACATGAAAGTTGAAGATAATAACGAGATAAACAAAACGGGATAAAATGCAAATCAAGAAAACCAAGATAAAACCTCAAGTACACGTAAAGTCATAAACAAGGAACCCCCAAAGGGCCCCACTAATACCAAAGGCACTCAAAATCCCCAAAGCTATTTCAAAGCTATTCTAAACTAAACCAAACCAAAGTCCACAAAGCAAATCAAGACTAACACGCAACTAACTAAGCACTAATCGAGGTCACTCGGGTCGGGGTCTTACAAAATGCAATTGCACTCTAGTCTTAGGAATAAATTACAAAGAATACCATAAACTTCCCTATTACCACAAGTAGGCCCCTCTATCTATATCCATGGATCAATATCACCTGTCCACCAAATTGGATCCATATCTTATTATCCTTGAACCCCAATTAATTATAGTGATCATCAGTACCTATCCAATTAACTCTTGGGTGGACACTTACCGATGATAATTCCATTAATTTGCACAAGGGGATAATTAGGATAGATTTCATCTTGTCCATTGAATGTTTCCACAGTCATACTACCACGTACCCAAGACACTGAGGTGTTGACCTACAATTGGCTTCACTCATTGGTGACTCAAAGCAAATGAATAGACAGAAATTTGAGTTCATTAATGTCTCAGGATTATGAGCCTATTGCTAGGGAATTGTGAGAGTAGACCTTAAAGTAAAGACAGTGTACATAAGGTGCTTCTCATGGTCCTTCAATACTCCAATGTACCAGCACCATGATCCAGAATCTTACATTTTGATGATCAAGACAAATCACACTATCTCATAGTAATCAAAGTGATGCAACCTTGTCAGAGGAGAAGCCCAATCTCATCACTGGTTATGAAGATATTTAAGTATAAGATTTGCGGCACATCTCTCCCGTATGTGGATCTCATCCATACACATGTATAGCATCTAGTATACTTGTGGACTCCGATTCATCTCACGAACCATCATGTCATTCGTACTGGTTATGGGTAAGAAAGTAATAAAACACCATTCATCTCATGAAAAGAGAGCATGATTATATTGATAAATAAAGGAATTAATCAGTTTAATACATCATCTAATGGATTGAGACCATAGAAACTAACAATCTCCCACTTGGGCTCAATGCCAGTCAGGATTGTATCTCATACCCATCCAGCCTGAATGCTGCTCAAAGACTTTGGTGGTCGAAGGCTTAGTAAAGTGATCTGCCAGATTGTCCGCAGAAGCTATTTTGGTGATAAAAATATCACCTCTCTGCATAATCTCTTTGACCAAGTGATATTTCCTCTGTACGTGCTTTTGGCTCTTATGGCTCCTAGTTCCCTGGATTGAGCGACTACCCCGCTGCAGTCACAGTAAACTGTGAGCGGCTGTTGCACCAAAGGTACCACTCCAAGTTCCAGAAGGAATTTTTCGAGCCATACTGCTTCCTTAACTGTTTCACAAGCCGCTACATATTCAACCTCTGAGGTAGAGAAGCAGTACATTCCTGCTTAATACTCCTCCAGCAGATAGCTCCTCCGCCAAGCATAGACACATAACCAGATGTTGATTTCCTGGAATCCTTATATGACATGAAGTCAGAATCTGTGTAACCGACTGGAATCAACTCATCACTACCACAAATCAACATGTAATCTCTAGTCCTTCTCAAGTGTTTGAAAATACATTTTACAGCAGTCCAATGGTCAGGACCTGGGTTAAATTGATATCCCTGATTCAGCCCACTGCATGACAGATATCCAATCAAGTACAAAGCATAGCATACATGAGGCTACCAACAGCTGAAGCGGGTGGAATTGATCTCATCTGCTCCTTTTCCTCAGGGGTCTTGGGGCCCTGATCCTCGAAAAGGTACACTCCATGCCTAAAAGGTGTAATACCCTTCTTGGAGTCTTGCTTCGCAAACCATACAAGTAACTTATCTATGTAAGCGGCTTAGGATAAGCCTATCATCTTATTTTTCTGGTTTCAATAGAGTTTGATCCATAGGATGTAGCTAGCTTCTCTCAAGTTCTTCATATCAAAAGTCTTTGCTAACCAAACTTTTACTGTTGACAACATCCCTATATCACTCCCTAGGAGAAGGATGTCATCGACGTATAATATCAGAAAAACTACCCTGCCTCCTTCACTTTTCATGTACACACATGATTCATCCGGATCTTGACAAAAACCAAATGACTTGATTGCCTGGTCAAAACGGATGTTCCAGCTCCAAGATGCCTGCTTCAATCCATAAATGGACTTCTGAAGCTTGAAAACTCTTTGCTCTTGGTTATTAGCTACAAAACCGTCTGGCTGCATCATATAGATGTCTTCCTCAAGATGGCAGTTGAGAAACGTCATCTTGACATCCATTTGTCAAATCTCGTAATCAAGATGAGCCACAATGGATAAGAGTATCCGGATGGACTTGAGCATGGCTACTGGCGATAAAGTTTCCTCATAATCATTACCCTCTTTCTGAATATACCCTTTCACAACAAGCTTGGACTTAAAGGTCTCAACTCTTCCATCTGGTCCTCTCTTTCTCTTGTAGACCCATTTGCACCCAAAAGGTTTAATATTGGTAGGCAAGTCCACAAGTGTCCAGACCTAATTAGAGTACATAGGCTCCATCTCATCTTTCATAGTATCCTACCAACGTCCCGAATCTTTGTCATTAATTGCTTCATCATAGTTACAGGGATCTTGTTCCAGTTCTTCCGAGATTGCCTCGTAACACTCTCCCAAGAACGAGAACCTATCAGGGGACCTGACTATTCTCCCACTATGACGAGGCTCTGGTGTAACTAGTGGGTCGGGTATGGGTAGATTATCTTCAAGTTCAGTCGTACTTGGATTTGGAATTGTTCACTCTTGAATCTCTTCCAAGATCACCTTTTCTAAAGATTTTCGGACAATCATGTAATCTTCCTCCAGAAAAACCGCATTGGTGCCGATAAACACTTTCTGCTCTCTGGGATTATAGAATAATCAACCTTTAGTTCCTTTCAGATATCCTATAAATGTGCATATTTCCAACCTCGATTCTAACTTATTCGACTTAACCTTCAGCACGTGTGCCGGACAACCCCAAATATGTAAATGTTGTAGACTAGTTTTTCGCCCAGACCACAACTCCCGGGGAGTCTTAGGTATAGACTTAGATGGTATGAGGTTTAGTATGTACATCACAGTATCCAAGGCATGTCCCCAAAAGAATATTGGTAATCCTGAGAAACTCAGCATAAACCTAATCATATCTAAAAGAGTCTAGTCCTTCTTTTCTCTACTCCACTCTGTTGAGGCATACCAGGAGCAGACAACTAGGATAGAATCTTATTCTCTGATAAGTATCCCATAAAATCAGCAGAGAGATATTTCCCTCCTCAATCTGATTGAAGAGTCTTGATATTTTTTCCTAATTGTTTTTCCACTTCCGCTCCAAACTCTTTGAACTTTTCAAAAGCCTAGGACTTGCGGTGCATAAGGTATATGTATCCATATCTTGAGTAATCATCGGTGAAAGTGATGAAGTACTTGTATCCTCCTCTAGCTCTAACATTTATGTTTCCACACACATCAGTATACTCTAATTCCAATAAATCTTTGGCCCCATTGCCCTTAGATGAAAAGAGTCTTTTGGTCATTTTTCCTTCTAGACAGGACTCGCGGTGACAGGCATTGGTTCTACCATCATCGAAGGCAAGATATCATCTTTCACTAGCCTCTCAATCCTGTTTAGGTTTATGTGACCTAGCCTCAGGTGCCAAAGTTTTGTTGGATTAGATGAAGGTGACTTCCTCTTTAATGATGGCCTATTAATTATCTCGGTATCATGTATCTCATACATTGTGAGAGTTAACAAATAAAGTCCATTGGTTACCTTGCCAAAATATATAAAAGTACCATTCCTCTTTATGACAACTTTAGTACCAAAAGTAATAAAATAACTTTTATTCACCAAGCTATAAACTGAAATTAAATTTCGTCTTAAAGATAGTACATATAGAGTGTCTGACAAAACCAATTTATTATATGAAAAACATAAAGTAATAACTCCCACTGAAACAGCATCCTCCTAAGCATCAGGTCCTAGGTTGACAATGATTTTGCTGTCACTAAGCCTCCTGGTTTCCCGAAACCGTTGCAACGAATTACAAATGTGATTGGTTGCACCGGAGTCTACACACCAGGATTCTGAAGTACCAGTTGCAAAACTAACTTCAGAAACAAGTAACTCAATCATACCTGAGGTCTTTTTCTTAAACAGAAAATATGGACAATTCCTCTTCCAATTTCCTATCATACCACAATGGAAACACTTTCCTTTTGTTCCCGATCCCTTAGCCTTGGCCACACCACCATTAACACCATTCTCCACCTTAGGGCCCTTGGGGACTGATTTCTTCTTGCCTTACCAGCCTTTGCCTTTCAGCTTGGACCTGACAAACGACTTTTCTGTCATCAGAGCAATTGGCTTCTTTTTCATAATCCCCTTAGTTGCTACCAGCTGGCTAGCCAACTCAACTAAAGTCAGATTCATCTTGTTCATATTATAATTGACCTTAAAATTGTTAAATGAATCAAGTAGCGACTCGAGGATTATGTCAATCTGCGATTATGCATCAATCGCAGCACCCAGTACATCTAACTCATTCAATGAGTCCAATATCTTCAACATCTGGTCCTATACTGGTGTTCCTTTAGCCATTTTAATGCTTATCAGCACCCTCATAGCTGCCTGCCTAGCAAGCCTATCCTGGTCCGCAAACATCTCATCTAAGTTTGATATAATATAATATGCAGTCTTATAAGATTGATGTTGGTGTTGTAAAACACTAGACATGGATGCTTGTATATAACATCTGGCCATCTCATCGTCTTTAGCCCATTTGGTGTAAAGGTCTTTTTCGTCCTGTGGTGCATCTGGCCCAAGCTCATCAAGGGGGGTTACGGTAAGGACATATTTATATCCTAAAGCAATCAGGACAATATCCAGGTTCCATTTCCAATCGACATAGTTTGATCCCACTAACTTGTTCTTGTTGAGGATGGTTGTAAGTGGATTGAAAGTATTCGAATTCATGCTGGAAAAATGCAGCACATAACCATACATTCAATCGAAAGAATATAAATGACATTGGGTTTTAGTATTCTACCAAATTCATGGGAGAATCCTCATAACCATTGAATTCAGAATACATTGGAATGCCAATCTCTTGGGGTATGCCTCCTTGGGGAGTGCAAATACCACCTAGATTGGTGCGGATCAAAGTTGGTCAAAATTAGGATTAAGACTAACTATCCATGATCCTCATCATTCATTATCATCTAGGTATCTCATACCAAAAAATGTATGACTCCCGATTGGCTTTGGTTTCTAAAATACTTGAGGCAAATCCTTGGGGATATTACATCACTATTTTAGTTAAGTGTGACCCACCAACTAGCATTGTGTGATAACCGTTGTAGACGGTTCCTCCTTGGGGAGTGGGCCCCCACCCCATCTTACCAACACTATTCATAGAAGATTGATATCTAGTAACCAGACAAATAAAAGCCCTCCATGGGGAACGGCCATACTCAAGATGGCGCGAGGCTAATACTTTCCTTACAATGGACCTATGGTGAAAAACCATGGGGATTTCTCAATTTAAATGCCCCGCTCCCACTTAATATTTTAGAATTGAAGATTTCCTTTTAAGGTATTACGGCCCACATGTATAAGCATCAAATCATCTTATGATATGTCCAATGATTGATTCCAAGTCAATTTATTTTAAGGAAAGTTCAGTTTCTAAGATTAGTGTTACCAATTGGTCCATCTCATGGGTCCTCCAATACTAATTAGAACTCTTTCCAAAAATTAATTTCATTTGACTAATCATAGTAACTTGTTATGTTTCAATCAGATTTGAAAATATACTGTAAGACCCAGACCCGAGAGACCTTGATTAGTGTGATTAAGTTGTGTGTTAATTCTAAGTGTGTTTAGTGTTTTTTGGTTTAGTTTGGGTTCAAAGGAGTTTAGTTATAGCTTTGGGAAATTTTGAGTGCCTTTATGATTAGTGGGGCCCTTTGGGGGTTCCTATTATGACCTTGTGTTTACTTGGAGGATTACTCGAGATTCCATTGATGTGTGTTTTTATCCTATTTTACTAATCTCGTTAATCTCTTCAACTTTCATGTTGTTCCCGTTCCCGTCCCGAATCCCGAAACTCGACTTTCATTGCTTTGAGGGCAAAACAGTCTTTTTACACCAAATCTGTACCCAATGTTTGATATTCCCGAAAACCACGAAACATATACTTTTTGGAAACTAAAAATTTCGACGATCATTTCTTCCTTCTTCGTCGATTTCATCCGAGGTCCTGAAAGCCATAATTTGGACCCCACCAAGTTTTCTAGTGGTGGAGCCCACTTGCAATTGTTATAAAGAACCCATCTCCTTTCTTTCCCCATTTCCAGCAGAACAAGAGCTTGTCTAGGGTTTTCCTTGCTTTTCTTATTCTTCTTGCTTTCCATCACTCAATCTCCCACCAACCTTGCATCTCTTGAGAAATGGACTTCATCACCCTCCTCACCATCTTGAGAGCTTTCCATTGATATTATTTTGAGAGAAAACAAACCATTTCAAGATCTTCTTTGAGCTAGCTCTTGCCATTAGAGGACCCTACAAGTAAGCTCTCTCCCTAATCTCTTAGATATGTGTTCTTCTAGTCCTTGAGAAGCTCCATTTTCACTATTGTGAACTCTCTCTTCCTATTTCTTTGTTTGACCAATTTTTGGGTGTGTTTCGAGGGTTTTTGTAAAGATTGTGACCTTTCGCTTGAATAGCTTGTTTAGAGCTTGGATTGCTTGTTAGAGACCTTGAGGCAAGTGGATGATTGGATATTTTGAGCTTTTATTGATTTTAATGAAATGCATTGATGATTTCAATATACATTTCATACTATTATGGATTTGCATTGATTTGAAATAAATGTACATTGATGAGTCTTATTAGTTCATTTAATGTTTTGGAAATATGGTTGTTAGCATTTCATTTATTGCTTGATTGAAGTTTAAATGATTCCTTGTGATCGTGGATTGTTCTCTTCTCTTTGTGGTTGAATGTGATGGAGGAGAAGAAGGTGTTTTGATTGATGATTACGGAAATGTTGATGTGGAGTTTGAATGATGTTAGAAAGGAGTTGTGGAGCCTCATATGTTGGAGTGAAAATGTAACTCATATGAGTTGTAAGAAGTGGAAAGGAAAGGGAGCAGAACTGTCCCGGAACCCATTTCTGGGCAGTTTGCTCGAGCGAACCTGATGGTCGCTCGAGCGAAGTGTCCAGAACAGGCTCCGAACCATTCCAGTAAATAGTTCGCTCGAGCGAACCCTTCTTCACTCGAGCGAACATTCCCAGGATCACATTAGAGCTCTCACAGAACCTTGATAGTTCGAGCGAACTATTTGTTTGCTTAAGCCAACAGGTTCGCTCGAGCGAACCCCTTATTCGCTCGAGCGAACTCTCCCCAGATCCTTACAGAACCTCGTTAGTTCGAGCGAATTTGTAGTTCGCTTGAGCCAACATGTTCGCTCGAGCGAACCTCCCAGAAAGCCATTTCAGAGAGCTTGTCGCTCAAGCGAACTTCTTGTCCGCTCGAGCGCCCAGCATTGTTCACCTGGGACTATTCTGTGAGTAAAAATGAAATGTTTATACGATTGAGAGGTGTTTGTTGAGAACCCTATTGTGCTGGGAAAACTTTGTAACTGTTGTTTAGTACCCATTTGAAAAGAGATCCCAAATCACAAGCTTTCATTTGAAGTTTTGAAAATCCTAAGGTGATAAAGAGCCCGGAATGTCTCCAAACTCAAGGAGTATCATTTTTTATTGAATATGACATACTGGACATTTATTCACTTTGATCGAATTTCGAATCCCGATACTTGTCCCGAACTTCATGATTTATGGTTTATCATTCCCGAAAATACTGAATTTGCAATTGTAGCATTGTGCTAGTCCCAATATGCACTCCTGTTTGAAATGATATTTCTGCCTTCGCGCGCCCCTTCCCGCCCGTTTATATATGTGCATCATATGTATTTGTACATGTCTTGATTTATGATATTTGGCCTATGAGTTGGTACCACTAAGCTTGGATAACCTTGTTGGTCTGATCCACCGACTTAGCGATCCCCCTCCTGTCTTGCCAGCTGCAGTTTGGATCCTGCTACCCGGTTATTACCGTGGTCTTGTCCCGATGCTGCAGATTGCTACTGTGGTTCCCGATGCCCGGTTCGCTACCGTAGTCATGTCCCGTATTATTATTATGTATATGTATATGTTACTTATGTTGCATCTCCTCACTTCGGTGACTGAGGTCAACATCCCGATATGCTCATGTCATTTCGGTGATAGAGGACTTAGCTTCGTGTAGTTGCCATATTGCTTGTTTCCCGAATTCCTTAGATACCTTAATTGTTTTAAATTGCATATATGATTTGAATAGATGATCCTTTTGTTTTATGAAATTTATTGTTTTAACAGGTTTAAATATTTTCGAAGGTAATTTCAATTGTTGTATTATCTTTTCACCCACCTGCCAAACCGTCGTGTTTGACCCTTTGTTTTGGTACTTAGGTCCTGTTGTCGGTTATCACGAGGAGGAGCACGAGGAGGTTGTCGGAGAACCGCAACGTCTAGTTCAGTGGCACGCTGATGATGTTGTTTAGACATTCGGGTGTTGGAGTTACGTAACAGTTTGGGTTAGGAATTAACCATTCTTTTGGGAACTTGATATTTTGTTTATATTGGCCTTTGTTGGCCTCTATTTTTAGGGTAATGTAATTAAATGATCTAGATGTAAACTTTAACTTTTTTTTGGGAAACAGCTAATGATCATTGCTCATTTTGATACTGGGTTTAAATATGATTTGATCGTGTTATTGTGGACATGAATGTATGAATTAGATTTGCTATACGCTTCCGCACTTAAAAGAAATATTCATGTTGATGTGATATCCATACTGCGGACACCTGTGGGAAATCGTGTGTACGAGTGGCATCTTTGATGGACTTGTATACGTTTTGATTTAAATTAATTCATAATATTGGATTGTAACTTTCATCATTCTTCTTCATAATTTTTTTTTGTCCCGATCCCGGATTAGGCCCGCCCGCTTGGGGACCCGGTCCGGGGTCGCGACATATACTAAATCAAGCATTCATTCATAAATAGAAAGTGCTAAAAATAGAAACTAATTATCTCCTCCACATGGCCTTAGCGGAATCGACTTCTTGGACTTTTAGACTTTCCAAAACTTTGTGATTCCTAAAATTCTTTAGGCATCTCCAAAACCTTTTGGGTAATCTTCAAACTCTTTGATTTGGTGTCCAACATCACTTTCCTTCTTTGTCTTGTACATCACCAAAATAGAAAATTACATGAATTCCTATGCCTCGATGATGAGACTTACATGGTAATTTAAACATGGAAATAAAAGGGCTATAGGGAAATTCACCATGCCTTGCCCTTTCACGAAAAACCAAGGAAACCATAATGCCCTTTACAGTTAGCCTCAAATAAACCAACAATCATAGATAAAAAGTAAAAGACTTATGGGCCATATGGAGAGGACATTACTACCTGTAAGGTTAGTATCTCATACAGCTAGACATCACACAAATAACTAGGTTGCCAAATCATAATGGAAAGACATGATGACAAACAAAAATTTGGATAAAAGACCAGAACCTTTTTACCTTGGTTCGGCTAGCCGAAATAGCTTATTCGGCTAGCCGAAGACCCGAATTGGTCTTCGGCTAGCCGAATGGACCAGTTCGGCTGGCCAAATTCACGAACGCAAAAATTTGGGTTTTTCTAGATTGGCTTCCTGCTGATCCCAAACGATTCCTAATGATCCCAAATACCTTCTAATGGCTTCCTACCATCCTTGCATCATAATTAAACCCTTTTGTGACTTTCCAAACATGGATCTACTACAAAAAGTAAGCAAATCCAATCAAAATTAATCCGTACATAGCCCTAGGTGTAAGACCCCGACCCGAGTGATCTCGATTAGTGTTGATTAAGTTGCGTGTTAGTCTTGATTTGGTTTAGTGGATTTTGGTTTGGTTTAGTTTAGAATAGCTTTGAAATAGCTTTGGGGATTTTGAGTGCCTTTGGAATTAGTGGGGCCCTTTGGGGGTTCCTTGTTTATGACTTTACATGTACTTGAGGTTTTATCTTGGTTTTCTTGATTTGCATTTTATCCCGTCTTGTTTATCTCGTTATTGCCTTCAACTTTCATGTTGATCCCGTTCCCGTTCGAAACCCCGAAACTTGACTTTTCTAGCTTCTAGGGCAAAACAGTACTTTTACACCAAATCTGTACCAAATTAGTGTTATTCCCAAAACCCGCGAAACATATACTTTTTAGAAACTAGATATTTCGACGATCATTTCTTCCTTCTTCGTCGATTTCATCCGAAGTCCCGAAAACCACTATTTCAGCCCAACAAGGTTCTAGTTGGTGGAGCCCACTTGTGTAGCTTATAAAAGAGAGCTCATCTCCCTCCTTTTCTCTTTTTCCAGCAATTTCCTTGAGCCTAGGGTTTCCTTTCTCTTCTTCTTGCTTCTCCATCATCAAAGAACAACCAAACTTGCACCAACATCAAAAGGGATTTCATCATCTTCTTCACCACTTCAAGAGCTTTCTATTGGTACCATTTTTGAAGAAATCTCATCTCTCCAAGATCTTCATTTAGCTTGTCTTGCTCATTTGGAGCATCTATTGGTAAGCACTCTTCCTAATCTTCTAGATTAGTGTTCTTCTAGCCTTAGAGAAGCTACATTTTCATTATTGAAAGCTTTCTCTTCTCCTTCATTGTTTTGACCCATTTTAGGGTTTGTTTTGGGGGTTTTTGTAGAGATTGTGTTCTTGACTTGCAAGGTTGCTTAGAAACTTGATTTCCCTTGATTTAAGACTTAAGGCAAGTGGATGATTTGATACTTTTATCTTTGAATGAGTTTTGATGAAATGCATTTATATTTTCACCTAATATTTTGGGATATTAATGACTTGTTTAGATTTGAAATAAACGCTTATATTGGCTCTTGATAGCCTGTTTTATTCATGTATTAGATTGCTCATCAGGTTTATGAAAGGAAAGGAAAAGATTGGAAAAATTGGAAGAACCACTGAACTGCTGTAATAGAACCTGGGTTCTGTTACGCAGTTCACGCGGTCGACCGGCCAAGGGGCGCGGTCGACCGGGGACACTGGAATAGGTCCCCCAGTTGGAAGACCTGCTGCACTGCGGGATTCTCTGTTCCGCAGTTCACGCGGTCGACCGGCCAAGGGGCGCGGTCGACCGGCCACACAGAGGTCAGGCTCTCTGGAGCCTGACCAAAACACTATTCACCCATTTTAAGTTACAACTCCCGGTCGACCTGGCCCATGGCCGGTCGATCGAGCCCCCTGTGTACGCGGTCGACCGGCCAAGGGCCAGGTCGACTGGCCCAACTGGAAAACCTGCTGAAAAATGGACTTTTGCCCTATGATTAGATGGACTTTAAATGGAACTTAGTGACCCTTTTGTGGACCCGTTTGACTTCTTTTGAGGCTGGTTGAACCGACATTTCCTCATGGTTAATCCGGTTGTATCGGTACTTAACCTAATTCAATCTTGAACGGTACGGAACGACGGGATATCCTTTCTTTTATCTAAACGCGAAATTGGTTTGTTTGGGTATCGCGAATCCGTTTTCCTTTCGATGACTGAGTAGGTTGTAAGGTACTACTAGATTAACATTGTGCTTAGGATCCCATCTCTATTATGTTTTGTTTATTTAAAATTCGATTAGGGTTTGAATACATAAGGTGCATAAAGAGCCCGGAATGTCTCCAAACTCAAGGAGTACCAAGTGATCATTACAATCGACATACGGGGTCCTCATTCACTTGATTTACATCGAATCCCGACACTTGTCCCGAATTTCAAGAAATGTGATTTATCATTCCCGAAAACATTGAATTTGCAACTAGAGCTTTTGCTAGCCCCGATATGCACTTCCCATTTGAAAATGAAATTAGTGCTTTTGAGCACCCCGTCCAGCTCGTTTATTTCAGTGCATTACATATGATTCGTACATGTCTTGTTTTACATGATTTGACCTATGAGTCGGCACCACTAAGCTTGGCTTTCCTTGCCGGTTTGATCTACCGACTTGGAGACCCTTTCCCGTCCCGCCAGCTGCAGTTTGGATCCCGCTACCCGGTTATTGCCGTGGTCTTGTCCCGATACCCGGTTCCCTACCGCGGTCCCGTCCCGTATTATATTATGTATATGTATATGTTACTTATGTTGCATCTCCTCACTTCGGTGACTGAGACAATATCCCGATATGCTCATGTCACTTCGGTGATAGAGGACTTAGCTATGTGTGGTTGCCATCTTGTCTGTTTCCCGTTTCCTTGGATACCTTACATGTTTTATATTGCATATGCATTTGAACAAATGTTTCTCTTGTTTTATTAAGCTATTGCTTTGACAAGTTTAAATGTTTTACAAGGTATTTTCTTTATTGTTATGTCTTTTCACCCGTTTGCCAAACCGTTGTGTTTGACCCTTTGCTTTGGTACTCAGGTCCCGTTATTGGTCTCCTCGAGGAAGAGCTTGAGGAGGCGGTCGGCGAACCGCAACGATTAGTAGAGTGGCACGCTGATGATGTCGTTTAGACATTCGGGTGCTTGAGTTGCGAAACATTTTGGGGGATAGAAACTAACCATTCTTTTGGTGAACTTGTGACTTTATTCATATTGGCCTTTGTTGGCCTCTATTTTTGGGAACAATGTAATTAAACTATATTGATGTAAACCTTAACTTTCTTTTGGGGGTTATAGCTTTAATGATCATTGCTCATTTTGATACTAGTATGAAACATGCGTTAACCTTGTTATCTTGGACATGAATGTATGAAATAGATTTGCTACACGCTTCCGCACATAAAAGAAATATTCATGTTGATGTGATATCCTCACCGCGGACACCTGTGGGAAATCGCGTGTACGAGTGGTACTCTTTGGTAGACTCGTATACGTTTTGTTTTGGATTTAATTTAATTCATACATACATTATCACAAGCAGTAATTAGTTCCCGATCCCGGATCAGGCCCGCCTCGTCTCGGGGGACCCGGTCCGGGGTCACGACACTAGGTCTATCATCTTTGCATCTTATGCAAAGATTAGATCTAGATAACTAATCTAACATGATTAGAGATGAGGTATTACTCTGATACCAATTGTTGGAAATAGGTGGGCTTAGTGGATAGGTTTCAAAACTTTTGACCCACTTGATATAGGGATCAATTATCCATAAGGCTTCAATCCCAATGCAGGATCCAACCCTCAAACTAATCAATCAAGATCAGTAGAAAAACTATCTCTAAGAGAGAAAATAGTATCACCATGCAACCACAATAAATCTACAACATACAAGGAGTAGGTTTTACCTTGGGAGCTTGGTAGTGATCTAATGGAGAAGTAGATAACTCGTTTGATCAAGAACTCTTCTTTAAAGAAAATTCAAATCTCCGAGACCTAATCATCTTCAACGCTATGTCCCGAATCAGATCTATTTTCTCAAGAAGATGGGTGGGATCTCCAAAAGAAAACAACTAGAAACTCTTAAGGAATCTGGAAGAGAAACTAGAACAGGAAGAGGAGATGGGGCGTGTGCAACAACTTGCACTAGTGCTGGGCGTGTGGCTTCTTGGAATAGTGGGTGGACGTCCAAGCCCCCTTCTCCTCCTTTTATAGCTTCCTCTTTACCTACAAAAATAGAAGTCTCATTTCCATAACAATTAGTAACTTACAAATTAGAAGTCTCACTTCAAATATGATTAGTAACTTTCTATTTCCTTTCTTTTTAGAATTCAAGTAGAATTGGTAACTTTCAAATAACTTGGGCTAGCATGAAGACCATTAGGAATTCCATAGAAAGCTAGCTCCAACTGAGACAACACGATCCCATATCTCATGTGCAATCCGGGCCCATAGTTAATAGCAAATAACTGCACTATATAAATGCAATTGCACTCCAATCTTAGCAATAAATTACAAAAAAGACCCTATACTTCCCTATTACCAAAAGTAGGCCCCTCAATCTATATCCATGGATCAATTGGACCTGTCCACCAAATTGAATCCATATCTTATTATCCTTGAACCCCAATTAATTATAGTGATCATCAGTACCTATCCAATTAACTCTTGGGTGCGCACTTACCAATGATAATTCCATTAATTGGCACAAGGGGATAATTAGGATAGATTTCATCTTGACCATTGAATGTTCCCACAGTCCTACTACCACGTACCCAAGACACCGAGTTGTTGACCTACAATTGGCCACACTCATTGGTGATTCAAAGCAAATGAATAAACAGAAACTTGAGTTCAATAATGTCTTAGGATTATGAGCCTATTGCTAGGGAATTATGAGAGTTAACCTTAAAGTGTACATAAGGCGCTTTTCATAGTCCTTCAATACATCCAATGTACCAGCACCATGATCTAGAATCTTATATTCTGATGATCAAGACAAATCAAACTATCTCATAGTGATCAAAGTGCTGCAACCTTGTTAGATGAGATGCCCAATCTCATCACTGGTTGTGAAGATATTTAAGTATAAGATTTGTGACACATGTCTCCAGTGGGCATCTCATCACTAGTTGTGAAGATATTTAAGTATAAGATTTGTGACACATGTCTCCAGTATGTGGATCTCATCCATACACTTGTATTACATCTCGTATACTTGTGGACTCCAATTCATCTCATGAACCATCATGTCATTCATATTGATTATGTGTGAGAAAGTAATAAAACACCATTCATCTCATGAAAGGAGAACATAATTATATTGATAAATAAAGAAATTAATCAGTTTATTACATCATCTAATGGATTGAGACCATATAAACTAACAATATGTACCATCTTTAAAGCGGAATTTAATTTCAGTTTCTAGTTTGGTGAGTAAAAGTCATTCTATTATTTTTGTACTGAAGTTGTCATAAAGAGGAAGGGTACTTTTATATGTTCTGGCAAGGTAATCAATGGCTTTTATTTGTTAACTCCCACAATGTATGAGATACATGACACCGAAATAATTAATAGACCATCATTAAAGAGGAAGTCACATCTCATCTAATCCAACAAAGCTTTGGCACCTGAGTCTAGGTCATATAAACCTAAACAGGATTGACAGGCTAGTGAAAGATGGTATCTTGCCTTCATTGGTAATGGAACCAATGCATGTCTGCGAGTCCTATCTAGAAGGCAAAATGACCAAAAAACTCTTTTCATGTAAGGGCAATAGGGCTAAAGATTTATTGGAGTTAGTGCATACTGATGTGTGTGGACCCATAAATGTTAGAGCGAGAGGAGGATATGAGTACTTCATCACTTTCACAGATGATTACTCAAGATATGGATACATATACTTTATGCACAGCAAGTCCGAGACTTTTGAAAAGTTCGAAGAGTCTCAAACGGAAGCGGAAAAACAATTAGGTAAAAGTATCAAGACTCTTTGATCAGATCGAAGAGGCGAATATCTCTACACTGATTTTATGGGATACTTATCAGAGAATGAGATTTTATCCCAGTTGTCTGCTCCTGGTATGCCTCAATAGAACATCGTACGGAAAGATGGAACCGTACCCTTTTAGATATGTTCAGGTCTATGTTGAGTTCCTCAGGGTTACCTATATCCTTTTGAGGACATGCTTTGGATAATGCAACATACATATTAAATCCCTTACCATCTAAGTCTGTTACTAAGACTCCCCAGGAGTTGTGGTCCGGGCGAGAAAGCCTAGTCTACAACATTTACATATTTGGGGTTGTCCGGCACACGTGCTGAAGGTTAAGACGAATAAATTGGAATCAAAGTCGGAAGTATGTACTCTACAGGGTATTCCAAAGGAACTAAAGGTTGATTATTCTATAATTTCAGAGAGTAGAAAGTGCTCGTTGGCACCAATCCGGTTTTTCTGGAGGAAGATTATATGATTGACCGAGAATCTTTAGATAAGGTTATCTTGAAAGAAATTCAAGAGCAAACAATTCCAAATCCAAGTGTGACCGAACTAAAAGAGAATTCACCCATACCTGACCCTGCAGTAACACCTGTGCCTCGTTGTAGTGGTAGAATTGTCAGCCCCATGATAGTGGTAGAGCTGGATCAAGATCCCTATAACTATGATGAAGCAATCAATGACGTAGATTCAGGATGTTGGCAAGATGCTATGAAAGCCGAGATGGAGTCTATGTACTCCAATCAAGTCGGGACACTTGTGGACTTGCCTACCAATATTAAACCTATTGGGTGCAAGTGGGTCTACAAGAGAAAAGAAGGACCAGATGGAAGAGTTGAGACCTTTAAGGCCAGGCTTATTGCGAAAGGATATACTCAAAAAGAGGGTATCAATTATGAGAAAACCTTCTCGCCAGTAGCCATTCTCAAATCCAACCGGAAATTCTTATCCATTGCGGCTCATCTCGATATAAGATTTGGCAAATGGATGTCAAGACGACATTTCTCAACGGCCATCTTGAGAAAGACATCTATATAATCCAGCTAGACGGTTTTGTAGCTAATAACCAAAGGTAAAGAGTTTGCAAGCTGCAAAAGTCCATTTATGGATTGAAGCAGGCATCCCGGAGCTGGAACATCCATTTTGACCAAGTAATCAAGTCATTTGGTCTTTTCAGAATCTGGATGAGTCACGTGTGTACATGAAAAGTGAAGGAGGCAGGGTAGTTTTTCTGGTTTTATATGTCGATGACATCCTTCTCCTTAAGAGTGACATAGGAATGTTGTCAACGGTAAAAGTTTGGTTGGCTAAAACTTTTGATATGAAGGACTTAGGAGAAGCTAGCTACATCCTAGGGATCAAACTCCATTGAGACTGGAAAAATATGATGATTGGCTTATCGCAACCTGTGTAAATAGATAAGGTGCCGGTACAGTTTGCTATGTAGGATTCCAAGAAGGGTATCATAGCTTTCAGGCATGGAATGCACCTTTCCAAGGATCGGTGTCCCAAGACACCTAAGGAAAAGAAGCAAATGAGAGCAATACCATACGCTTCGGCTGTTGGTAGCCTCATGTATGCTCTGCTTTGTACTAGACCAGATATCTGTCACGCAGTGGGCCTAGTCAGCAGATATCAATCTAACTCAGGTCCTGACCATTGGACTGCTGTAAAATGTATTCTTAGATACTTGAGAAGGACTGGAGATTATACGTTGATTTACGGCAGTGATGAGTTGATTTCAATCAGATACACGAATTCTGACTTCATGTCAAATAAGGATTCCAGGAAATCAACCTCCGGTTATGTGTTTATGCTTGGCGGCGGAGCTATCAGCTGGAGAAGTATTAAACAGGAATGTACTGCTGATTCCACCTCGGATGCTGAATATGTAGTGGCCTGTGAAGCAGCTAAGGAAACAGTATGGCTTAAAAGATTAATTCTGGAACTTGGAGTGGTACCTTTGGTGCGACAGCCACTCACAATTTTCTGTGACAGCGGCGGGGCAGTCACTCAGTCCAAAGAACCCAGGAGCCATAAAAACCAAAAGCAGGTACAAAAGAAGTATCACTTGGTTAAAGAGATTGTGCAGAGAGGTGATATTGCAATCACAAAGATAACCTCTGTAGACAATCTGACAAATCCCTTTACTAAGCCACTTGGTTAGAGAGATTGTGCAGAGAGGTGATATTGCAATCACAAAGATAACCTCTGTAGACAATCTGACAGATCCCTTTACTAAGCCTTTAACCACTAAAGTCTTTGAGCAGCATGTAAACGGGATGGGCATGAAATGCAACCCTGACTGACATTAAGCCCAAGTGGGAGATTGTTAGATTATATGGTCTCAATCCATAAGATGATGTAATAAATTGATTTATCCCTTTATTTAGTAATATAATCATGCTTTTCTTTCATGAGATGATTGTTGTTCTATTACTTACTTGCACATAACCAATACGAATGACATGATCGTTCAAGAGATGAACCGAAATCCGCAAGTATATTAGTTGTAATACATGTGTATGGATGATATCCATATATGGGAGACATATGTCTCAAATCTTATACTTAAATAGCTTCACAACCAATGATGAAATTGGGCATCTCATCCAACAAAGTTGCAACATTATGATCACTATGAGATAGTGTGATTTGTCTCAATCACCAGAGTGTAAGACTCTGGATCATCATGCGAGTACATTGGATGTATTGAATGACCATGAGAAGCACCTTATGAAATACTATCTTTACTTTAAGGTCTACTCTCATATTGCCCTTGCAATAAGCTCATAATCCTGAGACATTAATGGACTGAAGTTTCTGTCTAGTTTTGAGTCACCAATGAGTGAGGCCAATTGTAGGTCAACACCTCCGTGTCTTAGGTACGTGGTAGTAAGATTGTGTGAACATTCAATGGTCGAGATGGAATCTATCCTCATTATCCCCTTGTGCCAATTAATGGATTTATCATTGGTAAGTGCACACTCATCCCAATTAAGAGTTAATTCGATAGGTACTTATAAACAATATAATTGATTGGGTCTCATGGATAATAAGATATGGATCCAAATTGGTGGACAGGTCCAATTGATCCATGGATATAGATGGAGGGGCTCATTTGTGGTCATATGGAAGTTTAGGGTATTTATGTAATTTATTCTTAAGATTGGAGTTCTGTTGCATTTATATAGTAGAGTTATTTGCAATTAACTATGAGCCCGGATTGCACATGAGATGTGGGATCGGGGTGTCCCAGTTGGAGCCAGCTTTCTATGTAATCCCTAGTGGTCCACATGTTAACCCAAATAATTAGATCATTACTAATTCTACTTGAACTCAAAAGGAAAGGAAATAGAAAATTACTAATTATTGTGGAAGTGTGACTTCTAATAATAATTAGAAAGAAGAAAGTTGCTACCTATATTGGAAGTGAGACTTCTAAGAATTAGTAAGTAGAGGAGGTTGCTTATACTATATAAGGGGAAGAGGCCTTGGACGTCCATCATCTTATTCCCCATTGGAATTCATGCCCAACCCCAAGTGCAAGTGTTGCATGCCTTCTCCTCCATTCTCTCTTATAGTTTCTCTTCTGGTTTGCTTTTAAGGTTCTAGTTGTTTTCTTTTGGAGATCCTACCATTCTCCTTGAGGAAAAAGATCATAAGCGGGTCATAGCGTGGAAGACAATAAGGTCTAGGAGATCTCTATTGTTTTTTTAGAAAGTGTTCTTCATCTTTGAGAGTGATCTTCTCCTCCATTAGAGCACAACCAAGCTTCAAATGTATAATTTATTTCCATGTATGTTGTAGATTTTATGGTTGCTTGTTGTCTGTAATTTTCTATCTTAGAGATAGATTTCTACGTAGCCTTATGGATAGTTGATCTCTGCATCAAGTGGGTCAAAAGTTTTTGAAACCTATCAACGATGCCTACCTACTTCCAACACTTCCAACAGGAACTTCTAGATATCGGAGAATCGGATACTCATTTGCAAGCATACTATTAAGAGAGAGAGAGCGAGAGCAAGAGAAATGGTTGGAGAGGATCCGGACCATCCATCGAACTCTCTGAATCTGATAACCAAATAATATTGAACAACTTCACCAAGATCTTGCTATGGACATTCAAACGATGACTTCCTTTTTTTCACAATTTCGAATGAGAAAAACGAGAAAGAGCACTCACCGGCCGGTCCGAGAAATCACCCAGCAGAACTTTGAAGAACAGACTGTTTAGGAAAATTCCTCCCAACATATTCCCGTACATATCACAGACCGTAGCAAACGATTCGTAACAGAAGATGGCGATATTCAAAATCCCTTAAATAATTCCTCAAGTAGGGGAGATAGAAGAGATAGATATTGTGAGAAACTCCCAAACAAAAGAAGAAGAGAAGAAGCGATCTTAATTGGGTTATTGATGACAACTGATGGGTCAGGCCCAAGTGACTCGGTCCACGATGGTGGGTCAGGCCCAAGTGACCCGAGTCCGTGATAAGTCCAGGTCCAAATCCACTTATTAAAGGCCGGGTCCAGATCCGCTAAGTGACGAAGTCAGAGCAGCCGCGTCGTTCCTTTAACCCGCTTTTACCAGGTCCTGCAGAGGAGATCCTACCTGCCTCGTCTGTTGAGGGCAGTTCGAAGACTCCGCCAGAATGGAGCGCCCGTTGCTGAAGAGTCGTCCCCATCTGTTAGGGGAAGACTATAAATCAAAGAGCCCAACCAGCATTGGGGGGCAAGTAAATTCTATCAGTATTTGCACTCTTATTGTATTCTCCCAACCTGTAATCCCTACATTGGAGAAGTAAAATCATCAGTTTGGAGTGGACGTAGGTCACAGTGACTGAACCACCATAAATTATCTCTCTCTCCTTTAATTTTTACATTAATTACTCTTTACTTGACCGATGGTGTCCGAAAACACTTTTTGGCATCATCAGTTTGGCGCCGTCTGTGGGAATGAACTAACTTCTCACTTCATTTTCAAAATTATGGTGACCACTACTAGATCAACGAGACGACAAGAGGACAATCCCAAGCGAGAGGGCGAGGATGATCCTCCACCGAATAATCCTCCTCCAAACGCTACCGCTCCTGATCCCACTCCTCAACAAATGTTGGCGACAATGCAGCAGCTGGTAACCCAAAACCAGCAGATCCTACAGCTCATACTCGTGAGGCAAGGAGGAGTGCAACTTGGAGGAGCACCGCAAGGAGCGCCTCGCCAGGGACATCCAACAGCTCCTCGCAGGGGAGCGCCTCGCCCGGGCGGCCATCAACATGGCACCCAGGGCCTGGGCACCCACCCCTATGGCGCAGGAGTTCAACATGGCGCTCAGGGAGTTCCCCATGGTGCCCCTCTTGGAGTACTATTGGTCGACCCTCAAGGTCGCGCCCATCACGGAGTTCCTCCGCCCCTCGGAGGAGCCCAGCTTGGAGGACCCCCACCTCCAGGTGGAGCGAATCATGACGGGCTTTCACCTCCTCCCTCGATTTCTAATGGGGAGGAACCTCATTTCCAAGAGGAGGAGAGCGAAAACCAAAGCATAGAGGTGGGAAGTCACTTCTACGATCGATCCAGGGAACCCAGCAATCACTGGGAGGAAAAAATCAAAGAAATGCAAGATCAACTGGGCAATGTCTTCAACGCCATAAGGGCGCAGGCACCGGAGACTGTAGATTATTTGGTCGGGCGAATGGATACACCGTTCAAGCCCGACGTGGTGAACTACTCACTCCCTCAGAAGTTCAAGATGCCATCCGTGGAGACCTTCGATGGAAGGAAAGATCCATTGGACCACCTAGAGACGTACAAAACCAAAATGCAGCTGCATAATATCCCTGACGAGATAATGTGCAGGGCGTTCCCAACTACATTGAAGGGTTCTGCTCGGCAATGGTTTGCCAACCTCGGCCCATCATCCATCGCCACCTTTGGAGAGTTGAGCAAGTCGTTCGTCTCGCACTTTATCGGAGGGCGCCGCCACCAGAAGCCTGCCACACACCTGCTCGGCATAAAGCATGACAAGAATGAGAGCCTCAGGAGTTACCTCACTAGTTTTAACGAGGAGGTACTTCAGGTCGAAGAGCCTGACAACAAAGTGTCTATGACAGTCTTTCTGGGAGGCCTCCGCTCATCAAGTTTCCTCTTCTCGGTGATGAAGCGCCCGCCAAAGAGCTTTCCAGAACTGCTGACGAAAGCCCAGAAGTATATGAATGCTAAAGACATCACAAGGGCCAGGCGAGGAGAGTCCTCCAGACCAGAGGGCAAGGGAAAGGAGCGGGACAGAGATGAAAAGAAGGAAACAAGCAATAAGCAAAGCAGGACTGAGAGGGTACCTGTCAGGGACCGACTCGGTCCTGCCCCGCAGAGAGATAGACAAGTGTTCACTCCTCTCAATGCCACTGTTGAGCACATCTTATTCCAAATACAAGATGACCCTGCTATAAAATGGCCTGGGAAGATGAAGTCTCCTCCGAACCGCCGAAACCCGACCAAGTATTGTCGCTTCCATCGCGACCATGGCCATGACACTGATGACTGTTATGACCTCAAGCGGCAGATTGAGGATCTCATTCAGCATGGCCACCTGCGCCAGTATGTTGTTGGTAGGGGGCAAGCACTGCCACCACCACCACCTCGCAATCTGGAGGACCAGAAACCAATCGGGGAGATCCGAACCATCTCGGGAGGAATGGCAGAATCACTCTTGGCCATGAAGGCCCACGTCAGAAAGGCAAGGCATCCTGATGAGGTAAGCCCGTCCAAGGCGCCTAGGCTAGGCACTAGCGAAGTCATATCCTTTTCAGATAAGGATTTAGAAGGGATCCAACACCCCCCATGATGACCCTCTGGTGGTCACAATGACCGTCGCCAATTTTCAGGTACACAGAATCTTGGTACACAGTAGTAGCTCTGCAGATATCCTATTTGCAGAAGCTTATGATAAGCTGAAACTGGGCCGGGAGAGGCTGCAGCCTGTCAAATCCCCCCTCATCGGCTTTTCAGGAGAGAAAGTGTATCCCTTAGGGGCAATCACACTTCCAATCACAGCTGGAGCGGCACCCCGAAGTTCCACTACAATGGTCAACTTCCTGGTGATAGATTGCCCCTCAGCCTATAACATCATACTGGGACGGCCTACTCTTAATGCATTAAGAGCCGTTCTCTCCACCTACCATCTCATCCTCCATTTCCCAACCCCAAATGGAATCGGGGAAGTAAAGGGGGACCAGGTAGCAGCAAGAGAATGCTACGTCTCCTCAATGAAGGCCAAGAAAACGCAGGAGGTGTTGCAAGTTGAAGTCTTGGACCCGAGAGACGAGGCCACTACAGAAAGGGGAGAACCAGTTGAAGCACTCACCCCTATGGTCTTAAATGAAGACCTCCATGATAGAAGAGTATACATTGGCTCTTCTCTTCCTAAGGATCTGGTCCGCCGCTTGACCAACTTTCTAAAGAATAACATGGACATCTTCGCATGGTCACATGCGGATCTTGAAGGGATTGATCCTGAAGTCGCCACTCACCGCCTCAATGTTGACCCCCGCCACAAGCCTATCCGACAAAAGCTACGAGGCGCCTCCACTGAAAGGGCCCAAGCAATGGACAAGGAGGTCGGGAAGCTAATAGAGAATGGAGCTGTCAGGGAGGTAGCATACTCTGAATGGCTCTCGAATGTCGTGATGGTGACAAAGGCGAATGGGAAGTGGCGCCTATGTGTCGACTTCACTGACCTTAACAAGGCATGCCCAAAGGACTGCTTCCCGTTGCCTAGGATTGATCTCCTCATCGACGCCACAGCAGGACATGAACTCCTCTCCTTCCTGGATGCTTATTCTGGATACAACCAGATTAGCATGCATCCCCTAGATCAAGAGAAGACGTCGTTCATCACCCCGAAGGGAACCTATTGCTACAGGGTCATGCCTTTCGGGTTGAAAAATGCAGGTGCAACCTACCAACGCCTAGTGAACAAAATGCTTCACTCACAGATTGGGCGGACCATAGAGGTTTATGTGGACGACATGTTGGTGAAGAGCCTCGACGCCGCAGATCACATCGACCATCTCCAAGAAACTTTCAGTATTCTGAGGCTCTATCGCATGAAGTTGAATCCTGAGAAGTGTGCTTTCGGTGTGGGGTCGGGGAAATTCTTGGGCTTCATGGTCAACCAGAGGGGAATAGAGGCAAACCCTGATAAAATCAAGGCTATACTGGACATGAGGTCGCCCACTTCCACCAAGGAGCTGCAGCGCCTCAATGGAAGGGTTGCAGCACTTAACAGATTTGTTTCCAAGTCTGCAGACAAGTGCTTGCCTTTTTTCAAAATCCTCAGGAAAACTTTCGAGTGGGGACCCGAGGCTGAAGAGGCATTCCAGAAGCTTAAAGCCTACTTGGCCGCTCCCCCTCTTCTTTCACATGCTGCACCCGGCGAGGTGTTACATTTGTATCTCTCTGCTTCTCCCTCGGCAGTCAGTTCTGTCCTCATCAGAAATCATAATGGAGTGCAAAAACCCATCTATTATGTAAGCAAAGCATACAGAGGGGCAGAGCCCAGATACTCGGAGTTGGAAAAACTGGCGCTCGCCCTCATCTCGACGGCAAGTCAGCTGCGACATTATTTTCAGAGCCATACAATTGTTGTAGTTACTGATCAGCCTCTGAAGAGAATACTTGGAAAGCCGGACGTATCCGGGAGACTTGTCAAGTGGGCAGTAGAACTAGGCGAGTTCGATGTCCAATACTAGCCAGGGGTCGCCATCAAAGCACAGGCTCTGGCCGACTTTGTAGCTGAATTTACATACTCCGTCAACCCCGGCGCCCAAGTCAATATGCCACCTACCGAAGATATCCAGAGGGGCATCTAGGGCTCCCAGCCTTTTCCACACTCCAAGGCCCCGGACACACAACACCCCCTGGGCGCCCAGGAGACCTCCCCCTCAGGCCTGGGTGCCCAAGGGACCTCCTCCTCAGGCGCCCAGAGCCCCTTGGGCGCCCAGGAGGCCTCCCCCTCAGGCCTGAGCGCCCAGGGGACCTCCTCCTCAGGCGCCCAAAGCCTCCTGGGCGCCCAGGAGGCTTCTGCCTCAAGCTTGGGCGCCCAGGGGACCTCCTCCTCAGGCGCCCAGAGCCCCCTGGGCGCCCAGGAGGCCTCCCCCTCAGGCCTGGGGGCCCAGGGCACCTGCTCCTGAGACACCCAAAGCCCCTTGGGTGCCCAGGCTCTTTCGGGTACCTAGGAGACCTCCTCAGCAAACGCCAGAAACTCGTTGCGCGTCCAGCCTCATCCAGGCGATCAGATTCTCTTGTCACAGCCGCTTTGGAGACTATATGTTGATGGCTAGGCAACCAGTGAAGGAAGTGGAGCTGGCTTCGTCCTAATCAGCCCTGATGGTACGCCCTTTAAGTACGCAGTGAAACTCCACTTCATTGCCTTTAACAATGAAGCAGATTATGAGGCCCTCCTCTTTGGTCTGAGATTGGCGATAGAGATGGACGCCCTGTCCCTTGTTGCTTACAGTGATTCACAACTGGTGGTCAATCAGGTAAATGGGGAATTCGAAGCAAAAGAGGAAAGGATGCAGGAGTACCTTGGCATGGTGAAAGGTTGATCCCACATTTCCAATGCTTCCAGATC
This sequence comes from Camphora micrantha, assembly GCA_003546025.1. NCBI lineage: Eukaryota > Viridiplantae > Streptophyta > Magnoliopsida > Laurales > Lauraceae > Camphora > Camphora micrantha. The sequence goes on along the minus strand of QPKB01000001.1, from coordinate 38,173,850 downwards.
TGTCACATCCCTCGTGGGGAAAATATGGCAGCAGATACCCTCGCCAGGCTCGCCTCATCGTTGGAGGCCTCATCCGCCGAGCCAACATTCATTGGGCACCAGTTGGAGCCGAGTAAGTTAGATGTAAGTACTACAAACATCAACTGTGCAACGGATGAGTCAAACTGGATGACCCCCACAAGGGCGTACCTCCAAGAAGGTACAGAGCCAGATGATCCCCTCGAGGCCAAAAAACTTAGGATGAGGGCTTCAAAGTTCACTCTACTGCAAAACACGCTCTACAAAAAAGGTTACTGCTTACCTCTGCTGCGCTGCCTTTCACCTGAGGAAGCCGACTACGCCCTCCGTGAAATTCACGAAGGGATCTGCGGGAATCACTCTGGAGGGCGCTCCCTTGCCCACAAAGCACTAAGGCAAGGATTCTTTTGGCCTACCATGGTGAAGGACGCCAAAGAATTTTTCAAAAAATGCGACAAGTGTCAACACTTCGCCACTGTGCCAAGGCAGCCACCTGAGGAGCTAACTTCAATTTTAAGCCCGTGGCCTTTCTCCAAATGGGGCATTGATATCTTGGGCCCCCTTCCATTGAGCAGAGGACAGTGTAAGTTTGTTGTCATCGCCATTGACTACTTTACAAAATGGGCGGAGGCAGAACCCTTAGCAAAAATAACAGACTCAAAGGTAAAAGATTTCGTCTGGAAAAACCTAGTCTGTCGCTTTGGGATACCTCACGCCATTGTTAGTGACAATGGCAAGCAGTTTGATAACAAACTCTTCAACACCTTCTGCTCCGACCTCCATATAAAGCAGCTTCATTCCAGTCCGGTACACCCACAAGCAAATGGGCAGGCAGAAGTCATGGTAAGAATGGTCCTTTGCAACCTGAAGACAAGGCTCGAAAGAGCGAAGGGTCTTTGGGTTGACGAGCTCCCGGGAGTGTTATGGGCCTATCGCACCACGCCGAGAACTCCCACTGGGGAAACCCCTTTGTCGCGACCCCGGACCGGGCCCCCGAAGGACTGATCCGGGATCGGGACATTAGTGTGTCATGAACCAACAACATATACATTTTTATTTTAATTTCCCACAAGTGTCCGCGGTGAGGATATCACAATCATCAATTAACATTTCTTTTTCGTGCGGAAGCGTGTAGCAAATCAAATAGTCCAACTATCATTAGTCATGAAGACAATAACCACAAGTATAAATACTGTATCAGAATGAGCAATGATATATATAGCAAGTTTCCCAAGTTGTTAAAGTTAAACAAAATATCAGTTAATTACAATCCCAAAAATAGAGGCCAACAAAGGCCAATATAACCAAAGAATAACCCCCAAAGAATGGTCAAGGAGTTCCCCTCAAAATGTTACGCATCTCCAAGCAGTCAGATGTCTACATGACATCGTCAGCACGCCACTCGACTAGAGGCTGCGGCTCACCTACCGCCTCCTCTGGCTCCTCCTCAAGGAAGCCGGCAACGGGACCTGAGTACCAAAGCAAAGGATCAGACACGACGGTCTGGCAAGAGAATGAAAAGATACAACAATATACAATAGATGAAATACCTTGAAAAGCATAGAAATCTGTTTAAACAAGAACTCTAATAAAACAGATAAATCATTTGCTGTAAAACAAGTAAACAAGATAAGACATATGAGGTAACCAAGGAATCGGGAATAACAAGGTGGCAACCACAAGAAGCTAAGTCCTCTATCACTAAAGCTATAGAGCAATAACTAGGCCCTGATCTCAGTCACTCGAGGTGAGGAGAAACAGGGGATCTCATATAGATACATATACATATACAATACTATACATGACCACGGTAGCGAGCCGGGCATCGGGGACCACAGTAGCAATCTGCGGCATCGGGACAAGACCACGGTAATGACCGGGTAGCGGGATCCAAACTGCAGCTGGCGGGACAAGAGGGGGATCTCCAAGTCGGTTGATCAGACCAACAGGGTTATCCAAGCTTAGTGGTGCCGACTCATAGGTCAAATACAATCGAGACAATGCAAGCAAATCAAGTACGAATACATAATCAAACGGGCAAGACGGGGTGCTCAAGAGCACACTGACATATCATGTGGTGCAATGCACTTCAGGTCAAGTAACTGTTTCAAGTGTACAATAATACTTTCGGGAAAACCATTCATGTAATGCAAGGCTTGGAAATAGAGAAATATTATGAACTATGCTAAATCAGGAAAGACAATGATTTTAAGATCTATTTGAGTGAATAGGGGTCCCGTATGTCGATCATAGATATGAATTGGTACTCCTTGAGTTTGAAGACATTCCGGGCTCCTTATGCACTTTTACGCTTTTCAAAACTTAAAATGAGCTTATGGTTATAACTAGATGTTATGATAAGGAAATCAAGACTATAAATGGTCCATCCTAAGTATGATGTTAATTCGGAGACATCGAGCAACCTACTCAGTCATCGAAAGGAATAGAATTCGCGATAACCAAGGAAAAAGTCTTGTATTTAGATATAAAGGAGATATCGCGTCATTCCGTCCCGTTCAAGATTGAAATGAAGTGAACATCGATGTCACCCAGCCAACCGTGAGGAGCATCGGCTCAAGACATCCTCACGCATGGTCAAATGAGTCCAAAGAGGGTAGCCAAGGTTTCACCTAAAACCAAGAAAAGAAAAAAAAATATAAAAATCTACACAGGGCCCGATCGATCGGCCCAAAAACCCTTACAGTTAAAGACAGTCCGATCGATCGGTCTGCACGTCCGATCGATCGGACCTGGGCGTGCAGCAGTTCCGGGAACTTGGTTTTTTTCTCCTTTTTTTCCTTTCCTTCCAACACATGATTAACCAAAGAAAACTATGAACAAGATGACTTAATTACATGCTTCCAAGACATTAAATGAGGCTATCAAGAGGTATAAAGATCATTTATTGCAACCATGGAAAATCAATAAAGGAAATCAATGAAAGCATAAAAATCCATAAATGCTACCAAACCATTTGAAACTTAAAACATCCAACATTCACTTGCCTCAAGTCTTCAATTAATGATATTAAGCTCTAACAAGTCCTCCAAGAAAAAGGTCCAAGCTACAAGGCAAAATCCCCAAATAAAACCCTTACATGGGTCAAACAATGAAATGACAAAGAAACCTTTCAATAATGCAAATGTAGCTTCCCTAGGGCTAGAAGATTATAAATCTAGAAGATGAGAGGGATCACTTACTTGGATGACCTTCAAGTGAGAAGAACTAGTTCAAGGAAGGTCTCAATATGGGGAGATTTCTCCAAGAATAGTATCAAGGTGAAGCTTGCAAGGAGAGGAAGAGATTGGTGGTCTCCACTTTGAGTTTGGTGCAAGATTGGTGAGGATTAGAGATGAAGAAGCAAGAAGAAGGAGAGAAACTTGCTAGAAAAGCCCTAGACTCAAATGGGCTGGAACATGGAGAATGGAATGCAATGGAGGGTGAGCTCCTCTTTGTTAACAAAGGGGAGGTTGGGTCCCACAACTTAATGAACTTGGGTGGCTGATATCATCTCTTTCGGTACCTCGGATGAATTCGACGAAGAAGGAAGAAATGATCGTCGAAATATCTAGTTTCTAAAAAGTCTATGTTTCGCGGGTTTCGGGAATATCAAGTTTTGGGTACAGATTTGGTGTGCAATGACTGTTTTACCCTCAAGGCCAAGAATTCGGGTTTCGGGGCCTCGAATGGACACGGGATCAACATGAAAGTTGTAAGAATCCACAAGGTGAATGCAACGGGCCAAAAACACCATACACAACAAATCGGGAAAATCCATCAAGAAAATGCAACGCCAAAAAGGGAACCCCCAAAGGGCCCCACAAGCTACCAAAGCATTCAAAAGCCCAAAACTAGGATCAAAACTATTCCAAACCCAACTTAATCAAAAATCACCAATCAAGCTTAGCACTAACACGCAACTTAATTAGTACTAATCGGGTTCACTCGGGTCGGGGTCTTACACCCTTTCTCTCTCGCTTTCGGGACTGAGGCAGTCATCCCTGTCGAGATAGGTGTACACTCTTCAAGGGTCCATCACCATGACCCTGTCACCAACGAGGAAGGACTCCGCATCAACCTCGATTTGATAGAGGAGGCAAGGGAGATGGCTATGGTCCGTAATGCGGAGTACAAACGGCGCATGGCAAAGTACTACAACTCGAAGGTGAAGCCACGTTCCTTTCAACCGGGAGACCTAGTCCTTAAAAAGGTGATCCTTGCCACAAAGGACTCTCGAGAATGAAAGCTGGGACCAAACTGGGAGGGGCCGTACCTCATAACAGAAGTAGTAAGGCCAGGCACCTACAAAATCCAAAATTCTGAAGGAAAGGTCTTACTCCATCCATGGAACGCAGAACATTTGAAGAGGTACTATCAGTGACATTTTAAAAGAGCCAGAGTAGCCAGAGTAGTGAAGGTGTGGGGTTTAAGTTGTTTTTTGTTGTTTATACCTTTTCATTGACATTGTTCAAGCAGTAAGGAATGGAGGAATAAAACACTACATTTTGTGAGAAATAATCCTTGTATTTTTATTCAATTACCAAAAGTTAGGCTGTAAGTTGCCTTTCTAAAAAAAAAAGTACAGCAAAAGCCCCTGCCCCCTAATCACTCTCAGAGCTACCCTCTTCATCCTCATCATCATCCTCATCATCATCCCTAGCATCATAATCATCATCCTCATCGGAGCAGCCACTGCTACCATCAGGCGCCTCAGTCGGCACGAAGCCTGAAAAATCAATATCTGGAAAGGCAGTAGAGATCTTCCCCCGAAGCTCCTCGTAGCCATCAATGAAGGCATCGGCGAGACCATCCGCTAACTCCTTCTCAGCCTGAGAAGCTCTATCGTGTACCGCTTTCATCTCTGTCGCCATGACACTCTCTCTGAGCATCGCCCTCTCTCGGGTCTGTGCAAGCTCAGCCTCACTGAGTGAAGCCCTCTCACGGGCCTTCACTAGCTCAGCCTCACTGAGCGAAGCCCTCTCGCGGGCCTTCACTAGCTCAGCCTCTGCCCTGGTCGTCCTCTCGCGGGCTGCCGAGAGCTCAGCCTCTGCCCTGGTTACCCTCTCGCGGGCTGCCAAGAGCTCAGTCTCGAACCTGGTCGCCCTCTCGCGGGTCGCCGAAAGATCAGCCTCTGAAGCTCCTCTAGCAGCTTCAAGAGCGGCAATCTTCCTTCGAGCAATGGAGAGCTCATTTTGCATACTCTCATTCTCCTGCTTCAGCTGAGTGTTATGTCGGGCCCTTGACAGCAAGCAGACGGACGCAGTGGAAGCCTGGAGCAATAAGAGACACGGAAAATGAGAGTACACATAAAAAAAAAACGAAAGTCTGTAGAAAAGGAAATAGTAAGCCTTTACCTGAGCCAGACCCTCTAAGAATGAGTCAATGACCCTCTCGGTACCCAAAGCATTGATCTACGTAACCTCAGGAGGAAACACAAATCTCCCGAGCTTTTCCCGAATCACCAGCGGATTGCCCAGCATGGAAGCAACCCAAGCTAGTGCCCCTGCAGGAGCCCCCGAGCGTGAGGGACACGAATGAGTGGCAGAATATACAGTCGGAGAAGAAGACTCTGGAGCAGCAATCGTGGCGGGGGAGCTCGCTGGCTGAGGAGACGCTGCTGGAGAGGCCACCTGATGGGAACACGGCCGTGCCCCCGCTGAAAGGGTGGATGCGAGAGAGCTTGCCTTGAAAGTTACTGCTGGAGAGTTCCCCCTTGAGGTGCTGTCTATCCCCGTCGCCTTGGAAGGAGGGGCACTCCTACTCGAAGGGCGAGTCCTAGAAGGAGGGGTACTCCTACTCGAAAGGCGAGCCCCAATCATCTCTTTGTCTACTGCTACAGAAGCAAAAGTGTTACTTAGGTATGGAATATCAGGTAAATAAAAAAAAAAGCAGAAGTCAAGTACTTTTTCTTTTCACAAGAGATTTCGGAGAGGGGCCACTAGCTCCACTACTCTCTTTGGGTAAGAGAACCCCCAAGTCTTTCTCAGGACAAGCCTTCACGGCCTGCAGCTTCCATTCCTGACTCATGGAGAGCACTAGCGCCTCTACAAAAGGGCAATGGGTAAGCACATAAAAAATAAATAAATAAATAAATAAATAAAGAGAAGGAGCAGCAAGTGAATGACTTACCAAGTTTCTTGGCGTCACCCCATCGTGTCAGCACCAAAGCCTGGTCTGTCTCAGAGGTCCACTCTCCACCAATAAAGAAGAAACGAGATTTCTAACTATGGCAGTTGGAACGCAAACTCGTAAGCAACTTGCCACCCCTAGGGGTAAGATAGTACCATCCCCTATTAGGGGCCGGAGACTCAATCAGGCTGTAGGCAGCATGGAACTCCACAGGCGAAGCATCCTCGTTATGAACCCTCCTCCGTAATACAAGAAAACTGAGCATAACCCTCCAACCATTGGGTGCTAACCGCCCCGGGGTCAATGAAAAGTAATGGAGAATGCGGCAAATGGAGGAAGGCATGGGGAACCTCAGCCCGGCTTCGAGCATCTCTTCATAAATGGCAATATCGCCCGAAGAGTCATCGCAAGCGGGCTCGTCCGTTTTAGCCCGGCGACATAGAACCGTGGGAGGAATATGATAAGAAGAAGCCATCTTCAAAATTTCACTGTTAGTGTTGAACACACTAAGAATGGTGCTCACCTTGGATCCGTCGTCATCGACAACCACTTTTCCTCAATACCTTTTGCTATGAGAACGTACCGTGCCCACAACCGCGGCACCCGTATTCACCTCTCCAGACGCCTAATGGATACTGCCGCCCTCGCCCATTGTCTGCATCAAACCCATCGCAACAGCAGGCTGGGCGCCCAAGGTGGTGCCCGCCAGGCGCTGCTGTTGCTGCTGTCTCGCCAAGGGCGCCAGGGCGCTGCTGCTGCTGCCTCGCCCAACGCCGATGCTGCCCTTGCGCACCTCGCCTGCTGCGGTCATCTCGGCCGTTGCTGCAGTCATCTCGGCAGTCTCGCGTGCCGCTGCCATCTCGGTCGTTGCTACAGTCATCTCCACAGTCTCACTTGCTGCTGCCATCTCGACCGTTGCTGCGGTCATCTCGGCAATCTCGGCTGTTGATGCGGTCATCTCGGCAGTCTCGCCTGCTGCTACCATCTCGGCTGCTGCTGCAGTCATCTCAGCAGTCTCGCCTGCTGCTGTCATCTCGGCTACTGCTGCAGTCTCGCCTACTGCCGTCGTCTCGGCTGTTGTTGCGGTCATCTCGACAGTCTCGCCTGCTGCGGTCATCTCGGCTGTTGCTGCTGCCATCTCGGCTGTCGCTGCTGTCATCTCGGTAGTCTCGCCTGCTGCGGTCATCTCGGCTGTTGTTGCGGTCATCTCGACAATGTCGCCTAATGCGGTCATCTCGGCTGTTGCTGCCGCCATCACTGCTGCTGCAGCGCGGGGGCCCGCCATCCCTGCCTCTGCAACGCGGGCGACCGGGGCGCCCGCCATCACTACTGCTGCAGCGCAGGCGCCCGCCATCGCTGTTGATGCAGCGCGGGTCCCTACCCCTGCTGCGCGGGCGCCCGTCATCCCTGCCTCTGCAACGTGGGCGCCCGAGGCTCCCGCCATCACTGCTGCTGCAGCACGGGCACCCGCCATCGCTGTTGATGCAGCGCGGGTCCCCGACCCTGCTGCTGCCTCGCGGCTGCTCGCCGTGACTACCTCCATGTCGTGGCCGTGCTCCGATGTCTTCAGGCCGTCCATCTTGAAACCCATCGACTTCTGCACTCCGGAACCTGGGGTTTCCATTCTTGCAAGAAGAGATTCGATACTTGTTTGTATGGTTTTATTTCTTAGAGGGGGTTCTTATAGCCTAATAACCTATGGTTTTCAAAGAGGGAAGGAACCCTAAGCCAAAATAACTCTTCTATGAAATTCAAAGAGGGAAGGAACCCTAAACCAAAAGAACTCTTCTATGAGATTCAAAGAGGGAAGGAACCCTAAACCAAAAGAACTCTTCTATGAGATTCAAAGAGGGAAGGAACCCTGAGCAAAAAGAGACTGCCAGTGTCTGAGAAAGCTAGAAGTGCTCGGAATGAAGAAAGCCTGATATTCAAAATGCCTCACTTTCAAAGTTTCTTTTGGCGCGAGGCATTGAGGGGCAAATGATGGGTCAGGCCCAAGTGACTCGGTCCACGATGGTGGGTCAGGCCCAAGTGACCCGAGTCCGTGATAAGTCCAGGTCCAAATCCACTTATTAAAGGTCGGGTCCAGATCCGCGAAGTGACGAAGTCAGAGCAGCCGCGTCGTTCCTTTAATCCGCTTTTACCAGGTCCTGCGAAGGAGATCCTACCTACCTCGTCTGTTGAGGGCAGTTCGAAGACTCCGCCAGAATGGAGCGCCCGTTGCTGAAGAGTCGTCCCCATCTGTTAGGGGAAGACTATAAATCAAAGAGCCCAACCAGCATTGGGGGGCAAGTAAATTCTATCAGTATTTGCACTCTTATTGTATTCTCCCAACCTGTAATCCCTACATCGGAGAAGTAAAATCATCAGTTTGGAGTGGACGTAGGTCACACTGACCGAACCACTATAAATTCTCTCTCTCTCCTTCAATTTTTACATTAATTACTCTTTACTTGACCGGTGATATCCGAAAACACTTTTTGGCATCATCAACAACGAATGATGAAAGAGGATGATTGTCAGCAACTTTTTCTTCTGCACGCAATGGCCATATGATTAAATGTTCGTATCGTATTCGTCAGAGCGCGGGAATACGAGACAGAGCGAGATTAAAAACCTCTTTCGTGGATCCGTGTGCATTAGGAGTGGGGCCATCGTCGATTGATTGTGGTTTAAACAACTGATTTTTCTTTACTTTATCTGTAAATAAATTATATGTTTTGCATTCGATGTAACCGCGAATGAGTTGGGGCCGAGTGAAGACATGTCCGTACGTTAATCTATGTCTTATCCTCATCTCACACTGATTTAAGCGGGTGCGGATTCGATAAAGTTATTAAATAATACCTTTAAAAAATTATTTTATTATTTAAATTCTTAACTTAACCATTGCCCTTGCCACCCAAATGAAAATCCTAGAGACCAATGTCGATGTAACTTAATTAAACTGTCGAAGTGAGATAAGTAGCATTGTGTAAAATGGTCGCATAGGACAATGGGGATGGTGATGGATTGGGTCTAAATTAGTGACCCGCCCCAACCCCACTCCTAAATGGACTTCATTTGAATGTGGATGTGTGGGACAAGGAGGGACAAGCACACACAAAATTTGAACCCGCTTAAAACCAAACTCGGGTCAAATTTTGAAAATTCATAGCCACTTCCACAGATTTTCTATAATGTCACCATAGCAAAGTTCATAACTACCTTATCCATACACAAAATTTGAACCCGCTTCAAACCAAAATCGGGCATGTTTGGATAAATGAGGAGTGGAGTAAAATAGAGAAGATTTCACTTGAGGAGTGAAGTGGATTGAAGTTAAGGTAGAGCACTTCACTTCAATCTATTTGAATGCTTAGTGTGTATTTAAGGTTTTGAGTAGAATCCACTTTTACTCAAGGCAATGAGAGTAATTAAGGTTAAAGTAAAATTGATTACATGTGGCTGACAACAATACTTCATTTGCTGGCCAGGCTCATCCAAATAAGATAGAAAAGAAATTTTAAATTGTTAGGGCTCATTTAACTTCACTTTAGGAAAAGAATTTTTATTTTGTTATTTCTTATTTTAAAATAAAAAGAGAGTATCAACCCTGACCTGACCTGACCCTTTCACAGGTCCAGTTTCATATCATCCACCGTGAGTTGGATTGTGTTCGGAACGGGATGTATGTAAATCGGGTATTGTTCAAATCGGCCCAAACCCATACCCGATCTGATACTTGACATCTCCTATGCCAAATTGTGCTTCAATGTCGGTACCAGTTTCATGGACTTTGGATGCGATCCTTGCTAAGTGCATCAGAGTTAGTAGATGGCCGCTAATCCAAAAGGCCTCATGTAATTAGTGGTGCCTGGTGCCAGTAGCAGGCCACCAAAAGCTGCCACAAAGTTGGAATTCCGTAGCAAGGTGCAGCCTAGAATGTGTGGGATTTCACCATAGGGCCCACCTATCTAATCCAGATAGGATCGTAAACGGGTCAGTTCCAGTCCGGATCCATGGTGAACCCAGAACTGAAACCGTTTAGGAGAAGGTGGAACCGAATCCGGACCCAGAACCGTTTTGGAACCAGTTTCTTGGCTCCGAAACCGGAACATAAATCATATATGGGACGGGTCTCAATCTAGGTCCGGATTTAAATAGAGAATGATATTAAAAAAAATATAATTTTTATAAGAGATTTTCAAAAAATCGAAATAATATATCAGGTCTCAGGTCCACGGGTCCGAACCAAGGTCGAACCGGACCCGGACCCATTTAGTTATCGGGGTCTAAATAAGGACTCAAACCCGATTTTTAACGGGTCGAAAGCTCCAGGTAATCAGAGAATCGGGTACCCATTTACATCCCTAAATCCAAACCGTTCAAAATATATGAGTAATAATGCATAAGATTGTCCTAATCAAATTATCAATCATGTGCTCAATCTTTATGTGGAACTAACTTCTATTGAACTCAGATTTATTGATATGGTACTAGAGCGGATTGAATTCACTTTAATAGGGGTCAGGTTATCCATAGGTGGGCCCACAATGGGGTTTCACACATCCCACTCAAGGAGAAGATGTGGGAGACATCAGCAGATCAACCTACCATGTCACACAAATATGCGTTGTTCTATGGGGTGCAGCTTAAGGCCCAAACAAATCAATCAAGGCTAACAATTATTGTCCTCAGTTAATCAGACAACTAGAAATGCCAAATAAAATTGGTTTTAGTAGATATGTAATTCACAATCACCAGCTGTAATTCATAGACAGTGGGGTCCACCCACATTCCACCTGTGTTCAACGATTATGCACTTAGCCCGATGACATGGGCTTTCCGTGTAACAAAAAAAGTTCAGTTCTTTTATTTGTCACACTGAAAATAAAAGGAAAAAGATATACTCTAAACCTTCTCAAATTGAGAATCATTAATAAATGAAGTTCATTTATTTCCCCTAATTCACATCCATACCTTCACTACAAACAGCGTGGTTTTCAAATTTAACTTTTGAGGCTCAACTAATTCCAACATAATGTAGACATATATACAACTTCCTGTACAGAAAAACAGACAAAAGGTGCACATCCCATGCATGAGAGAAGAACTATCACTCCATGAAAAGGTAAGAAAAATAGGCACCCAAAAGAACAACATGACATTGACAACACAAAACTCAAACCTATCCAAGTCCAGAGCTATAGCTAATGACGAGTCAGAAATGAGAAGCTCTCTTCAGGGGCTTAGTTTTTTCAGATGATTTGACCAGTGTCGGAGGTGGCATCTCTGATCGAAAAATATGCACTCGCATTCGGCATTCACCTACAAGCTCAAACATGCAGACATCTTCTTCTTTTAGATTGTTACCGTGTGAAAATGCAGGCCACCCTCCTGAAAAGGATCCACCTCTTTTACAGAGATGACGAACAAAATTCACTTCCCATGGCCTCCCCGTAGGATCAATTAGGGAAATTGATGTGTTTCTTTTAGGAAGATATTTCCTCATAAAGTAAGTCGGTATACCCTGCATCAGCAAAATGTTATTACTAAAAAAACTGTAGTAAAAAACGAAATAGGATTTTACACAAACGAAGAAAGGCACACAGAAACTCATCAGTACAAGGACCTACATGGCTCGACGATTGGCTTATGATCATAGGTAAGATGCAAGCTTTCACTCACCATCATCATCAAAGCCTTGTCCCAACTATGTTGGGATCGGCTCCATGAATTCTATTTCCCATTATGATCTATCTTGAGCTAAATCCTCACATAAGTTGCATTTATTCAAATCTATTTTTGCAACCTCCATCTATGTCATGTTCGGCCCACCCCTTCCCATTGGAGGGACATCAACCTGCATAGCCAAACTTTTCCTTACGTTGCCGACTTGCGTTAGACATGCCCAACCATCTAAAACAAGTTTCTTTAATTTTATCCCTTCTTGATGCTACCCCTAAATGCTCTCGAAAACGCTCATTTCTAATTTTATCCTTCCTAATTTTACCACACTACCTCAGCATTTTGATCTCTACTACAAGATGCAAGCTCTCGCTATTTATGATAAATAAGAGCTACAAAGCTTCCTCAGGGATTTTCCTTTCAGCTCTCTTAAACTTTTTAAATTCAATATGAAACCCAAAATTAATAACCTAATTGTATTAAAAACAATAAAATTGGCAACTGTTGTACAGTACGTCCCAAATGATCATTCCTTCATAGAATACAAGACATCTAAAATAACAGAAAAAGGGTTTTTAGCTTAAAGCATATGCTTTGCTTTTGGTTTATGCCTGGTTGCTTTCTTTATGCAATATTTGTTGATCCATGCGATTATCATGTAGAAGTATAACCTATAGGACAGTCAGTTCTAAGACATAATTGTAATTAAGAAAAGTCTTCAGTCATTGTTCATCTATTACACTTGTTGATCTTGAACTTGGAATATTTTTGCACCAGAAACACATTAAAATATAGATCCCTGCCTTCTTCAACATGAACAAAATATGCTTTTGATCAGGAACATGATTCCGATGCCCCAGACCCACATGCCCAACCAGTGCCAGAACCCCATAATCAAGCCCAGGCCAACTAGCACCTAGCCCAAAGGCCAAGCCCACACATTCAGCCCTTCTCAGCCAAGCCCAATTAGCACCATGTTCACTTGGTCGATCAGCTCCCGTCTGCGGTACAAACCTCATCTGATCGCAATGTTAACCTCCAGGAATGTGACACAGCAGCCACCCTCTCTCCCCAACCTCGACGAACACCAGTCATCTCATGGGACTCATCACATGGTCACTCCGGATGAGGGTGGCATTTTCAAACCTTGAGCACCCACTGATGGACCCACTTGTTTTTCACAAGCCAACAAAGATTCCAATTGGCGGAATGGAATATGTCAAGAAATCCAGGCACTCCATCAAAATGGGACATGGACTTTTGTTCAGATTTCAAGCTGAAATGGAAAGCTAATGAATCCATACATCACTATTCCTCCATGGCACCCTCAAAGAAGTGGTGTACATGAAACAACCTCTGAGCTTCATGGATCCTCAATCTTCAACACATGTTTGTTGCTTGCATAAGGAATTGGATGGGCTTTTAAAGCCTTAAACAAGCTCCTAAGGCATGGTATCGGCTCAGCACATTCCTTTATCAGATTGGTTTTGTGGTCTTCAAACTAAACAATCTTTATTCCCCAAGAGTGTGTGTGTGTGTGTGTGTGTGTGTCTATATATATATATATATATATATATATATGGGAGATAGCATATCTCACCTTACTATGAGAGATAAGGTAGGGGCCCTCACATTTAAGTTGTTGGCATTGGATATGGATGTGAAGGCCCCCACCTTATCTCTCATAGTAAGGTGAGAGATGCTCTCATAGGAGCACCTCTCTCTCTCTCTCTCTATATATATATATATATAGCAGGGCTCTCCTAAGCTGAAGCTTACCTTATCCTAAGCTGGAATAGTGCTGGTCCCACAAATCAAAGTTGATTATATCTGTTTTTTGCATGATGGAACTGGAAAATCCAGTTCTAATTGAATTTTTCTTGATTTTGGAGACGATCATCATATAAAAAACAACGATAATCTACCTTGATTTGTGGGACCAGCATTGTTTCAGCTTAGGATAAGGTAAGCTTCAGCTTAGGAGAGCTGGCCCCATATATAGGACCGTCCTTACGGTGCCTTACGGTCCGCACCATTCAGAATGCCCACTGGGGCCCACCTTATGACCCATCCAAATTGACCACTCATTCATAACCCCCTTATAGGCACTAAATACCATGAATTTGCATGGATTCGGATGAACTAGACCGTTGGATTGAGAGTTCAATTTTTCTTCTTTGACATAAAACTATTAAACTTGTGGACCATGGATGAATGGGTTAGAGGTATTAGATTGACTTCAAATTTGATATGTAAGTTGGCCCCACTTGGATCTTTCGGTCCCCCTTGTCCCAAGACCAGTGGGGTCTCACAGTGAGCCCTAATAGGCGGTCCGCACCGTAAACCGTAAAGACGGTTCTTACATGACCGCCTCGCATATATATATATATATATATATATGTGTGTGTGTGTGTGTGTGTGTGTGTGTGTGTGTGTGTGAGGGTCTCTCCTAAGCTAAAACAATTCATCGTTGTCATTATTTTGGTTAGATGGCTCCATGCCTCCCATTTTTGGGTTGGCTGGATGGCGGACCACACTTCATCCTTTCCATAAAGGGTTGTAGTATCATGGTCGCCCAAGGGTGTGCTATGAGATAGATGGTTCTTATCATTGATCAAGTGGGCCATGTGGTCCCACAAATCAAAGTCGATTATCTCTTTTTTTCGCCCGACGAAACTGGAAAACCCAGTTCTGATTGGATTTATCGCTGGGTTGGGATCTTCTCAAATGAATTTAGGAACCCCTATTATCCTACAGAATCAATTCAACGGGCTCGAACTGAAACCTTGGTCATCACGTTTTACAGTTAGTGATGTCGATGGTGGCGTCCACATAGAGGGCATTTTGGTCCAAATTTTATGGGTCCGCCTGGAGTCGGAGAAGCTCATTGATTTGAGGTAGTTTACAATGGAGAGATTTTCTGGGCAGCGGTGGATTAGGGCGATGGATTCTTGGCGGGAAGCGGCGAGGTGAGGTTGTTGGACTTGAAGGTGAAGATCGCGGCGATGTCAAAGAGGAAGATTTGGGGGGTGAGGAAGGAGAGGCGGGGGAATTGGGAGTCGGAGAAGCCCATTAAGAAGCTTCTTTATTTTGGAGAAAATCATTTGAGACGGTTTACAATAGAGAAGATTTTGCAGACGATTTCAGCTTAGGATAACATAAGCTGCAGCTTAGGACACACACACACACTATATATATATATATATATGGGAGATGCTCCTATGAGAGATATCTCCCACCTTATATGAGAGATAGGGGTGGGGCCCTCACATTTAAGTTGTTGGCATTGGATATAGATAAGAGCCCCCACCAGAGCATCTCCATATATATATATATATATATATATATATGGGGAGTGCTACACAGCACCCGGGCATTTTTTTAGGAGAAAACGCACCTCCTAGTTGATGCATGATGATCATGGAAGTCCATTGGATGAAAAATTCATATGAGGCCTACCTATATGCAAAATCTTGAGTCCATAAGATCATCCTAACCTATTGATCCATGACCCTAAAATTTAATGGTTTGGAGGTATCATTTTATCATGATTTCAATCCAACGGTGAGGAAAAGTTGGATGAGTGTTAAACTTGGACTTGTGACTATTCATAGTGGGGTAGTGTGTGAAAAGACTAGATTGAATCAACATGGGCCCGTAACAAAAAAAAAAAGAGGGGGGCGTGGGGCACACGAAAAACGGGTGTTTTTAAAGTGGAGCATTTTTTAGAATTTTCATATATATATATATATATATGTATGGGGCAACTCTCCTAAGCTCAAGCTTAGGATATGGTAAGCTCAAGTGTGTGGTGGGGCCCACATGGGGATGGGGATCGAGGGGATTTCAAGGACTTGTTAGGACCCTCCTTTCTACAAAAAATCAGCCCCAACTGTATCTAGGCCCCAAAAGTTTAATGGTCAATAGTCCATTCAGATCGGTACACAGTCGATCCAACGGTCCAGTAAATTCGGATCAGACAGAAAGTTGGTGAACATGTGCAATTCAAGGTCGTCTGTTTGGTCCATTTAGATAGACCAAGGGTGACCACTGTTTGGTCCATTTAGATAGACCAAGGGTGACCATGAGTGGGCCCCACAAGCGTGAGCTTACGGAATTTTATCCTAAACTTGAACTTAAGAGAGCCCATCCTAAGCTTTCCATTTAGATAGACCAAGGCTGACCTAGAGTGGGCCCCACAAGCGTGAGCTTACGGAATTTTATCCTAAGCTTGAGCTTAAGAGATTCCACCCTAAGCTAAAGCTTAGGATAAAATTCTGTAAGCTCACACTTGTAAGGCCCACCCTTGGTCCATCCAAATGGACCAAACTCACGGCCCCCCTCAATTGCAGATGTCCACCAACTTTCAGTCAGATCCGAGTTTACTGGACCGTTGGATCGACTATGTAGCGATCCGAATGGACTGTTTGACCATTAAAATTTTGGGGCCCAGATGGAGATGATAGAAACCACGGTTGGGGCTGATTTTTTGCAAATGAGAGGGTCCCAGGGAGTCCTCGAAATCCCCCTTATCCCCTTCCCCATGTGGGTCTCACCACACACGTGAGCTTCCCTTATCCTAAGCTTTAGCTTAGGAGAGCTACCCCCATATATGTATATATATATATATATGAGGAGATGCTCCTATGAGAGTTACTCGGGTGGGTGGGGGGCCCGCACATGTAAGTTGTTTGCATTGGATATTAATGTGAGGGCCCCCAACTTATCTCTCATAGTAAGGTGAGAGATCTTATATATATATATATATATATGTATGTATATACGGGCGATGCTCCTATGAGAGATGCTCTCCCCCTCACATCCATATCCAATGCCAACAACTTCAATGTGAGGGCCCCCACCCATATCTCTCATAATAAGGTGAGAGATTCTCTCACAGGAGCACCTCCCTGTATATATCACACCTCCCTGTATATATATATATTGGTGCTCCTGTGAGAGAATCTCTCACCTTATTATGAGAGATATGGGTGGGGGCCCTCACATTTAAGTTGTATATACAGGGAGGTGCTCCTGTGAGAGAATAAGGTGAGATTCACCTTACCATCCAAGTGCTCCTGTGAGAGAATAAGGTGAATCATCCTGTGAGAGAATCTCTCACCTTATTATGAGAGATATGGGTGGGGGGGCTCACATTTAAGTTGTATATACAGGGAGGTGCTCCTGTGAGAGAATAAGGTGACATTCACCTTACCATCCAAGTGCTCCTGTGAGAGAATAAGGTGAGAGAATAAGGTGAGATTCACCTTACCATCCAATGCCAACAACTTATATATATATATATGGAGGTGCTCATGTGAGAGCATCTCTCACCTTACTATGAGAGACATGGGTGGGGGCCCTCACATGTAAGTTGTTGGCATTGGATATGGATATGGATGTGTATATACATATATATATATATATATATGGGATTTTTTTTTTTTTGGTGCAAAGTGTTCGCATGATGTTTGTTGTAGGGGTCTGCTATGGGTCCCATCTGAGAATGAGACCAAGGAGATGGAAAGATCTGAATGGGCCCTATCTACATATCAAATTTGGGACCCATTCGATCATTTTATCATCTTCATTTGGGCTCCACAAGTTTAATGGATGTTCAGTCCATACGAAATGTTGTACAATCAATCTGCGCACCCAGTCCATTAGGATGGGTGTAAAACCCATGGGACCAATGTAATAAAGGGGGTCCGAGTTTTTTGTTCATTTGGATGGACCAAACAATGGGCCCCACTAGTACTTCACATGGAAAAACTGTGCGAAGTACTTCACACCTAAAATTTTCTGTATATGTGTGCGCGCTTATTTATGTTGGCGATATAGTCATTACTAAATCTCACATGGATTGGATTTAAGAGATAATATTCCGACTTTAATCCAATTTTGAGATCAAGGATCTGAACTATTTGCTAGGTGTGGAAGCTATACGACATTTCCATGGACTTTCTCTCTCACAAAGCGGGTACATTGTTGATCTACTATAGTAAACAAATATAGATGGTGCTAGACCACAGAAGACTCCTATTTGTAAGCTCTCCGACCTCTTTAAATATGTTGGGTCCACTTTTCATGATCCAACCTTATCTTGCAGTGTAGTCGGGGTCTTGCAATACACAATGATCACACGCCCAGATATACATTGTGAAAAACTAAATGAAAAAAATTACGACGGCTCAGCCAACCAAGGATCTCTTCCAATGTTCACCAGCCCCACAGCTCTCCTTTTTATTGCACAACCCTTCAATTTAGGCATGGTGGCACCATTTTCTACATTGAACACACTTGGTTTGTGGTTTTGTGGCGACAAATTTAGCACACCTTCTAAATATTGAACCTTCACTATCTAAGGAAAGACAAGATTCTGAAGTAAGGTCCTAACTAGGTCCCATTTCACTAAAGAGATCATTAGGAAAAAAATGCACACACAGAGACAAAGGGAGAGAGAGAGAGAGTGGTCCTTATAGTATAGCGAGCCATGCACAAGTGCTATTACAAATTCATGCCAATACTCAATAAATAAATAAAAAAGATCTTTTCAGTACAGCAAGCGACGCACAAGTGCTATTATAAATTCATGCCAAATATAAGAGACATTAGAATGAACGAAAGGTAAAAATATCATTATCAGCTTTATAATAAGTAAATAGAAACTCACCAACATTCCACGGGTCACACCAGATCTTCTCATAATTTTTAGGAAATTTGGTAACTTGGAGGATCTCGAAAAAGCGTTAGCATTATCAAATGCTTTTGTTTTCTCTTCTGCTGATGACTGCTTTTTCGAAATGTGTTGATTTCCCTTTGAATAAGAACAGGTTTTAGACATGGTCAACTCGACGCCATCTGTTTTAATCTTCTTAAACTGATTGATTTTAAATGTAGGCATATGTTGCCCTGCATCATAGAAACAAAGATTACCTAAATTGTTAAACATTGTAGCAGACTTGGATGTAATAACCATTAAACAAAAATATTCAGAAAAAAAAAAAAAACCCATTAAACGAAGCATTTCAAAGGTGAAACAGAAACACACAAGTTTATATATTATCCAAAATCTTTCTTAGTTAAATTTATTTTAACTAAAATTAACTTCAGGTACCTAACTAATAATAAAGCAGCCACACCTTGACCATGTGTATGTTTGAGACTATATCACTTATTCTTAGGCTAGGCCATCCAAAATGCTAGAAATTAAGGCAACTAAACCAATCATAGTTTTTTTTTTATTATTATTATTATAACCTAAACCAATGAGAGTTATAAATGAACCACGATACAATCTCAGGGTCTGTATGAAAAACTTGTCCTCTTAGTCAGAGTCTTGCACCTTTATTTAGCATGGCCCTCATTTAAAGAGCATCAGGCCAAAGGTCTGCCGAGCCAAGTAAATCTCATGCATGAATTAATTTTGTCAATTACAAGTAATTTGGAGTTCGTCAAATAAATATCACTTTTTTTAAGAGTTTCTGTAGAGACAAGAATTGGAAGCAATTGCCACCATTTTTTTTTTTTTTAGACAATCCTTGACTAAGATGAATGGAAATTTGAAGCAATCAGTGTATATATATAAAAATATGCAAAATTATTGTAAGTACATTGGAATTAACCAGCCAAAATAGCTTCTACTACTTACTTTGAGTTGAATCAGTCTTGTTAGATTGTGAAGTTTGCAGCGAATGCAGAGAGTCATTCTGAGGGTTCTTCATGTCACTCCCATGTAACTTATGCTGCGAGTGCTGCTCAAAATCATCTGCCAAAGTTGTCTCTGGTGACCCACCTTTCTTTTCACCACTGATGAGGATGGATTTTTTACTAGTGTTGCATGTAATTATCTCCTCTATATTACATCCAGTTTTGTCAAAAATTTGCACAGTAAAAAGCCCATTACCCTCATATCCGAAAAGTAAAAAGTTGGAATGCTTCAAGGAGTGATCTTCTACAAATTTCTTCCAGCCATCCTGCAGATATATATCTTTACCCCTTACACTTAATTGAACATACCAAATGCTACCACTGGGTCCCTTTATTTGGGCTCTTTCCGATGGATCGATTACATTATGCTCCACAAACGCTGGTGGTATGCGCTGAAATACAAGGAAAAATATGAGGTGAATCATAGAACCAAGTACTATATAGAAAGGGCAGTGAGCTTACTCTATAAAGAACATTGAGAAATTAGAACTTGAAAAGGAAATAGCACTCACCAGCCGCTCCAAGAAGTCTCCCAGCAGAATTTTGAAGAAATGCGGACTGCTTTTGCAATTACCTCCCGACATTCTTGTAACGTAAAGCAAACCGGAACAAACGATACGTAATGATCTCTAATCACAAATCAGGTTGCACTTTCCCAAAAAAGTAAATTTAAAGAAAATATTGATCGGATACTACTTCTGACACGGAGATTGGAGAGAAGCACAAGGAGATGGTAGAAAAGGAGCGGATTTTCCTCTTATCAGAAACCCCCTAGTACTACCGCCAACGAATGATTGACAAGATAGTGGTGAAGAGGCTTCTTCTGCACGCAAGGCCAACTGGAAGAGATGTCCGTCTCGTTTTTTTTTTTTTTTTTTTTTTTTTTTTTTTTTTTTTTTTTCCCCGTAAAAGGAGGTCAGAATCACTGAAGCGCCCGAAATACGAGAAACGATACACATTAGAAGCGCCTCTCGTGCATCTGCGTCCAATACAAGTGGGGCCGTCATCAATTCATTGTGGGTTTAAATAAGTGATTTTACTTTACTTTATTTGTTAATTACGTGTTTTGCACTTGATATTAGAGTAAAATCTGTCCCTTTAAGCTTGAATAAGTTGGGGCCGATTTAAGACATACTATGATACTAGTGTATTAAGCAATGTGATCTTATTCTCATCTCACATTGATTTTGTGGGCGAGGCTCCCAGTATCTTTTTAGCGGGACCAAACATTAATGTCCCTTTTAAACTATGTTGTGAGTCAGGAGTGAGATAAGTAAAGCTCTATAAACGGGCCCACCCATTAAAATTATTAACGGCTCACCTCTTCTGTAGGGGACTAGGGGCAGTGTTAATTGTGGAACTGTTCAGGCATGTCAAGTAGATACAAAATCTGAACATGCTTCGAACCCAAGTCGGACGACCCAATAAAACAGTGTTAACATTATGTTATATGTAGCGATGTTCGAAAGTACCAACTAATTCCAAGTATTCCCGACAAACCCTTGGAACAATAAAAAAGTGTGATCGCCAGTCATGGAAAACAGCCGTGACTCCATTTACAAGTCCCACTCATCACAACACCACTGGCGATGCGTGATGGTCTCATCATTAACATTTTAGGTCATTTTAAGGGATAAATCCATCTTAAAGAAATATAGAGATGAGAAATAAGATTAAGTTCCATGCATTTGGAGGGGAGAAAAAGAAAAGAAAACGCACAAAGAGACAAAAGAATGAACTAGGTAACACAATCATGAACTTTTATGGGTTGCGACACGTACGTTTGCTACCCGATTTTTCATAATTTTCCTATTACTCAAATTGGTATCAAAACATTTTATGGGCAGTCAGTATACATGATGGTAGTATCCCACATTTAATCCTGGACTTTATGGTGGTTGGAACCTTATGAGATAGTGCACATGAATCCTAGTAACCATGCTGAAATTTCAGCACTGCAGAATCGGGATTCTGACGCTGGCCTACTGTCTGAATTTTAATAATTTTTAGAGAAGTTAAAATAAGTTGAAGTCAAAGCTCACTGAAAGTATACTGATATGAGAGTATTCAGAAAAATAAATGAATTTTAACTTGATCTCAAATTTATTGAAGCAGGGCTCTGAAGACAGTGGGCGGGTTTTAAAAATCTGCTACAGTACGTGATATTTACGGGTTTTGACTAGTTCAGTCCAGAAGTTTTAGAAAATTGATTTTAAATCAAAACTGCACAATTCTGGACTTAATTGGAAAGATAATTCAGAAATGCTTAAGCAGAGATATCAGCATGGCATGATTTAAACTGAAACACATCAAAAACGAGGCTGCAAAACCGGGAGCAAATTCTAAATTTTGCATAATGTGGAATTCCAATCGTGTTTTACAGTTACTGCAGGATTTTTAATAAATTCCACACACCTGAAATTGTCAATATTTTATACTTTTATGAAAGCTCACAAGTCTAAAATCTTATAGAAAAATGATCATAGTGAGTGCAGCACAACAACATGGTGTTCAATACATCAAACTCAGTATGCGCAATCCAAAATCTGCACACTGCAATTATATAATGCTGTGCGTATTTTACAGTAGAAATTCTAGCTAATAAATAGTGTGTAGAATGGATTACAATGATTCTGAGTTCAAATAAAAAGTACATGCTTATATGCACCTCCAGAAATTCCACAGAAAACTATAACGCACCACGCGTTTTCTTAGCGCAATCTCAAAAATAAGCTATTTTATGAAAAATGCAACAACTATTTGCAGGAAATTCATTTTTAATGCAGGGTTAGTTGTGTTGGAAAGACTATTCAAATACATAAAACCTTGGGTTCAGTAGTGCCTTATCACAGCTCAAATACATAAGGTTCCAGTATAGCCATGAGTCATTAGCATAAAATCATTCCAAATCTAATACACATGACTAAGGATATAATCAATCGTTACATGCAATAAAGCAATCCCTAATCATCAATTTGCAATCCCAAAAGGTCAAGCATTGTTTATCTACTTCATTCAGCTGAAACACACGATGACACATAACTAATCAAGAAGATGTACTAAAAATTTATGAAAAATAAATAAATAACAATAACAATAAATAAAGGGGTTGGTGCCAATATCTTGCTGAAGGGGATCAAATTTGTATCACCGGATACTTGCTTCAAGTCCCTTGGCAAAGAAGGGTGGAATGGTTTTCAAAAAAAAGGCGCCTAGAATGATGCTTGGATGCATTTAAAAACTTGTGCGACATTAAAGCATAAACGTGAAAGTTGAAGGGTCCAAAGGCTAACTTGGACTAAAGATGATTGGGACGGTGCCGCGGTCAATCATAGGGAGTCCATTAGGAGGCTATCACCATAAGGTCTAGTGAGTCGCGCAGAATGAGGGGTGATGTCGTTGCTGCATCTTTAAAACAAGGGTAGCTTAGATCCTGAAAAATTAATGATTTGATTAGAACAAGGGTGGGTAGTTTAAATAAAACACACATGATTTTTAAATAAATAGAAGCGTCCAAATCACATCTTTGAAAGAAAACAGGTCTACCCTATTTTGCTTGAGATGTAACAAAACATTGGCACACTTTTTTGGGTTTTTATAATTCTGATTTTATTTTATTTTTTGGTTTTATGAAATATGGGTTGTAATGGCCCAAACTGGGTGTGCATGCAAGAAATTGAAAATCTTTTTTTTTTTTTCTGAATTTTTATGAAAATTTCTAATTTTTTGGAATTTTAGAAATTGGGTAAGAAGGGCCTAACGAGGGGTGCATGCAAGAAATTGAAAATCATTTTTTTGAATTTTCAAATTTTTTTGGATTTTTGAGAATTGGGTTAGAAGGGCCTAACTAGGGGTATGCATGGAATCCTAACCTTATCGTTGATCCTTTTTTACATTGAAGTGCACAGATGGGCTGACCCCATGAAAGGGCCAGTAGTCCGTCTACCGCCACTCTCCTAGTCCCAGAAAGATGAGTTTAAACGGGGATGATGAAAATGTGTGCAAAGAATGCAGCTAGTGTGAACACAAGTGACTAAGAAGGATCTGCACCATTAAACTAGATGGAAAATTAAATGCAAGATGCACAAGATTAGACTAACAAGTGCGAATAAGATGATGAGTGTGCAATTAGACTGAATGACAATCTCATTAAAGATGCACTCAATTAGACTAACAAACAAAGACAAATGATAAGGGAAATTCTATATGCACCCACCCTTTTTGTTGAGCACACCCACATTCCTTCTTCATGTGTAATTTTTTTTCTTCTAAAGGTGGGTGTGCTCAGCAAAAATAGGGGTGCATATAGAATTTCCCAAATGATAAACATGCAATTAAATGGAAAACTTAAAGATGCACACAATTACACAAGTCACGATGAACTAAAAATAATGAAAAGAAAGGAAAGATCACACCAATTCTCGCTACATATTCCAGATCGGACCATTGAAATCTGGCCTTTTGATTCTTGTCTTTAGTGTGATGATGAAGGCAAGCCTCCTGCAGATATGGAATTCCCTTGTGAAGGGGGGGCACGAGATGGAATGGATGAATGAATGAAAGGGGAGATATGTGAGGTCAAAGAGAGATGAACGTGAATTGAGAGTGAGGTAGAGAGTGAGGTTTTGATAGGGATATCAATGGGAAGCGAGAGATAAAGCTCTGACTGGTTTGATGAGATAGGTTTATTGGGTCCGGTTTGTTTAGGAGGTATTAGTATTGGGACAGCGAAAGACAAGTGGGCAATGGCAATGGATCGGCTGGTGGTAATGTGGGTCGGGACGCAGAGAATTGGTTCTGGTGGCGATGAAGATGGGTGAAATTCTGATGGCTGGGTTGTTGTGTGGTGGGCTTGTTTTGTGCTTGGTTAGCAAGTTTGTTTGGATGGAAGAACAGAGGAAGCGAGGATGGGTTTATTCAGGGCTTCTTGGGACATTACAGAGGACAGTTTGGGGTGGCTGGATTGATGTAGATGGTGATTGGGAGTGACTGGGTTGGTTGCTGGTTGAAATAGGAAACGAGGTGAGTTACCAGTTTTGTTTGGAGGGTTTTGATGATGATGTGCTATGTAATGGTGAAGTGGGTTCCGTTTTGGGTTGAGTGGTTTGGATTGGTGGATGGTTGGAGAGAAGGGCCTGAGATGGTGGTATACTGGTATTGTGCAGAGGGGCTGGTGTTTCTGAAGAGGATGGTGGGATGGAGATGACAAGGTTCGTATATGTTGATGAAGTGGTTGTGTTTGGTTGGGTGATGCAGGTGAGCAGTGGCGGACCCAGGATTTTCGTTTGGGTGAGGCGAAAAATTTTTCAACATAGGTTAAGGATATGATTTTCAATTATCTTTTTTCTCTTTCTAAGGAATCTTACGATGAACACTCAATTCATAAATAAGCTTCTGAACTGAACACCGATCCCAATTCCTCAAGAAATTAGCACATCAATTAGCAACTATACTACAATAATAATAGTAAAGAAACTTTAGAGAACTCCAAAGAAGTAATAATCATCATGATGTGAAAACTAATACCTATTTATCCTTTCTTGAGCCTCTAATGGTTTCTCTATCATACCAACCCATATGAGAGAACCTTTATTTATAAATGGACATTCTTAGCACAATCAGAAACATTATAGTATGGTCCAAAAAATTTTCAAAAAAAAAAAAAGAAGAAGAAATTAGTTAAAACACAATCCTAAAATTTCGTCGTGTTCTAAGCGAAGCATGGATTTAAAAAGCGGCCGCCACGCTACATCGGCTGTAGCGGGCGATACCGCCACGCTACGGCCGAAATATCGGCCATCTCATCCGTGGCGGCTGATACCATGGCGGGGGGGTTATAAAAGCCCCCCCTTTGACGAAAATGGGTTCTCTTCTTCCCCCTTGCTGCTGGTTTTTCTCATTTCTTTCTCCTAAGTGGTCCCAAGTGTCTCCTAGGTGGATTTTTTCAAGATTTCTTGCCACCAAATCACCAACATTCAACTATTCAAAGGATTTTAAAGATTCTAAATAAGAATCTTCATCTAGGTATGTAAATTTTTTTTCAACTTTTGAGATTATCACTCTCTAACTACTATGAATCACAACATAATGGCATCATTGGCTTGTTTTATTATAGATCCATGCTTCCTTTTGATCTTGCATGCATATCTTTTGTTTTTTTTTTTTAATATTGTTATTTTTATTTTCGGATTTATGTTATTTAAAAAAAAAACCATTATCACTTTTGGAAAACTCATGAAACAACTTGAAAATAGCTTCATATTGTTATATCTATGTTTCCCATAGATCATTCCAACATATAATGCTTGTTTTTCAATTTTTCTCCTTTTTTTATTTTCGGATTTTTTTATTTTTGTGAAAAAAAAATATTTTTAGTAATTGAATGCCAATCAAATGTCTTGAAAAGGGCTCCTAGATTATAGATCTATGTTTCCAATAGATCATTCCAACACATAATGCTTGTTTTTCAATTTTTCTCATTTTTCTATTTTCGAATTTTTTTTATTTTTGAAATAAAAAATTATTTTTAGTAATTGAATGCCAATCAAATGTCTTGAAAATGGCTCCTAGATTATAGATCTATGTTTCACATAGATCATCCCAACATATAATGCTTGTTTTTCAATTTTTTTCCTTTTTTTATTTTCGGATTTTTTTATTTTTGTAAAAAAAAATTATTTTTAGTAATAGAATGCCAATTAAATGTCAAGAGAATGATTCTTTAAGTGTTAGATATATGTTTCCTCTAACATGTTTTTTTGTTTTTTTAATTTTTAACATACTTGTTCATATTTATAGGTATTCAGTCTTCTATTGTGCATTTGTGTTTGCCAATTGATTTTTGAAAATGCCTCGTGATATTGATCCCGCATGGAACTTTGGTGAGGCAGTTGAGAACAACAGGTTGAAAATCAAATGCAAGTTTTGTGGGAAAGTGACCAATGGGGGCATTACAAGATTCAAGCACCATTTGGGCCACATTTCTGGCAATGTTGCTGGCTGTACCGAAATACCAAGGGAAGTCAGGGAACAAATGAAAGCTTTGGTTGGCCAAAACAAAGCTAGAAAACTAGAGATAAAAGAAAAGAGGCAGCAAGAAGTTTATGCTGCCCGTTATGAGGTATTTAGAGATGAAGGTTTTGATGATGAAGATGCACAGATGGAGGCTGCACGCCGAGAGTCCATCATGAGTCACCAAGAAGAATACGAACGTCGTGCATTTGCTGGAAGCAGCAAATATTATGATGCAGGGGGCTCATCTGCTGTGCCAAGCAGGGGCAAGGGCCTTGCGGAGGCCATGCATAGGGCATTTAGCACCCGGAAAAGGGATGTTGATGTAGAAGTTATTTCTACTAGAAGAGCAATTCCTCCCTCTGTTGATCCTCTAGCACATAGAAAAGAGGGGGCTAAACAACCAAATATATCAAGTATTATGAAAGGGGTGATGAAGGGTGCAAGAGATAGATTAGCCAAAGCTACAACAAAATGGCTAATTCACAAGAACATACCGCCTACAGCAATAGATTCCCCATATTTCCAAACAATTCTTAATGTCGCCGCCGAAGCTGGCCGGGGAATACAGTCGCCCTCTGTTTATGATGTGGGCACTAGGTATCTCGAAGAAGAATATAAAGAAATAAAGGCATGGGTGGAGAACTTTAGGCCCATGTGGCAACAGAATGGGGTTACTATTATGTGTGATGGGTGGACCAGCGGCACACAAACACAATTAATAAACTTTAAGGTACAATCAGTTGCTGGGTATGTCTTTGTGAAGTCCGTGGATGCATCTGAACATAGACGGACAACTAAATATATATACACTCTTATGGATAAGGTTGTAGATAGTGTGGGAGAGGAAAATATTATACAGATAGTTACAGATAATGGCGCCAATTTCAAGGCAGCCGGTAGGATGTTGGAGAATAAAAGACCTCATCTGTTTTGGACTCCATGTGCAGCACACTGTATAAATCTCATTATGGAAGATATTCGAAAAAGGAAGAAAATTGCTGAAGTTATCAAGGCATGTAGAGGCATTACCAGATTTATTTATGATCTTTCATGGCTTTTGAGCTTCAAGAAAAGATTCACAAATAACCATGCCTTGATACGTCCGGGATCAACTAGGTTTGCTACCCATTTCATTGCGATGGAGAGCCTTATAAGGTTTAGAACAGAGCTGATTCAGATGTTTGCATCAGAGGAATGGCTTCGTTCGAAATGGGGCAATGCAACAAGTGGTCCGGAATTTGAGATCCCTAACTTGATGAGGGACAATAAATTTTGGAAAAAAGTGTCTAATTTATTAAAGGTTTATGAGCCTTTAGTTAAAGTGTTGAGGCTTGTAGATGGTGACAAGCCAACAATAGGATATATATACGAAGCAATGGATTGAGCTAAGCAAGGTATCATGGAAGATGTTAGATATCATGAAGAATATATAAAGATTATTGATGCCCGGTGGAATGACCAGTTGCACCATCCATCGCATGTTGCAGGTACTCAATAACAATATCACTATTTGATGCTTTTAAATCAATCTAGTTCTCTTTGATTGACGTTTAATCAATTAATCATTTTGCATTTCAACTGTTTTCAATGTAGGTTATTTCCTTAATCCTGAATTCTACTACCCCAATGCCCAATAGCACAGCGATGCAATAGATACGGAGTTGAGGGTAAGATTAAGGGAAGTGTAGAAAAAATTATTGGGAGTTGATGATTCAATCGAAGCCATCCAAGAGATGAGTTCGTGATTGAGAATTTTATATTTGAGATGACAAATGTATATGCTTGAGATAGGTCTTAAACATGTATGGTTTATTGATTTATTCCTAATTTTCACTTTGTAGATATCTACATACACACAAAGGAGAGGAGGCTTCGCGGACCCTATTGCAATAAGGGTATGAATAAAAGACCCAATCAGCAAACCTATTAGACTTTTGTTATTTATCTCTCAATTGATTGGAACTTGGAAGGACTTAAGGAATATCTAATTTTATTTGTTTACATTGAATTTCAGCTGATTGGGGGATGAATTTTGGAGAAGACACTCCAATGCTAAGGAAAGCGGTTGTTCGCATCCTTAGTCAAGTTACAACTTCATCAAACTGCGAAAGGAATTGGAGCACTTTCTCCTTGATCCACACAAAGTCCAGGAATCGGCTTACCATGCAAAAACTCAACAAGCTTGTATATTGCCATTTCAATTTGAAGTTGAGAAACGGAACAAGAGAAAGGAGGGCAAGGGATGATCCGAACTATTTTCCTATTAGTTTGGATCACATATTTAGAGAGGACGATCCCTTGCTCCCATGGATAGCCGAGATAGAGGATCCATTGCTAGATTCAGATCCGGACTTTCAGGAGGAGGTTAGAGATTTGCTTGATGAAGATATGGGCGGGGAAGAGGGTGCCCCATTTGGAGGAGAAGGCTCAAGTGCACAGCCACAAGGCCCGCAACCACAACCAAGAGGGAAAGAACCTGCTCATGCTATGTCATCTTCTGAGAAGACGAGTACCACCGTCTCTTCGAGTAGCCATGGTGGAGGAGATGGGGGAGATGGAGCAGGAGACACTAGTGGGACAGGTGCTACTAGTGAATACTACCAACATGATCAGGAAGATGTCATTCCTGCAGAGGAGGTACACGACTTTCCGGAAAGAATGGAAGGAAACCGTGGTTATCAACGGCGTCGGAAACCACCTACTCCTGGAGGTAGTAATGAACAAGGATATATGGGTGGAGGTATTGGAGGACAAGAAGCGGCATCATGAGCTGAATCGTGGAACCCTAGTTACAGTGGACAATGACCATCACAGTATTTTGACTATTTTCCATATGGTCAGCCAGGTCAAGTACAACAAGGAGAAG
This sequence comes from Camphora micrantha, assembly GCA_003546025.1. Taxonomy (NCBI): domain Eukaryota; kingdom Viridiplantae; phylum Streptophyta; class Magnoliopsida; order Laurales; family Lauraceae; genus Camphora; species Camphora micrantha. The sequence goes on along the minus strand of QPKB01000001.1, from coordinate 38,144,443 downwards.
AACAATCTTCAACTTCAGGGTCCTACTCATATGGTGACTATGGTGAAACCCAATATGGTAGATATCCACCTCCACCTCCCTCCAAGTTCTTTCGATGTGGGTGCGGCTGCCTTCTTTGGATTTGTGGATCCCAATGCTCATCAATATCAAATTCCATATGGTGCCACTAGAAATGATAACAATGATGGGGATGAGGATAGCCATAGCCCCTTGAATCTTGGTAGACGTTCGTTTTGGTGGTGATTAAGGTATTCTTATTTTCTTCACTAATTCTCTATTCTTTGTCATTTCTAAATTGGCGTTGAATGTTGATTGTTGATCACTTCATGCTTCATAGTTCATCCACTTGATTGAATTTGAACCTTGAATGTTGAAGTATTGATATTTGATTGTTTAATGTTTGTTAATGAATATTGAGTAATGAGTAATGACCTAACCTAACTCTTAAGTCTTCTTAATTCTTATGCCTTTATTTCATGTTCTATTTTTTTTTATGAGCTTTCCATTACTTTTTAAGTTAACATGACTAAGAAACATGAATACATATGAAAAAACTCATCATTACTATTATTTTCTATTTATACAGCGATACAGTACCTCATATATTGAGGGCACCGCTACGCCCCCTTTTCTTACTTACTTTTGCAAAAGAACCACATTTTCTTTCATTTTACAATTTTCTGGATTTTCTGGAATTTTTTCAGATTTTTTTGGCGATTTTTGGCGGCAGGCCACTACGCCCACTGCTACCGTTATTTTCATCCTTGATGCGAAGTGACAAGTATTTTATAGGATTTTTATAAACATAAGTTTGTTTTATTGTCAATCCTATAATTTTATTGATATCTACTTTCCTTTACAAAATAATAATAATAATAATAATAATAATAATAATAATAATAATAAAACAACCCCTCTTACAATTCATTGTACTCCATTTAGGAGAAAAACGAGAAACTACTATCATTGTCCTACAAAAGGAGAGGTTAATGTACTTGAATTAAATTACTGAAATACTTATTCCATGGAGGTATTAAATAGTCCCAAGGTCAAGAAATGCAAAATGATACGGTAAAAGGGAAACATTACTGCGTATATACATGTGGCCCTTGGTGGGGGTGATGATGAACGATGACAATGATTAATGGTCCATGTTTCAGTGTTCCACATCCATCGCTAGTGACCTTGTCTTAGGTATGAGGAACATGGCTCATTGCAAATTAGAATATCCAAAAACATGTGGCCAACTAAATGGATGGTTATTAGAAAATGATAACAGGTCAAACACAATGGATCAGACTGGCCAATAAGGATCACTAGCAGACCATGAATTTCAAAAATTCTCCATCAATAATCAAGAACCCCACTGATGCAATCTTGCGATTTTGGCACCAAATACTTAGGTTCAAACGGATCTTAATCCACCATAATTTGGGGGAACATTCAAAACACTAGCCAGAAAATCCAACAAATAAAAAAAATCATATATACCCAAAGACTCAAAATCCATAAGTAGGGATTAGATTCCATTTTTCAGAATAATGAAAAACGGGAGTATTTCATCTTCAACAAGAATTTTCAAACGATTCAATAAATAAAACAAATTCAAAAATTCATATAGACCTAGAAACTCATACTTCACTAGTAAAAAGTACATTCCATTCCTGAGCAATGTAGTAAAAAGAGTACTTCATCTTCAAACTATACTTCATCTTCAAACTATACAAGAAATAAACCCTAGAAGTAAAAGAAACTGCCTATATTCCAAATCTAAACCAAAGACAGACAGAAACTTCTCTCCACTTCCATTTTCCACCGTTCCCACTGTAGGATCTCAGACCCCATTGAGCTACCACTTATCCCAAAACCAATTGGTGATGGGAAACAGCACAACAATGGTTTTATGGTCTGTTGGTTTTGTTAGGAAGGTATTCAAGCATCACCCCACCACGGGTGCACACGAGGGTTGTACCTGAGACCTACCCAAGAGGAGACTCGAACCCCTCACCTTACCAAAGGCTCTCATACCACTTGTAGGATCTCAGACCCCATTGAGCTACCACTTAACCCAAAACCAATTGGTGATGGGAAACGACACAACAATGGTTTTATGGTCTGTTGGTTGTGTTAGGAAGGCATTCGAGCATCACTCCACCACGGATGCAAACGAGGGTCGTAGACCTAACACCCACTCATCCAAACAGATCTAAACTCTCAAGAATCAAAGTGAGAAAATAAAGAGAGAAAGATCTTTGCAAGAAATGCAATAGAGAGAGAGAGAGAGAGAGAGAGAGAGAGAAACTTACCTGAAGGACGACTGAGGAGAAGCTTTTGAGAGTTGAGAGATTGGCGCCCAAAGAGGATTCCTTGCAATCTCGGAGGTGGAAAAAGAAAGTGGCTAGGTTTTGATCGGAGTTTCTTTTCAGTAGGAGTGAGAGAACATTTTATGGGTGGGGCGGTGGCTTTGATATAAGTAGGGTATTGGGATGGGCCAAGGCCCATTATGTGTTTTAGGGAGTTTTTGGATTCCACCTGGGGTGGTTACAACTTGGGTCCCGCCCTACAAATGAGGCTCAGTCCACTGGTGGGCTTGGTTTGATATAATTAAAGTGAATGTGTAGTGGCGTGTTTGGTTGACAGGATTAGAGAAGAAGAGACGTGCGGGTCTTGGAACTCAACGGTCAAGGCTATGATGATGAAGAGTGGTTGTTTGTTTGCAGGAACTAAGATAGATGAGAGGCACCGAAATCCCGAGATACTATGTACCAGAGTGTTTTTGTTTGGAATGGTGTTTGTATGGCAGGCGTTGGGTTTTGGTTTTGTTTGGATGGGATTATCGTGAGATATGGGTTGAAATATCCTAAACTAGGGTGTGCAAACATGCAAGAGAAGGAATTGAAAGTCTTTTTAGCATTTTTTAAATTTATGATTTTTTTCTTTTTGGATTTCTGAAAAATAAGGCAAGAAAGGCCTGATTAGATGCAAGAGAATAAATTGAAAATCTTTTTTTGTATAGCTTTTTTATGGATTTTCTTCTCTTTAAAAAAAAAAAAAAAAAAAAAAAAAAAAAAAAAAAAAAAAAAGGGGCTAGAACAGCCTAACTAAAGGTATGCATAGAACCTAATCTAATAGTTCATCTCGTGGACTGGCCCATGAAAGGGTCAGCCCGTCTACGGCCGCTCTCCAAAAAAGAAATGAAATGCAGAACTAAATCTGATGCACACCGGGATGAAGCAAGCTACAAGTAAATTTATGGATGCTATGAATGCAAGCACATTGATTGAATGATTCTAATATGAATAATCAAGGGCTATAATGAAATCAAATTATTGGAACCATGTTGACAATAAAATAAAGCCCATAACATATGCAACTAAACTAATTACCCAGGAACAGAATAAAAAATAAAAGAAGAATTAAATGAAAGTGGAAGACCTTAGTAAGAATATCAGCAAGTTGAAGCTCAGTGGAGATATGCGGAAGGCTAATGATATCACGCTTAAACGCATAACATATGAAGTGACAGTCAACCTCGATGTGTTTAATGCGTTCATAAAAAATCGGATTTTCAGTAATCTGAATTACACTTGTATTATCTGCTACCCTCTGTTGGAAACCCAATGTCCGAGAGAGGACCTCGAAGCCAAAGAATTTCAGAGCATGCAGCAGATATGGCTCGGTACTCAGCCTCGGTAGATGATTTTGAAACTTTTTCATGTTTCTTACATTTTGATGAAATCGGACTATCACCTAAAAACATGCAACAACCTGTTGTCGATCTACGAGTATCCGAACAACCAGCCCAATCAACATCCGAATAAGCTTTGAGAGATATAGGATTGTCTGATGGAAAGAATAACCCACAAGTCGGTGTTCGAATAAGGTACCAAATGATGCGGCGCACAGCAACCATATGAAGGTGTAGGAGCAGTCATGAACTGACTAATTAGGTTGACTGCGTAGGAGATATCAGGACGAGTGATCGTGAGGTAGATCAAGCTACCTACTAACTGGCAATATACGGTAGGATCGAGACGGTCACCATCCTCCAAACTGAACTTCAAGACCGAGGAAATTACGTAAGGGGCCGAGATCCTTCATATGAAATGTCTCATTAGAGAAGCTCGGAGCTCTTGAATCATTTTTGCATTAGGACCACTAATGGCTATGTCATCAACATAGACAAGTAGCACCGTAATCCTAGACGGAGCATGGTGTAAGAACATAGATGGATCATACTCGCTTGGATGAAAATCCAAACAGAGAAAAGCATCTTGAAACTTCTCAAACCATGCGCGAGGAGCTTGTTTCAGACCATAGAGAGAGCAACGAAGTTTGGCAACCATACCCTTCCCTGATGAGAACCCCTGAGGAAGACGCATGTAAATGTCCTCTTTAAGATCACCATGAAGTAACGCATTTTTTACATCCATTTGATAGAGAAGCCAAGACTAAGACAACAGCAAGAATTGTGCAAGCTGTGGTCACCTTGGCGACGAGAGCAAAAGTTTCATCATAATCAATGCCATATTCCTGCTGATTTTCAAGAGCTACAAGACACGCCTTATATCGATCTAATGTGCCATCTGATTTTAACTCGAGAGAAAAAATTCACTTACAGCCAATAGGTTTGACACCCACAGGAGACGGGACAATATTCCACATATGATTTTGTTCTAAAGCATCCAATTCATCTTGCATAGCCTTTTTCCAACATTGATGCTGCATAGCCTGAGAATTGTGGGATGGAAGATGAAGACAAAGTGGCCATTAAGGAATTGTGTGAGAACCCATAGCAGTCTAGTGGTACCGCAATGCGAGCGGAGCGACGCAATGAAGGAGGTCCAGATGAACCAATTGCCACTGGTGGACCGGAAGCAGAAGGAAAATCAAGAGGGGGATTTTCGGTAAGTGCTTCTTTATTCCGTGTGTGATACACAAAGTTAGGATTAAATAGAACAATCGGTGTGTTGTCAGAAAAACAAGGTAAGGACACCAAGGAGGAGTCAGGAGGACCAAGGTGTCTTTGGAAAAAATACTGTTTTTCAAAAAAAAAAAAAAAAAAACGACATTCATAGAGGTACGTATTCGACGAATATGAGGATCATAGCAAAGGAACCCTTTCTGAAAGGGTGCATAACCTAAAAAAAAAAAACACTGAGCTGATTGTGCTAGTAGTTTGGTTCTTTCAGAAGGAGGCAAATGCACAAAGCAAACTGAGCCAAAAACATGAAGATCATCAAAGGATGGAGATGAGTTGTACAATCGGTAATATGAGCTCTGAATTTCAATAGAGGTTTCTGGCATACGATTAATAAGATGAACTGCGGTGGCCAGTGCCTCAGCCCAGAAAGGGGTAGGAACCGATGATTCAAGAAGAAGGGAACGAGTGACATCAAGAAGATGTCTATTTTTTCTTTCAGTGACTCCATTTTGTTGTGGAGTATAAGAACAAGTTCTTTGAGAAATAATGCCTTTTTGTTTCAAAAACTTTTGAAAATCAAAGGACATATATTCCCCTCCCGAATCAGATTGCAAGATTTTAATGCAGGTGGAAAATTGATTCTCAACATATGCCAAAAATATTTTAAAAACATTGAAAACATCAAATTTGGAATATAGAAAATAAACCCATGTAAACCGACTGAAATCATCAATAAAAGTCACAAAGTATTTATAGTGAGCGTGAGAAAAAGATGGAGCAATTCCCCATACATCGCTATGTATTAAATCAAAACACTGAGTGATGTGTGAAGTAGAAATAGGAAAAGGAAGAGTTTTGCTCTTTCCCATTTTACAAGTAGCACAATCAAAAGGAACACAAGAAGATAAGCCAATAAATTTATTTAATAAACTATAATTTATCATAAGGGACAAAGCTTTGGAATTAGGCTGTCCAAGTCTATTATGCCACAATTGGCAGTTATCTCTAATAGAAAAACAAAACACATCATTTGCAAATTTATTCCTAGAAATTGTAGAAAGATCCAGCGGAAATAAGCGTTCACACTTAGGCCCCCTCACGATCTCCTTCCCTGACATCTGGTCCTGCACAACACAACCAGAAGGGGAAAAAGAGATGTTACAATTATTTTCAACAAGTTGCCCTACTGACAAAAGGTTTGAAGTTAAGTTTGGAAAAAGGTAAAGATTTTTCAATGGAATGGGACCAGGGATATCTACGAGAGTAGTAATGGGAACATTTCCCCATTAGCAGCTTGTATTTGAAGGTGGTCATTGTATTTTGTCAAATTAGAGAGTGGGGAACGGGAATACGTCATATAATTAGACGCCCCGGAATCAAGGAACCAAGTAGAAGGAGGTGATGTACCTGAGAGACCAAAAACAAAGAAGGCATTGACAATCATTTGTTGGACCAATTCAAGAGTGAGAGACGGTGAGGACTAAGGCTGTGAGGGTGCAGATGTAGTAGCAGGCATAACAGAAGAAGCAACATATGCATGTGGAGTCTGATACTGTGGTGACGGATGTTGTGAGCATTGGCAACATTCAAAGATGATGCCCCAACCGTTTACAGTAACTGCAGACCTTCTGTTTGCATTGAGTTGCAATGTGCCCATATTTCTGATAACTGCAACATTGCATTTTGCTCAAGTCTTGAGGTAGAGGCTGGGGAATAGTCTTATTAGCAGATAACGCGACTGAATAGATCTCAGTCTTTTGTTGAGCTATATGAGCCGAGGTCGCAATCCACTGTTCTTCGCGTAGGAGTTCATTCAAGCAAACATCCAAGGAAAGTAATGGCATCCGATTCATCAGGGCAGATCGGAGATTTTCATATTCAGTGTGCAGTTTCATCAAAAACTAATCCCTTTAACTAGAAGCCTAAAGATCTTGAAAAACTGTCAAAACATTGTCAGCCACATCTACATATTTCATACTATCGTATTCCGACCATAGCGTACGGAATCCCGAAAAGTAATCCTGTATTGATAGGGTCCCTTGTGCATATTCAACAATCTCACATTCAAGATGAAATTGACTCAGAGAGTTATCTTGATGGTACACTTTCTTCAAATACCCCCATATGTCTTTAGATCTTCAAATACCCCCACATGTCTTTAGAGGTTGGGTAAGGTTTGAGATTCATTATCAGATGATTCATTATCAGATGGGGCTCGACGTATCCTAGAATCCATTATTTTATTTTTGCATCTTTAGTATGCCAAGAGCGTATCTTCTTCTCATCCTCAGTGGGTTTAGGGTCAGAGCCAGAAATATATCCCCACAATTTCTTAGCTTCAAGGTATATTTGGAACTGGAAATACCAAGCGGGGTAATTCTTTCTAGTGAATCAAATCAAAGTAGCTTCAGATTTTTCCATCTCAAATTGATATTGGCCAAAAATTGATTGAATCAGTGAAAAAAAAAATCCAACAACAGGCAACAGATGAAGGCTAAAAATGTATGAAAACCTTTTCTATGTGCAGAAGCCAAGATCCAACCAAGCAGTGAAGAAAAAACCCAATACAGAACAAGAATAGTGTAAAAAAAAAAAGACCTTTTATGACCTTGAATATGACTGAAGATCCTCTACTCGGCCCACTTATGGTTCTGGACAAATGATCAAATGGCAATTCTAAGTAAGCACTCTATTCTGGCTTCTACTGGAACAAGTTTGATCCAATTCCACGGAATATCCAAGATTCTGGACAGTCTAGATGAAAACAGTGAAAAATTCTGGAAAATCTCGAGAATGAGTAAAACACCAACCTGGAAGTCCGAAAAAATCTGGAAAAATCACCAATAATCTTAGGAAATCGAGGTAACCTTGTCTGTATTGGTTTCTGAAAGTGATTTGATGATCAGAGGTGGGCCACCAAAGATCTGAGATTGCCGCAGAGTTCTGAAAGAGCTTAACTTCTCGAAACATATCCTTGATCTGTCTTTTCTTCACGAAAGAGATTGATTTCTCTCTATTTTGATTGCCTTAATGCTTTGTAAGACCAAACCTAGATTTCCTTGAACCTTGCTCTGACACCATATCATTCATACAATGACAAAACTGAGAATAGAACTTGAGTTGTGAATGCTGAGATTGTATTCTGTCAAGTGTCCCTCCTTTGGAGATCTTTCCTCAATATATAACTATTACATGCCTTAATCAATGCTCTAATTTAGTAAGTACATCAATTACTATTCTAAGTTATGGAAACAACTAACTAAAATAGAATATGTATAACTATATCATTGACCCAATCAAATCCACGTGATATAATATGTTATGGACTGGATCTCTTCATGGGTCGTGGGCCTGTTTAACACATATAATAATCAATTGAAGATTTCAAACTTTATTTTGTTGTTATGGATTCACATTATTTTGATGTTATTTATTCACATTATCAATGGAAAAGGAGAAAATGTCTTGCATTTAAATACATGCAAAATATTTAACTACAATAATAATAAAGAAACTCTAGAAAACTCCAAAGAAGTAAAAATTATTATCATGTGAAAATTAGTACCTCTTTTATCCTTTCCTTAAGCTCCTGAGAGTTCCTCTATCATATGAATCCAAATGAGATCCTCTGTATTTATAACTGAAAATTGTTAGTATGTGAAACCACGAAAATATTTATTAAAAAAAATCTAATAACTAGTTAAGAAATAGCAAAATATGTGAAACCAATTAAAAAAATAAAATAAAAAAAGTGTGGGTTTGCCTGTAACAAATAACCAAATGCCTAATAGTGTGGGTCACATAGAATTGCAAAGAGAAATGTCACATACCCTAAGTCTTGATGTAATTGAAAAGAAAAGGTGCCTAAATGGAGAAAACTAAAAGGACTGAAAGACAAAGGTGAGAAAAACATCATAAAAAAATTAAAAAAAGAAAAAAAAAAGCTTAAATAAGAATGGACTCCACCCAAATCCAGTTCATCCTTAATACACAGACAGCCAAAACCCAACTCCAATTGAAATCCTTAATTAAAAAAACAGCATGACAACCATATTTCCAACCCTTAAAAGCAATAAAGAGAAGAAATATTAAATCACAATCTAATAACTTCTAGAACCGTATAAAAACCTCCCTAAATGATGCAGCCCGACAGAAGACTAGGGCCCGCAAGCCCTCCTGATGGACCCACTTGATGGGATCCACATGATCTCTAAATTAGCAGAGATCCCTATCCTAGCTAAATTAGTAATATTAAGTAGTTGCTAATAGGATTAGCTTTCTAAAATTCTATTTTGAGTAGGATTAGTATTTTATTATGTTTTGATTAATTTAGAAGTAGTATCTTCTATATATATAGAAGAACCCTCATCTTGTTATTAGACATGCATTATTAATCAATTCAATTCAAGTACGTGAGTTATTTCCATGAGTTCATGGCTGTGAGTGCTATTTTGTGTGGAATCCCTTTGTTGGATTCGATCAACCTCATCTGAGAGGTTGGTCTATTCGATCGAAGGTCCGGGGCTGCGCCAAATTGGTATCAAAGCCCAGATCCGGTCGCCGGAGAAACAACTGTCTTCTCTGGTTCATCATCGTCCACCCATCGACATCATCCACGCCATCCAACCCACCAGTCCCTCCCTGCCGATCCAACCCTCTACCCTCTAACACCTAGCCACTGCCGAAAACCCCCAGCACCACCACTCGCCCCAATCCTTAACCGAATGAACCCATCTCCATCCCCACTGTCAAAATCCACCCAACCCTAACCCTAACCAAAGATCCCGAACCAGTTTTTCCTCAAATCCCCAAATCTTCAAAATCCCGACACCCTAATTCCCTAACCCCAAAACCCCAGCGCCCTCTCTTTCATCTCCCAGCATCAACACGCCAAACCCCAAACCCAGAAAACCCTTCCGGCCATCTCCCGCTACCAAATCCCACCCATACCACTGCGCCCAAAACCCAAATCCCCACCATCTCATCTCGTCTCAAAAATTCCCGGCAGCCACCCATCAGAAAAAAAAAAAAAAAAAAAAGAAGCAGCAGCAGCTATCGAGAGAGAGAGAGAAGTTGCAGCAGAAAGACAAAATCAAAAAAAAAAAAAAAAAAAGGCGTACCTGGCACCGACGAGAACTCCAGCACCGTCGTCGTCTCCAGCAGCCAGTCGCAGCAGTCGCAGCATCTGTCCTCCAGTCTCACCTCCAGCAACTCCAGCGCAAGGCCTCCCCACCCTTTCGTTTCGTCCAAACAGTAAGCCTTCTCCTTATTTTTCTTTGCGCACAGAAGCCGAGGAGAAAAGAGACATCTTTTATCTCTTGAAAACAAGTGGGCCGGAAGCATTGCACTGGGCCGAAGTTTGAGCCCGACCTGCCATTGGGCTTGAATTGAGTCCAGACCCGACCCAGCTCTCTTCATAAAAAAAAAAAAAAAAAAAAAAAAAAGAAAAAAAACTTTTTTCAGTCATGCCTAGAAGAGGTGACAATCTCAGTCATTGGCTCACGGACAAAGAACGTGATGAACAGTTATTCAAACTGGGCCAAGATATGGACGAAGTAATGGATCGTCTACGCACAGTAGAGACTGCACTTATTGAATTGCAAAATACGCAGTCGGTTGTAAAGGAAGGGTCGTCCACTTCTGCACAAATAGTCACGCCCATCCAAACAGAAAGGATTGAGCATCGTGAGTCCATGCGTGACTTTGTACAGCGTCTCATTGCTGAACGAGACACCCAAGGTCCCATGGTTGCACAACGCACTGATGATATCACGAAGAAAGTCAGAATTGATGTTGCTGATTTCTTTGGAGATGTCAGTCCAAAAGTTTTTGTTGATTGGCTTAATTCCCTGGAAGATTACTTTACTTGGTATAACATGAATGATGAGCAGCGGATAGCCTTTACGAAGGTTAAACTTAAGGGTCCTGCTAGAATCTGGTGGTATGGTGTTGAAAATAATGAACTTGCTTTGGGACAGCCCATTATTAGATGGGTCAACATGAAAGAAAGGCTCAAGAACAATTTCCTTCCTTCTGATTACATTGACACACTGCACCAAGAATATCTTACTCTCCAGCAAGGCAATCTATCTGTGGAAGAATATACAAACAAATTTCGAGAATATATTGTTCGTTGTAATTTGAAAATAGATGATCGCCTCACTATCACTCGATATAGAGATGGATTGCGCAATGATGTCAGACGGGAAGTTGCTATGTTTGATTACACCAGCGTTGATGAGGTATTTTGTAAAGCCAGGAAAGCTCAGCATGAACTCCAGTTGCGGAGACGCAACACTTTTCAAGTCGGGGAGTCTTCCACTAGAAGAGGACCTGAACCTCCTTTTAACCGTACTCAGACGCAAGGTTTTCGTCCTCCTCCTCCTCCTCCTCCTCCTCCTAGACCATTCCAGCAAGCACCACCGAGGCAACAGCAAGCCATCCAGCAGAGGCAAGCTTTGCCACAGCCAAATCAGCGGGTGCAGCAAAATCAGAATGATAATCGTGCCCGCGGAAGGTTAGATAAAAGAGAAATCGTTTGTTATGCTTGTAAACAAAAGGGACATTATGCAGCCGAGTGTCCTCATAGAAATTTATATGCTACTAATGAGCCAGAAGATGATGAACAATATGATGAGGAAATAGAAGCAGAGCTGTTCAATGCAGAGCCTCAAAATGAAACTGTAATAGATCAATTCCAAGATACAGAAGCTGATGATGGTACCCCACTGCTTTTCCTTGATCGTCGTCTCCTAGTAGCTGATTCAATAGAAGAAAATGATGACTGGAATCATGCATCTATTTTCCGGTCACGAGTCAATTGCAAGGGCAAGTCTTGTAACATGATCATTGATGGTGGCAGCGCGATAAATGTTATTTCTCAAGAGACAGTCGAGAAACTGAAGCTACCAACTGAGAAACATCCAAGACCTTATAAAGTTGCATGGGTCAACAATTATTCCATTCCTGTCCGGAAGCAATGTGTCGTCCCTGTCAGAGTCAGCAATTATGAAGATACAATTCGTTGTGACGTCATTCCAATGAACGTTACACATATCCTCTTTGGACGACCATGGTTAAAGAAACTGAAGGTCATCACAGATCATGAGCACAATACTTATTCTTTCAACTGGAAAGGAGGCAAGATTAGGTTACTTCCATTGCCTGCTAAATCTTCCTCCATATCTGATACAGCTCCAGCACTTCCTATATTGACCATGAGGAAGTTTGAAGATGAAAGCAAAGAACAGGGTATCATGTATGCATTGATTGCTAGACAAGTTCCAAAAGAATCTCCTGCTACATCTGTCCCACAAGAAGTAAAACCACTTTTGAAGAAATTCGCTGATCTAGTTCCAGATGAACTGCCGAATGAGCTTCCTCCATTACGTGACATCCAACATGCCATTGACCTTGTCCCAGGTGCTTCCTTGCCAAATTTACCTGCATACCGGATGAGTCCTATGGAGCACACAGAATTAAGAAGGCAAGTTGATGATCTTTTACAAAAGGGATCTATCAGGGAAAGCCTCAGTCCCTGTGGAGTACCTGCACTTCTCACTCCAAAGAAAGACGGAAGTTGGCGTATGTGCGTGGATAGTCGTGCCATCAATAAAATCACGGTAAAGTACCGCTTCCCAATCCCCAGATTAGATGATATGCTAGATTTGATGACTGGTGCATGTATTTTCTCAAAAATTGAACTGCGAAGTGGTTATCATCAAATCCGTATAAGACCAGGTGATGAGTGGAAAACTGCTTTTAAGATCAAAGATGGTCTTTATGAATGGATGGTTATGCCCTTTGGGTTAACCAATGCACCTAGTACTTTTATGCGGGTCATGACACAATTACTGCAGCGTTATATTGGAAAGTTTGTCGTCGTTTACTTCGACGATATACTAATCTACAGCAGGACAAAAGCAGATCATCTTCACCATCTGGACACAATTTGCCAACTCCTTCGTCGGGAGCGTCTTTATATTAATCTCAAGAAGTGCACTTTTATGAGTGCATCTGTTGTCTTCTTGGGTTATGTTGTCACGGCACAAGGAATTAAAATGGATCCTGAAAAGGTCAAAGCAATTCTGGATTGGCCAATTCCTACTACACTCACTGAAGTTCGAAGCTTTCATGGTCTTGCAAATTTTTATAAGAGGTTCATTCGAAACTTCAGCAGTATTATGGCTCCTGTCACAGAGTGCATGAAAAAAGGTGAATTTAAGTGGACTAGTTCTGCTACTAGAGCCTTTCAAGAAATCAAGCGTACAATCACAAAGGCACCAGTTTTACAAATTCCAAATTTTGACAAAGTCTTCGAAATTGCTTGTGATGCTTCGAATGTCGGAATTGGGGGTGTTCTAAGTCAGGAGAGACACCCGATTGCATTTTTCAGCGAAAAACTTTCTGATGCTAAGAAAAAATACTCCTCTTATGATTTGGAATTCTATGCCTTGGTACAATCACTTCGTCATTGGAGACATTACTTGATTGGCAACGAGTTTGTTCTTTATTCAGATAATGATGCTTTGCGACATCTACATTCACAGCAGAAGATCAGTGCCAACCGTGCTAAGTGGAGCGCATATATACAGGAATTCAGTTTCAGCATTCGTCATACGGCAGGAAAAGATAATTTGATAGCTGATGCACTTAGTCGACGAAAGCATTTGTTGACAACCATGACTGTTAGTGTACCAGGTTTTGATCAACTCAAGCTAGTTTATGCGGATGATCCAGATTTTGGTTCTATCTATGCCGACATCAGCAATGGTGATCTTGGTAAGCATCCCCATTATAGCATTCATGATGATTTTTTGTTTAAAGGTACACAACTCTGCCTCCCTGCCACATCCATTCGTGAATATGTTGTCCAAGAGTTGCTTTCGGGAGGATGTAGTGGCCATTTGGGACGCGATAAAACTCTTGCTCTTGTCAGCGATAGATATTATTGGCCCCGAATGAAGACTACCATTATTCGCAGTTGCGAACGTTGTCGGACATGTCAGCTAGCCAAAGGTAATAAGAAGAACACTGGACTTTATCAGCCTTTACCGGTTCCTCATACTCCTTGGGAAGACATAAGCATGGATTTTGTGCTAGGTTTGCCAATGACACAACGAAAAGTTGATTCTGTTTTTGTGGTTGTTGATCGCTTTTCAAAGATGGCACATTTTATTCCATGTACTTCTACCAGTGATGCCTACAAGGTTGCCAAGCTCTTTTTCAAAGAAGTTGTGCGTCTACATGGCCTTCCAAAGACTATTGTTTCGGATCGAGACACCAAATTCATGAGTTATTTTTGGAAGACTTTATGGATGCTGTCCAATACTAAGCTCAAATTCTCTACTGCTTACCATCCTCAAACTGATGGCCAAACGGAAGTGGTAAACCGAAGTCTTGGACAGTTATTGCGATGCCTTGTTCGTGATCACATCACATCTTGGGATCAAGCATTGCCTATGGCTGAATTTGCATACAATAATTCAGTCAATCGGTCTACTGGTACTTCTCCATTTGAAGCTGTTACAGGAGTTCGACCACGACTACCTGTTGATCTTGTCCCTTTGCCGGTAGATGCCAGAGTAAGTGCTAATGCTGAAAACTTCTTTCACCATATGCAACAGGTACATGATGAGGTCCGCCGCCATATATCTGCTAGTAATGCCACTTATAAACAGCAAGCAGACAAGCATCGTCGGTTTATTGAATTTGCTGAAGGAGATATGGTCATGGTCCGGATCCGTCCCGAACGTATGCCTCCAGGAGCTTATAAAAAGTTGCATCCACGGAATGCTGGTCCATACAAGATTCTCAAAAAGATTGGTTCCAATGCTTATGTGCTTGATCTCCCATCTGATTTTGGTGTCCATTCTACTTTCAACGTAGAGGATCTTACACTCTACCGTGGTCATGACAATGATGGTGAAACTGAAGAGCAGACTACTGCTCTCCCTTCGAATCCTCCATCTGTTGACGAGATTGTTGATGTTCTTGATGATCAGATTGTTTCCACTCGTCAAGGAGGTTTTCAAAAGTCCTATGTCCGCTGGAAGAATCGTCCTCTCTCTGATGCTACATGGATCACTGCAACAGATTTTCAACGCTTGAATCCAAATCTTTATGAGCGATATCAAGCAATTAACTCGCCGGAGTCGAGTTCTTTCAAGCCGAGGAGAGTTGATGCAGCCCGACAGAAGACTAGGGCCCGCAAGCCCTCCTGATGGACCCACTTGATGGGATCCACATGATCTCTAAATTAGCAGAGATCCCTATCCTAGCTAAATTAGTAATATTAAGTAGTTGCTAATAGGATTAGCTTTCTAAAATTCTATTTTGAGTAGGATTAGTATTTTATTATGTTCTGATTAATTTAGAAGTAGTATCTTCTATATATATAGCAGAACCCTCATCTTGTTATTAGACATGCATTATTAATCAATTCAATTCAAGTACGTGAGTTATTTCCATGAGTTCATGGCTGTGAGTGCTATTTTGTGTGGAATCCCTTTGTTGGATTCGATCAACCTCATATGAGAGGTTGGTCTATTCGATCGAAGGTCCGGGGCTGCGCCACTAAACCCACAACAACTATCAATCCTATCAAAACCAACATATCTTTTTTTTACCAAATACTATGAACCACAAAATAACACAAAGCAGTCTCCAAATAGCCAAACACCCATCCTGAAAAGCCTCAAAAAACTAAAATCCTAATACCCAATAAGAAACCCAAAATCAATAAAATTAAAATTAAAAAAAAAAAAAAAAAAAAAGAGACACCTCCACCTCTGATCCAAATCTATTCATAAACCCCACTACAACCCTCCAAAAACAAACAAATCAATAGACCATCCACGAGTCTTGAAACAAGAAATCTCAAGAACCCAAAAGGATAAAACATAACAACCAAGAATGAAAATAGCGGTAGCGGCGGGCCAAACCGCTACGAAGCGGGCGATACGTAGCGTAGCGAGGATACGTAGCAGCATAGCGGTGCGATTTGAAAAAATCACCAAAAGAATTTGAAAAAATTCCAGAAAATCCAGAAAATTGTAAAATGAAAGAATATGTGGTTATTTTGCAAAAGTAAGTAAGAAAATAGGGCGTAGTGGTGCCCTCAATATATGAGGTCCTATATCGCTATATAAATAGAATATAATAGTAATGATTAGTTTTTTCACATGTATTTATGTTTCTTAGTCATGCTAACTTAAAAAGTAATGGAAAGCTCATAAAAATAAAATAAAATAAAAAAAAACTATAACGTGAAATAAAAGCATCAGAATTAAGAAGACGTACGTGTTAGGTAATTACTCATTAGTGAACATAGAACAATCAAATATCAATACTTCAATATGTGTGCATGATGAAAGGGAAACATGGATCTCATCAAATTATAAGACAAGTTTTTTATCGTACTTAGACTCTTAGAAAGAGATGAATAGATGATCTCAAAAGTTAAAAGACTAAAAATAAATCCAAAAGAAAAACATACCTAGATGGAATGGAAGCTTGGGCCTTGGTTCTTATAGTTGTTTCACTCGTTTGCGTTTGATTCCTTCGAATTTGATGTTACTCATTTACTTGTACAGTCTTGTAGTTGAAAATGTGTTGAAAGTCGAAACTTTAAGAGTTTGGACGCAAACACAGCAGTGAAGTGCTCTTCTACATGTGCTGGGGGGGCGCCTTTTATATAGCCGGGGGGGGGGGGGGGGCGCCTTTTATATAGCCAACGCAGCGTAGCGGCCGCTACACATATGTAGCGATGCGATAACATGTATCGCCCGCTAAATTCATCGTAGCGTGGCGGACTCGGCCGCTACGTCAATATTTTCATCCTTGATAACAACCAAAAAAAAAACCCTAATTATAAAAAAGTGTTCATTATCAAATCCATCCCAGTCATGTGGGAGAAGCTCATTGGAAAAGAGGCAGAGAAAACTACCATCTCTGCATAGGAATTCCTTGCTCAAATCAAAAGATAATGCACAAGTCTGTTTTTCTTACAGGTCTTGATAAACACCCAAGATTGTTTATGTTCGGATCGGTTCGGTTCGATTAAGGTTTTTTTATTTTTTATTTTATTTTATTTTTTTCACAAAAAAATTGCAATTCAAAATTGGTCCATCAAACGGAAAGAGGAGAAGTTATAATGAACACTAAAATGTTTTTCTTTATTCATTTCAATTAAGGAAGCATACATCAAACGATGGATGAACTCTTTTCATCCATCATCCAGTCACGTGATTGAAAGGACCAGGCCAGGTTCGACCAACTTTTCAGGCCAATGAGTTGAAGCAGTTCAAATCTTCTGGTAAAATACACCAACAAAATGGTCAGGTACGTACCTATTTCTCTGTATAAAACCTGGACTAGATTAAATTGCTTGATCCAGACCAATGAATTTAACAGAAAAGGAACTAGTTTTTTTTTTTTTTTTTTTTTTTTTTTTTTTTGTGTCAACAAGATGGGTTCGAGTGGAATGTAGTCCTAATCTTGAACTAATTGAGATGGGCCTCTTTATAGTTCACTTTCTCTTAGGTAAAACCAAACCCCTGGGCAGCATTATTGTTTCTTTCAGGTCTGGATTGCGTGCATCAGGCAGTGTTGATACAATGATACATTACTACCATGCTAACATGTTTACTTTGATTGTTGTCTGGCAAATTTCGAAATAGGGGATGAGGGACAAGATGCTTCACAGTTGTATGCCTGTATCCGGAGGTCAGTGAAGGACTATCTCATTCGCTATCTACAGCCGGGTCTCCCAGATATATTCATAAAATTCTAATCGTAAAACCCACAACAAATAAATCAAATGAAAACATTGAACACAGAGTCACTGATTAATAGATACAAGGTAAGAAAAACCCAATCTTTTAACCAAAGAGGAAAAAAACCAACAAAAATAAATAAATAAAATGAAAGCAACAAACACAGATTGATACAATGTAAGAAAAATCCGAAAAATAAATCCAATCTTTGAGAAAATAAACCAACCATATGAGAGAAGATTCAGTAAGTGAGATGGTGGCAGCTTCCACCTCTCTGATCTGCTTCTATGCCGGAGAGTCAGAGCCGGACTGCCAGAGGCTTGGACCTTCAAGGGGAACAACCAGAGGAGGGCTGGGGTTTTGTAGAGGCGATCTGGGGTTTTGTTCGAGTAAGAGCTCTTGCAAAGAGGTGATTTGGGGTTTCGAGGAAGGGGAAGGGTTTTGGGAATAAAAGGGGTAGGGGTAGGGGCAGACCACATATCTTTTGCAATGACGGGGACATGGGCCAGTGGCCCATTACATATTTGTGTATTTTCCAGATGCAAATAGGTCCCACTGCCCCCAATGCCCATATGTAGGTTCGCCGTCCGTTTGGCACTTTACTGGATTAGTAAAAGTCAAGTAAAAGTAAAGTCTCCACTTTTCAGATAAGGGGTCACATCAAGAGCACTTTAATTCAAAATTTCCTTCCATCTTAAAAAAAAAAAAAAAAAGGTCAAAAAGCAACTTCCTTGGTCAACTAAAAGACAAAAAAACTCTACTTTTCTATACAAAAAGTCAAAAATATTCCATACCAAACAACTAAAAACAAAATACCATCATTACCCCATTATATTTTATTCTCTCTTGATTTGATGCTTTACTACACTTTATTTTACATGTAAAATTACTAAATGGGCCCTGAGAGAATGGGAATGGAGTTGATCGCACAAGGCCGGGTTTGATTGAACCAATAGTTGGGATGGTTTAAATTGGTCTTGGCTCGGGTTGACTGGGTTAAGTGGTAGAAATGAATTTTATGGGTGGGTCAAATGGTTTAGGTGATATTATGTTCGATTATGAAAGTGGGCATAGGTGGTGTGACCAGCTATTTGATTGGTGGGAACATGATGAGGGAACTCAAAAGGGACATGGATCTGGATTCTCAAATCTAGTTGGTAAGGTAGATATAAAATTCTGATGGGATTGAGAGATAAAAGTGACGAAGAATTGGATCGGATTAACTCAAAAGTGGGGAGAGAGGTGATGAGAGGAGAGTTTTAGATGGATAGGAGACTGGGACCTTTGGATTGGGTTGGTGAGTAAAGGGGAGTTCAAATGGTATTAGGTAAGAAACGATCAAAGAGAGTGATTTTTAACGATTTGGATGGCCCCACCTTTTGATGTCTTTTTTTTGGGTCCCACTCACTGTAACCTTGTAAAATTCATAACGTAAGATCTGACCGTCAGATCCTTGAAATCAATGTGCCCTTGAAAATCTCTAAGCGAATAGATCACAATGGCATATGGGTCCGCCAATTTCAAGATTAGAAAAAAGTTTGAATTTTTTCAAGGGACCTGCACATAATTAATTTGAACAAAATCATAATTTGAGATCCAACCGTCCGATTTTCAAAATCTTACTGTTGGAAATCTCTTAATAAGTAGATCACAATGATATATGGGTTTGGTCAATTTGAGGATCCATAAAAGATTCGAATTTTTGGAGGGCCCTAATATACTATGGGCCCTAATATACTATGATTTTGAAGAAAATCATTTCTCTCAATTCGACCATCAAATTCTCGAGGTCCAGGCACTGTCAGAAATCTCTCAACGGGTAGTTTTTAATGGTATATCGGTCCGAACAATTTGAATAACAGGACAAGATTTGAGTTTTTCAGGGACCCATGCATGTTCAATTTTTGAAAACTCATCTCGTGATCTAATTGTCAGATTCTTCGTAATCAACATACCATTGAGAATCACTCAATAAGTGGATCATAATGCCATAAAGATCTAATTAATTTGAAGACTATAAAAATATTTGGAATATTTAGTTGGAACCCACTGTTAGAAACATCATATCTCTCAATCCGACCGTCGGGTTTCCGAAATCCATATACCATCAAAGAAGTGAGTAGATCATTATGTAAGCAAGATTAGATTAAAAGAAAATGAGATTTGGTAAGATCCATCATAAAAATGGGGCCTACAATAATGTAACATTTCCTAAAATATGCATATTGATGGATTGACCTGCAAATTTTAATTTATTTATTCAAAAATTACCCAAATGGGGCAAAGTCGAGGCATCAATAATATGGATATTGGAAATAGTGCTTGGTTGCCAAAATGAGATGCCTACACCCAATTCAAGTCAAAAACTGAAAATTCATAGCCCCACCTACCTATTTTTTATAGGGTGCCTTTATGTGGAGAGAGAATTCCACTTTTTGCAAATTTCCATTACCAAGAAACCGAGAGAAATCCTATGCTCGGTCCCTCACTATGGAAATCAAATCCTCTCTATTGAAGATAAACACTTTTTTTTTCTTTTTCTATAAGAAAAATGCATCACACCAAATGATTGAAAAATAGGTTGCACAGAAAACGAGAATAATTTTCCTGTCTACTGAAGATTTCTCTTGTTCCACAAAGCCACATTAAATGGTCAAAATTTAGAATTCTGGAAAAATAAACATAACATTTCAAATGACAAACCATCCACATCATGTCCAAAAATATACCAACACACCAGATTTTTGTAAATAATTCAGTAAAGAAACAAACAAAGATGTTATAATTAAAACTCGTAACTACTGTATACCAAAACACTTGTAACTACTCATCAGAATTTATTTTTTTTTCCGGCGTTCCTTCTTCGCTCTGGCGATTTTCCCTTCGTCACCATCTCCATTTGTCTATGGAATATCGAGCTCCTCTTCTTGGCGTCTCGAGCCATGGCGGGGAGACCTTCTCCTCCACTTCAACCTGATCTTAGTGATCAACTAAAGAACCAAATCAAATCACTGTTTGTTTATGCTGAAGATAGATCTGCTCGTCTTTCCATCATCCAATCCATATTGAAAAAAATTAAGAATTTGCAGGACCACCTGATCTTCCAAAAGACCTAATCCTTGAGGCTAAGGTTGTAAAAGATAACAAGGTTGTTTGCCTACAGGGGCCCTAGGCCCAGCCCAACAAAGGCCCATTACAGCCTCTCTCATGTAGGATTTAGTCAATCCCTGTAAAGCTAATTCATCTCATTGATTAGCTGATTTATCTCTTTATGTTTTCCCTGTATAGACTAGGATTGATTAGGATTGATTCTTTCCATTCTTTCATTTATTCTAATTTGTAATCTTAACATACTTAGTTCCTTGATTAAGGAAACAATTAATTATAAAACAGAACAGCCGATGATCCATTGATCATTGAGTTTCTCTCCAACGTTCGTCTCTTCCTTCTTCCCTCATTACATAAGATTTAATGGTATCAGAGCACTGGTTATGATCAATCCATCTTCTCTCATTAATCAAATATCTTCTCCCTGGCGTGGATCTTCTCCCTGGCGTAGATTTTCTCTCTAATAGTGCCTGACGTGTCCCTGATCAACAGTGGCCCACCTCGGATCAACTTCTTGTCACCAAGAGACCTCCACAGTTGTGATCGCCTATTCCTAAGGGTCATTCTAAGGATTTTTCTGGATTTTTTCATCACCTTTTGAGGTAGTTTCCAACCACTTCTTCCTTTGTCGTTTTTAATAAAGAATTGTCAGATAGATTTAATCAAGACCGTCCAGATTTGTGGATCTGTATCCAAATCTCATCAAATTTGGACTGAAGGAAGTAACTTTGAACCTCTTCAAGAAGTTCAAACCTGATCTGTGATTAGACCACCCTGTGGGGCCCACGCACAGATCTTGAATCAAAATTTCAGGTCGTCTAGCTCTGTTTGGGTGAAAAATTGCACTGTTAGTGCTGTTTTCTTAGCCCTGTTGCTGCTGGATCCTTTCTATTGTTGCTGTGACTGCTGTTTGCATTTTGTTGTTGCTATTGCTTGTTAGGGATTTAGTGTTTTGCAATTTGATGGATGCATTTTCATTTCAGCATCATTTGATTTGCACACATATGCATTGATTTGAGAAATCTTGAAATCCTGTTTTATACATGCATTGTTTTTAAGAGTTGTAAAAGTATTGATTTATGCATGTTTTGGTTTTAATCTTGGATGCATTTGTTTTTGAAAAGAAGTTTTAGAAATCAAGCAAACCTTTGGTTTTAAAGTTTTGAATCTTTTTAGGTTTTTGTGTTTCATGTTTTTAAACCACTTAGTTTGATTTAAAACATGTTTCCAAGCTTGATTTAATGGCCCAAAAAGTTCCCTCAGGAAAAACTTTGAAATATGCATAAAATATGCAAATTTGGGAATTTTGGTCCCAGGCTCGGGTCGACCGCGCAGTGTGGCCGGTCGACCGGCCCAAGGGACCGGTCGACCGGCCACACTGCGCGGTCGACCGGGAAAGAGCCGTTGGGCCTCTTTTCAAACGGTCAGATTTTTGACCGTTGAGCCCGGGTCGACCGCCCAGTGTAGCAGGTCGACCGGGGACACGTGAAAACTCACTTTTTGAGTATAAAAGGAGTTTCATTCCCTTGTAAATGTAGGGGATCAAAGTGGAACTTTTGAGTCTTCTTTGAGGTGTTTGGAGACAAAAGAAAGGGGATGAACTAAGAGAGATCAAGGGGTCTAATGGAAAGCTAAAGCTTGGATTAATGAAGTTAAATCTCTAAGTAAGTTTTACTTTTCATTATCATATGTTTCATGCTTTGTTTAAATTATTGGTAAATTAATTTTAGCATGTTAACTATGATGTGTTGAATCCATCACTTCTCTTAATCTTTGATTTAAGTTGGATTGGATTCTTCACCCTTGATTTCAAACCAAGTTTGTTTTAAAACTTTAGAAAACATGTTTTGTCAAAACTTTTGATTTCTTTTGTAACATGTTTCATTTACTTGGTTGAATCAAATTGTTGTTTTCATTCATTTAAAACTTTAGTTAAACCTTTGTTTTTGAAAACAACATAGCACATGCATCACATGTTTAGTCTTAAATAGTTTCATACAACTTGTGAACCTTTGATTTTTATATCATCAAGCAAGTTAGTATTTATACATGTGATTTGCATTTCACTTCAATCAAATCTTTTGTGTGCCTTAAACTTTTAAATGCATTAAGCATATATTGATTGGGCTTAATTTTAACTTGATTGAAGTTATCACACACACACATCATGAACATACACATTTGCATTCATATAGTGTTTGTGTGAGTTAGATTTTCAATTTCATATCCGCCTAATTAAGAGGCATATTAATTGAGCTTAAATTGTATCTCTTTGAGTGTTTGTGTAGACACTTCCTTGAGAAGAAATCTCCATCTTGTAAAGGTTATTGCTTAGCCTAAGAAAAGCATTGTGTAAAGGTTATTGCTTAGCCTAGAAAAGCATCTTGTATAGGTTGTTGTTAAGCCTAGAAAAACAACATTGTTAGGTTATTGCTTATCCTTGGAAAGCATATTGTAGAGGTTATTGCTTAGCCTTTTCAAAAGCATAAATAGTGGAAATCCGGTGGGGTGTTGAGACACAAGCCGGTAGTGGATGTAGGCATTGAGGCCGAACCACTATAAATCATTGTGTAGTGGTGTTTGCTTTGTGGTGATTAGTTTGTTTAAGCTTCCGCATATTGTATGTTAGTCATCTCATGTGACTAGTTGTTTGTTAAGAAATTAAAATTGGTCATAATTAGTCATAAAGTGTAGATCACCCTATTCACCCCCCCTCTAGGGTTAGGATCCCGGACTTTTCAATTGGTATCAGAGCCTCGTGCTCTAATTTAGGATCAAGTGTTTTGGAACTCTTGATTAGGTGTAAAAACCTAGAGTCAAAACCCTAGTGTATTTTTTCATGAAAATCATTAGAATGGATTCCACTATGTTAGGTTCTTGTGTAGATTCTTCTAGACCCCTCCTTCCCACTTATGGAGATTCAAACCTTGAAATTAATGAATCTCAATTTGAATTAAAAGAGGAAGAAAATGTTGAAAATGAAGATGACCTTCAACAAGCCTATGAGGAATTATATACTTTTTCCGTAGAGCTTGATAAGAAAAATAAAAAATTAAGAGAAGAATCTAAAAGACTAAATAATGAATTAGTCTCTTCAAAAGATGAACTTAGAGACAAAGAAGAATTAATAAATTGTGTAGAATCTAAGTTCATGATCTCTTTACATAACCTATCTAATGTTCAAGATGAACTAAATGAATTAAAGATAGGATGTAATGATCTTAATAAGGAAAATTCAAAACTAAGAGATCAATTACAAAGGCAAGACAAAAACATTAACAACCTAGAATCCAAGTTGACTACTTCTAAGGAAAATTTATCTAATGCTCAAAATAAGATAAAAACTTTAGAACTTGGATCTAATGTTATTAATGAACTTAAATTTGAGTTAAAACTTGCCCATGAAGAACTAAATAAATTTAAGGGAATTGAAAATGAACTAACAAAAGTTAAAAATGAAAATTCAACCCTTAAAAACCAAGTCACTCAACTTGAATGCTACAAACAAAAGTATGAGTGCAAATTTACCCAAAGTGAAGAAAAATTTGAAAAGTTACTTAAATTGGGTAAATCTCAAGGAGATAGGACGGGTCTTGGTTACAATAGGAATATTTCACATGACCCTAAATTCACCAACACTTTTGTGAAAGGTGAGTCCTCATTCTCTAGCACTCACACTTCCTTGCCCATAACTAAATGTAATTATTGTGGCATTGAAGGGCATTTTAGGTTTGAGTGCAAACTAAGAAGAAGCCATGTGTCTAAACCCATCTTTGAAATCAAGAAAGGAAAATCAAACTCTATGAAGGGTAAGACACTAAAAATCAAAGAAGACTCCAAGAAAACTAAACTAGTTAAATCAATTAAAAAGGAGTCTCCTAAGATATATTCTAAAAAGGTTAAACAAGTTAAACCAAGTATAAAAGAATCTATCAACAAAAAGCTTCTCAACCTATCTCCCTTAAATCAACCCATGAAAGAACTTTTGAAGAAAATAGCCAAGTTAAATTTAAAATTCAAAAGTCAAATAAAGGGAGAAAATAAGAAGAAAAGAAATCAATCCCCAAAGAAGAAGAAACACCAACCTCAAAAGACTATTCACCAACCTAAGTTAAATTTAGTTAAATCTAAACATAATGGTGATAAGTCTAAATTGAAAATTTATCAAGTCAAATCTCCTAAAGTTGGTGGGACTTCTAACCTAGACCTCAAAGATCAACCCTCTCAAGACCTTAGGTGGATTCCTAAAGTTATATACTTAGTCAAACCTTAGGGCCTTGAACCCCATTGACCAACCTATCCTTTATAGTTAAATCTTTTTGTTGGTCATGATCATTTGCATTTATATTCTTTCATTAGTTACATTTATTTAAATGCAATGTTTATTTATGATCAATTGATTTTGTTTTCATGTACTTCTCTAGTTACATATCATGGTTTTCAAAATCATTTGATTATAATTTCATCATGGTAGATTTGCTTTTTGCTCTCATTTAGGTATATCTCTTGCATTGCATTTCTATTCATGATCAATTGATTGTGATTTCAAAAGCTTTCAAAGCTAAGATTTTTCATGATCAATTGATGTTGGAAAATGTTCTAAGCCTTATTGGTTATATTTTTAAAAGCATTTTCCTTGAATTTATTTCCTTGTGCTTAATTATGATTTTATCATTTGAAAGGAAATAATGTTTACAAACAATTTGCATCTTTGCTCATTTAGTTACATTCTTTTTATGCAAATTGATTTTGATGTCTTACATTGCATGGTTGGATATGGTTTCATTGATTTGCATGTTTGTGCCTAACTTGGTACATATTTTCATTAATGCAAATTGATGTTGTTTATGCTTTTTATAGTAAAATCCTTTGTTTCATTATCATTTGAGCCTATAAGTACATATGTGATTTAATGTGTTAAGTTCATTTGGTATAGACCTCATATCCTTTTCCATTGCATTGTAAGCTTAGTACATTTGCTAAGAGTGGAGATATTGCATGATAGATTGATTCCCTTAACTTCATGCCTTCTTGTGCTTACATAGTTATACTCTTTATTGATGATATGGTATGAGTTAGATCTTGAGTGTTGATTGATCCTCTCTATGCAAATGTCAATTCGTTCTATGTATGGTTGTGTTATTTATTATATTTGTAGAAACCATACTAGAACTAAAATCCATCCTTTGTGCTTTCTAGTCATTTCTTTTGGATGGTTATGTTGTTGATTCATGTATAGTTTTCTTATTGATATCATTCTTTATACATGTTTCAACTTCATAATAGTGTGCTTAATCATATGAACATCTTTGAAATTCATTTCTTGTATTTCATAGTTATATCTATCGTTTGATGGATTTCTTAGATGTTGAATTCATATGATTTTGACACTTTGTAAATTGCATGTTCTTCTAAGTTATATCTTTTTATGCAATTTCTCATGTTCATCACTATGCTTATTAGTTATATCTTTAAAAGTGATGAATATCCATTTATGATGCTTGATGGAATTTTGTGTTTGTCACATCCATGCTCTTAATCATGTTTTCAAATTCAATTGGTTTCAATTGGTATAATTTTCGATTGTTGTAATATCCAATTGGTGTCATATCTTGAGAATGTGATAGACCATGTACATTGGATTGAACTTTATAGTAATATGCTTTCATTCCATGTCACATTCCATTAGCATCATAAATTTTCATGTTGCCACCTCTCTTGTTCATATAGGTATATCTCATGACCACCATGTTTATGAGATCATAATATTGGTTGGTCAATAGTTGAGGTTGGCTTCATGTTTGAATTTCATTTCACTCATCTTGCTCTTGATAGTCATATTTAACGATTGGATGAAATGATTTCAAAATTTTCATAGCATATGATTTTCATAAGTTATATTGATTGATGCTATGATTAATAAACCCCATAACATCATGGATAGCTCTAATTTGGATTTTTCCTAATAGTTATATTCTTTTTAACTCCATATTAGAGTGATTGTTTTAATAGTCATATCTGTCGCGACCCCAAACCGGGGGTCGTGAGGGAGGGGTGATTAAATTTATTTTTATTTCTCCCAAGATCCGCGTGTGTGAGGATCCGCAATCACATCACTCTCTGAATATTTCTGCGGAAGCTTTCGTGGCAATGCGACCCGGAGTCCGTGGACATCATCGGATTCCGCGTCGCATGGGGCCCTTTAGCATAAAGCTATCATTTTATAAATCATATCAGACTGGAATACACCCACATATAAATTACAGAGCTGACGGTAACAGGATATTACATTTCCATACATATTCAAGTTACAATTATCAATGTGTATTAATTACAATCCCAAGAAGGGCTAATAAAAGCCGGACAATACAACTAATATCCACTACCCATTTGTGACGTAACTCCGATGTCAAGCACAATGTCTACAGGACATAGCCGACAAGACAACCTGCAACTCGTGGCTCCACAGCCAACCAAACTCTCAGCTCGGGGCGGGAAATCTGAACCTGAGTACCAACATAGTGGGTCAAACACGACGGTTTGGCAAGAGAATGAAAAGATACCACAATATACAATAGATGAAATACCTTGAAAAGCATAGAAATCTGTTTAAACAAGAACTCTAATAAAACCGATAAATCATTTGCTGTAAAACAAGTAAACAAGATAAGACATATGAGGTAACCAAGGAATCGGGAATAACAAGGTGGCAACCACAAGAAGCTAAGTCCTCTATCACTAAAGCGATAG
Source organism: Camphora micrantha (assembly GCA_003546025.1). Classification (NCBI taxonomy): domain Eukaryota; kingdom Viridiplantae; phylum Streptophyta; class Magnoliopsida; order Laurales; family Lauraceae; genus Camphora; species Camphora micrantha. The sequence goes on along the minus strand of QPKB01000001.1, from coordinate 38,116,885 downwards.
AGCAATAACTAGGCCCTGATCTCAGTCACTCGAGGTGAGGAGAAACAGGGGATCTCATATAGATACATATACATATACAATACTATACATGACCACGGTAGCGAGCCGGGCATCGGGGACCACAGTAGCAATCTGCGGCATCGGGACAAGACCACGGTAATGACCGGGTAGCGGGATCCAAACTGCAGCTGGCGGGACAAGAGGGGGATCTCCAAGTCGGTTGATCAGACCAACAGGGTTATCCAAGCTTAGTGGTGCCGACTCATAGGTCAAATACAATCGAGACAATGCAAGCAAATCAAGTACGAATACATAATCAAACGGGCAAGACGGGGGTGCTCAAGGGCACACTGACATATCATGTGGTGCAATGCACTTCAGGTCAAGTAACTGTTTCAAGTGTACAATAATACTTTCGGGAAAACCATTCATGTAATGCAAGGCTTGGAAATAGAGAAATATTATGAACTATGCTAAATCAGGAAAGACAATGATTTTAAGATCTATTTGAGTGAATAGGGGTCCCGTATGTCGATCATAGATATGAATTGGTACTCCTTGAGTTTGAAGACATTCCGGGCTCCTTATGCACTTTTACGCTTTTTCAAAACTTAAAATGAGCTTATGGTTATAACTAGATGTTATGATAAGGAAAACAAGACTATAAATGGTCCATCCTAAGTATGATGTTAATTCGGAGACATCGAGCAACCTACTCAGTCATTGAAAGGAATAGAATTCGCGATAACCAAGGAAAAAGTCTTGTATTTAGATATAAAGATGATATCGCGTCATTCCGTCCCGTTCAAGATTGAAATGAAGTGAACATCGATGTCACCCAACCAACCGTGAGGAGCATCGGCTCAAGACGTCCTCACGCATGGTCAAATGAGTCCAAAAAGGGTAGCCAAGGTCCCACCTAAAACCAAGAAAAGAAAAAGAAAATATAACAATCTCAAATCCACTGAACTCAATCTGCACAGGGTCCGATCGATCGGCCAAAATACCCACACAGGGCCCGATCGATCGGCCCAAAAACCCTTACAGTTAAAGACAGTCCGATCGATCGGTCTGCATGTCCGATCGATCGGACCTGGGCGTACAGCAGCTCCGGGAACCTGATTCCTTTCTCTCCTTTTTCCTTTCCTTCCAACACATAATTAACCAAGGAAAACTATGAACAAGATGACTTAATTACATGCTTCCAAGACATTAAATGAGGCTATCAAGAGATCAAGATCATTATTTGCAACCATGGAAAATCAATAGAAGAAATCAATGAAAGCATAAAAATCCATAAATGCTACCAAACCATTTGAAACTTTAAAAACATCACAACATTCACTTGCCTCAAGTCTTCAATTAATGATATTAAGCTCTAACAAGTCCTCCAAGAAAATGGTCCAAGCTACAAGGCAAAATCCCCAAATAAACCCTTACATGGGTCAAACAATGAAATGACAAAGAAACCTTTCAATAATGCAAATGTAGCTTCCCTAAGGCTAGAAGATTATAAATCTAGAAGATGAGAGGGATCACTTACTTGGATGACCTTCAAGTGAGAAGAACTAGTTCAAGGGAGGGTCTCAATATGGGAGAGATTTCTCCAAGAATAGTATCAAGGTGAAGCTTGCAAGGAGAGGAAGAGATTGGTGGTCTCCACTTTGAGTTTGGTGCAAGATTGGTGAGGATTTAGAGATGAAGAAGCAAGAAGAAGAAGAGGAACTTGCTAGAGAAAAACCCTAGACTCAAATGGCTGGAACATGGGGAATGGAAGGCAATGGAGGGTGAGTTCCTCTTTGTTAACAAAGGGGAGGTTGGGTCCCACAACTTAATGCACTTGGGTGGCTGATATCATCTCTTTCGGTACCTCGGATGAATTCGACGAAGAAGGAAGAAATGATCGTCGAAATATCTAGTTTCTAAAAAGTCTATGTTTCGCGGGTTTCGGGAATATCAAGTTTTGGGTACAGATTTGGTGTGAAAAGACTGTTTTGCCCTCAAAGCTAGAAAAGTCAAGTTTCGGGGTTCGGGACGGGAACGGGATCAACATGAAAGTTGAAGCTATCAGCAAAACAAGTAAATCGGGATGAAATACAAATCAAGAACAAAACGACTAAATCGGGAAAAATACAAATCAAGAACAAACAAGTAAATCGGGATAGAATACAAATCAAGAAAACCAAGATAAAATCCCAAGTACACGTCAAGTCATAAACAAGGGTACCCCCAAAGGGCCCCACACTAAAACCAAGACACTCAAAATATCCCAAAGCTATAACAAAGCTATTTTAATCCCAAATCAACCAAAAAACCACAAAACACACTTAGAGCTAAACACAGCTCAAAGACACTAATCTGGGCCTCTCGGGTCGGGGTCTCACATCCTCCCCCCCTTAGAACATTTGGTCCTCCAAATGAACTAAACAAAACCAAAAACAAAAGGGGATATAATCCCGCACAACGAAAACAAAATCTCAAACTGCTGCTCCCAACGGTCATCTCGAAAGCATCTGGACTAACTGGGTCATCTCCGCTGTAGAACTCTTCGGTCAACTACCAGCAGCTGTCATACATTCTCCCTCTGGCTCGAATCTGTTACTGCCCTGCCAATCTGACTGTTCAAGAATTCTGCCAACTCTGACTCCTCCTAGGTTCCACCAAGTCTCTCACTTCTAGCCACCTTCAAACAGAAAATTTCTGGAACAATTCTCTCAACTTCATCATGACTGTCGAATCTAGGTCTCATATCAAATGCACCATCTTCAAAGTGAACTTCCTGTTAGCTCTAACTTGCGCATTACTCTCGATCCTCTGCACCACAATTTGTCTTTGACGATAACATGCTTGTCCCTTCACTATTCTTCAGCACTAGAAGCTCTGCACCTACTATTGCAACTGTTCTGCCAAGTCTGTTTTCCCAAACAAATCCCAAAATAATTGACTTCCTACTCCGAGCATCTGCCAACTGAAAATTACCTCTGACATTGATAATCTGTCCTGCTCCTGCACAACTGCACTACCTCCAGTCAAACACGAGGGTGAGATGAGTCTGTAGTCAAGGTCTCTGCTTCGGTTGAAGATCTCCAACTGTCCAAACTCTAATTCAGCAACTAGCTCTTCTGACACCATCAACATTCGAAGAATCCTTCCGTCAAACCCCTGACACCCATCAAATGTTCTAACAACACTTCTAATATGCTGCCTGTCTTGCCTATCCATGTCGGTCAAAGTAACTGAAAGTTCTGGCTCATCCGATGTATTGTAATTCCTTCAATGTCTTATCTGTTCAATCTTCTGCCTCTATCTCTGGTTCACCATCTTCAAGTCATGCATGTGTGCCATTCTTCTCTGAATCTTCCGACTAGCCTCGTCCACAGGTTATGGTTCTCCAGCCTGTATCTGCACAATGTCCAAATTGATATCTCAAAAGTCCTTAAAGTCTGCAAGATCTCCTCTATCATATGACCAGGTAACAATCCATTCTGCATACGGCTCTCTATATCGCAGCTGAAAACTTACTCCCCATCATTATAACCACACACTGATGTACCCCTCTGAGTCGACTTCACCATCCTTCTGGAATTACTGAAAATCCTCTAACACTTACCTGACAAAAGCTCGTCCATACTCGAGAAGTTCCCAACTTTTAGCATCCACTTGAAGCTCTATCAACTGAAAATCACTTCAAACTTCCTGAAATCTGTCATTCTCTGGTTTCTGGAGTCTTTTGACTTAGGGAATGTTCCAAGTTTATCCAAAAATCCACACTTACTTGCCTGACGAATCCTCTGACGATACACGATCAACTGTAATTGGGTCTTGGTATGCTGCTAACATTCCTTGCTGACTAGCAACTGCTCAAAAATTCCTTTGCTAACTCTGTCTGTGACATCAAAAAGCTGCAAATTCTGCCAAAGTCCTTCGAGATCCACATGCTAAGTTTTGTGGGCTTAGATTCTCTGGCCCGACACAACGAAAAGGAGCTAAACATGGTGCGGAGACATTAAATTCTCCCCCACTAGAAAAGAATTTGGTCCCCCAAATTCTCTAACAAGAACAAAAGGAAAAGAGACAAGGAGAGTCTCCCCCACTAGAAAGAAAACAAACCCAAATCTGACAAAACGACATCGAGCAAAAATCCGGATCTCACTACACGTCTTAAGGTTCCTAGAGTGTTTTATGTCCTAGAAACCTGCCCGCTCTGATACCAGTCTGTCGCGACCCCAAACCGGGGGTCGTGAGGGAGGGGTGATTAAATTTATTTTTATTTCTCCCAAGATCCGCGTGTGTGAGGATCCGCAATCACATCATCACTGCTTTCGTGGCAATGCGACCCGGAGTCCGTGGACATCATCGGATTCCGCGTCGCATGGGGCCCTTTAGCATAAAGCTATCATTTTATAAATCATATCAGACTGGAATACACCCACATATAAATTACAGAGCTGACGGTAACAGGATATTACATTTCCATACATATTCAAGTTACAATTATCAATGTGTATTAATTACAATCCCAAGAAGGGCTAATAAAAGCCGGACAATACAACTAATATCCACTACCCATTTGTGACGTAACTCCGATGTCAAGCACAATGTCTACAGGACATAGCCGACAAGACAACCTGCAACTCGTGGCTCCACAGCCAACCAAACTCTCAGCTCGGGGCGGAAATCTGAACCTGAGTACCAACATAGTGGGTCAAACACGACGGTTTGGCAAGAGAATGAAAAGATACCACAATATACAATAGATGAAATACCTTGAAAAGCATAGAATCTGTT